>OX359273.1:7822500-8502500 GCA_947179155.2 Hedera helix
CCTCCGAAGGATGGGATCCCCCTCTTCCTGTATATATCCGTGAACGATATGGCGATGGGTTGCATGTTGGGGCAGAAAAATGAATTCGACAAGGAGCATGCCATTTATTACTTCAGCAAGAGATTCAGCAGCTGTGAACAGAATTACACCCCGATCGAGAGAACATGTTGCGCCTTGGAATGGGCTGCTATGAGGTTACAGCATTACCTTCATGGACACACTACCTATTTGATCTCGCAAATCGATCCCTTGAAATATATATTTGAAAGACTAATGTTGAATTGTCGTTTGTCGAGGTGGCAGTTAATCTTACAGTAATTCGACATCCTCTATGTTACCCAGAAGGCCGTGAAGGGGCAGGGGATTGCAGACCAATTATCAGAGATGCCGACAGGAGGAATGAAGCCTTTAGAAACTTCCCTACTGGGTGAGGACAGATTGTGGGTCCAACAAACGAGGTGTGATGACGAAGGGCAGTTTTGGAAAATGTATTTCAACGGTGCCATGAATGCTGAAAGGGCTGGAACTGGAGCGGTCCTGGTCTCCATTACGGGCGAGCAATACCCTGTTCTCACCAAATTACAGTTCAGTAACTCAAACAATACGGCTGAATATGAAGGATGTATATTGGGACTGAGATTCGCCTGCAATATGGGAGTAAAAAGATTAGCCGTGTTCGGAGATTCAGAGTTGGTAATCAAACAGGCGATTAGTCAGTTTCGTCAGAAACAAGGTCATTTGCCGGTACGGACAGCCTGAGATCTTGGTTTTCGACAATGCCAAGAATCTGAACAACGCCCTTATGAAGGAGTTGTGCGACAAATTCAAGATCAAGCATCTTAATTCTGTCATTTATAGGCCCAAAATGAATGGGGCCGTGGAAGCAGCAAATAAGAATATAAAGAGGATTATGGCGAGAATGTCTGCCAATCATCGGGGATGGCCAGATTTGCTGCCCCTCACGTTGTTTGCATATCGGACATCAGTTCGTACGTCTACAGGGGCAACTCCTTACGCCTTGGTATATGGGATGGAGGCCGTTTTGCCAGTTGAGATGAAGATGGCATCCCTTCGAATTTTGCTCGATGCTCGGATTAATGAGGAGGATTGGATACAGAGTCGGTATGACCAATTAGCCTTAATTGATGAAGGAGGGTGGCTGCTATATTACACGGTCAATTGTATCAGCAACGCATCTATCGGTCGTACGATAAAAAGCTACGGTCCCGAAAGTTCAAGGAAAATGACTTAGTGTTAAAAAGGGTCATGCCCTGTCAAGACGAAGCCAAAGGGAAATTCGCTCCAAATTGGGAAGGACCCTTTGTAATAAAAAAAGGTCCTATATGGAGGGGCCCTCATCCTACAAGAAATGGATGGCGAGGTATTTCCGCAGCCCCTGAATTCTGACTCAGTAAAACGGTTCTATGCTTAAAAAAAAAATTTGTTTTTTTATCTCCCTTGGTAGCTCGAACTACATAGGACCTGATCTCCTGATCTTGTGGGAGTACGTAGGCAGCCATTCCGGCGCGGTCCGTTCTATACAACATAATAAACCTTGTCCCTATACAAAACCCATTTCCAGAAAACCCCGAAACCCTACTTTGACAAATACATTCCAAATCTTACCCGAACCTAGCCATATAATCAGCCCAAAATCCAAGACTCACTCCGATGAAATCAGAAGGGCGTGCGGCAATATTCGTGGAGTTCCAATCAAGACTTGAGGAAAGAAATAAGGAAATATATCAAAATCATAATCGGCTGGATAAAATGAGGATCCAATGAAGGGCGACGATGTACCAAAAAGGGAAATGACTAAACCATAAATATTTCTCTATATATACAAAATATTTTGATTACAAAGTCTGTCTTTTAAATAATAATGATGAAACTGACATAGTCCGTGCAGGGAATAAAATCATCTACAGGTCAGAAACCAGCTGGAGCAGGGTAGACAGAATAGTCGAGGCATCATAAACCTCAGGCTCGGCCGCGATCTGCTGTCCCATCATGTCGATCCGAGTCAAAAGAGCAGCAGCACTATTAACAGTCGCAGAGTGGACCTCCATGATGACTCTGGCCTGCTTTACGATACTATCTCTGGCAGAGAGGGCGGCATCCCGAGCTAGTACAGCAGCATCCCGCTCCGCGTGTGCGGTATCCCTCTCAATCTCGGTAGCACTCAAGGCTGACCGGAGCCGAGTACCCTCAATCATTAATCTTTGGATCTGATCCGCCAAATCAGGGGAGGGAACATGTACCGAAGCAGAAACCTCCTCAACATCAGATCTGCGCGCTAATCCTGAAAACTCCGGAGGAATGACCGCATCTGAACTGGTCTCATCTGGGAAAAGTCCTCGAGAACCATCCAATACCCCAATCTGGTCAAAGTCGGCAATTTCAGAATCTCCTCGCAACCATAACAGATAAGCGGGTGTCTGACCAGGATAACTATCCCCAAACTCGGCCGAGACCCTGTGTGACCAAAGATCATATACCCTCAGCATCTCCCTCTCCGTCTGAGTCGATATGAGAAATCGGTAGTCAGCTACTCCCGCAAAAAGATGGAGATCCTGCATTTGGTCAAACTGCCCCATGACAGCTAAGGGATGATAAGTCGTCACCCCCCTCAAGCCAAGAAGAGGGAGGAAATCAAAAGGGGGCACATGAGTCAAGAAACTCAGGAAGGAGCAATAACCCGAGTAGATCAGAAGATGGAAAGGCTCCTCAATGGCCGATAAGAACTCCCTCCAGGAGGCCGTATCAGTGCATCGCCGGGGACGGAATGAGAATTGCATGGCTAAGCTGTGGCTGAAACAAAACCCATGCCGACGAAACTGCCCGATAGGTCTGAGGAACTGCCCGATAAGTCTGAGAAACTGCTCGAAATTGGCCAAATCTGTCAACCAAGAAGGGTAGAGGAACGAGGTGGCTCGAAGAGATCATAGATAACAGAGCTGTCCTCCGTAAGCCTGTGAAAAGTTAGGAACTGACGGCGCATATGGCCTGAGGTAACCCGTGCGCAGGGACCATCCACCGACAAGCCGGTAAAACGAGCATACTCCTCAAGAGTAGGGGTCAGATACTCCAGCCCGAACCTGAAAACATGTTTGTCCGGGATCCAACAACTGAGAATGCCGTCAACAAAGCCTGGCGGCACCTGGAATGACAAAAGAGAGAAGGAGTGTCCTAAGAGAACCTCTGCGATGATTCGGTCGGAGGGTAGCAAACTATCCAGCCACGAACGGAACCTGCCAATGATCCCTGAGGGGGCGCGAGGGCCCACGCGAACCACATCTATGGATGACATCTGTAAAAAACAGTATCAAAAGACTATACATGGGTCAATTTTTCTTTATCCACGTATATAATAAATCATGCATCATACAAGCTATAATGGAATAAATGGATCATCAAAAGTAAATGATTGTGCATAAAATAAAATAAGTCTGTACATAATCCATGAAATGAGAAATGATAATAAAACGAGCAGGTTTGAATACAGAGGTCCTAGCCTATCAAAATCTAATCAGTGAACTATATGCCATTAATGAAGGCATCATCCTTAAACTGTTCTGCAGGCAAATCCCGGGGAATGGAAGCCTCAGTATCAAAGTTCAGGTCTGGGCAGGAATAAGGCGAAATTGGGGCATCCGATGGGTCGGGACCCGCACCAAAATCGAATCCATACGGGTCTGCGACATAAGCCTCCTCTGGAATGCGACGAGTGGACAAGGCAAGCTCCTGATCCGCGACATGACCGCCGGCGAGGCCAGCCGCCAAATGATCCGCCATGTAGGGAACCCAGGTCACATCCGCGGACGAGATCAGCTCTAACTGCAGCCGACACTGAGCAAAGCTATCTGACACTGGGGTCTCCTCAAGAGTACTATTATGCCATCGACGACCCCTGGGATAAGTCTCCGGACCGAGGGTAGTAACTGGCTGCAAGCAAGGTAGTCTCTCGTAAGCCCAGAACTGTTAAACAAAACAAGAAAACCATAAGTAGCAGGAAGGGACAAAGAAATGAAACAAATCAAAGACGATACAATAAAAAATGACCTACTAGCAGGAAGGGGTAGAAGCCAAGCCAGGCATCCGTCTGTCCCTCTGAGCGAAGGCGAAGACCCTGGAGGAAGTAAGTGAAGGTGAAGGAGCCCCAATCATAGTCCCCGATCCGGTCAACCTCCCGGGTAGCTCCAAAGATACTGAAATGGATAGTCGAGGAGTTGTTCCCCAGAAAACAGCCCCTCATAATGGTCAAAAATAAGCGTTGGAGCAGAAAGTCACAAGCAGACCGGTCCTCAGGGAATGGCTCGGAAAGGACCCCTCCAATAACATCCACAGCCAAGGCTCCCGATCGAATGTTGTGGGCCTTAAAGACCTTATCTTGAGGAGAGTACCCTAACAAGGATCGAACAACTACGGGGGTGATGTCCGGCTCCAGAGGGACCCGGGGTCCAGAGAACTCCACCCCGGTGATATAACGCTAGTCTAGAGGGGTCAACAACAGCTCATAGTCCAGAAGATGAAGCGATTGTGTCTGGTGGAACCAGCGCTTGGATAGGGCCCTCATATAGCCCCACGGACACCGGCGATGGGCGATAGTGAAGAAATGTTTGAAACCCCAAGAATCTACCATCCCCCTGTAGTCGGAATGCAGCGCATGGTAGAGAGTGTAGATACTGAACCAGTTGCCCCGAGGTTGGGTAAACTCAGGAACCTGTGACAGCCATCAAAAGTCAGGCATGGTAACCATATGGATTGGAATGAACTTAAACGACGGATATACCTCGTTAGCCGCAAGGTAGGCTGAGGGGTTACTGCTGAGATCAGGACCGAGTAGATCCGGTATCCTGGCACGGGCCCCTGGTAAGGTCCGACGCGTGGGGGGAGGGGCCGTTGTGCCCGAAGGACCCGCCTCTGCCTCAGCTGGGGCATCCTCACCAACGTCAGGCCGAACTGGGTGAATGACAGACTCTGCCAATCTACGAGAATGACGGGTCAGGACTGGAGCTGGAGCTGAGGTGGCCGCTCTACGACGACGGACACCGGCAACCCGGGGCACTCTGGAGCCACTGGGAGCATCAAGATCTATGACTGAAATGGCATCACAAAAAGGAGGTACATCCTTAGCCCGTTGTCTTTCAAAAATCTTATTGCATATTGCTAGAGATAATAGGGCAGCATAGCATGTTTATTTTATAATGATATGAAAATTGAAAATGCATAAATAAGTCCCTAGGGGTGCGCTAGATTTCTAGAAATTTCGACAGAGTTTCGTTTGTAAAATAGACATCCCATGCACAATCAGGCATGTTTAATCAAGTCAGGCAACTAACAAATCCCAAATGCAAGTGAAAATGGTGCATCATGAGCATAAAATGACTAAAACAATGATTTTTCAAAGTAAATAAAACATGTCTGCAAGACCCATTGTTTATCTATGCTACGTTCAACACAAATATCTCATATAGGCATGCATTGCTAAAATTAAAACATTTAAACAAGTAAATACATAGCCAAACGAAAGCGAAAATAAAAGAAAAAGGAGTTAAAATGTTACCCAAAGTGCGTAGACTGATTTAATCGGAGCAGATTTTGCCAAAAAGTGTCTAAAAGACGGAAAAGCCAAGTGGGGACGAGGAAAACCGAAAACGAGGGAGAGAAAAGTAAAGAAAGTGACAGATCTCGGGGGGTCGCGATCTGAAATAGGAACCGATCCTAGCCGCAGATGCACCTGCGGCTGGCCGCAGATGCACCTGCGGCTGGTCTCGGTGCCCCTTAAACTGCCCTTTTGTTTGCCCGCAGATGCACCTGCAGCTGGTCTCGGTGCCCCTTAAACTGCCCTTTTGTTTACTCCGAGCCAACGTGAAACTTGTTACGATTTAAAAACAAGATTTTAGAACCTGACCACTCAAAAACGACCCGTCAGAGACGATACCTGACCAATCAAAACCGACCCGTCAGAGACGATACCTGACCAATCAAAAACGACCCGTCAGAGACGATACCTGACCAATCAAAAAACGACCCGTCAGAGAGGATACCTGACCAATCAAAAACGACCCGTCAGAGACGATATCTGACCAATCAAAAACGACCCGTCAGAGACGATACCTGACCAATCAAAAAACAACCGTCAGAGACGATACCTGACCCAATAAAAAATGACCCGTCAAAGACGATACCTGACCAATCAAAAATGACCCATCAGAGACGATACATGACTAATCCAAAAGTGACCTGTCGAAGGCGAAACCCGAGCAATATTCATTCGTAAACTTTAAATCGACCCCTACACGATCATGTTGAATGCGACATTTGCATCATCTTAATATATGTGTTGCATCGTTAAACACGTACTGTCATTCCCATGCGTCAGGTGCCTACTTTTTTATCATGTTCATTTCATATGCCATTCAATAAACATGATAAAGAGGGGGCAGCTATAGACACCCAAATTTTGCACTTGTGTACTGACCTTGATAGGAGGGCAAAATCGTCATTCGACCCGACACACGAACAGGAAAGGTGGACCCCAACCCAAAGTCACCACGACGGCTTACGATCAAAGCCGTCAAATGATCAACGAGCGTCAGGTCATCTGAGAAAAGATACGCAGTTGATTCAGACAGAACCCGATTCGGTCACCGAAGACGGCAAATGACCAATACGTTTGCGACAGTCGAAGGGGGTCTCGCTCTTTGGAAGCCCGACACCAGAGATATCTATACATCAGGTAACAGCCTTCCAAAATAAAACAGCAAAAATTGACGATTCAAGGCTGCGGGGCACGGAAATTGAGAAAAGCCAGCTGGGCAGCCGCAGATGCATCTGCGGCCACCGACAAGCGGGACACTTGCACGGCTCGAGGAGACAACCCGGCAGCCGAGGATTCGGCGCGGGCGGCCACAGCAGGCAGCCGCAGATGCACCTGCGGCTGACTTCAGTCACCTATACAACGCCATTTTTGATCTGCAGAAGAAAAATAGAAGAAAATTTCTTAAGGATTTAGTAGAGAGAAACACGCGAGAAGGAGAGAGAAGGGCTCGGGTTTGTTTAAATTCAAGTGAGGAACTTATTTTTTTTGTCAAATATTCAAGTATTCATATGGTTTTGGTTCAATCGTGAAATATAAAGCTTTCGTCGGTATATTGCAAGGTGAAAAGGGGTGTTTTGGGTGATATTTTTAATTATATTGTTATTATAATATCGTGTTTTGGGATTGCTTAATTTAGTATGTTGTTGTATTGTTAAGAATCCGTGGATTAGGGATTATTAGCGAGGGTTCCGTCGGAACGTATTTTCCTCATAATGTCCCGATGATATTCGTACGGTGATGTGTAATTCGTTGTGTTAACGGGTAGTTTGTCGTGTTGGGATTGTGATTTTTGATTCGGGTAGCATAGTATCAAGTTTAGTATTGTTTATCTTGCTCTGGTATGGTTGTGCAGCGATTTGGGTAATTGTGAGCCTAGGGAAGAGATCCTCGTGGTCAAATCCCGATGATGGACAACGTTTGGTGTATGTAATCGTTGCGAGGGTCCATTTTGTATATATGTAAATATTGGGCCTTAAAGCGATATCGAACCGTAATCGGGTTAAGGCCCCGTAATAGTAAAATACATGATTGTGGGTGTTTGGGGTTATTTAGACGGCTCACATGCCCATGGATAGCCCCGACACGGTTGAATGCTTGTTTTGATTTACGACACGAAAAAATGGTTTTCCAAATAAGGCAAAGAATGAAGATTTCCTAAAAATAATCAAATTAGGATATTAGATTCACGAGGTTTAAAAATTAAGAGTTTTGGCAAACTTTGAACCTGGTTTGACGAAAAGGCTTCATTTGGTTTTGAAATGTCATAAAAGATGTTTTCTTAAAAGAATAAATAACGTTTTTATTAAACTTTGTGCATAGGGTTAAAGAGTTCTAGAAGTTGCCTTTATTTTACTTTAAATTACTATTAGAAGGCAATGTATAGTCTCGATTCCTATTTGACAAAAGTTTAAAAAACTATTGTTTTCTAAAAATGACATCCAATAAAAAACCCTCATCGTTTTCGAAATTAAAATCAATCTCTATTATAAAAGACGAAGCCTTGTCATTTGGGTCAAAAGACGTCTAAACACTTTCCGACAAAACACGTTTTCATAAACGATTTTCACGCAAAATTCACCACAACCATCACCTAGGCACGCACGCATACACACGTAACTCACACATTTTAGGATTTTCAAAAGGATAGGAAAACATCGAGATTGCGGTAACCGTGTTTCACGGAAGTCGGGGGGTGCCTAACACCTTCCCCTCGCTTAACCAAGCCCCCGAATTCTATGAATCTCGGTTCGCGGACCAATTAAATCGGAGTCACATATGAGCCAGCGATTGCGAAAACAAAATTCGGATGAGTTAGTACATCCATTTCAAATATACCAACTGGCGACTCTGGTCAATTGGCTCATAAAAAATCGACATTTCGAAACCCCGTCGACACTAAGCCGGCCCTTTTCAAAAAAACACATCTTCTTAATCTAAAAGCTAAAAATCGGAAAAGGGGCATTTTAATATTAAAAAAACGAGATGACGAAATCCCGGCGTCGACAGCCAAGAAATGTCCTAATGATGATAATTTTGTTTACTCTGTTGATGTGATTGATTCTTTAGCATAGAAAGTTTCTGACATGGATGATGAATTGGAAACGACACTTAGTCAGAATCTTGGGAAAAAGAATGAAGAGTTAGTGTTGAGTACTGATTTGCAGAAAACTGTTGCATCATTGAATGATTCTATGAAATAAGGTAACGACCCATATTTTGACTTACTAGTTACTAACAAGAAGTCTTTACCTTTTGTTTTGCAGGATTCCATTCCAAATTTAAAGCCTCTTCCTAATTATCTCAAATGCCTATTCATTGAAGAGGTAGTAAAACCTTCATATAAACTGTAAGGGAGTTTGAACATGTTGATGATAAATGAAGTAAAGATGGATGAGATTTTCAGAATTCATGAGAAAGGAGTGACGTAGTGTTTAAGCATGTTGTCGAGCCAATGACAATAAATAAAAGCGCTGTGTGGGAGGCAACTCAATGGGAGTATAATTTTTTTTTCTTTTCTTTTCTTTTATTTTATTTTTTCATTTATATTCTAGTTATTTGTGCTCTTTTTCTTTGCATTTTATTCGACATTGAGGATAATATAAATTTTAAGTGTGTGGGAATGAATTTTGGATTTTTGTTATTTTTAGGTTATATTTTGAAAATTTTAGATTCAATTTTAATTTTTTTGAATTTTGTAGGTATATTTACTGTAAATCATCACGAGACAAAACTCGTCACTTGAGGTAACCTTGGAGTTTAAAGGCTCGTTGCACGTGCTAAGTGTAACCGTATTTTATACGAAAATGAGGTATTGTTTTTTAATTTTTAGGATAAGTCACTTGAGCAATGAGTTAATTGGATTTTAATTTTTAGCCAATGATAAAATTTTAATTTTAATTTAATAATTTTTTTTTAAAAAGGGATAAATTGTTGCTTAGTCTAAATTTTGATTATTTGTTAGTTATTACTTTGTTTGATATCCTTTATTTTTTATGCACTAATATCCATTTGTTTGAGTTAATTTTAATTTAGAGAAAATTTATATGGTTAGATGCTTATAAAAGATATTTTTGATCTCTATATCTTATTTGATTATTACATGAAGTGTAATATAAGGCAAAACATAATTTGAGAGAGATGATTTAGGTAATTTTTCTAAGAATGTTAAATTGAAAAAGAAAAATTTATGTGTTGGGTTGAGATGGAGCGTAAAATGCACTCACTCATAAACATATGAAAAACGAGAAGGAGCGTAAATGCACTCGCTAGTGAGATAGAGTGTAAAATGTACTCACCGAGAAAGAGAAAAAAAAGAGAATGGGATGGAGCATAAAATGCTCCCATTTAAAAGAAAGGAAAAGAAAAAAAATGTGAAAAATTGATATTAATAATCATAGTATATTTAATTGTTTCAAAGTCTTTTGATCTTCTAGATTATATTTGTTTGTATTAGCAGAGAGTGATGTAAAAAATAAACATAAAGAGTTTTGTTGTATATCTTCTATAAGATAATTGATGACCTAAACTTATCTGAATTTTGATTAGTTTTATGCATTTGGATTTACACACACACGAAAGGGTCTTTAATAAAATAAGAATAATAAATAAGTTAAGATTTTAGATTTTGCATAATATTGAAATTTTCTTAGAGTTATTGTTTAATAAATCTTTAAGGCTAACGTAGAATTTCTATTGATTTATTGCTCGATTTAGTTGGTTTATTTAGTAGAGTTTTAATTTTATAGTTTTTATTCTTATTTTGCGTGATGAAAAATAAATATTTAAGTGTGAGAGTATTTGATAAATAGATTATATATATATATTTATTAGGTATTTTATGCTTAATTATTTGTGAGTTTTTAAGTATTTTTAGGTAATTTATTTAATTTTATGCATTTTTATTATTTTATATCATTTTTATATTATTTTTATTTTTGTTTTGAAGGAAAATTAGTTGTTGGGGGGCATGACCTTAAATATAAAGAAACATGGTAGGCACATGGCGCGCTAGCACATTAGGCATCAGCAACACTTGAAGGAAACAGTGCTGTTTGATCGGTTGTGCATGAATGATAGGCGCAATGCGCGAACGGTCATTTTTGTTAGCAAATTGGGGCGCGTGAAATGGGCGGTTGGCAGCTTGTTTATCTAGTTTCTTGCTTTCTTTTGCCATGTGGGTTCCAACTTCCAACAAAAAATAAATTAATGAGTCCAATTTAGAATTGGAACAGGAAAATAAATAAAAATTTTATATTTATTTTATTTGTATTTCAAATCCTATTTGGAATTGGAAAATAATTCCTATTAGGGTTAGCAGGATTATGTAGCCTATAAATAGAAGGCTTGAGATACAATTGAGAGTACATTTGCTAGAAAATTCTCTTTATTATTCTTTGGTGTTTTTCATTGCTATGTGTGACTAGATTATTTTTCTTGGTTTAAGTGATTGAAACTATCAAAATTAATATACTGTGAGATCTAATTTGTTTAAATTGTTCAATTTTTATTTTGAGTATTGAATTTTTTTCTATACTTAATTTTTATGATTGATTAGTTTAATTGCTTGGAAGCCTACTAATTCATTATTTGCATTCATCTACTGCTATTTGTGAAGCAACTAATTTTAATAATTTTTTTGCAAATGAAAATATTATTTTATATTAGGAAGCATATTCATCTAAATTAAATGCAAACGAGTGACTTGTGTTGTTTAGTTCAATGATCTCTTTAATTCTTTAAGCTGCTATTAAATTAAAGTATTAGCAGGTGTCGGATGTTGTTTAGTAGTAAGGGTTATTTAGATCGAGTGTTTCTACTTAACTTAAAATAAGAAGAGATAGAAAAATTATTTGAATGAGAGTAATTATTTCACAGTGAATATTTAAAATATTAATTGATTTATACTTGTATCAATGATCAGTTGTGAATTATTGATTGTGGATGTTAATTTAAACCAAGACTTGTTCTTATAACTTATTTCATTAAATTATTTGCATATTTTTTTTACTTTAGTTAACGTTATTTAAATTATTTTTTTAATTAAAACCCCCCATTCTAGTTTACAAAACTTAAAATTAAATTAATCATTCTTCTTGGGATCGACTCTTATTTACACTACTACATAAATATTTTTTCAAAGTAAGATTTTATTTTTGAGTGCCTGCAACATCACACCAATTTGTGAAGGTTAATAAATGAGTTAAATAAAGAAAATGAGGAACAATAATACTTGAGCAAATCATTTTTATTTGTGAGTAATATGTAGGAGATGTAACCAATAAAGATTATTTGTGAGTCTTAGTTGTGTGAAGATAGATCGATTAGATCTTTATGTGAAAGTTAATAGAGATTAACTGTTAGACGTTGATAATGAACATAGGTTGTTCGAAGGGAAAGAAGTTAGAGTCAAATAGTATCGATAATCCAGGCAAGTATCTAAACTTGTACACTTTAATATTTCGTACAAGTAATTTGAATGCTATATTTATTGAAAGAGAATTCATATTCAAAGATAATTGTTCACGTTTACATCTATGCAATATTAATCTCATATTGAATTGTTAAATTTGAAGGTTCGAGTTATTTATACTCAAATACCTTAATCAAATTATTTGAACCCTATTATATGTGTAAGACCCCGAATTTTATGAAATATAAAATATAACTTTTTCTTCATATATATTTTCATGAAACAGTAAGTGGTTAAATTGATAAAGTTAAAAGTTAAGGATGTTATGTGTAAATTATATTATGTCGGACAATATTCGTTTGGTCGGGGAATATTCGTTCTGTCGGGGAATATTCATACGACGGCGCCGTATGAACCAATCATTGGTGGGCCCCACAACGAATAATTGTCGGATATAAAAAATAACATAAATAATTTTTAAATGGTCAATGGTAGTAGCACTTTTAATTGTTAAAATATCCGGTGGTAAAAGAATAGTAATATACAGTATTACAAGTAACATACAGTATTGTACAGTAGCACACGGTATTGCACAGTAGCACACGACATTGCACAGTATTTCGTATTATTAAACTGATAAAGTCGTTATCTTACAATATTTGACTTTATTGTCATATGCACAATAATTCATATTATTAAACTGATAATTGTCACAGTAGCATATGCATAATAATTCACATTATTGAATCAATAATTGTCATGACATAGTAACATATTCTTTCTTTTACATACTTTCTGCATTATTGTTATCTCTATTATGGTGTTATTTAAACAGTTGTATTTCATTAATTAATTGACTTGATATCTAACTCAGAGAGCCAACTACACTGTATTTATAACAATTAGTCATAATAATGAATAAGTGTGAATTATTGTTGAATAATTGAATCGATAAAGTTATTTGTTTATAATATAAAGTTAGGTGATATAAAATGAATGGTATAGATTAAAGATAATATAGAATTTGAAATGGATGGTGTAGATTAAAAGATAATCTTTAAATGAATTGTTTAGATTAAGGAAATCTTAAAAGATGAAATGAATGGTATAGATTAAAGATAATATAAAATTTGAAATGGATGGTGTAGATTAAAAGATGATCTTTAAATGAATAGTTTAGATTAAAGAAATCTTAAAAGATGAAATGAACGGTATGAATTAAACATTATCTTGAAATGAACGATTTGGATTAAATTAGGAAATCTTGGTTATGATAAGATTTTTGGCTATAAATAGAGGCCTTAACTTAAGAATTTTTCATAAACTTTCATACTTGTTCTTTCTTTCACTCTCTAAATACTTCTTGTGTAAGTTCTCTCTAAGTGTGCTTAAGTCATCTTGGGTATTTGTGAAGATCTATAAGTGTACGTGTACTGTTCAAGTTAATCAACCTCATTTAAATCAGTATCCAGTCATGTGTTAAGGTAAGGGATTATCATTATTTGCTTCTCGAAAATAATATCGTTTATTTCTTACTCATAAGATGTGCCATTTATTTCCATGTATTAATTTGTGGGAATAACCTTACGGCGTGGATTACCGTCTGTTGGTGAATAACCTTTCGTATTCATTCCTTATTAATCTCTGAGAATAACCTTACTACGCGGATTATCGTCTGTTTGGTGAATAACTCTTCATATTCAATTTTTATTAAATTGTGGGAGTAACCTTACGGCGCGGATTACCGCCTGTTAGTGAATAACCTTTCGTATTCATTCCTTATTAATCTCTGAGAATAACCTGACTACACGGATTACCGCATGTTTGGTGAATTACTCTTTGTATTCATTTCTTATTTGTCTCTTGTGGAAATAATTTGTTTACACGAATTATCACATAATACTTTTATTCCATATTCGTTTGTAATATCATTTTCTTTCATATTCGTAAGTGATATTATTTTCCTTTATACTCATAAGGGATACCATCTTTTTCATCTTCCATTATTCAAACTTACTATGGTAAGGGATATTAATTTCCTTCACCTTTTGTTAATCAAACCTGTTATGGTAAGGGATATTATTTTCATTCATACACCTAAATCGAAACTTATTATGGAACTATTGCTTCTATAATTCCTGAAAATATTATATGTTCCATAATAGTTGCACTTCATCATTTCAATTGAACCATCCTATTTACGTGAACCTTTTTATTGAACTGTAACTGTTATTCTGAACTGTGGATCTTGAATATCATTTTTGAATTTCACTCCACATCATGTTGACAATTTGGACATTATTTGAATCTGCGCAAAGTAAACTTCTGATACTTATTATTTATCCTGTTTCTTCTGTTCATCATTTATATCATTCTAATAATCCAAAATCAAGTTGTTGTGAATATTTATGGTCGGGGGCACATATGCGATATAATTGTTGAACAGATGATAGGGTAAAGGCGATATAATAAGTTAAAGGCGATACATCTGTTCGGTGTCTTTTATGGCACATGGTGAATATTCTCTTTGGCCCGTAGTGCAAAGATGAACTGTTGTTTGGTATGATTATGACCAAAGGCTGAATCTGGTATAATCATGACCGTTGGTGTTATATTGAATGTATTTGGCCTGTAGTGCAAAGATGAACTGTTGATCTGCATGATTATGACCAGGAACTGTGAATTTGTATTATCTTGACTAATGGTATTTCAGATGATAAAAGTTGATAGTGTTTTTCCTAAAAAGAGAACCAAGTGGATATTATAGTCTGCATTATTCTTCTAATAGATTACTCATTCCGCTGCTATTATTGATCTGAACGTTGTTCAAGAATTTAACTGTAGTTTTTGATATAAACCTTGTAGTCTATTGTATGCTATCAATAACTCAACTGTTGAAGGCTAACGATAACTTATTTGTCATTATCTTAGCTATGATATTCTTAACTGGGCTATTTGAGCTCACCCTTTCTTTTGTTCCATTACTTTTCAACATGAGATAAGAACGTAGCTGGGTCTAGCCGGGGAATGGAGTGAGAGTCCGAGGGATAGCTATCGTAGTCTTCATGTATTGTAAAATAGTGTGATAATAATAGTGAAGACTTAGTTGTGTATTATTATACACTGTATTGTTGAACGTTGCTCTACCTTGTAATAATTTTGTTGTAGTCTTTTGACAACTCAAGTTTGGGCTGTGTGGGCCCAGATTTGGGGGTGTCACAATATGGACAGTCATTAAAAGTTTTAATTGACTCGTAAATGTTTGAGAAAAATGTCTATACCATTTGATTTGGTTAGACAAATAATAACATAAAGTCAATCATTTGTTTCCCTAGAAAATGATCCAAACCAATTGCCTTGGTGCAGATTCTTGTATATTGAGATGAATAATCCTAATAAGAGAAATTACAATATGTCATTGAATCTGACATGCATGGGCACGGAGACTAAACGTTATGCATAATGTAGGGTATTACGAGACTGATCACCTCATGTACTTGTTTTCTGTGACGCCCCCAAATTAGGGTCTCCTTTACCTAGGATTTGGTGCTCATGATCCAACCTCAATCTAACTCCACGTCATCATTCAGTAATATAAATGATAAATTTTGAAAATTTTAAAAACTTTTTATAACAACATTCAATAATATTCAATATCAATATATATATTAAAACTTTATAAATCTTCGGTTCTAAAATCGCAACCATTATTATTCATTTTTACTTTTTAGAATTATACATTCTATGATTCATTTTTAATACATTAATTATGAATATAAAACTTCAATTATATCATTTAACTATTTCTTTTATACACTTTGTTATAACCAAGACAATTTAAATATAATAAAATTGCATTCTCAAAACAACAACTCACAACCTTTAATACATAATCTTTTCTATAATAACCCCAATCTGAACTCTAATACAACAAATTGAATATGTATTACATATAATACATGAACTGTATTATTATACATCACATGTTATCTTCAAAACAAATAACCTTCATTTAAGCCCTCACAGTTAAATACAACTTGGTTTATATATATATCAACAAATCACTTTGACTCAATACAAACTCAACGAAAGAAACCGACAATAATTTTCTTTACAAACGTATTTCAAATCACTATTGCCAAATATCATTTGATTGTTTAACTTTTATCTGCAAATGAAATGTTTGCAAAAATGAGCGCGATGGCTCTTCACGTAATTCACATTTCATACATATATTTTTCGTAATTAGCATTTTTAATTTTTTTTAAATTAGGTCTATCCGACTCGTTCTGATCTAAAAACCTCTATTCCAAGCTTTGATTGTTTGAATCTCTTGTTTATGGATGGATTAAACTCTTCCTCGATGAGACTTTGCTGAGAACTTTTCTTCAATGGTTAGTTTAGAGCATAACCTTCAACTACGTCTTTGAATTTGGTATATTTTGGCTATGGTTCGTGAAGAGTTCTTCTAAGACTTTAGTCTTAGGAAATTTTCTCCTTTTTGAGATTGAATGAACTGAATGAATCCTTGTTGTTCCACTCACCACAAGCTCACGGCTAGGTGGTAAGTGAATAAGGCTTAATAGCCTCGTTAATTTTCTATTTAAGCAACTCAGCAAACCCACTAACCCTCAGAACATTTTAGCATAGATGTGACACATGTACATATATTATACACATTATCCCTGTTACCTTCACAACATTTCAAGTTATGTATTTTCAGCATATAAGCATTTAATACATTACATATATATATACGTACTACACACACACACACACACACACACACACACATATATATATATATATATATATATATATATATATATATATATATATATATATATATATATATATAATTCCAATAAATCTCAATTTTATAATTTTTACATTTACAATTATGTATAATAATTATTCCACAAATTATGGAATTTAATCCATAATTTAATTTCACACTTTTTGTGTAACGAACCAACAATTTAATATAACTAATATTTGACTTATTAATTATTCTAATTTACTCATTTTAAAATACTTAATATTCACTTAATTAATTATTTTACACAATTCATTTAATTTATTCAATCAATATTTTACAATTGAATTACATCCTTTGTTCCATAAATCATTTTCCAATCATTTATTTAAATATTACATACATTAATTTGATACCTGAACAGTTAATTAAATATTAATTTAATTTACTAATTCAATATTTATTTAATAAATATTGGTCTCTCATTCCATATTTTTAATTCACATCTGTTTGGCTTAATATTTTAATTTAGGCTACTAACTATGTTACATATAATTATTGTAACATAATAACATTTTCTCATTTAATTAAATAAATAAATTCCTTCATTTAATTATTTATACTATATTAATCCACAAATTTTTGATTAGTGAATTAATTATCTCATTTCATATTTAATTTATATTCGTTTGACATAATATAATATATTAAGCTATTACATAAATATATTACATTTATATGTAATATATTAAAATAATAAATTTTAATCAACTCTTCTCATTTTATTACAATAAAATACATACATTAATTCATTATTTTTCTTAAGTGAATTAATTATATCTTTTATGAAATTTAATTCATAAGGTTCCATTACCATTTAAGAATTAATATGTAAATTATATTAAGTCATAATATAATTTCAACTTACCCCCAATTAATTTATATCAATTAATTTTCGTTACGACCAAACATCATTTCATAGTTAATTCAAACCTTTAATTTAATAATTAAATTAATTATAAATTTACATTTTCAAATATAGGTGTATATATTATACACATAAACATATTTAAATTATGGTGTGCTATCGCAGGTACCCAAAAATAAAATCTTACTTTTGAAAAATATTAATGTAGTAATACAAGTAAGAGTCGATCCCACAGAGAATGATTAATTTAATTTTATGTTTTGTAAACCAAAATCGGGGGGTTTTTTAATTAAAGAAATAGTTTAAATAAAACTAACTAAAATAAATATGCAAGTAATTTAATGAAATAAATATGAAGAAAAAACCTTGGTTTAAGTTAACATCCACCATCAAGAATTTACAACTGATCATTGATGCAAAAATAAATCAATTAATATTTTGAACATTCACCGTAGAAATAACTACTCGCAGGTGGAATAATTTTTCTCCTCTCTCCTTAATTTTAGATAAATAGAATCACTTGGTCTAGATATCCTTACTACTAAACAACCTCCGACACTTGTTAAAAAATTAATTTAATAGCAGCTTTAAGAATTAGAGAGATTATTGAACTAAACAACACAAGCCACTTGTTTGCATTTAATTTAGATGAATATTCTTCCTAAAATAAAATAATCTTTTGATCTGCAAAACAATTATTAATCTTAGTTGCTTCACAAATAACAATAGATTAATGTGAATAATAAATTAGTATGCATCCTAGCAATTAAACAAATCAATCATAAAAGCACAGAAGAATATTCAATACTCAAAATATAAACTGAACAGTTAAAATAAATTAGATCTCATAGTGTATAAATCTTGATGGATTCAATCACTTAAACCAAGAAAAATAATTTAGCCACACATAGCCATAAAAACTACCAAAGAATAAAAGAGAGAATTTTTCTAGTAAAAGTTGTATCTTACATTGTATCTCAAGCCCTCTATTTATAGGCTTCATAATTTATCCTAATCCTAATAGGAATTATATTTTCCAAACCCTAATAGGATTTAAAATACAAATAATAAAATATAAAAATCCCTATTTATTTTCCCTTTTCCAATTTGCATTTGGATTACTTAATTTATTTGCTGGCTACAATTGGAAGGAACAAAATATGTTGACGTGTGACGCGCTGCCACCTTGCTTCTGTAATTACGAATATGTCACCAAGCATTTTATTTACAATCATGCCATCAAGCTTTTGCCTAAATTACAAAATTGTCATCAACTTCAATTTTTCTACAAAATAAAATATAAATTAATTATAAATAAATAAAAATAATATAAAAATACTAAAAATAATAATAATGCATAAAATTGAATAAATCATCTAAAACACTAAAAATACTTAAAAACTCACAAATAATTAAGTATAAAAATATCCAATAAATAAATATAAAATCGATTTATCAAATTATCCACAATATAATACCATTTCGTAACTACTTTCATTCAATTAATTTAATAGCTTTAATTAACTATTAAATTTCATTTTCAAATACTTGTATATTTTTCACATCTAAATATATACATAATTTACCCTCCTTATAAAATCAAATATTACAATATATATATAGCTCATATATATTATTCATTTGACACGCTTCATCTTATAATAAGAATTATATATATTAAATTCTTATTTTAATATTATTTAAATACATTGAATTTCCGGGTCATCACATTCTTCCTCCATTCTAAAGATTTCGTCCTCGGAATCGCGATTACCAAAACACCCATACACAGTTTATATTTAACCTCATAAAAACCGGGTTGTCACATTTTCTTTTGGAGATTTTTCAGTAAATCACTGTTAACCCCACGATGCGTTCATAGTCCATAGAGACCACTCAGTAATGATATTGATCTGATCTTGAAACAATTAAAGCTATTTGTCCATTGTTCATTCAATTCACTTTATACACTGCCTTCAATTGATATAATTTTGATAGTTTTAAACTTTGATCAAGATTATTTATTCTTGTTAGCTTATTACTTGCTAAGCAAACTCGTAGCTCACTCTTGCTTTATCTTAAATGATACAGTTAAGACCGAGCAAGATAGTGCATCGGGGAAAGATAAGGGAAAAGGCAAGGCTGCAGAGTAACTTTGTTCTATTAAGTTTTAAGATAATGTTATTAGATATTTATATCAAGGTTTATGATTTAGTTAGGTTGTGCATTACTAACAGTTGTAAGACTTGGGGTGCAAATATTTATGTTATATCAATGCAAATATTTCTATTATTATTCCGTATTGAGATATTTTTAGTTTGATGTATTAGTTAGATCATGAAGCACCAGATTCGAGGTACATGTATCTGAATTTGGGGGCCTCACAAATTGGTATCAGAGCTATATGTTATTAATCTTAGGAAAGAGGATCTTTAAGCTATAACCTTAGAAAAATGAGTTAGAGTAAAAGGAGATAAAACTCATGTAGAGTTTTACATATTAGTAGACTTGTCATAGAGAGTCAGTAGTGTCATGAAATATATTTTCATTCTATATAATGAATTTATATTTTATTGTGAGATACTGATAGAGTTTGTTTATTTTATGTTTGTGGTTATAGGATGCCAGAGATGGGTGAGCCTAGTAGACTCGTGAAAGATGAGCCACGAGACATCTGTATGATAGAGCCTACCTAGTAATAGCCCCAGTAGAGGAGTCAGAGCCATAAGAGGAGTCAGTCATAGAGGATGTGTTAGTTTCGGAGGAGGAGTCGGAGCCAGCTGAGGAGTCCAATGGAGGATCCCCAGTATTTCACACTTTCGAGGATTTATTGGGAGAGTACGTTGATCGCATCATAGATCAGGAACATAGGATCCAGGAGATCGAGGGTGAGGTTCAAGAGTGGCAAGATAGGGTTTAAAAGTTAGAGAATGAGGTGCATGGACGTCGAGAGACAACTATTTAGTTAGGAGCCATAGTACATCACTTATTGGCTTTGAACGTAGAGCTAGTTGGGAAGCTAGAGTAATCAGAGTATCAGGTGCAGAGTCTTCAAGAGGTACCTGAGCAGATTCAACTTCAGGAGATGTGGGAGGATACTCATGATAGAGTGGGTGATCATGAGGAGGAGGTGAGAGTTAAAAGGAAGAAGATAAGCAGGATGAGTTATGCATTCAACACCGCATTTGGGAGATGGATGGATGGTATTCGCCATTATCCAGTAGAGGTGGGGCAAACTCACCACACCATGAGTAGAGATTTGGTGATCTATATGGGTCAGATGGGTTATAAGAGTACATTGGAGCATGACTTGCATTGATGTACTGTTTATATGATGTATTTTGTATTATTTGCATGTAGTATAATGGTCCCTACTTTTGTTATTCTAGGAAATTATGTTTATGTAATCCCAAACTCTTAGACATGGGATATTATGTGAGTCCCGACTTTTGCACTTTATAGAGGAGTAGTATGTTAATAGATCCCCATCCTTTTGATATATTAGGGGATAAATGGTGACATTTATAGCAGTATGCTATAAGATGATCATGTATGATGTACTGACTATTGGCATATGAATATAAATGTCTTTATTAAAATGTGTTTATTTATATTGTTGTATTACAGATACATATTTAAAGAATATAATAAGGTAATAATATTAAGTTTTATTAAATAGAAAATGTCACCCAGACATAGACAACCTACACAAGAAGAATACATAAACAAAGAAGGAGGTCAGAGATATCTGATGCAGATGCTAGTAGACTTATTGGACGGAGTGTTCCAGCAAAGAAACCCTGAACTAATGAACCCGAACCCCCCAGTGGCTCTAAGAGCTAGTTTTAAAGATTTCAAAGCTGTGGGACCGCCTGAATTCAAGGGAACGACGACCCCAATAGAGGCCCAGTTTTAGGTCAAGAAAATAGAGAAGAACATAAGACTGCATTTTCAACGTATTTAATGAAAGGGGAAGCAAACTACTGGTGGAAAGAGAATCGTCAGCGGGCAGGAGAATGAATGGTTTAATGGGAAAAATTTAAAGAACTGTTTTTTGAAAATTACTTTTTGAAGAATATGCAGAACCACATAGAGGTGAAATTTTTAGAGTTGAGGCAATGTGAGATGTTTGTGGCACAGTATGCAACGAAATTCAATGAGCTTATGCGATTTACACCTCATCAAGTTGACACCGAAGAAAGGAAGACTAGACGTTTCGAGCAAGGGTTGAAACCATGGTTATACAACAAGGTGATAGTTTTTCAAATGGATCCATTTGGAGCGTTATTGGAAAAAGGAAATTATTGCAGAATAAGGGAGTGAGGCACTAAGTTAGTAGCATAAGGATAATAAGAACAAGAAGTCGGGATAAGATAACCGTGGAAGGAAAAGCGGAGGTAGCAATTCAGGAAAAAGGAAGTGGGAGGCAGTAACAACAACAACATTAACAACCAGTCAGAAAGTGGTCAGGGATCGAATAAGAAGAAGAAAGAGACATGTAAGAAGTGTGGGAAGAACCACCAGGGAGAATGTATGAAGGGGAAAATGTTTGTTACAATTACGAGCAGGAGGGACACATCTCTCCCAATTGTCCTAATCTAAAGATAATAAAGGGATGCTTTGTATGTGGAGCGACTGATTATCAGATAAAAGATTGTTGAAAGAAGGGGAAGACCGGAGGGAGTGACAAAACATGAGGTAATAGTAAACTGATGATTGGTGGACCTGTTTAACCAACTCGACCAACTGCCAGAACATTTAACATAACGGTCCAGGATGTGGTAGCTTTGAAGGATGTCACGTCAAGTATTATGTCGATCAGTAACATAAATGTTTATGTGTTGTTTGATTCGGGTGCTACCTGTTCTTTTGTGTCTGATGAGTTTGCACGACGTTTGAATTTACCTTAAGAACGATTAGAAAATCCTTTGAACATCGATGTTGCAAATAAGGAAGTAATTGTAATATCCACGAATATTACAAACTATTGTACATAATTTTTTTATTTATGATATGAATTTTATTTCAAAAGATGTTATGTGCATGTGTTGAAATCAAATATGTAAATATATTTTGTTAGTTCCCAGAGGCACACAAGTGATCTAGAAGGGGGGGTTGAATAGATCTCTTAGAAAATTTTTACTTTAAGAGTTCATTACCAAATAATTTATTTGATCAAGATTTGTTTGCACAGCGGAATATTAGTTTGAAAAACACCCCTTAAAGATTTGTAAAACTTCTCCGTTGGGTTTAAGATTACATTGAAGAAAGTCACTTGTTAAGTAAACTAATTCACAGTCATATGTAAATATATATATATATATATATATAAGACAGAATGTAAATGACTGAAAGTAAATAACACCAGAGAGTTTAAAGTGGTTCGGAGACTGAATAACTCCTACTCCACTCTTCCACTACAACGAGTAAGAAATCCACTAAGGTTTAGTCCTCCGGACTAGGACACTCTTGCCCTCATCAAGTCCAGCAGACTTGGCTCTTTTAGTCACATTAAGACTAGGACACTTTTGCCCTCATCAAGGCTAATAGCCTTGGGACTATAGACTAAGTCCAACAGACTTAGAATCTTTTGTACCCTTCGGTACTCAACAAGTCCAGCAGACTTGATTTGTTTGTTCGTTGGGTTATGCTGTTAAGTAGAACATTTGCTCTTCTTCATCTTTAGGTACTTAGCAGCTTCTTGTGATCAATCTTTGAATGCTGCTGATATTTGTCGTTGATGTTCTTCTTCTTTCTGTATTCAGCAACTGCTCATGATCACCCATTGTGCTGCTAGGCTTTTGCACTTCAGCTCATTTGGTACTTGATAACTTCTCGAGATGAACTCCTGAGATGACTGTGATGCTTCTTCTTTTTGGTACTCAGTTGTTCCTTCTTGTCATAGACAGTTTATAGCTTCTCGAGATGGGCTTCTGAGATGACTGTGATGTTCCTTCCTTTTGGTACTCAGTTGCTACCATGTATGTATCAAGTTGGTGTTTAAGCTTCTCTCTTCCATGTGCCTAGCAGCTCTGAACACTTCTCTTGTAATAGAGTTATACATCTCTATGTCTCTCTCAATTCAGTGTTAGTGTTCTGATGGATCGTAGAGTTCTTTAGCATATTCATTTTCTGTTTCACTCTATGATCGGTTGTTGTCTTCTATCATCTCTCTTGTATATTTGACAACTGCAACAACCTCTCCTCTGTTTTTCATTTTAGGCCTTTATATCTCTGAGCATATCTTACCGTTGAAAGAAATCCCGTTGGTTTCATTTGGCCTTGTGCAGATCCTCAATATCTTTAATGTTGACTTTCTTGCCGCTTGTGTCAGTGCTTTTCTCTTTTCTGACGTGTTCTGATATGTTCACACCTGTAGCTCTGCTTTCTCTGAATTTATAGCCGTTGCACTCTCAGAGTTGTTCAGTAAAGATTATTATATTCTTTGCTATTTAATCTTCTGATTCATCAATAAATGTTTTCCTTGACTTTTAGAATCAGCTGTTCTGCTGCATTCAGAGATGTCCCATTAGTCTGACCTTATTCACCATTTTCCTGAGCAGTGGGTCCTGACTTGTAGTCGGTTGGGCACAACGTCTACTACGACTCTGACATGCATCTGTATCTCAACAGCACTTAATCTTTCTTTAATCTGGGCTAGGAGTATTCTCTTTGCTCTTGTACCATATAGCCGTTCTGTTAGTCTACTTGTTCTGACCTGCTTAATGAATTCGTTGAGTGATAGACTGTCTACTTCGTTTCTGCGAATTCAGCTTCATGAATGTTACTTGAGGTATGTCAAGTGAAACGTTTGAGTTAGAACGATCTTTTCTCTAACTCTGCGACCTTGTTGCTCTGGTCAGATCGCAGAGTTTGTGCTTGCAATGCTTTGCTTTCATTTCGTTCTACGATCTTGTTGGTTTGATCAAATCGTAGAGTTAGTTAACTGTAGTGCTTCTCAGTGGAATCGTTGAGTTGCGGTCTATTGGCACATCCTTTGAATCTACTCAACGATTGTTCCATATGCAGATCAATGTTCTGCATTGCCTCATTATTCTGTTCTACTCTACGACTTCTTCTATCTGTGCAAATTCCAGTTCTTGTAAGCTTGCTCATCAAGTTTACTCTACGATTTTGCTAGAGAGTGTGTATCGTAGAGTACATTTCTTCTCTGGTTCAGCGTTATCTGCAGGCTAGCTTGGCTGTTTGTTCGACGATCGTAGAGTTCAACTCTACGATTTGTACTTGATCAGTTCTTTAATTTTACTTATATATTCTATAGACTTCTTGCACATCTGTCTCTCTTTGACGATCGTAGAGTTGTCCGGGCTGAGAGTCGTACCTTTCACTCTACGAACATGCCGAATCGTTGAGTCCTCTTTGCTTGGAATCGTAGAGTCCATTCTACGATCATATAGACTGATCAACCTAACAGATTTGATCTTTTCTAACTAAGTCTTTTCTAACTAAGTCCTTTCTTACATTATTACATCATTACATATTGAAAGGACTTTTACAGACTCTGACATACACAAATACAGCAATGATTCATTCTTATGCTACTCTGCTTATATCATACAACTTTTATGCAGAGTTACTTCTATTGAAAGATCAACCTAACATTTCTGATCTTTATAATCTAAGTCCTTTGTACACATATCTTTTGAAAGGACTTTACAACATTTGAACCAGATCACCTTCATTCTTTTTAATAAGCAGCAGATAGTTTACAATAAGATCATATTTGTTTAAACAAGTGTGCAAATCACAGTATTTGAAATGAGTAATATGCATCAAGCACACATGACAATGTAAACCCACAATTAGATTAACATATAAACACTTTGTCAAATAACCACATAAGCACTTTCAGAACATCTAAGCACATAATCAAGTAAGCACATAAGCACATTAACACATATGCACTTTTAGAGTATCTAAGCACATAATCAATTAAGCACATAAGCACATTAACACATATGCACTTTGTCAGATACATATTGTCAATCAACCAAGTAAGCACATTTACCACAATCATCTTTGCACAACAGTCATCATCATCAAATCAAAACAACCTCCAACATATTTTTATATGTTAATTAGAAGTGAGTTGCGATAGTTAATTAAACTATCAATTGAATGGGTTAATATTAATTAATCCAAGATGAATTAAAGCTAATATCGTTTGACGAACCTCGTATAGTAATGTGATGATGATAAATTTAATTTCATAAATGATGTAATTAATTCACGTATTTAAATTGATGGATTAATATATTTATTTTAGATAATTAAATAAAGAAATTTATTTGATGCAATAATGATGTTATGTTATAATTATTAGACGTAACGTGAATGATGATCTAATGTGTAGTATTTTGTGCGGAACGTATTTGGTTATAAAATGAAGTTTAATATGAATATTGACACCAAAATTTGTGAACTAGACTAATAATCAAATAAGGGATTAAATATATTAAATAAATATATTTAATATATAATTTGATTGATAAAGCAATTTATGGAATGAAGAAAGTAATTCAATTTAATTATATAATATTAATTTAATAATTCCAATGAGTTATTTAAAATGATTAAAGAGTGAATATTAAACATTTTTAAAAATATGTGATTCGTTACATTAAAAGAGTTGACCTAATTAATTCTATAGTTAGTGAAATAATTTTATACATAAAGAAAATGTATAATTTTGTCAAATTATAATTAATAATTAAGTTTGGTGCAAATAATTTTAATAAGTGTATATATATATATATATAGATAGACACACACACACACACACACACACACACACACACACACACATTTGTGTAATGTGTATGTATTATAATGCTAAGCTATATATAATGTATATAGGAATGAGGATGCAGAAAATTAGGTAATGCAATATGTATGCATGTACTATGTACGTATGTAATATGTAGGTATGTGATATGTATGTAGGTCATTTATGTTAGTGGAAAATACTGATCTTGGAGGAGTGCTTTAGTGTGTTTGTAGTATAATGACAACTAGCTTGCTCATTAAGTGGAGATCCACCAGTAGCTTAAAATTTGGTTAGTGGAATAATACAGCACAACAGTTAACCATTTCAACATACTAAGTTCTAAGAGTCAGTACATTCATTTGGTAGGATTAAGTTTAAGTGTGAGCAAGAGCTATATCAAAATCCTTCATAATTTAAACCATACCTTATCAAAATAGAAACAAGTCTATTAAAGGAGTAAGCTACTATTTGATTTTGGGAGAAGTGTGGAATCAAATTTCTTCAAGAAAGAAATTCATTTTAGTACATAATTAAGATTGAATCAGATTTAACCATCCATGTGACGTCCCCAAATTCGGGTCCCTTAAATCTCGGGTTTGGTGCTCACTCTCAACACTTGAACAACATTCATAAACTTAATCTTCAATAACTAGATGAAAAAATATAAATAGATTCATTAGAAAACGTACCATTATCTCAGGTTCCACTAATCTTAAATACATACACCATTTCATTACACGAAAGAGTTACACATGACATACAATAGTATTAAAGCTTGCTTTTACACGTTCTACTCAGTTGTCTTTTTCTTTGCCTTTATCCTTTATAAAGCATTCAGGCTTCGTTGTAAAATAGTTCATGATATAGCAAGGGTGAGCAACTACTTTGCTCAGCAAATTTAAACAAGCAATTAAGTTATCATGAATGAAAAAAAAAAATACTCTTTTGGAACTTCAATAATATTCAATAATTGTGAAGGCATGCAACATATCTACTACATTCAATAAATTTTTTTTGTAGAATATTTACTGTTGAGTTGGTCAAAGAGAATCAAGAACACATACGTGAGAACTTTTCAGCTCAGAACTGAATATCTCAGAAGTAAGGAGGGTTTGCTAGGGCATATATGACTACCTCGGGAGTATTTAACAATTATAAAACTGTAAACACTCAATCTGGACACTCAAGGGGATCAGTTTTCTTGTATCCTATGTATATGCATAACATTCAGTTATAGTGTGCGCAAAGATTTTCGTTTCCAATAGAGAATACCCCATTATAAGGGTTGTTTTATTCAGTCTTACTATACGAGTTCGTACCAGCTACTGGTTTGGATAGCTTTTCAAAAGTATTCAAATCAATGAATCGATACATATAATGTCTAGCCGAAACAATTGACATAGATCTATTTTTTTAAATAGTTCATATTAAGAACAAGTCATGCAAATGCATATAAGTGCGAATACCAATAACAATTGTGATAATGGAATAATTATTAATAATTAATTCAGATAGAACAATAAATAATTTTAGGTTTTAAAAATAACTTGCGTAATGAAACGAGTTTGGGTTTCAGAAAAAACTTGCATAATAAACACAAGATTTAATTTCAAAATTTGCACAATGATAATTGAGTTATTGTTCAAAAAAACTTGTCTGTTCTGCTGAGTACTGCTAATCAACTTAAATTAACTTTCTTTGGATGACCTAACATTACTAATGTTGATTTACTAATCAGTATATCACATATAAGTTTATCTTACATTAATAACTTTAGAATACATCACTTAAATCATCTAACACTTAATCACAATATTTAATCACTTAATAATATTATCAACCGTTGATAATATTTTAATCACACAATTATTATTTAAGGACATATCAATCACTTCATAATATTATCACATTTGATAATATTTTAACCACAAACAAATATTATTAACTATTTAATAATATTGTAATCATTTAAATATTATTACTTATTTTAATAATATTTTATTCAATCATCAATATTATTAATCATTTAATAACATCTAAATCACTTAATTACTTTAAACACTTACTAAAATTATTAATTATTTAATAATGTTTTCTAACATTAATAATTATTTAATAATGTTTTCTAACATTAATAATTATTTAATAATGTTTTACCCTCTTTCTAATAATATTACTCATTAAATAATATTTTAACCCTTTATAAATTTTTTTAATAATTTACTAATATTTTACCCTTATAATAATATTATTAGTCATTTAATAATATTTTAATCCTTTGTTAATATTATTAATTATTTAATAATATTTTATTCAATTACTAATATTATTAATCATTTAATAATATTTTATTCATTTTCTAAAACTATTAATCTTTTAATAATATTTTATTCACTTATTAATATTATTAATCATTTAATAATATTTTATTCACTTACTAATATTATTAATTATTTAATAATATTTTATTCACTTACTAATATTATTAATAATTTAATAATATATTTAATTATTTAATTTTACTCTAATAATAATATTATATTAAATTATATTTTCTGGCCTAACTTGGACCAACCCAGACTGGGACCGACTCGAAAACTTGGCCTGGTTTGCCAAAACTGTCCAGCTGGACAGAATGTTCGACTGCTGTGGCGGTCCTAACCTACCGCTGAGGCGGTAGCACAAATTTTAGAATTTCAAATTTTGTTTTTCCAATTTTGATTACTCTGGTTTAATCTTTTATAAAATATGTTATATACATCCAAGTGACTTCAAATTTGATTTGTTATCTTTTTAACTTATTGTTCTTCAATATTTCATGAATCGATCAACTTTTATAAAATATTTTGGACATCAAAATCATGATCGAATCCATTAAATCATCTAGGGGTTTAAAATTCAACATAGTTTGATAGAAAAATCACAACTCCTTCGTTTTAACACATTTTTCAATCCTTCATGTTAGGTCACATTCGTAACACATAGATCTATCATTTAAAACTCATAAATCATAAAAACAACTTATCCATCTCAAATCATAAATCATCAACCTAGACATTTAACTAGGGTTTTTTTTTTCTTGAAAATAAGTTCAAATGCCATTTTCGCCTCTCAATTCACATACTAACCATGTTAATACACATATTATACATCTTTAATCATAGATCTTCATCTATAGACTAGATCTATTATCACAGAGTTTAGGAACATATATTATATATCAAACTAAGATTTTTAACCGTATGACTTACATACATATATCTAGATCACATAGATACACAAATACTCCATCATAGATCCACCTTATATCTTCGAATCTCACCATCGATCCTCTTCACATAATTTCTCCTACAACCAAACATATTAAAAGACTTAAATAAAGAAAATAACAAGCTAAAGTTTGAGAGACATTTAAACCTTTTGGATCTTTTGCTTTAAAATGCTAGATCTCTTCCTCCTTCTTGATCTACCCGAAAACCCTCTTTGTTGCTCTCTTAGATCTTTTTATTTTAAAGCTCTCAAACTCTCAGTTACTTAGAATATTGCTCAAGTGAACTCTTAAGAGCTCTAGCTTCTCTCTAGAACTCTATCTCTAAAACTTGTTTACTTTCAAATGAGCCAACTCTTGCAAAGCTTGGGAAATAATCTTATTTATAGGACTTTAGGACTCATCCAATCAAGCTCTTAATTAACTAACATTGGTAAAATTAGAAAGCTAATGGTGCTTACTATTCACATGATTAACTAGCTTGAATGACCCTCTTAATTAACCAATATGAATGACAACCATCAAATGAAATTTGAAGCAACCATTGGTGTAAAACACACTCAACAAGGAACCTTAAAGTGGGCCCAAAGTGTCAACCTAAATGGCCTTATTTTCTCCCATTTTAGCTTTTCCTTTTATCTTATTTATACATACATACATACATACATACATACATACATACATACATATATATATATACATATTGACCAATATTTAAATTCCAAATTAGGTTAAAGATTGGGTTACCAGTTTATTTTAATTTGGGCTCATACCTTAATTCCCATTGGGCTACAAGTTCATTCATTTAATTTTACCAGCATTGGGCTCTCAACCTTTAAATTAATTGGGCTAACTTATGATACTTGAAATAAAACAAGTATTGGGCTAGTATATAAAATTAACACTTGGACTAGTTTAGTCAATTTGGTCTCACCATATATTTCATACATGGTTCACTAATTAAATCATATAAGGCTATCACATTTGTCTCATTATTTAATTTACACTTGGGCTACCCATATAATAATATTATGCTAATTACATAATCCAATTAGACTTACTATTTAAAAGTCAATTGGGCTAATAGATTGAGTTAGTTTATGAAACACCTACATTTACATATCTTGGGCTTGTTTGTTAAACCCTAACACACACACATACAAATACCTCAACTTGATTAATTTGACTCAATAAATTACCTCATTTCATCGACTTGGGTTTATAATATAATTACCCACAATACCAACGTATATTCCCATATTGGGTTAACTTTAATAATTCATTTATTTATTCTTCTGTATTAATCATCCAAATAATTCACTTGGTGATTATTAATCTTCTTATTTGTCATTCAAGGTCAACATTCAAATTTTGTGATCACATCACATAAGCTCCTCTTGTATCTCTTTTTCGTTCTTTGGTTAATTTGAATTAATTAAATTAACTAACTTACTAATCCTCATATCATAACATATACATATACACATACACATACATAACATAACTTCACACATAACATTTTCTTATGAATATGAATAGAAAAAAAAATTAAGTTCGTAATTTTTCCGGTTATTACAATCCACGCTTCAATCATAAAGGGTATAAACTCTCTTCTTTAGCAAAGTTATAGAAATAGTTAGTATAGATGCTAATTTTTATGAATTGTTGTTGTGGAAGGTTACGTGAATGGAAATCAAGAAGGATTCCAAAGATATAAGGTTGAGATTTTGATGGGGTGATGTTTTGTGTATTAATTCGAATGAAATTAGAGTTTTTAATGCATGTATGTTACATGTTTGTAATAATGCTTCAATGAAGCCATTTTGTTTAAAACATGAAAACTAGTGGTTCATTATTTATATGTTATGTGCATAAATGTGTTAGAAATGGATGCAAATGATTTGGGTACTTTGAAATGCATTCAAAATGGTTTTATAAAGTTTTCTTGAAAACTAGTTTCAAAGTAAATGAGTGTTGAACACCTATTTTCAAGCATATGGATTTATACTTTAAAGGAGTTATTTTGATTATATATTATCAAGCATATGGTGTTTAAATTTGGAGGTTACTGGATGTATGGTTTGTGAGATATGATTTTTCAAAGAGGCTTGAAAAATAAAGAAGCTGCAGAATTTGGGCTTAGGGCACTGTGTTGGGGTTTGGTTTGGTCGCGGTGCTAGCACTGTTAGCTCTGTCCAACAGCGTCGGGATGTAGTGATGCGGAATTTATTTAGATTTTGATTTTTTAATATTATGTATCCAAATGATTTAAAATGGTAGCTTACGTTTTAAAGTGTAATTAATCTATAATGATGATACTAGGCTAAATTTGTTTAATAAGTAAGGATTTAGTTACTAAATATATAATTAACCAAATGTTGAGCGAAAGTTGTAAATGTATTATGTGTTTAGTTGTGTGATAACGCGGATTGTATTATCTAGGTTTTACAGCGAGTGATAATGTTCCAAATACGTGCGAACGATTATACTTGTTAGCATAAACAACTCAAAGGCAAGTTTCCTTCACTTGTATAAATTATTATTCCATGTAAGTAATTTAACTATTTTTTGTTTAATGTGAACAAACCATTATGCATTTAGACTATTCAAATTTTGTATTGAGATATAATTTGAAATTGATTCAATTGTGAATTATTATTAGACTTCTAAGCTATTTGTTTCAGCTAGACAGTTAACGATGCATGTTATTGAATCCATAATTCTTTCAAAAGCTAGGCTAAACCAAATCGTTTTGGTGCGGACTCAAATGATGAAAACTGAGACGAATAACCATATAAAGGGGAAAAATTTATCGGATACTTTAATTACAGTCAACGCATTGGCATTTAATATGTTTGTGTATAGTACATAGTACAGAAGGCTGATCCCTTTACGTACGATATAAGGAGTTATATAGTCTTTATAATATTGGTTGCAGTATAAATATATGCTAACCTAGATGTAGTTCAATGTCTTGTGACACTTAGTATTATGTTGGTTTCAAAATCAAAGAGAAGTTTTAAAAAGATTTATTCAAGATTGTTTCACAGTTCTTGTTCAACTGTTGAAAAATTTTGATACAAATATTCATATATGAATTGTTTACTTTTGAACTGTTATACTTGCTAGGAATTTTGATTACTCATTCTTGCTTAACTTAATATTTTCAGCCAAAAATGAAAAGTCCGTAGGGGCAATATTTGACAAAGGAAAAGAGAAGGCACATGATTAGTAGTAAAATATGTAACTCTTTTGCTTTGGCTTATATTAAAATAGTAATGTATATATTTGTTTTCAAGTGATGTAATACTTAAGGTTAGACAACCTGAGAGATTTTATGTATGTTTTGTAATGATACATGTTAAGTTTGTGTTACTTGGTTTATTGGGTATCATAAATGTATGAATGTGAAAAATAGTGAGCACCGAACCCGGTATTCAAGGGACCCAAATTTGGGGGCATCACAAGTTGATATAAGAGCTTTAGATTATAAACCTTAGGTGGGGAATCATAAGTTATAGCCTTGTAAGATTCGCGAATATAGAAGTTGATAAAACTCGTATTGAGTTATAAGGAACGAATTAAGAAAAATTCATTATAAAAGATAATAAAATGACTTATGTGTTTACTTGGCGATTAATAAACTTATGTTACCCGAGTACTAATTAGAAATTAAAAATTTTGGTGGCAGGATGACAGAGATAGGAGAGTCTAGTCAAGCTAGGGATTGAGTATTTTAAGACAAACACATAATTTGTGAAGAACCTGTAGCAGTGGTGCTGAGCCCACTAGTTATAATGGAGGGCAAAGAGTTCGAGCCTGTTCTAGATTCTAAGGAGGATCCCGACTAAGTAGATGAGCTAGGAGGAGACTTAGATGGTTTATTATATCCTTCACCTGATGAGGAGTTAATGCAGAAATTGAATGATCGTAATGTGGAATTACAAGATCGTATCCAAGAACTGGAGGCACATGCTATGGAAAGTCAGTAAGCATTAAGGTATAATGAGATGACGGTTCAAGTTCTTGTCACATGTAACATAGAACTGAGAACTAAACTTCATCAGGCAGAGCATACCATAGTGGCATTGAAGAATGAGAAGAAAGCTTTGCAGGATCACTTAGTAGATTAGACCGTTGAGTGAGCGAGGATGGAAAATACATGGGCTAGAGCTTCTAGATGAGTGGACTCTGTAGAGTGGGAGGTTAGAGTTAAGAAGGCCAGGATTGACAACATTTGATAAAGCACAAGATATGGTGTTACGCTATCCGATACAGTATGGTCAGTCTCGTCATACCATGAGCCGAGGATTGGTAGTAGACATCCTGGATGAGGAGTATCAAGATTCGATTCAGCGGGGACTACTCCCATAAGATGTCTAGTAGTTGGTTATGATTGTACATATATGTGTATATGTAAATATTATGTGAATCCTAAACTTTTGATGTAAATAGTAGATGTGTGCTGTAAATCCCGGGCTTTTATTTTTCCTAAGCGGGATGGTTATGTAAATAAGATGTATGGGACGTGGCATATGTATATATAACTATGTTTATAAAAATGTGTCTTGTGTGGATTCAGTTTTTAATTAAAATTTTAAATGCTTTACTTATATGATAACGTAATAACATGAGTTTTATTAAATAGAAAGATGCCGCCTCGAGGAGTACCTTCGGTCCAAAAGATGCAAGAGAAATCGGTTATTGATGATAGGAATTCGGTTAATTCAATGCAGAAGTTTGTAGATCTCTTAGTGGGAGCTATGGAAAATAGGAACCCGAGAACTGATAATACAAACCCCACATCTACTCACTTAGCTAACTTTAAGGGATTGAAGTTGATAGGACCTCAAGAGTTCAAAGGGACGGCAAACCCGATAGAGGACCAAACTTGGGTAATGAAAATCGAAAAGGTGTTTGAAGTTGCCCGAGTGGTTGAGGAGCAAAAGATCGCTTTTGCTACCTTTATAATGAACAGGGATGCAAGTTATTAGTGGTTAGCAAATGAAACTTGAGGAAGGCAATGAGTCATCTTTTGGGATAGATTTAAGAAAATATTTTTCGAAACATACTTGTTACCGTGTGTGCAGGATAAGATGGAAGTTTAGTTTCTAGAACCGAAACAAGGGAATATGTCGGTACCTGAATGTACTGCAAATTTTAATGAGCTGACGAGGTTTGCCCCATACCCAGTCAGTATTGGTGAGCAAAAATCAAAGAGGTTCGAGCAGGGACTAAAATCCTGGATCTATAGCCGAGTTTCGATTTTCCAGATCAACACGTTTGTCAAAATGCTAGAGAAAGCTATACTTACCGAGGGCGAAAGTGAGGCTATAAACCGGTATAATCAAGATCAGAAGAAAAAGAAGAGTGAAGGTGAAAATAAAAGAGGAAGTAGCGGTGACAGTAATTTCAACAAAAGAAAGTGGATAACAACAACATCAACATCAACAACAACAATTCGGTAACAAAAAAGGGGAAATGAGAAGGAGGATTGACCATGCAAAATCTGTGGGAAAAGTCATGAGGGAATATTCTTGCAAGGAAAGAAAGTATGCTATAATTGTATACAAGAGGGGCACATGGCTCCTAATTGCCCCTATCCAAAGAGGAATGCATGCTTTACATGTGGATCGAAAGATCATCTAGCCAAATATTGCCTTAAGAAGATGATGGATGAAGGAAGTGGGAATTGAGGAAGTAATAAAAACAGTGGTAAGTTGACCATCACGACACTAGTTGAACGAAGTTAGCCTATAGCCTGAACATTTAACATGACGGTACAAGATACGGTGCAATCGAAAGACATGGTGTCAGGTATCATTCTGGTCGATGATATAAATGCTTACGTATTATTTGATTCGGGTGCTACTTGTTCATTCGTGTCTAATGAATTTGCTAAAAGATTAAACTTACCCTGAGAAAAGTTAGAAAACCCCTTGAATATTAAGGTTGCGAATAAGGAAGGTATTTATGTTACTCACGTGCATAGGAATTGAATCATTGTTATAAATGTGACAGCCCCAAAATCCGTCTCCAATAACCCCGGATCTGGTCCGTCAGAAATAACCTTAATCCTGAGTTTAAGTCGTTACACGAACAACCTTCTCCTTATTATACACAACATTACATAAAAGATAAAATTTAATGCTGTTAAAACTCAATATGTTAATTGAGAACTTAATTAACTTTCAAAAATCTTTTATTCCCAAAATCACAATCTTTACATCGCTCTTTTACATCTCTAGATCATATACATTATAATGTAATATATAATCTTTATCTCTATGAGATATTCTTTATATTCCAGTAAGCCAAAAACATGATCCAACAAACTAGATTATCAAAACAGCAAGTTGTAAGCTAAGTTACTATCGCTTGTGAGGTCACTCTACGATCGTCTAGCTTGGCAGTCTGCGGTCACAGAAAAACTTGGACAGTGGAATTTCACTCTACGATCCCACAGTGAAGTTACTCAACGATTTGTTACTTTACGACCAAGCACTCTACGATCGGCTGAGACTCACTTTACGATCGCTGAGGCTCACTCTACGATCGCTGAGACTCACTCTACGATCGATGAGGCTCATTCTACGATTGCTGAGGCTCACTCTACGATCATGACCACAGATCAGTAAAGCCAATGCAACAAACTGTTTCCCATTTCAGCAACCTGAGTCTCCTATTCAGCATACCATATATCCAAAGCCTTCAAGAGTTTCTTCATTTACTTTGCTGAAAATGTTAATTTAAAGCAAGAATGAGCACGACGGCTCAGCAAGTCCAACAGCTAACACATAACACGTAGGTTATATTTAATTTATGCTTTATGCTCCATGCTTGGCATTTATATAGGCATCATGCTTATCATGCGTTGCATTTATAAAATCTACCCATGCTTACCATGCATGTCAATGTTACCATGTTATATAACTCATATAACACACATTCGATTCATAGCATTAATTATATATAACAGCTATTAACAACATATGATTGTACACAGACACATTTACAATCAGATAACACATAACATGAGTGCACATTTAATAGTTTATGTATATAAAATATAACACTGAAAAACTTGCAGGGATAACACAGATCACTAAAAGACTTGCCTGGATTGCAACACCAGTTTACGCTAACCTTTCGCGTTCCTTGCACCACCTATACAACATGAGAGATCAACGGTGCATTATATTAGTCAAAGTTTGACTCAATATTTAATCCTATTCTTAGGATGTCTACTTCCTTTTATCGTCCCATTTATTCACTAGGGTTGATTCATTAGTTTAGTCCATTGTGGATTCATCACGATGTTTCACATAAACACCGTAAACCTTCTATACTTAACTTTGTATATCCGACATTCCTTAATGCCATAACATTATCATTTGGTCCTCATAATTATTTAGGTCAATCTACCAATTAGTCACTACTGGACTTTACTAGGTTTAATTCTACAATTACCTCATCAAGTTGTCATAATATTACCCGCCTCAGACAATATTTAAAACTCTTACTAATCCCAATTAGTATTACCTTTTTATATTTATCATTCTTTAATTATTATTTAATACCTCTTAAATAATAATTAATTACTTACCCATCCTTATTCATTATTGAATATAACTCACTTTAATTATTGTTGCACAATAATTAATTAAATACCTTGTTTCAATTACAATGAAACTTTTTATCATTATCATTAATCATTTGATATTAATTACTCATTGTCTAATATTATTAATCTGTTAATAATATTTTAATTAATAAAACATTTCCTGAAACCGGCGACTGAACCAAGGTTCAAGGCCTGAACACACTGTCTGGGCTGGCAGCTCTACGATCGTCGAGTGGGGGTCACTTAACGATTTCCCAAGACTGGTCCAGACTGTTCTACGACTCGGCGAGTACAAAGCACTCTACGATCTCGAGTGGACTCTACGATTTCCAGTGACTAAGGCCACTCTACGATTTTCAGTGACTAGGGTCACTCTACGATTTTCAGTGACTAGTGTCACTCTACGATTTTCAGTGACTAGGGTCACTCTACGATTTTCAGTGACTAGGGTCACTCTACGATTTGTGAGTGGGAACCACTCGACAATTCACAAGTCTGGTTTAGATTGCTCGACGATCCCTTGTGCGAGCTTACTCTACGATCTACCGAGTAACTAAACGAAGTCACTCTATGATTTACACCTAAGCTCACGGCTTAGTTCTTTCTCAATATTATAGTGGGCTCTACGATTTCCGATTGAGGCCACTCTACGATTTTCAGGTTTACCCTACTATTCTTTCTCCTAACTTGGTTAAGTCATACATTGGCTGAAGGGTGAGCTCTACGATCAGAGTGCAACCACTCTACGATTCTTACCGCAACTAAGGAAAATTTCCAGATTTACACTAGCTTCATACAACATACCAAAACTCATTTTAACCTTTCTGGTTTACTCTTTAGACTAACAAAACGTCTAACATATTACTTAAAGAGGTTCTGATTTTGAAAACAGATCATTGGACAAAAGGTTTAACCACCTCGATTCTCTTAGACTGTTAATCAAACACTTGGTGAGCATATGGGAATAACTTCAAAAACTGATTATCTAAAGTAAACAAAGGCTCTTCCATACCTACTCCAACCTTGTATCGTCTGGACCATTCTTGGTCCTTAACACAGATTTCTCCCAACCGAAAACCACATCTAAACCAATAATAAGTTAATATACCAGTCCATTCTAAAGTTTTATGAACATGAACACCGAGTACAGACCAACTGTGGTTCAGACTCTTAATGTTGACTGGGTAAAATAATCGAAACCATTATTCTAGTTCTGATTCAATCATTAACTAGTTTCACCAACATTTTTGACTATCGAGTTTACATTACTCTCATTTAAACATCTCATATACAACTCTAGCATATTTTGCTTCCTTAATCCAACATAACATAAAACTAGTTAAATCAAAATAACCGGATAATACCTTCAATCTTTGACAGATGATTTACATTCAGATTCTGCCTTCTCCGAACAACATGAACTCCTCTGAAGTTTGCATTTACTTCTCACGCTCCATATCTCTCTTAGCCTAAATGAACGCGAATGGGAAATGAGGGAATGACTGAGGTTATACAACACTCTCTCAGCCTTAAACAACTCTGAGGAGTTGGACCCTATAGCCTCCCCTATGCCTGACTTGTTCCTTCTTTTCGCAGCACTGATTCCTTGAGCTTTGCACAAACTGCGTGTGCTCTGCTTTTTCTGAGGTTTTGTCCCTAAATGAGTGGCACTCTTACTTTTCCACCGGGTTATGTTATTACCCTTAGGTTGGGCTGCTATTTGTTTTGTTAATTAAACAAATGGGTGGCCCAATTGTTACTTACATTGCAACTAAGCTTTGGGTTGCCCAAATTAAATTCCTAGTGGAAATATAAAATATTAATACCCCACTATCAATAACTTTCCAAATGGAAATAAATATAACATTATTAATGTTTTCAAAATCTCATTAATTAATAACCATATTAATTAATTTACATATCTAGCTTAACTTGCTAGCTATTTAATTAAATAATCACATAGCTCATTTACCCTATCAGACTTTGATATCATACAACCTAGGTTGGTTCATTAATTTAATTAACCCATTAATTGAACCTTCCTTAAATTTCTTTAATTATTTCAACGCATAATTAATTAAACAAAGCCCTCATATAATGATTTAATTTAATCTCCTAGAAATTTACAATTACAACCAATAATTCCATTTCTCTATATTAAAAATATTTCGGGTCGCTACATTCTTCCCCCCTTATAATAATTTCGTCCCCGAAATTTCAATATAAGGTAACTCAAGAACATGAGGGTAATTCTTCCACATCATGTTTTCGGCACCTATATACTATATAGATACATAACTTAGTGTATACCTTATCATATACCCCTTCAACCAATTCTAGGTTTTAAACTCCCAAAAATTATTTTTCTCAGATTAAGTTATTTTTTTAACTTAATCTTTACAAATGATTCCATCCTTGGAATTAGCACTACATCCTTACAACATTTGCCCCGCCGATCAATCTTATCGATTATTTTAACATAGGCATTATTTTACTTATTGTTTTATAAACACTGTCCTAGTCCCTCCGTGACTGGACTCTAATTCCTTTCCAGTGATCTTTACCACTTTACTAGGGTTAGTTTTATATCTTAACCTCAAATCTCCCGCTTGAATCCTCGAAAGCTTAAAATTTCCACAAATCGACTATCCACTACTTCCTCATCTAAGGATTAACGTAGCCTTAAATCACATCAATCTCCTAAGACCATACTAATCAGTCTTATGAATTTCCGGGTCATTACAATAAAGGGACATGAAATGTCTGTGGACTTGATTCTAATTCAACTCGGAGAGTTCGATGTAATTTTAGGAATGAATTGGTTATATAACCATGGTGCAATGATTAATTGTCAAAAGAAAAGTGTAAACCTTATGACTCTAAAGAAGTTAAAGGTAGTGTTTTATAATAACAAGTTACCTAGATAGTCGTGTTGTCTACCAATGATGCAGGCCAAGAAATTATTGAGAAAATATTGTGTAGGATATTTAGCTCACTTAATAGATACACATAAGGTAGTAGTTGAGATGGATCAAATACCAATAGTTAAGGAGTTCACGGATGTATTTCTAAAAGATTTACTCGATCTTCCGTCAGATAGGGAGATTGAGTTTGTGATTGACATAGTACCCGAAACCAACACAATATTGAAAGCCCCATATAGAATGACCCCAATAGAAATGAAGGAGTTGATGGTTCAACTATAGGAGTTACTGGATAAGAAGTATATCCAGTCAAGTGTGTCTTCATGGGGAGCACCAATTTTATTAGTCAAGAAGAAGGATGGGTCATTGCGACTTTGTATCGATTATCGGGAATTAAACAAAGTGACGATCATGAATAGGTACTCGTTATCAATGATTGATGATCTGTTTGATAAATTGAAAGAAGTGAAGTATTTTTTGAAGATAGATTTAAGGACGGGTTATCATCTGTTGAAAGTCATAAATCAAAACGTACTGAAAATGACATTCAGAACTGATACAGACATTATGAGTTTTTAGTGATGTCGTTTGTTTTGACGAATGCATCGACAACATTTATAGACATGATGAATAGGGTGGTTAAACCGTATTTAGATAAGTTTGTTATGGTATTCATTAATGATATGTTGGTGTATTCTAAAACACAATAAGAGCATGCAGAACATTTGAGAGTTGTATTGAAAATATTGAGAAAGGAAAAGTTATATACGAAATTCTCAAAATGTGAATTTTGGTTGGAGAGAGTTCACTTTTTGGGACATGTAATTGACAACGAGGGAATTTTTGTAGATTCTACAAAGGTGGAGGCAGTGATAAATTAGGAACAACCGAATACACCGACAGAGGTGAGAAGTTTCCTAGGGTTAGCAGGTTACTATCGGCGATTTATCTAAGATTTTTCAAAGATAGCGACTTCGTTGACTAATTTGACAAGAAAGATCGTAAAGTTTGTATGGTCAAAAAAATGGGAAAAAAGTTTTCGAGAGTTGAAGAAAAGATTGAGTGAGGCACTTGTGTTATCTCTACCAGATGATATGGGAAATTTGTGCTGTATAGTGATGCGTTGCACAAGAAACTAGGCTGTGTGCTTATGCAAAACAGTAAGGTCATTACGTATGCATCACAAAATTGAATGATTATGAGAAGAGATATTGATAATGGATTTGTATACATATTTATTATATATTTTTAGGCTTAATTACTTGTTAGCTTTAAGTATTTTAATTGATTTTAGGTAATTTATTTAATTTTATTTTTTTATTCTTTTTAATTTATTTATATTTTATTTTGTAGGTAAAATAATCCTTGATGGAAAATCTGTAATTAATAACAACTTTGAGTGGCAAAATCGTAATAAAGAAGATTCTGGGGGCATGATTGTAAATGTTTAGCATGGTGACATTATTGTAAATAACCAGACCTTTCCGTGCGTGCCATGCGCTCCATCAATTATCAGCTAGCAGGGACGGGAATCGACGTCATTCGTGGGAAGCTGGAGGCTGGGAGCACGATGCACGAAGAGGCAGAACATGTGTGAGGACCCGAAATTTCGGATTTCCTTAATAAAATTAAATAAGAATTTAATTAATAGAATTATCAAGGTTGTTTAATTTATTTGTGATATTATGTGATTTAAGGTATGAGATGAGATTTAATTGGTAAATTAAATATGTATAGAGATGGTGATAATTGGTGTCGATTTAAAATAATTAAAAAGTAAATAAATTGTTTAAAAATAATTTATGAAGAATAAGAGGAATTACATGTAAGGGTACAATAAAATTGTACAAATAGAATTATTGTGAAGGTGTATAAATTATTATTTAAATAGTGTTATCTGGTAATGTGAGATATAGAAATTAGATATGATATATATATATATATATATATATATATATATATATATATATAAATGTGCATGTTTAATTGATAATTATAAATTTCATTAATTATGGAAATAAAGGGATTAATAATTAAATTAATCCAATTTTTAAATAAAAAGGTAATGAGGGAGTTAGTAAAATTGTAATTATTAATTTTAGATTTAATCAAGAATTATGGAGGAAGTTTAGAAATTAATTGAGAAGAAAAGTAATTATATAAATTATATAATAATAAGTTATATAATTTATATAAGGAAATTAAAGTAATGTATGAAGAAAATAATAACTATATAAATTATATAAGAATAATTATATAATTTATATAAGTTGATTAAATTGAAAATGGATGGAAGAAAATTTTATAAATTGTACTTTGTGTAAAATGGAAATTATTAATAAAGAGAAAGTAATTATATAAATTATATAATAATAAATTATATAATTTATATAAGAAAAGTTAAGGTGAATAGTAAGGAATTAGTAATTATATAAATTATACAAAAATAATTATATAATTTATATAGGAAGAATACATTAAGTAGGTAAGGAAAAATAATTGTACAAATGGTACAATATTTTATTATGGTGTATATTTAAAGTGTGTCAAATGGAAATAAATGAGGAAAAGAGATGTTTTAAATTTATTAAAATTATGTTTATTGTATAATGGAATTGCTATGATTTTTATGGAGGATAATATTTCAGAAACGTGAACACGTTAGTATAACATGTTATCCAAGTAATGAAGTGAAAATGTATGAAAAATAATTTATATATATCGTATGAATTATTTTATGAATTTTGGAGGTATAAATTATCCCATATAATTACATGCATGTCATTATGCGTGTACAAAATTTGTCAAGTAAAATACCCAAAAGAAGTATTAATATTATTTATAAATCATGTTATGATTTTTGGTAAATTAAAATAAATATTTTATATACATTATATAAAATATTTATTACACGAAATAATTACATAATGTATTAAATTAAAAATTTGCATGCGAGTTTGGAATATTCGAGAGATGGAAAAAGTTGGTGCATGGAGAGGCGGTGGAATGTTATTAATTCTTCAAATTGGTTAAGTATGTGGGGAATAAAAAGAAAAGAAAAGAAAAGAAAAGAAAAGGAAAGAAAAAGGAAATAAAACAAAAACCCTCCCTTCATTTCTCCTTCCACCCACTGCCACCATGACCATTATCACCACCACCCGAACCACCATGGCTACAAGAGGGAGAAGAGGAAATCTTGGGGCTATCAAAGGAAGAAGTTAAGCTTTGGAAGGTATAAATATTATTTTATATGATTTTTATGTATAATTTTGTGATAAATTAATTTTATGAAAAATTAGTAAATAATTAGAATAATTATTCCAAATAATTTTTGGATGTATATCTATGAGTTATATAATTTTTGGAATGGTTTTGTTGTGGAATTTTTTGTTCAAAATGGATTAAAATTACTTAAGTTGGCATACTGTTCACGGGGAAAGAAAAAGGAAGAAGAGAGGGTCGCCCGCGCATCGCACGGGCCAATTTTTCTAGAAGAAGTGCCAAAACGACGCCCTTTTTGGGGCGCATAAGAGGGTAAGCCGCGCCATGCACGGAGTCCAGAAACCGGCAAGGGAAACGACGCCGTTTGGCGTCGGCAGTGGGGGGTCTGCGCGCCATGCACGGCCGACGGCATGCAATGAAATTACGACCGTGTCCTTGGCCTTTTTAGGAAATGACCAGCGTGTCCTAAACGCGCGAAAATAGTCCTGAACTTTTCGGAAAATGCCAAATGTGTCCCTAAGGGCGCGAAAATTACCAAAATGCCCTAGAAAATAGTTTTTAATTAAATAAATGTTTAAAAAATTTTAGAAAATTACTAAAAATATAGAAATGACATTTGGGCATTAAGTTTAATATTTTTTGGAAAAATATTACATATTGGGGATTGATATTTAAATATTTTAAATATTAATCTAATAAGTTTAAAATTTAGAAAATGATTAAATGAAAATTCGGACAACCAAATATGCAAAATTTTATCCGATGGGTCGGGTTGTCCGCATTGAAGGTGTTTGATATTAAGTTAAATTAATATATTAAGGGACGAGGTTAATATAATTAACCATATTATTTGATAATTGCCCTGGAGATGATATTAATTAATTAAATTAATATCATAAAGAGATAAATAAGTATTAATTGATTATTTTATGATCATAGGTTGTACGAAAAGCATTATAGAATAGGTATTTATTAGTTCCACAATCCAGATAAGTTCTTCAGTACTTTGATGTTAACTGTTTACTTGTTATGATATGTTAATTCTTGAATATAAAATTTTGTGTTATGTGATCTGTGAATAATATGACAACGATGTGTACTTTGTGCAAAGATGTGGATATACGTGAGATATAATGCTTGAGTAGAAACACAACACATGATGTATGACACACACAGAGCATGTTATGCCATGTACTACGTGAAGCATGAAAAGTGTAAACTGTTGAACTTGCTGAGCCGTTGTACTCATTCTTGCTCAATATTAACATTTTGCAGGTAAAAATGAAAATCCTAGAATATCAGGTTATATGAAGATTTTGATATGATACCAGATAAGGGTATAGTTTAATTATTCTATATTTTGGTAGAACGAACTATTGCAAGTGCAATTAGCTAAGTATAATAATATTGTGCATGTTATGGATATCATAAATACTGATTGGGCGAATAGAGTTAATTTATGTATTATTGATAATCTTGTATTCTAATTATTCTCGAATACTTATTATGAGAGAAAAGAAAAAGTAAAGGTTGTGATCCTGAGACTAGGATCAAAATGTTGAGTTTTTAAATGTTCAAATGTAATGACCACAAATTTCATGTTACATTGTAATTAGAATTGAGTAGTAATTAACAATGAATTTAAATTCTTGTGCTAATTAATTATGCACTTTGTGATTCAATGATTATATTAATGTATTTGTATATTCATTTAATTATTAAAGAGAAGATAATGAATTAACAAAAGTAATTAATTAAAGAATAGATTAAATAATGTAATTTAAAATAAACTAGTTAACCTAGTAGACTAATTAATTTTAATAAAGTAAGTCTAATGGGATTATGAGTTTAATTAATAGATTTACTAATTAAAGTCCAAGAGAATTAATTTAGAAGTCCATGGAATTATTGAAATAACTAGTCCATGTAATGAGACCATGATTTAATTAAACTAGCCAAATGCTTAATTTAATTTCAAGTATTATGGGTTAGTTAGTGTTAGTTTAATAAAATGAATTAATTGAGCCCAATCAAATTAATATGATGAGTCCAATTAAATTAATTCAAGAGCCCAACTTAGAGCCCAACACAAAGTCAAAAGGATGGTCAATGTTTATACAAGTTGGTGATTATATATATATGTATATATATTACCAATTAAGACATAAAGAAAAATAAAAAATAGGAGAAAATATAAGGAGATGGCCAGCCATATGAGGGGGACCCACTTGAGGTGCATTGCTCCAAGCTTTCTTAAGAAGACCACCCTACATCACTCTTTCCCATTGCATGCTAGCAAGCCTACTTGAGGTGCACTTGATGTGCATACTTACACACATTGTAAGTATGCATTTTCACTAGTTAATTATGTATTACACTCTTCATTCATTTCATTAGTTCAAGTGTTAGTCATTTAGAGAGAGAAAAAGCTAGAGAGAAAAGAGAGAGAATTCTCTAGAGAAAACAAGAATGTTCTTGTGTTCTTGAGAGCTTTAAGAGAAACACTTAGAAAGCTTGGTTCTAGCATCTTAGATAGATCAAGGAGAGTAAAGGTGCATACCATCTAGTCTCATATCATACTTTGGAAGGAAGAGAAGAAGAGCATCTAGATTATCAAGGTTTAAAAGTGTTCTATCCTTATTTATTTTTACTTTTCTATGGTTAAAAGTTCTTTTAAAAGTATTTTCCATGGTTAGTTGTGAGAGTTTATGTGATGTGGAACCATAAAGGGTTCGAAGATATAAGGAAGGAAGATTTGATGGAGGAAATTTGATAAATATATGTGTATTATGTGTATATGTTCATGCATGTGTATAAAAAGTATTTTTAATGGTCAAAATATATTTTGATGGTCAAAACCTATTTTCAAAACTCTCTAATCTTAAATACATGCTAGAGTGGTAGATCTATGGTTGCATGGGTGTAAAATGAGTTTTTGTATGCATTAGTGTCGTAAAAGTTAAACAAATGCATGAAATCAACCTTGTCAAAAAAGCTTAAACGAAACAGTCCGGTTCTCGAAGTTACTGTTTACGTTCCATAACTCGTAATTGAGATCCGTAAATTTTGGATGGTAGATATATGAGATATGAAACTTTTCCAAGTGGAACGACTGAAAAATATTAAACGAGCTGTCTGTGGTGATTTTTCTCGTAAAACAGTTCCTGTTGGTAATTTCGTCCAAACCCTACCGTCTAGATTTTTGTCGAGGCTGTTTTGACCAGTTATATTTTTTCAAACATTCTGAAAATTTTATTACTGGTAATATATGTTATAAGGAAGCTACTGACAAAACATGAGCTTAATCCAACTTCGGATAAGTGAGTTATGGCCCGGTAAACATTTTTCAATTTTAAAAAAGAAATGGTTATAACTTGAGTTTTACAACCTAGAAAATTATGAAATTGTTTGTGGAGTCAGTCAGTGGTCATATGTAGCTAATGTATAAATTTTGTTACATTCTGATGTACGGTTAAATTTTGATAAATGTTGCTATTTTGGACAGAAATGGCCTATTTAAAAATAGGAAATGGACTTGGAAAATTACAGAAAATTTATTTTGTGGGTGATATATATTATACTAAAGATATCCAGAAGATATAAAAAAATAATAAGGCAGTTTGATATTTTTAATAAATATAATTGAGTTAAGAAGGATTGAAGAAATTATTGTAAATTAAGTCATAAAATTATGAAATATAATTTTATGGACTATTATTTGTTAAAATAAGTTAATAATGCTAATAAAGGATAATTTAGTCATTTGTTATATCAATGAAATGAATTGGTTATTAAATGATTTGAATTATAAGAATTAAACAATTAAATTAAATTGTTTAAATAGTGTTTGGTTATTATTTGGATAAAAGTGATTATTTATTGATATAATAATAAATTGATTTAAAATCTTGAAGATTAAGTAATATATCACTTAATCATTATGAGTAATGTTAAAATGATTTAATCTTTTGGTAAAGTGATTATTTATTGATATAATAATAAATTGATTTAAAATCTTGAAGATTAAGTAATATATCACTTAATCATTATGAGTAATGTTAAAATGATTTAATCTTTTGGTAAAGAGTTAAATATTATTAAATAATTAATAATATTAAAAATTTAAATAAAATATTATTAAATAATTAATAATATTAGAAACTTAATAAAATATTATTAAATAATTAATAATATTAAAAAATAAATAAAATATTATTAAATGATTAATGAATAAAATATTATTAAATGGTTAATAATATTAGAAACTTAATTAAAATATTAGCAAATGATTAATAATATTAGTAACTCAATAAAATATTATTAAATGGTTAATAATATTAGACAAGTGTTAAAAAATATTAAATGGTTAATATCATAATTAAGTATTTAAAATATTATCAAATGATGATAATATTTTTAAGAGTTCCATATTAGACTTATATGATTAAATGCTAGTACTTAAGATGATTTAAGGATATGTCAATGTGGGTTACTAATTGGGAGGTCAACCTTATCAATGTTAGGTCTTTCCAAAGGAAGTAGATAAGTTTACTGTAAGCAGTAATTCGCGGACGAGGCAAGTTTTTCTTTACCCAGTCTTGTATTTATTTTACAAGCATGTTGTGTGGGTTAATTATTAAAAATTAATCCACATCAATATTACTATTCGCACTTGGGTGCACTTAAAGAATTGTTTCATCATTTATCTGTGAAACACTAGAGTTCTGTTATTTATGAACTGTTTAAGAAGTAGTCTATGCTAATTGTTTCAGCTAGACCTTGCATGATTAAATTTAATAAATTAAATATTATTAAAGCTTATCCAAACCAATCGTTGGTGCAGACTCTTATAGTAAGACTGAGAAAGAACAACCCTATCAGGGGATTAATATTGGGAAACCGAACTTGCGTAAGATGTCTAAGTGTTATGCATATACATATGGGTTAAAGAGGTTGATCCCCTCGGATACCAAAATACTAAGAGGCTCAGATGTAATTCTGATTTGCCTTCGCTAATTCATGGTCTTTAGTGACCACTCAGCAGTAAAGATTCATTTATTCCTGTTAAATTGGAACTTAATTCTCTTTCCTTCACATGTGTTATATCTTGACAGAAACCTTAAAAGTTATCTATTTAAAATCGTGATATACCTTTCATATGATTCTGTTTATTTAAACTTGCTAAGCAAAGTAGTTGCTCACACTTGCTATAACACATTACTTTTCAGTCAAGCCAAAAAGCTCGAAGAAGAACAAGGGCAAGAATAAAGTTCAAGAATAGTTTAGCTATGCATGTTGTTTACTTTATGTTTTGTAACTTTGTTATGTAAACCCTTTTGAACAATCAAGGTGTATGTTGGTATTATGTAAAGGTTAATAGACCTTGGGACTAGAAGTACCTTTTTAATGAACAATGTATATTTATTTATTCCGCTTTAGATTATAGAATGTGTTTGATGACGTTGTTTTGTGAGCACCAAATGCGAGGTTATGGAACCTGGATTTGGGGGTGTCTCATCAAATATTTTAAAACAATGATTGAATTGAGAAAAAGAAAAGAAAGAAAAATTTATACCGAAAAATTTAGTAATTGATAATTTAAAGTTAATTATTGGATTAAAGAAGGAGATTAAAGATTTATTAATGGACCGAAATTTGGACGTTAAGAAAATAATGTAAGATAGACATGAAAATTAAGGTAATAAAGGTTTGTCGAATTTCGGGATCATTACAACATGTAGCAGGAACAACGTCATTCTAGTTGGGGGCTGAGGAAGGAAATCATACGTTGTGTGCCCAGTCGGGCAAGGTGGCTGACAAATCAAGCGCGCGAAGGATGCGTTTGGCAAGCGCGCTAATTACCAAAACATGATTCTTTTTATATTTTTGATTCCTATTTGGATTTTAATTCCATAATTGCTTAGGATTATTAATGTACTCCTATAAATACACTATGAGACTCTTGTTTTCATGAGATTAGCAGAGAATAACAAATTTAACATAGATTAAAATATAGTAGATTTATTTTATTAGTTCAGGAGCAAATATTCAACGCAAATGATTCAAGAATTGAAGTCGGAGCTTGGGAATTAGAGACTGTGATCCGAGTGACAGACGGATATCAATACAGATTTGATTTCTTTTCTTTTAGTTTTATTTTTATAATTTTGAGATGTTGAATTATTTGTGGATAATTTATTATTTAATTATGAGCTAATTTTTATTTGAGATTGCCATTGAACCCAATGTGTAGTTTAAATTAATTTTTTTTAATTAAATTGATTATAATTAAATTGTTTATCATATTTTCGTTTGTGTTTAAGTATTTAATTATTTGCATTAATTAATGCGGTAATCTATATGAAGTTGACGAATGGATTATAGTGTTTAAACCTAATTAATTATTTTGTGCATTAATGTATGTATTAATTGTGATTAATTAATGAGATAATCTATATAAAATCAAAAGTGAATTATAGGTTTGGATTCAGATATGAGAACATGTAAATTTGTTTATTATTTCTAGGAAGAGTAACATAATAGTGTATAGAATGGATATATCTATATGCCATATGTAACTTTATTGAGAGTTGGATCTTAATGAGTTTATTTCAAGTTATTTTGCATAGCAATATAACAACTTAATTGAAATAAATCTTTTTATTAATTCTTGAAAAAGGTTAATAAATAGTTAAGCAATCTCAGTTAACAATTTTATATAATTAATTAATTAATTAAAAAAAGAGTGAAGAGATTTAAATGAAGTATTGGAGAAAATTGTGATCTTAAATATTTTAAATTTGATTTAGTTCTTTTCATTAGTTTAATTTAGTTGTTAATTTTAATTAGTTTTATTTTATTCATTAAATTACAATTGTTTAAATAGAATTAATTTGATATAAAATTAGTATTTGGTAATTATTATTATTTAATTCTCCGTGGGAACGATACTCTAGTTACTAGTATATTACTTATTGACCGTATATACTTGCACGCATATATTCATATAGAAAATAACCAACAGATATCCTACCCATGACTTAGAATTAGCAGCGGCGATTTTTGCCTTAAAAATTTAGAGGCATTATCTTTATAGAAAGAAATGTGAGATATATATGGATCATAAAAGTCTGCAAGAAAGAATGGAAACGTAGCTGAGGTTGATTATGGTGTATCATTCTCAAACTGACGGTCAGAGTGAAAAGATTATTCAGACCTTGGAAGATATGTTGCGAGTATATATTATGAACTTTAAAGGAAATTGGGATGATCATTTACATTTGGTTGAATTTGCGTATAATAATAATTATCATGCGAGTATCGGTATGCCACCTTGCAAAGCCCTTATTGGTTTGTAATATCCATGAACATGCAATCAAATTACACAATAGCAGCAAAAGTATGGTAAAATCAGAATTTAAATTTTTTTAAACCATAACCATGATTGACCTTTATGTATAACTATTAATTAACAAGAAGGAGATAGAGAATTATACCCTTATAGATTCTCACTTTTCACAAGTACGTGTTCAACTCCAAATTTCTTCGTGTTCTCCTTCAATTTCACCGATTAGATTCATTTGATCAACGTTAGCCACCCAAGTGTTTGGCCTCTAGAGGTGATCCACCAAGAAAGAATAAGGATTCAAGAAGTGGATGATGGCAAACCCTATTTTTTTCCTCTCTTCTAATTTCTTAGATCTAGAGAACTTGTGAGTACTCTCCCAAAACTTATAGAAGTGTATGTGTAACCTTAATCCATAATAAGACCCATCTTATTTATAGATATAGTCAATCCTCATAACACATTTAGGAATAAGGATTTTAGTCAAACTCCTAATCTAATTAGGAACTAATATAAAAGTACTTTTATTAATTATTTCCTAAACCATTTAGGAGTTAAATAATAATAATAATAATAATAATAATAATAATAATAATAATAATAAAACTCCTCTTATTAATCTAAAATTAGTATTTTCAAAATACAAAATAAATATTAAGATATTTATTTTAATCTATCACAATAGTATATATTAAATATACTTAATCTATTATTACGATTATGCCATTTACTTCTTTACTTCTTCAATAAATATTTTTCTTTTAAGGTTTAACCCTTTAGGTTTTCTATATTAAACCGGTTGTAGTATAAATCAATTAGAATAATTCTAATATTATTTAAATAAAAAAATTAAAATATTTAATTTATTTAAATAATATTTATTCCACAATAAGGGTAAACACCCTTAGCGATCATTGATTTTTCAGATAATATAGATTTTAATATTTAATCATAAAAAATTCTTTTAGTAAATAGTTACCGTACAATTCAATCCTTCTGTCATACAATGCCCCAATCAAATATCAGACATGGATTTATTGTCAAGTCTTATTTTATTTGATCATATGTATTTTGATTCTCTTAATGCACTACTCTATTTAGTATAAATTAGAAACTCCTTTCTAATTTTTATTATGCCTTGGCCAAGTACTATTGAGTTGTCATTTATCGAATCACATAGAACATTCTCTCTTGTTGCTAGAAGTGAAAGATTCTTTGTTGACCATTCACCTATCTCCATGTACTACTTATTATATCCAAACATACCCTTTGATATACCTTAAAGATCTTAAGGGATATGTCAAATTATAATTTATCATACACATGATACTATTATGATATCAAGTCCAATGATCACTTGTACTACTATCACATTTGAAATTCCTATTAATAGCTGAGTAAAACTCCATTAGGTATTCATTTAGCGAGTCATGTTCAGTGAACTTATTTTCTGATAAGTATCTACGTACTTGCTTTAGTGTCGCTACACAAATGATTATCAGATTAATCATCCTCTTTATAAGAGCAAGCACAATATGTACTAATTTTTACGGATTCGCTAATCCCCAATTTTAGTGATCCCACGATTAGGAACAATTTTAGCTTTGAGCTATCTTGAATTCAGATCTCATTTGCATGATCATAATCATGATTCTAAAAGTATTGCTAAAAACCTATGGGTTTATCACAATTAATATTAACAATTAAATATGGATAAACAAAATGCCTTTGTATAAATAAACTTTTATTAAAAAACAAATAAGATTACAAAGTATATGCAATATCACATAAAATATGATTGACTTGTGTGCCTACTACTTTCAATCTCTCACTTGCACTAAAGGCAATCGCTATTGTATCTAATAGCCATATTCTTTAAGTGACGATTAAATTACTATTGAGTTAACGCTTTAGTAAATGGATCTGCAATATTGTCTTAAGAGTCAACTCGTTCCAGGGTAACGTCTTCTCTTTCAATGATCTCTCTAATCAAATGAAATCGCCATAACACGTGTTTGGATTTCTGATGAGATATAGGTTCCTTGGCTTGTGCAACAGCTCTCGTATTGTTACAAAATAAAAGAATTGGTCCTTGAGTGCTAGGAACCACCTCGAGTTTGGTTATGAACTTCTTCATCAAAATAGTCTTCTTTGCAGCTTCACTTGTAGCTATGTACTCTGTCTTTGCCACTAAATGAACAACTGTTTACTGTTTGAAACTTTTTTAACTCACTGCGCTACCGTTTAAGGTAAACACATAACTCGAAACGGATTTACTGTTATCTTGGTCAATTTGAAAGCTTGAGTTTGTATAACCCTCTAGTTTCAAATCAGATCCACTGTAGACTAGAAATACATTTTTAGTTCTTCTTAAGTACTTTAGGATAGTTTTCACTGCCTTTCAGTGTTCTTATCTAGGATTAGACTGATATCTTTTTGTTACACTAAGTGTATGAGCAACATTAGGTCTAGTACATATCATCCCGTACATGATAGATCATATCGTCGAGGCATAGGGAATCTTACTCATACGGTCTCTCTCTTTAGGTATCTTTGGGGCCAGTTTCTTGGAGAAATTTTTTCCAAGACCCATCGGCATGTGCCCTCTCTTGGAATCTTCCATGCTAAACTTCTTTAACATCGATTCAATGTACGTTCCTTGGGACAAGTCAAACATCCTTTTAGATCTATCTCTATAGATCTTTATCTCCAAAATATAGGATGCTTCTCCCAAGTCCTTCATGGAGAAATGTTTAGATAATCATATCTTGATAGAATGAAGCATAAGAACATCATTCCCTATCAGTAATATAGCATTAATATATAATACTAGGAATATAACAGCGCTCCCACTAACCTTCTTGTACACACATGGTTCATCCTCATTTATGATAAAATTAAATTCTTTGATTGTCTCATCAAAATAGATGTTCCACCTTCTAGAAGCTTGCTTCAATTCACAAATGGATCATCGTAGCATACAGACTTGATTTATTCCATCTGTGAAACAAAACCCTCCGGTTGTATCATATATACATCTTTTTCTAATTTCCCATTGAGAAAGGACGTTTTCACGTCCATTTGCCAGATCTCGTAGTTATGATAAGATGCAATTGCAAGAAAAATCTGAATGAATTTGAGCATCGGTATTGGTGAGAATGTTTCATTATAGTCAACACCTTGTCTTTGTCTGAAACCTTTTGCAACCAGTCAGGCCTTATAGGTCTCTACCTTGTCTTTCTCTTAAAGACCCATTTGCACCCAATAGGCTTAATGCCCTTAGGTGGAGTAGCCAAATTCCATACTTGGTTCTCATACATGGAGTCCATCTCGAATTTCATGGATGCTAGCCATTTCTCTGAGTCTTTACTACTCATGTCCTCTTCGTAAGTCCATAGATTATCATCATCTATGATGTGTACCTCATCATCATCATTTAAAACGATTTCATACATTTTAGGTATCTTTGGTACTCTTTCATATTTACGAATAGGTTGTGGTACATTAGGTTGTGTTACTTGATTAGGTACCTCACTTTGACCCATAGTGTTTTATGGTTCTTGAACTTCTTCAAGGTCTATTTTACTTCCACTGACTCTTTCGAGGATAACCTCTTTTTTCAAGAAGGTAGCATGTTTCGCAATAAACACCTTTTGATCAGTAGGGTGATAGAAATAATACACTGTAATTTACACTTATCAAATTTTGTCTCTAGATAATCATCCTCAAACTTGTTGACATAAGCTGGACAATCCCGAATCTTAACATACTTATGATTAGGTTTCCTTCCTGTCCATATTTCATATAGAGTCTTAAGAACGGATTTAGAAGGTACTTTGTTAAGTAGGTATGCAGCCATTTCTAGGGCATAACCCTAGAAGAAAATTAGAAGATCGGTAAAACTCATCATGGAACGAACCATATCTAACAATGTTTGATTTATCATTTCAGATACACCATTCAATTGTGGTATACCTGGTGGAGTCCATTGTGAGATTATAACATTTTCTTTGAGATAATCGAGAAACTCATTGCTTAAGTATTCACCAGCTCGATCCGATTGAAGAATCTTAATACTCTTGTCAGGTTATTTCTCTACTTCACTTCTGAATTCTTTGAACTTTTTAAATGATTCAGACTTGTATTTCATTAAATACACATATCTAAATCTTTAATGATCATCAGTGAAAGTAATAAAATATGAATACCCTCCTCGTGCATGCATCGTCATAGGCCCACATACATATGTGTATACCAACTCTAATAACTCTGTAACTATATCTCCTTTTTCACTAAAAGGAGATTTAGTCATTTTACCCATGAGACAAGATTCATAAGTTGGATATGAATCATAATCAGATAGGTCTAATAGCCCATCTTTATATAACTTGTTTAATCTTGTTTCATTAATATAACCAAGTCTGCAATACCAAATAAAAGTATAATTTACATGATCTCTTTTTCTTTTTTTTAGTTTGTTCAATTTGTAATATATTTTCATGTAAGTCAAGTAAATAAAGTCAATTATGTAATTTACCAATACCATATGAAATATTATTATTATAAATAGAAAAACTGTTATTCTTAATTATAATATGAAAACCATCCTTGTCCAAGATAGGAATATAAATAATGTTTCTAATAAGTACTGAAAAATAATAACAATTATTTAAACTGCTGGACTTGCCCATAGGCAGTGTACTAAACAATAAGTTCCTACGGCTAATGCAACAATCTTTGCTTCATTTCCCATGCGCAGGACAACTTCATCTTTGTTTAGCTTTCTACTTTTGCTTAGTCCCTGCATAGTGTTACATATGTGAGAACTACAACCAGTATCTAATACCTAAGTAGAACTTTGACTTACAGAAAGATTTATTTCAATCATGAACAAACCTTGATCTGAAGTTGAAACTTCTCCAAACTTCTTATGTTTTAGATCCGTAAGATACTCCTTGTAGTTCCTTTTTCAGTGACCTGACTTATTACAATGGAAGCATATTCTTTTGCTATTAGGATCAACTTTCTTATTGTCCTTTGCCTTTACCTTGCCCTTAGCCTTCTTCTTTTTATTCTTTTTAGAAGAACCATTGAGCCTCTTCCTCTTCTTGGAAGAATCATCTATCAACAAAACTTTGCCCTTCTTAGATGGGAAGTGACCTTCCACAGTTTTCAACATGTTTAGTAACTCGACAAGCTGACATCTAACTTATTCACGTGAAAATTCACAATAAATTGTGAGAAGGAGTCCGGGAGTGATTGCAAGATCAGATATTGGATCAACTCCCCATCCATTACAAACCTTAATTGTCCAAGTTATTCAATTAGATTGATTATCTTTAGGACATGAGTCTCAACGGTAGTGTCATCGGTTATTCGAGATCGAAAGAGCTCCTTAGATATCTGATATCTAGCAGTCATACTTTGTTCATCATAAAGTTTCTTAAGGTGTAGTAATATAGTAGGAACATCTATCATTTCATGCTGACGCTGAAGCTCGTTACTCATGGATGTAAGCATGATGTATTAAGCCACAATTACATCATCATGCCACTTCTTAAAAGTAGCAATCTCTTCCTCAGAGGCTTCTTCTGTAACAGTTACAGGGACAAGCGAATTTAGGACAAATAAAATCTTTTCAGCAATGAGAACTATTCTCAAATTTCTTAACCAGTCCGTGTAATTTGGTCCGATTAGTTTGTTAGCATCAAGTATGTTACGCAGTGATAGTGAGTTTGACATTTGTAAAATTTGGCATGTGAAAATAGATAACATTTTATCATACATTCTTTTAATTAATTAATAAAATAAATTAGGTCTTTATTTAAATTGGTATTCTTCCATTATTTTCATCAAACTATATTACCTTCCTTATATAGTTCGGCAAGTCTAATTAAAGATTTGCTAGTGAGATTAATGATCATATTTCAAATGTATATAGACTTGCGTGACACAACAAACTATATATAAAAAAAGAGGTAGACAACTCTTTGTCAATTACATCAACATGTAACTCCTTACATTTTGCCTCTTGAATTATTGTGATCATATGTGATACATCAAAATCAAAATTATCTAAGTTAAGTCTAACCGTAAAGAGAAAATAATTTCCTCGTGTGACAAAACAAAATAATAATGTTCAATTCCTTTATAAATATAAACTATGTAATTAAACAACATTTTAAATAATTAATATAAGTCTTGTGTGACATAACAAACGTATATTGATTATTTGATACTCTATTGTTTCTAGAAGGCGACGTTCGATATTCAAAATAGCTTTGAACATTACAACTTAATATAGTTTTCTTTGAGGAGTTTGCTATTAATTGTCTCATCTTGTTTAGTGCATGCACATACATATATATAAAATACGCATCATATTACTTAACATGCGAAGCATGTTTGATAATATATATATATATATATATATATATATATATATATATATATATATATATATATATATAATACTATATTCTACTTGAATTGATTATGAATTTTTATTCTAGTTTGGTTCACTAGTGCCATTAAGCGAACCAAAAGGTTAAATCTAGGCTAGGGTGCAAGAATAAATACATTGAATATAACTATTACATTCAATAACTCGGACTCCTTTACAAATGGGTCTTCATGCGCTCCTTGCTTCTTGACTCTAATTCTTCAAAATAATTCTAACTAATCCTATTACAAAACTATTTACAGTAAATAGAAACTTAATCATCAGTCAAGGGATATTACATAGGAGAAAAATAGAATTATACATAAGAAAAATTAAAAAGACGAGGTACGCAGACTCTATTTATAAAACTCAGTCATTCATGCATCCACATCCAATCACATATTGGTCAATAGTCCATAATCAATCCCATTTATTATTATATATATCCATCTCATGAAATTAAAACCATTCCATATATAAATTGATATCATTTAATAGGCAATTTAAAGTTGCATAAAATCTAATTTCATGTTTAAAATAAACTCTGTTATTTTAATTATAAAATCATCCAAAATAAACCTTTTTATTTTATAGCTTTGAAAAATTGCTCAAAAAGTTAAAAATAAATTTTGCAGCACTGTGCCCCGGCTCAGTGTTGAAGAACAAACATTGCGCCCCGGCGCAGTGTTTGTTCTACAACATCACGCCCCAGCGCAGTTCGGTCAACCACGAAAGTCAATGGAACAGTGCCTCGACGTAGTGTTTATACTATAACACTGTGCCCCGGCACAGTCCGTAAGACATTGTTACTGCAGTTCGCAATTTCAGAAATCCAGTCCAATTTTTTTGATCTAAAACACGATTTTTGCTTCTTGTTTTCAAAACAAATGATTTTACACAACATATTATACCTAATAACTTGGCATTGGTTGTTGAGGAAGGTGACTTGATGTCCTTTGTCACAGAGTTGACTGATACTTAGTAGGTGCTTTAGTCCCTCAACATAAGCCACTTTACTGAAAGATATTGCACCATTTCCAGTTGAGCCATAACCTCTGGTTTTCCCAAAGTTGTTGTTTCCAAAAATGACAGCAGGTCCATCTTTTTCTTTATAATCTGATAGAAGAGCCTTGTCTCCTGTCATGTGCCTTGAGCATCCATTGTCAAGATATCAGATGGATCTCTTTACCTGCATAACAAATCAATCTTCATTTTGGTACCCATATTTGTTTGGGTCCTGTTTTGTTAGTACCTTTTGGGACCCAAATCTGTTTGATTTTAGATCCTTGCAGTCTATGATATCTTGACAAATATTTATCATTTTTATGATGGTGCCTATGATTGTTATGATATTGACAATGATATGTGTGCATTTGTGAATTCTTATTTGTCCAGGACCTGTATGGATTATGATTGCTCATAGTCCTCTGATTTTGCTAATCTACATTATGCTTCCATACTACTCTACGATTCTCATGATTCTTAGAGTGATAGTAAACTCTACGATTTTTGTGTGGATGGTTCATAGAGTGAGTTTTGCTTGACTTGTTTTTCAATCTTCTGAACCCCAGACCAGTGCGAGTTTTATTGTCTAAAATGATAGCAAGCTTAGCAGAGTGTGGACAGCTGGGAGATATAGAATTTGAGGATTTGATGAACACAATTTCTTTATCAAGATTAAAGGATTTTCCTTCATTTATTTCCATAGACTTCTCCATATTAGGCTTTGAGAATGAATTCTCAAATCCTAATCCTGATCTATCAGTCACATCTCTTTGATTTGAGATTAGGGTGTCCATAGACAAACTAGACTTATTTCACATGAAAATTGTCTTTTCTAGTTCCTGAATCTTGGAGGCTAGTGAAGACTCTTTATGAATGCTTAAATCATTTATCTCTTTTAGTCTTTCATTCTCAGTCTCAAGACTAGAATAAAGTTTTGCAGTTTGAAGTGAGGCTTCTAATTCTATGTTTATCTTCTCTTTATCCTCTTTTAGATGAGAGTAATCTTTAGATAACCTTCTAAACATTTTCATGTATTTGTGTAATTCTACCATTAAGTCACGCATGCCTTCTCTAATATTATCAATGCTTAATTCAAGAGAGTAGAAATCAAATACCTCATCTATGTTGAATTCCTTTTTACTGCTTCCTTCTTCGTTTGCCATTAAGCACAAGTTGGCCTTCTGTGGCTCTTCATCGTCACTTGACTCAGAATTTAGTTCTTCTTCTGAGTCACTCCAGGAGCCTTTAGCTATGAAGCTTTTGTCTTTCTTCTTTTGCTTGTGGAAGCTCTTGAATTCCCCTTTTGGATTTGCTTTTGTTTTGTCCTTCCTTAGCTCTTCTCTTAAGGGTTTTGGACATTTAGCAATGAAGTGACCTGTCTTTTTGCAATTATAGCAAATGTCATTTGGTTGTTCTTTGCTGCTGTTGCTTCTGAACCTCTGAGGTCTGTTTCTGTTGATGAATCTTTTAAAATGTCTGACTAGCATGGCAACTCCTTCATCATCATATGATTCATCCTTGTCGGAGTCAGAGTTATCCTTGTGATTGCCTCTATGAGTTGAGGTTGAGGCTTTAAGAGCAATATTTTTCTCTTTCTTTCTTTCCCCAGATAGAGTCTCTGCTCTTTGACTTAGCTCCAGCTCGTAGGTGAGAAGATTTCCATATAGCTGTTGTACAGTCATCTCGTGCAGGTTCTTTGACTCCCGGATGGCTGTGGTTTTGGCATCCCATTTGCTTGGCAAAGATCTCATGAATTTAATGATAAGATCTCTGTTTGGATAGACTTTTCCATAAGATCTGAGAGAGTTTAGTAGCAAGTTAAATCTCTCATAGGTGTTTGTAATGTTTTCACCTGAGATGTGGGTGAACATTTCATACTGCTGAACAAGCAGTGATTGCTTATTTTCTCTGACTTCTTCTGTTCCTTCATGCATGATCAACAGAGTTTGCCAGACTTCTTGAGCTGTTTTACAGTTGACAACGTTCTCAAATAGATCATCATCTAGAGATTGAAATAAGATGTTCTTAGCCCTTTTGTCTCTTTGAACATCCTTCTTTTCATTGTCTGTCCATTCGTCTCTTTTCTTTGCTACTAGCTTGCTTGGATCTTCAGTTGATAGTGCAAGCTTCATTGGTATGATCGGCCCATTTAGCACTGTCTCGAACAGTTCATCATCTATAGCATCCATGTAAGCCTGCATACGAACTTTCCAGTTAGCAAATTTTTCTTTGTTACACATAGGTGGTTTGTTACCTCCACCGAGTTCTGATCCGTTCTTGTTAAGTGCCATTTGATCTACTCAAGCTTGTAAGGATTTAAATGTGAGAACATGCTCTGATACCAATTGTTAGTTCCCAATGACACGAAAGATATCTAGAAGGGGGGGGGGGGGGTTGAATAGATTCTTTAAAACTTTTTTTTTTTTATCTTTTACATCTTCCTTTGAAGATATAATGAATACTTAATCAAAAAAATTTAGCACAGCGGAATGTGATTTAGTTGCCCCTTCTTGTTTTGTAAAAGTAATAATTTAGCAAGCAATTATATAGCAGATATAGTAGTTAAAACACAAGATAAACAACACGATATTTTAAGTGATTCAGAGTTCACAAGACTCCTACTCCACTGTTCTGCTCTTCAAGTAGCAAATCCACTGAGGATACTTTTATAATTTCTTAATCACTTAGATTCCTTCAAGACCTACAGTCTTGGAACTCTAGTTCACCAAGAACTCTTCAAGTCCAGTAGACTTAGATACTCTAGTTCACTAAGAACTTTTAACTTGATTAGCTATGATTTGGGTGTACTACTGAGTTGCGTTTAGCATATGTTCTTGAAGAACTCAGCAGTGAGGTAAGACTTCTCTTTAGTTTTTGATCTTTTTGAATTCTTACGTATTGCTTTCTTTCTTGTGTTTTTCAGCCTTTTTTTCTTCTTCAAATCTGGGAGCTTTATATGAGAGCTTCTGTCTTCTTCCCGTTGGAGTGTCTGCTCTTTGCATCAGTTTCTTCCCGTTACCTCACAGAGGGGAGCTTCTGAATATTATATTAATATAGTTTATTAAAGCTCTGATGAGGTATTAATTGATCTGTTATTTTAGTCCACAAAAGGTGTTTTCTTTTTCCTTGGGGATAGTCATGTCAGTCGTAGGTTTCTACCAACTTTCATAGAGTCGTTTGGTCCTTCCACATTAGGACTTATAGGACATAGTCCTCTGACTTTACTGCCCCAAAAGTCTTCTCTCTGTTGCATAGTGCGCTTGGGTCAGTTCCTTGACTTTTCTGACTTTGATCGATTAGCAGAAGCTCTTCTGTCACATCAATGCAAATTGTACCTTTGAACGAAATAGCTTCTGATCTTTTAGTTCAAGGTTCTGATCGTAATGTTCCTTGCCTTTTTGCTCAATGACCCTCCATGATCAACTCTACGAATATTCTTGTTGTTGTGATTGTTCTGCAATAGATCACCTCTCATTGACATCGTAGAATTTACTCTACTGTTACTCTGTTGGTCGTAGAGTCCGTTCTACGGTTGCATGTTTTGGTCGTAAAGTCTGTCTTGAGCATAGTCGTAGAGTCCATTCTACGATTAGATTAAGTCGTTCAGTCTTCTTGGCGTGAAGTCGTAGAGTCTGTTCTGCGGTTGCTCGCTTTGGTCGTAGAGTCTGTTGGTCGTAGTCTTTTTTGAGCATAATCGTAGAGTCCATTCTACGATTAACTTATAACACAAGATCAACCTAATAGTTTTGATCTATTTAAATCTAAGTCTTTGTACATCACAAATGACTTTACAATTCAATAAATTTATATCAAAAGATCAGCCTAACAGTTTTGATCTTATCTAGCTAAGTCCTTGTACATTATACAAAATCAAAGGTCTTTACAATTCTGCTAATGGATGCATTTAATAATCTTAATTCTTATCATCAAATTAAACATGCAATGTTCAACAAAGGAGATAGAGAATTATACCCTTGTAGATTCTAACCTTTTACAGTTACGTGTTCAACTCCAAATTTATCCGTGTTATCCTTGAATTCCATCGATTAGATTTCTTTGATCAACGTTAGCCACCCAACTATTTGGCCTCTAGAGGTGATCCATTAAGGAAGAATAAGGATTCAAAAAGTGGGTCACGACAAATCCTAATTTTCTCTCTTTTCTAATTTCTTAGATCTAGAGAACTTGTGAGTACTCTCCCAAAACTTATGAAAGTGTATGTGTGACCTTAATCCATAATAAGACTCATCTTATTTATAGATATAGTCAACCCTTAGAATCATGATGATGATCATGCTAATGAGATCTAAATTTAAGATAACTCAATACTAAAATTGTTCTTAATTGTGGGATTACTAAAATGGGAATTGATGAATCCGGATATATTAATACATACTATGTTTGCTCTTATGAAGATGATGATTGATCTCATAATCGTTTATGTGGATCGCTAAGAGGGCTTACCTTTATTATGGAATAAATATTATTTATTTGAATAAATTAAAAAGTTCAATTTATTTATATAAATAAGATTAGAATAGTTCTAATTAATTTATTCTATAACCAGTTTAATATGGAGAATCTAAAGGGTCACATCGCGAAAGAAAAATAATTATTTAAGAAGTAAATGACATAATTGTAATAATGAATTAAGTATATTTAATTTATACTATGAAGATAGAATAAATTAAATAGCTTAATATTTATTATTTAGTATTTTGAAAATACTAATTATAAATTAATAAGATGAGTCTTATTAATATTATTACTATTATCATTATTATTTCATTCCTAAATGGTTTAAGATTTAATTAATAAGAGTACTCTCATAAATGATAATTAAGTTCCTAAATGATTTAGGAATTGTAATTATTATATTAAATTAATTAAGTTACTAATTAGATTAGGAGTTTAATTAAAAATCATATTCCTAAAGGTGTTAGAATGGTTGACTATATCTATAAATAAGAGAAATCTTATTATGGATTGGGGTTACATACACTTCCATAAGTTTTGGGAGAGTACTCACAAATTCTCTAAATTTTCACCATAATTCTTAATTAAATCAAAAATCAAAAATTATAATTTTTTTAACTTCCTTATTCGCTTTTCATTTAAAATTGGATTAATTTAATTATTAATCCTTTTACTTCCATAATTAATAACATTTATAATTATCACTTAAACATATACATTTATATATATATATATATATACAAATGTATATATATACATATCTAATTCATACATTTCACATTACCACATAACGTCATTTAATTTCTGTACCTTCAAAACAATTTCTAAATATCAATAATTTCATTAAAGTTTCTCTTATTTTCCATAAATTGTTTTCAAACAATTTATTTATTCTTTAATTATTTCTATTCTATCATCATTTATCATCATCTTTATACCGATTTAATTTGCCAATTAAATCCCTTCACATACATTAAACCACATAAAATGATAATTAATATAACAACCTTGATAATTTTTATCAATTAAATTCTCACTTAATATTATTAAAGAAATCCTGGAAATTCGGATAATCACATTCTTCCCCCCTTAACAGGATTCCGTCCTCGGAATCATAATTGCCGTAATAATCATACGTATTTTATTTATAGCACCTTGCTATACCTTTATCTTGATAAATCACAATTATGTCCATAATAATCATATCTTTCCTCATTAATTTCCATAGCTCACATGGATAACACCATAATAATCATAACTGTTAGAATATTTAAATTCTTAACTTAATTCATAATTTCTTTGTAATATTACATTTCATAATTCTCTAAAATTTTATTGATAACACTTTAATTCTTTTTTGAATATACTTATCAAAATAGTTTCTCATTCTTCGAAGATTTCTTTTCTTTAATTGTATTTACCCTTTCTCAATCCACTTATTTCATACCCTCTATTGCACATCCTTTATACTCTGCACATTCATCTTTCTCTTCTTAGTTCATATAATTCTTCTTCACATTCTATAAATCATTCCTCAATACCTTCATCATTCAACACTAGGTTCTAAACGTTAACCTTTACTTAATTCATCATAATCTTTATTTGAAATTATTCTAAAATCCTGGGTGTCACAGACACTGCGCCGAGGTGCGGTATGGTCGCATTACTAGCGCTGTTGGCTCTGTCCAATAGCGCTGGGGCGCAGTATTAAAGCACAAAGAGTGTGTCGGGGCGTGGTGATGAATAATTTATTTTGATTTTGATTTTTTAATAATATGTAGCCAAATGATTTATAGTGTAATTAATCTATAATGTGGACACTAGGCTAAATTTGTTTAATAAGTAAGGATTTAGTTACTAAATATATAATTAACCAAATGTTGAGCGAAAGTTGTAAATGTACTATGTGTTTAGTTGTGTTATAACGCGGATTGTATTATCTAGGTTTTACGACGAGTGATAATGTTCCTAATAGGCGTGAACGATTATAATTGTTAGCATAAACAACTCAAAGGCAAGTTTCCTTCACTAGTGCAAATTATTATTTTGTGCAAGTAATCTAACTATTTTTCATTTAATGTGAACAAACCATTATGCATTTAGACTATTCAAATTTTGTATTGAGATATAAATTGAAATTGATTCAAATGTGAATTATTATTGGAAGTCTAAGTTATTTGTTTCGGCTAGACAGTTAACTATGCATGTTAATGAATCCATGATTCTTTCAAAAGCTAAGCCAAACCAAATAATTTCGGTGCAAACTTAAATGATGAAAACTGAGATGAACAACCCTATAAAGGGGAAAATTTTATTGGATACTTTAATTCCGGTCAACTCATTGGCATTTAATATGTTTGTGCATATTACATAATACAAGAGGTTGATTCCCTTGCATATGATATAAAGAGTTATATAGTCTTTATAATATTGGTTGCAGTAGAAATACTTACTAACCTAGATGTAATTCAATGTCTCATGACACTCAGTATTATGTTGATTTCAAAATCAAAGAGAAGTTTTAAAAAGATTTATTTGAGATTGTTTCACAATTCTTGCTTAACTGTTGAAAGATTTCGGTACAGATTTTCATATATGAACTGTTTACTTTCAAACTGTTGTACTTGCTGGGCATTTTGATTGTCATTCTTGCTTAACTTAATCTTTTTTTTTATCTAAAAATGAAAATTTCGGAGGGACAATATCTGACAAAGGAAAAGAAAAGGCACATGATTAGTAGTAGAATATGTAAGTCTTTTGTTTTGGCTTGTATTAAAACAGTCATGTATATATTTGTTTCCAAGTGATATAATATTTAAGCTTAGACAACCTGGGAGATTTTATATATGTTTTGTAATGATACAGATTAAGTTTGTGTTATTTGGTTTATCGGGTATCATAGATGTATGAATGTGATGGATAGTAAGCACCGAACCCAGGATTCAAGGGACCAGAATTTGGGGGTGTCGCTGTAATACCCATAGAATTTATATTGTTTCACGACATGAAGTTATGGTATCGATCATTTTTAACAAAGATTCGCGCTTCACATCAAACTTTTAGAGAAGCTTACAAGAGCAAATATGAATGTAACTGATGTTGAGTACTACTTACCATCCTTAAACTGAAGGACAGAGTGAACGAAAAATTAAGACGCTAGAAGACATACTTAGAGCTTGTGTAATGGATTTCAAAGGAAATTGGGATGACCACTTCCCTTTAGTGGAGTTCGCTTATAATAATAGCTATCATGCAAGTATCGGTATGCTGCCGTATAAAGCTCTTTATGGAAGAAAGTGAAGAACACCATTATGTTGGGATGAGGTTAGAGAACAATGATTTTTGGGGCCGAAATTAGTTCAACAGATAGCTGAGGTTATGAAAACAATAAGAGCTTGGTTGGTTTCAGCTCAAGATCGGCAGAAGAAATACATAGATCTACATCGTCAAAGCCGAGATTTTGAAGTCGGTAGTTTTGTGTTTTTGAAAGTATCTCCCTGGAAAGGGAAGATAAGGTTCGAGAAGAAAAGAAAATTAAATCCAAGGTTCATAGGGTCATTCGAGATATTAAATAAAGTAGGCGAAGTGGCGTACAAGGTAGTTTTACCTCTTGAAATGGATCATATCCACAACGTGTTCTATATCTTAGTCTTACGACCATATAAGCCTGATTATAAGCACGTGATATCCTATGAGCCCATTCAAATTGTGAAGGATCTAACGTATGAGAAAATCTCAGTACAGATAGTTGATAGAAAGTAACAAATAATAAGAAATAAGGTAATACCTTCGGTTAAGGTTGTATGAAGAAAGCATAATGCCGATGAGGCTAAGTGGGAGCTAGAAGATATGATGAAGAGAGATTATTCTCATTTTGTGTGTGTAACCTTATACTAATTCCGAGGACGGAATCTTTAAACGGGGGGGGGGGGGGAAGAGAATGTAATAACAAAAAAAATTGTAAATATTATTATTAATAAAAATAAGGAATAATTTGAAAATGATTATGTGTATGTATACATGTGTCATAATGAGAGAATTAATAATTCAATTAAATTGAATTAATTAAGAAATCAAGTGATGATGATGAATGAGCTTAAGTTAAATTTTAACTAAGCTTGTGTAATATGCCTTGTGTAGCATAATGAGTAATGGTGAATAAATTGAGAAATTAATTATGAGAATGGTAAAATAATTAAATAGACTAATAATAATAATAATAAATAATTGAGTCTAATATGAATGTCACATAATTTAATGTGATATGATCCAATGTGTTAGGAAATTAAAAGTCCATGGGTGTAGTATTGCTAGAATTATTAATTAGCCCAATGGAATAATTGTGCATGACCAAAATTAAATTAAATTAGTAGCCTAATGGACATTATTTTGGACAAGTCCAATGTGTATTATATATTGTTGGTAATATATGTATATATGTATATATATAATATATATGTAAACATGCGTAGTACAAAAAAACATACATATTATATATATAATAACCCCATGACCGAAACCCCCCCCCCCCCCCCCCCCCCCCCCCCCCTTCACACATAAAATGCTAATTGTTTTTACCTCCTAGAGTCATGTGAAGTAAAATGATGAGCTAGGGAGTGGTTTAATGTCCTCAAAGTAGGGTTTGGTAATGCTTTTTACGAATTCCTACTTAACCATTGGTTAATGCTTAAATGTAATAGATAAATACATGTTTATGGAGTGTAGATGTACATAGAACTCTCCTATAAATAGGAGTTTTCAAACTAATTTATAAAGTTTACTTGCAAAATTCTAAGTATAAAGAGTATAGAGAGAAAATAAGAGAGTTAGAGGAAAAAAAGAAGGAAAAACTAGGAGAAACTCTTGCCAAATTGTGGTTCAAGTGTGGTCTAGCAATGAGAAGGAAGGTGGAGAGTTATATAAAGTTCATCTCTAGAAGAAGAAAAGTATCAAAGAGGTATAATATTTTCTAAGTTTAAATTTTACACGTTGTTGGTATACTTAGTCTGTTGTATGAATATATGTATGTATATATATATACATACTTGTTTGTGGGAGAATTTTGTGTGTGGGAATCATGGTGGATTTTGAAGGTCTAAGGATGGATTTGGAAGGTGAATATGTGATTTGTATGTGTTTTTAGGTATTATATGTTTAGAAGTACAAATGGTATGCATGTGAATAAAAAACCTAAAATGTCTAGTTAAAAACATAAAATTTGGTACAAGATAGAATAAAATGTGTAAGTTATTTGTATGATCTAAAAATTGTATGTTGTAGATCTATGAAATACAAAACTAATCTAAATGGAATCAACAAAAACAGAGTTGAAAAGTATTTATGGTGAATTTTATTGTAAAACATGTCAAAATAAAACGTTAGCTTGAAGAATCAATAATTTTAATTAAATAAATATTTTTAAAAATAAATTAAAATTTTGAATAATGTAGATTTATGAATTTATGAAATAATGTAACTAATTTAAGCCCATTTAGATGTGAAATGAGCAAGTTACAGTCGATTGAATCACAAAGGATAAAAATCACAAAAGCTAAAATTGAACTTGAGCATTCTTCCTAAGTCGGCTAGGGCGCAATTTTTACACTGAGAACCAGCGCCCCGGTGTAATTATTTTTTTTTAAAATACCGGAGATAGCGTTGGGGCGCGCTGTCCCTAAGGCACAAAACTGCGTCGGGGAGCTGTGCCAATTTACCCGTTAATCGGGTTGGTCAAACCCGGGTCTAACCAATTGGGTTGACCCACTCCGATCCGACCCAATTCGAATAAAAAATATTAAAATTAAAATTAATAGCAATAATAATAATAAAGTAAAATAATAAAATAATAATTAAAAATTATTTTATTTGTGAGTTAATTAAAATAATATTAATATTATTTTAATTAACATTAAATAATTACTTTAAAAAATTAAAATAATATTAAAGAATTATTTTAATTGTGAATTAATAAAGTATAAATAATTAAAATAATATTATGAGGCCTAAACAATTAAAATAATATTAAATGTTATTTTAATTATGAATTTATAAAGGATAAACAATTAAAATAATATTCAGGATTATTTTAATTGTGAAACATAAATAATTGAAAAAAGTGTAAAGATTATTCTCATTAGAGATTTAACAAATAAAATAATATCTTAAATTATTTTATTTGTGGACTAATAAAGTGTGAACAAGTGGAGTAATGATTGAGAAAATTATTTGAATAATAATAATTTATAAACAAATAAAGTAAGGATACTTTATTTGTGATACGATGGAACATAAATAAAATAAGTCATGAACAATTAAGTAATAATCAAGGATGATTGAACTAATAAGATAATACTAAGTATTATTTTATTTGTAAAGGTTAATGAATGAGTTAAATAAAGAAAATGAGGAACAACATTACTTAAACAAATAATTTTATTTGTGAGCAATATATAGGAAATGTAACCAATAAAGATTATTTGTGAGTTTTAGTTGTGCGAAAATAGATCGATTAGATCTTTATGTGAAAGTTAATAGAGATTAATCGTTAGAAGATGATGATGAACATAGTTTGTTCGAAGGGAAAGGAGTTAGAGTCAAATAGTATCGACGATCCAGGAAAGTACCTAAACTTGTTCACTATCATTTTTTCAAGAAAATAATCCAAACCAATTGCCTTGGTACGAATTCTTATATACTAAGATGAACAATCCTAATAAGGGGAATTACTATATGTCGGTGAATCTGATATGCGAGTGCACGGAGACTAAACGTTATGCATAATGTAGGATACTACGAGACTGATAACCTCATGTACTTGTTTTCTTTTGGAGGTTTTTTAGTAAATCACTGTTAACCCTACGATGTGTTCATGGTCCATAGCGACAACTCAGTAATGATATTGATATGATCTTGAAACAATTAAAGTTATTTTTGCTTAGTTCATTCAATTCACTTTATACATTGCCTTCAATTGCTAGAATTCTGATAGTATTAAACTTTGATAATGATTATTTATTCTTGTTAGCTTATTACTTGTTGAGCAAACTCGTTGCTCACTCTTGCTTTGCCTGAAATGATACACTTATGACCGAGCAAGGCAGTGTATTAGGGAAAGATAAGGGAAAAAGCAAGGCTACAAAGTAGCTTTGTTCTGTTATGTTTCAAGATAATGTTATTAGATATTTATATCAAGACTTATGATTTAGTTATGTTGTGTATTAGTAACGGTTACAAAATTTGGGATGCAAATATTTATGTTATGTCAATGTAAATATTTCTATTATTCTGCATTGAGATATTATTAGTTTGATGTATGAATTGGATTGTGAAGAACTAGATTCGAGATATAAGTATCTAAATTTGGGGGCGTCACAAATTAACCAACCAAGGGTGGCTGAGATATATGAGATAGGTACAGTTACCGCATTGACGACGCATATGGCATCACTTACGAAAACTGTGGAAGCATTTGCAAAAAATGTGCAGCCCATTCAGCATGTGGCGATAAGTTATGATTTGTATGCGGGGAATAATTCAATTAATCAATGTTCTATCAATTTAGAATCAGTTTAGTACATTAGGAGTCACAATCAGTAGTACGGGAACAATGCCAACTACTATTATCAGGGGTGAGGAATACTCCCAATCATTTATGGAGCAACAATTAAGTGCAATCCTTTCCTCTTAGACCAACGTATCAGCCGTGGTTTTAGAATCAACGTCCACCTCAGCCGGAAAAGTAGTTGCATATGGAGGAGGTGTTTTATAAATTCATAACTCAGGTAGATATGAGAATGACTAGTTATGAGACATCAATTTGGAAAATCAAGTGGGGCAGCTTGCTATTACCATCAACAGTCAATCTCAATGTGCTTTACCAAGTGATATAGTGATAAGTCCAAGAAGGGAAGACAAATAACAATGCTATGCAATCACACTTCGGAGTGGTAAGGAATTATTAGAAGCTGATGGAGAAGATTCAAAGAGGTCAAATCCAGACATGGAAGATGATGATAGTGAAGCTAACAATAGGAAGATTCAGAATGGACCACATGAAAGGAAAAATGAAGAATAAGCTGTGAGTTCAAATGGTAATAAGCATAATCAGTTTGTGTCACCCTTGCCGTTTCCTCAAAGACTTTGTTAGTACAAATGTTTGGTTTATTTGATGATGACTATATAAATACTTGATTGATTTAATTGTGTTAGTACAAATGATTAATATAATGATGATGTTTTAGATAATGTTTTGTTACTTCATATGCGTGGATGAAATGATAAAGTATCAAAGTAAATTTGTAATAAGTAACTTTTGTAAAGTCCTTAAATAAAAACTGATGTACAAGGACTTAGATTAGAAGATCAAATCTATTAGGTTGATCTAAAGGTAAATCAAAAAGTAGTCCTTATGAGTAAACCAAATGTAATATAATGTAAAAGGACTTATAGATCAAATTTGTTAGGTTAATCCAGTTTTAAGAATTGTAATAGGTTAGGAAGCAGAATAAAGAGATCGTTGAACAGAAAAAGATCATTAGGCAGAATAAAAAGATCACAGAGTAGAATGATTAAAATAGTTGAGTAAGCTCTCGGACTTAACTAAACGATACATAACTCTCTGATCGCACGATTAAGTTTCAGAATCCATGATTGTTGAGTAAGGTGAAGACAGTAGAGTGCAGGACAAAGACAAATTGCTGAATGGAAAGAAGATTAACAAAGAAGATCTATCCACCAAGGACAAAAACTTAATTATAAGAGATTTTATGCTAACAAAAGAATGCTTAAGCAAAAGATTTGGGTAAATTAGGATTTCTTCAAGACAAGAGAAAGAATTAGAAAGAGCAAGTTGTAACACCCCAAAAATCCCCACACTATTGCTACGACGGACCTTGTGCATTAAACTTCATATATTTGCCAACTTAACCAATGATCCCATAATCATATTGGTTGAATTAGTCTTATTTTAAACTATACATTAAAATTTTTCTCTTAACTTTGTCCCTGGATCTTAACTTGATCTCGGTCTCATTATTTATACAAGTATCAACTTGTAGTTCATCCGTATAAATGGATAACACCATATATAACGGTCCAATTTGAACCTTAAAATTTAAATATTCTATTACTTTACATATTCCAAGATTCACAGTATTAAATCATTAGAATGGTTCTTGGGAACAGAGAATCTCACGATGAATGTTTGTATCTTCATCCGTGATAAATGTTTGCAACTTTATCCGCGACAAATGTTTGTATCTTTGTCCGATGCAAAATTCTCTTTCCGTACAGAACATGCCCAACTAGTTAAAACCCTCACTCGAAAAATATTTGGTTATAGTGACATCTCTTCATATTAATAATCTTACTTATCTGACATTCAGAATAGTAATAACAAGTTATACCTGGGTCTGAGGACCCTAACAATGGATTTGACCAATTAACATCGGTTAATCCTGTCTCGGATGTATAGTACGCACGAGTCATTTACCAATCCTCATCTAGATAAATAGATCATTATCAATATTATGTTAAGTTTTAACAATTCTAAGTTATATCAAAATAAAGACATAACAACATTCTGATGATAATAATTTATATCATTTATTTAATATTCGGTTACGTGTTTATTTGTTCGTATTACAATAGTCATTATGACTTATACAAATACAAGTAATAAACATGAAAACCTAATCTACGCTTCATCTTTACATTCAGGATCTTCTTAACTTTCATCTTTAATCTGCAAATAAGATTTTATTCGCAAGAATAAGCATGACGGCTCAACATGTCTAACATATAGCACATACGCAGTTTATGCTTTCATATAAACTTTAACATGCCTTGACTGAACATAATTCTCCATTTAATATCACATATAACTCACATTCCAACAATTTATATCACATTGACACACAAAGTGTATAAATCATGTTCATAACTAGTAACTATAACACATATCAGTTAGAAGGTTTGCAAACATCAGTTAAAGACTTCACATAACATCTATTTCATAAAAACATGATATTACACATCTCATTTATCATTTTAACAATACTACACAAGTAGCACATAGCAAGAGTTAGAAGACTTGCCTTGAAACCATTTCAGGATTTATCGGGAAATCGTTAAACACCTACAAAAAGGGTTACACGTCCCCGAACATTAGTTTACCCAATTTTATATTTGAACAAGTCTTAGGATAGATTAAGTAGACTATTTTCATTAGTATAATCATTTGGTTAAGTGGCTAACTCAAAATCATATTTTTAAGTACTTGAACCCGAATGGTCCCTTAAAATTTTCAGCTTCGACCTCTTTTACTGCGATAGTCATAACTTTATCATGTGAAAATATTTTGAGATGATTCTTGAGTCTAAATTGCTTAGAATTTCATGATATACAACCTTATTCTAGGTTACTAAGGCATATTAGGACTTTAAATTTTTAGAAATTTGCAAAAACAGTCAGTTAGCATACTTTGACCAATATTTTTAGGGTTAGCCATGTGAAACATGATACCACTAGCTTTATTTCCTTAAAATATCACGTTATAAGACTCAATAACACTTCATAACATAAAAATAATAAAATCATAAATCTACTTATGTACGATTTATGACTTTTACTCAAGAACACGAAGAACACCAAGAACACGAAGAACTAAGTTTCATCGTTCTTGGTTTAGCTTACTAAAATATGGTGCCACAAGCATGAATTTGCTAGGCCATCATGTTTCAGAAATTTATAACACTAAATTACAAAATCATAAACCTACATATGTAGGAATTTATGACTTTTGCTCAAGAACACACGAAGAACGAAAAATTGTAGATGGTAACGACTTATGTTCTTGAGCTTTTGAATTTCATACTTGAAATAATTTGAGCATTATAACTGCTTTTATATGTGATTATAACAATTTATATTTGACAAAATTTGGTTATTATAACGGCTTGCATAATTGATTATTACAATTTATAATTATTGCTCAATAACACACGAAAAAACACGAAGAACGACAATCATACATGGCTACGATGTATGTTCTTGAGCTTTATACTATGAAATAAAAATTGACATTATAACTACTATAAAATGAAGAAATGCTCAAGAACATGTGAAAAACACGAAGAACGATAGTCGTACATGACTACGACTCACGTTCTTGAGCTTTTTAAAACTAAAGATGAAAGGAAAATCGAACATTACAACAACTAAAGATAACCTTTTATAATTGCAAGCTTTAACTATTTCTTTGTAATTTTATTAAATTATAACTATGTAGAATATATAGAGAGATTATTTATGCTCTTGAACTTCTTCTTGAATGGTAAAAAATAATGAATGGTGGAATTTCCTATTTATAGAAAAACATAGTTTCACTAATTGCACGTTAAGGGCCTGACTTATTATACTTTAGTACCTAAAGTAATTGTACTTTAATCTCTAAACTTTTCTTGCTTTTTCTCCACCAAGCGACATCATCATGACATCATCTATGTGCTTCTTTAATCCTTATGTCATGCTTGCATCATCTATTCTCTGATTGGTCGATTCAAGTTCACCTGGATTGCCAGTTTGGTTTCCTTGCTTTTGATTGGTCCATTTCAATTTCTAGTTTCTGTAATCGTGCTAGTTTTTCTAGTTTGGTTACTCCAACTTGGTTTTGTCTAGCTTGACTCTAATTGGTCAATAATTAATCATACTTGAATATGATTGGTCAAAAACCTTTCACCTGGATTCTCAGTTACAAACTAGTTTGATTTCAACTAATTAGTTAAATAGTATAATACATTAGTATTTATACGTATTTTATGCATATAATACATCGTATAATATTCGTATTCTACGTGTATTATACCTCGTATTAATCTCGTATAATCATTCGTATAATTCTCGTATTATACATTACAGTATACTTATATTATTATTAGTATTCTTTCTGTATTCGTCCTATATTCTTGAATAATAACCTCTGGAAATTATTTTAAGTAAAAAATTTATTGGTCAAAATGTATTTATTGTTCATAAAAATACTATTCAGGAATGTGAAATTTCAAGAAAACGAAATACGATTTTCCCATGAATAGTATTTTATACGTTTTTCGGAAAAAAAAAATCATTGGCTAAATAGCGTTTATACTTCATATAAACGCTATTTGGTGAAATACGATATGTCAAAACGTCAAAACGAACAGTCAAAAAGACGACAAACGTTTTCTCACAAATCGTGTCATTTTTATCTTTTTTTCCAAAAAAATTTATTTGTTCCATGACATCTAAATCTCATATTAATACTATGTTGTGAAATGTGAAAAGTCTTACAGATGAAAGAAACAGTTAAACGAATAAAAAAACGTTTCCTCGCAAATAGTATATTTTTTTTCACGCTTTTCGAGAAAAAAAACTTTTATTGACTATTATGTGTTTTCAAAGCGTGAGAATGATGAATCTTGAAACGGAATGTCAATTTGACCTACACATTTTTCTCGAGAGCCTAGGTTATTTTCTAGGGTTTAGACCCTAGAGTTAGGGTTTAGGATTTAACTTTTTTTCCAATTTAGATTTTTGCCCTAAATTAACTTCTGATTTTTAATAAATGTTAAGGTTAACTACTCAAACCAAAACACAAAATTCTACACATAGATAATTCACATAGCACATTTAAAAGCTCAATTCAGGCTTTACTATTCACATAACACAAATTAGGTTAAAGATTTTTAACCTCTTAGTTGTATACGATCATAGTTTCGAATCGTATTTTACCTTTCAGTTAGCTTAATGTTTACTTGAGCAATCGTTCTTTAAGTCTTAAATTAAAAATCTTTAATTAGATCTTGTCAGATCATATTTTAAAATGTTTGGGATATTACACAAGTCATTCCATAAGATTAACATAGATGGAAGTGTTCATAGAGTTCTACTAAACATACTCATCACACATAACAGTGACTGTAAACTCTAGCTAAAGAGGTGATTGTGAAAGATGAACTAAATATCCTCAAAGTACTCAAGATTGTCAAATGAAGCTGAACTAAATATCCTCAAATCATTGAGTTATAAATATCGTTGAACCATTTCAGAACGCAGAGTCACAAGATTGATGAGTTGTCTCAGTGTCATACTTGTCAGAGTTTGTAAAGCCAACGGCACTGAGAGATGGATTCCCTACATCAGATGATTAAGATGGCCTTACCGAAGAGTTCTCCAGCAATGAAGTAATCTGAAGTAAAATAACTGAAGAAGATAAGGAACAGAGAATAATTCAGCAACAACTGGCTTATCAGGAGAAGATAACATGCTGCTAAGTAAAAGGAATGTGGAGCTCAGATATAAGACAAATTGACATAAGTACATCCTTCAGACAAAGTTCAGGTGGAATTGGACAAAAGGTCAAATAGAGAACGACATCAATTGAAGTAAGTTTGGACAACAAGATCTGAAGAAAAGGTAGAAGACACATGGTATCCACTAATGAGTGAGTTTTATACCTATTTATTTAATATTTTTTTAGGCTTAATAATTTGTGAGTTTTTAAGTATTGTTCGTAATTTAGGTATTTTTATTTATTATTATGCGTCTTTATTATTTTTATTTTATTTTGTAGTAAAAATGAAGCTTTAATGACATTTATGTAATTTCAGCAACATGTACCAGGCGCATGGCGCGGGACTTAGTCGGCAAGAAAGAAAGACGACGTTGTTTAGCATCAGGCAGAGCAATAATAAAGGAGGTGTGTAATGCGTGGGGCAGCCTTGGATAATCAATATGCACGAAATACCAGGGGGTTCTGTTTAGCGCGCAAGGCGCGTGATTTTCTAGCTGATTCTGGTTTATTTTATGCAGTGGGTCCCACAACCTTTTGCCATTCCTTCAACAAACTTTTCCAGCATTATTTTCAGTGGGTCCCAGTAGTAAAATAAAAGAATAGTTTATTAATGGAAGAATCCTTATCAATTTTGGAAAAGGAGGAATTTTATTAAAATTAGGATGCTTTGTATGGAAAATTATAAATCTTATTAAGGTTTGAAAAATAAAAAACCTATTAGGGTTTGGAACAATTAGAAGCCTGATAAGGGGAGCCAGATTTCATACACAATAACCTAGAGATACAAAAATACATTGAAGTATTGAAGCAAAAAAGGTAACATGAAGGGTTTAAGGTTTGAAGAAGCACTACACAGATTTTATTCTTTATCTTTTATCTTTTAATTATTGTTATTCTATGATGTTGATTACTTTGTGGATTTATTTTTATTTAATTATGAACTAAACCTTTTATTAAGATTACAATGTAATCTTTTATTTAGTTTAAATTGATTCACTCTTATTTTCACTTATTGATCTTATTTGAGTTGTTTATCATGTTTTATGCTTAATGTATGATTGTTTGGCCAACAATTAATTTTATTTCCTAGATGAATTTGGAAGATGAAGTCTAGGTTTTGATCTAAATATGATAACATGTATTCTAGTTTATTCTTCTTAGGATTGAATGACTGAGTTTGTGTATAGTGTAATGTCCTAGAATTTCCACATCTTTATTAATTAAATTATTAATTTAATTTCCAACGAGTTAGTTTTACGAGATTATTTAAATCTTTTTATGTGATTAATTAATTATATGATTAAATAATTATGTAATTAATTACTAAAATTAATTAAAGGGGGTCACTAATATGTTATTAAATTAGTGAACAAACCCTAAAGTTTTAATATCAAAATAATTGATAGGTTTCCTATTAATTAAATATTCAATTAAATTGAATATAATGAGTGAATTAAATATAATAAATTAATTAATATGATTATTAATTAATGTAAATAATGTGAAATATTAATAATAATATTTACTAGTCCATTTAGTAATTTAATACTTATTGGTTAGAATATTTAATTATTTATTCAATCTAATTATTTATTTAATCATGGATTGAATAATTAATGTGTAAATTATTAAATTAGCCCAACATGGGTCAATTAGTAGCCCAAGTGGAGAATAATAAAATTTGACAATTTAGTAGCCCAAACAATTTAATAGAAGCCCAATTGGTATTTTAAATTAAAGCCCAATGATTGGCCCACTTGAAAAATACTTAATTAAACTATTATTTAATTAAAAAGTAAGCATGTGACTTTAATTTTGGGACAAGAAGGAGTGCATCAGCCGACCATTGCATGGAGGAGAAAGAGAAAAATGAGTTTTGTGTTTATTTTGTTTTATTTTTATTTATTTAATATTAGGTTGCTTGTTTTGATTTTTGGGAAAGTCTTTTCCCACAAAATCCTCACCAACTAAGTCATGGGCTAACTTTCTTGTGCAAGTATCCTTGTTATCTCATTATGGCAATTTTAATAGATATAGATTTTATATCTATCCAAATTGTAAGTATACTTACAATTTAGGTGCTTGTATTGGTCATTTCTTCTTCTTCCATTTTTCAAGCTAGAGAGCATTTGAGAGTGTAGAAAAAATATAGTTGAGAGCAAAAATACCAAGAGAAGGAGTTCTTGGTTCATGTCATCTTCTTTCACCACCTATTTTGGAAGAAAAAGGAAGATAGCCATTAAATCAAGGTAATGGTTATTTTAAATAAAGTTTTATTTTTAAATTAAATAAATCATCATGTTAGTATAAACATGTTAATATAGTTATTAATGTGTAGTTGTAATATTTATGCCATGCTTGAGTTTAATAGGTTTGGTTTGTATTTTGGTATATTTTATATGCTAAAATATGTGTTTAATAGTGTGTAAACAAGTTTTGGAATTTATGTCCAAAAATATTTTTATAAAACTTAGGTTTGATGTTCTAATATTATAGAACATTAAATCATGAGAAAAACAAAGTTTGAATCACTCAAAATGGAGTTATACACAAAAAGTTATGATTTGTGGTAGTTTATGTGATGTAAAATTTTTTATAAAAAAATAATGATATTAAATCATGAAAAATTAATTTTTCATGTTATAAATTAATATAAGGTGATTGGTAATTTTTTTGGATTTTTATTGAGAATTTAAAGCTTACTTGATGGTATATTTTTAATTAAAATGGGTACTGTTCACGTTCTGCCGGAAGAAAAAAAAAAGGGGGTTTTCCGCGCAATGCACGGAAGGTTATTAGGCTAAGGGACGCGGAGCCAAACGACGTCGTTTGGCCTTCATAAGAATTTACTCCGCGCAATGCGCGGAAGCCGTTTACGGCTTCTCAAAACGGCACCGTTTTGGGCCGTTGTTTCTGAAGGCGCGCGCAATGCGCGAGCGTCGGTTTTCTGCGAAATTACCAGTTTGCCCCTCCGTGTTTTTCTTGGCAGAATTACCATTCTGCCCTCGGATCAATTTTCAACTTATTTACGAAAATGTCATTCGGGTTAATTTTAATTAATTTAAATATTTGAAAATTAATTTAAAATTATAACAAAAATAATAATAATACAAAAAATATATTGGGGAGGATATTTTTCAATAAGTTTAATATTTAAATATTTTAAATATTAATCTAGTTAGCTAAACCATGGTTAAGTTAAATAAATTTATTATTTATTTATTATTTTAAATGTTAATAATAAATAAAGATGATAAATTAGCAATTATTATTTAATGCCTATTAAATAATACTTAAAGAGAGATAAAATTTATAAATTAATTATTTATTATTTAAATATTATTAAATAATAAATAAGGATAATTAAGTAATTAATTATTATTTAATTAGCATTAAATAACGATTAATGGAAATTAAGTTATTACAGTAATAATTTATTATTTAATTTAAATAATAAATAAGAATGATTTGGTTATTATTTAACCTTAAATAATAATTAAAATTAATTAAATAATTTAATTATTATTTAATTGACATTAAATAATAATTAAAGAGGATTAAGATTAGTAAATTATTATTTAATTTCCTTAAATTAAATAATAAGTAAGGTTAATTACTTAGTTAATTATGGGTTGATTAATATTAAATTAAAGAAGGTTAAAATTAAGTCAATAATTATTAATTATTTAATTATAATTAAATAATAAGTAAGTACAATTACTTATTATTTAACTAGAGTTAATTAATTAATTTCTATTTAACCAAGATTAAATAGTAATTAAATAGAGATTGAGTTAATAAAATAAATTAAATTTAATTATGCTTTAATTAAACAATTGTAATAAGTTGTTTAAGGGTTTAATAAGTGTCCAACACTTAAGAGAAATATTTTCTAACTTATTAAAATATTAACCTAATATGATTGAGGGTCTATAAGGTTAATAATATTGTTTTGACTAATGTAATTTATGTGTTAGTACTTATGTGGTAAATAAGTTCATTATTAAGCGTATAGTTATGAAAATACGCCGTACTAATTATTAGACCGACTTTATTAATGTTAGGTCTTTCAAAGCAAGTTAGTTAAAGCTAGACATTTATTGTAGCTGAGCAGACAGACAAGTTCTCTAACCCTACTCATTTATTGTTGAACAAGTTTCTATACTTGTATTTATTGTCAAAGCTTGAAGTGGTTTAATTATTTAAAATTATTCCACATCCATATTGTTTATAAAATCGCACTTAGTGCACTTGAAGCTTATTAGTTCTTGATTCATGAACTGTATTAAAAATGTCAAAAGCTAATAGTTCAGCTAGACATTACGTTTATAAATTCAATACTTGAATACTTTTAAAAGCTTATCCAAACCATTGTTGGGTGCGGATTTCTTATATTAAGTCTGATAATTGAACAACCCTAAATTAGGGTATTTTGTGTCGGGAAACCGACTTTGGGCGCCAGTGACTAAAATGTAATGCATATACAGCGGGTTGAATAGGCTGATCCCCTTGAAAACCAAACAACTCAAAGGGTCAGAGGAAACTCTATTATACCCTCGTTAGTTCAGGGTCCTTAGTGACCGCTCAGCATTTTAAGATTCAAATCTTCTGTTTATTAAAAATTTGAATCTTGTTTCATTCACAATTGTTATATCTATTGTTGAATCATTGATGATATTTCCCATTCATTCATGATATATTAAATCTCTATGATTGTTCTAAACTTGCTGAGCAAACTAGTTGCTCATTCTTGCTATATCATGAACCATTTTTCAGATAATCCTGATTGCTCAAAGAAGGATAAGGGAAGAGGAAATGCCAGAGCTTAAGTTAGTTTATGCATGCTAATTAGATGCTTAAATTTGTGTTTACTGTTGTTAAACCTTTTGTAATTCCTTATGATAGGAACTGTTTATGTTAAGGTTAATAGACCCTGGTATTGTAACATTTTTGTAAATGAACCAATATGTATTATTCCGCGATATTTAAATGCAATGTATGTATTTAATTGTTAGTAATGTGTTGAATAGTGAGAAGCAAACTCGAGGTTATGGAACCCGGATTTGGGGTCGTCACAGGTTGGTATCAGAGCCGTAGGTTAGAAATGTTAGGATTTGCGAAACCTAAGTTATAACCTTAGTATTAAACTCATATCGAGTGCGTTAGGAGATGAATCGGGGAGATTCATCATGTTGTGTATTTTTGGAGATGGATTGAGAAAATCCATCGAGCCGAGATGTACATGATAAAATATCATTTCATTTCATCAATGAATATATTTTATTGCTGTACTAACGTGTGTTATTTTTTTTTATGATATAGGATGGCAGAGATCGAACAGTCGAGTCGCACTGCTGAGGAGGACTATATTGATATCCATATGGATACTGCACAGCCGCTGGTGGCTGCACCCGTAGAGGAGCCAGAGTCGGATCCTGAGGAGGGGGATCGCGTGGAGCCCGTTTGGGGCGGAGTCATGAGGCCTTACAGTGAGGATGAGGCCGAGTCAGAGGAGTCTGAGGAGGAGGAGTCAGCTGATGGCATGGGCACTACTGCCGCTGACATCTTAGAGGGACTGACCAATAGGAACGAGGGGCTGGAGGCAAGGGTCCAGCATCTAGAGGAGCAGAATCTAACCCACCAGCACATGGAGGATCAGTATAGGGATGCGGCTTATCAGTTCTCTGGCGAGAACACAGAGCTGAAGGAGAGGATTGTAGGACTGGAGGATCAGGTACAGGAGTACGAGGATTCAGTGGAGCACTTTACGGTGCTAACTCATCAGCTGGTAGAGCAGGATGTAGAGCTGCAGGCTAAATTGGCAGTGGCTGAGACTAGGTTGGCAGAAGCTGAGCTGAAGGTTCAGCAAGTACAGGCAGAGAAGGCCGCCATCCGTGCACACTGGCAGGAGGCGAAAGAGGACCGGATAGAGATGGAGAGACAGCAGGATGCCGCTCATGGTCAGATGATGGAGCTAGAGGAAGAGGTCCGCGAGAAGCGGGTGAGGACGGATAGACTTAGCTATGTCTACCGATCTTCATATGGTAGACTTCAGAGCAGGGTACACTACTACCCAGCTGAAGAGGGTCAATCTATGCACACCATTAGCAGGAATATGGTGATGGCCATCGGGGATGAGGAGTTTGACGACGCGATCCGTAGGGGGATGCACATTCAGTAGTAGTAGTTGTTTTCTAATTTCGTATGTACATAGATGCAGTAGAACCCAACTTTTGTTTTATTAGAGGGTTAATGTGTCACTAAATCCCAACTCTAGGAAGTTGTAGGATATGTCAGATCCCATCTTTTGTAGCTTCTCTGGGATAGAAGCATTTATAGCAGTATGCTTTTGGATGTAAAGTGCTATGCACTACTGTTTTAGCATATAAATATAAATGCAGTCAAATTTATGTTTATATGTGTGTTGAAATAATTATTTGTATTTTAGCTAAATATTGCCTAAGATACAAAGTAATGAGATGAAAAATATGAAATAAGTATAATAATGTAATTTTTTGTTTATAACAGAAAATGTCGCCACGTAGACAACCACCAAGGAACCAGGGGGTAGAAGAGTCAGTTAACAATGACGATGGGGGACACAACGTAGACCCTATGCAAAACTTCGTCGACATGCTAGCTGAGGCAATGCAAAACCGCCACCTAGTAGTAGCAAATCCGCCACCACCACCAAATCAGTTGGCGAATTTTAAAGATTTTAAAGCGGTGGGACCGCTAGAGTTTAGGGGAACGTCGGACCCGATAGAGGCCCAGTCATGGATAAAGGAGATAGAGAAAGCGTTCGTTATCGCAAGAGTAGCTGAGGAGCAAAAGACAGTCTTTGCTACCTACATGATGAAGGGCGAAGCCAATTTCTGGTGGGAAGCCAATCAGAATAGGGCTGGGGATGGTGTGGTGCCCTGGGAAAAATTTAAGGAAATATTCGACGAGAATTATTTCCCGAAAAGTATGAAAAGTAGGATGGAGGTAAGGTTTCTAGAACTGAAACAGGAGAACATGTCGGTACCGGAGTACGCGGCAAAATTTAATGAGCTGGCCAGGTTCGCTCCACATCAAGTGGATACGGAGGAACGCAAGGCCAGAAGATTCGAGAATGGACTGAGACCTTGGATATTCAACAAGGTAGCAGTACTGCAGATTGACTCGTTCGCAACTTTGTTAGAGAAGTCAATCATTGCTGAAGGAGGAAGCGACGCATTAACCAAGTACAACCAGGAGAGAATCAAGAAGAAAAATGAAGGGGGAAGCAAGAACAGCAACAGTGGAGGCAATAATAATAGTAACAAGCGTAAATGTGACAGCAACAATGACAAGAGCTCAGGGAATCAGCAAGGAAATACCCAGAAGAAGACGACGTGTAATATTTGTGGGAAGAACCACTTCGGGGAGTGCAGGAAAGGGAAGAATACATGTTATAACTGCGGTCATGTGGGACATATTTCTCCAAATTGTCCCCTCCCAAAGAAAGTGAGATGCTTTTCTTGCGGAGCATCTGACCACCTGATAAAGGATTGCCCTAAGAAAAAGAATGACGGGGGTAGCGGCTACAAGGTGTCTATCGGGGGATCGGTGCCACAGAACAAGCCGACAGCCCGGACATTCAATATGACGTTGCAAGATGCCGTGGGGTCAAAAGACGTGGTGTCAGGTATTATTCCGATCAATAATATAAATGCATATGTATTGTTTGATTCAGGTGCTACCTGTTCATTTGTATCTGATGATTTCGCTAGACGATTAGAGTTGCCTAGGGACAAACTAGAAAACTCAATGAACATAGAAGTTGCTAATAAAGAAGTGATTCCGGTAGAGTACATACATAGAAATTGTTGTGCTGAAATCAGGGGTCAGAAATTAAATGTGAATCTAATTCCAATACGTTTGGGGGAATTTGATGTAATACTTGGGATGGATTGGTTGTTTAACCACGGGGCGATAATTGATTGTCAGAAGAAGTGCATACACCTTAAGACACCAAATAAGTCTAAGGTTGTATTTTATGGCAGCAAGTCGTTAAGACAGTCTTCTTGTCTGACGATGATGCAAGCCAAGAAATTATTGAAGAAAGGTTGTGTAGGGTATTTGGCTCATGTGGTTGACACACAAGTGGTGAGTCCCGGGATGGAGCAAATACCAGTAGTGAGAGAATTTATGGATGTTTTTCCAGATGTACTGTCGGGTTTACCGCCGGACAGGGAGATAGAATTTGTGATTGATTTAGTACCGGGGACAGCACCGATATCAAAAGCACCATATAGGATGGCTCCGGTAGAACTGAAGGAATTGATGGTGCAATTACAGGAGTTGTTAGATAATAAGTACATTCAGCCAAGTGTTTCTCCATAGGGAGCACCGGTGCTGTTCGTAAAGAAGAATGATAGATCGATGAGATTGTGTATGGATTATAGGGAGCTGAATAAAGTAACAATTAAGAACAAGTACCCGTTATCACGAATTGACGATCTTTTCGATCAATTGAAAGGGGTGAAGTAATTTTCAAAGATTAACTTAAGGACTGGTTATCATCAGTTGAAAGTCAGAAAGGAGGATGTACCCAAGACGGCATTCAGAACTCGATATGGGCATTATGAGTTTCTGGTGATGTCGTTTGGACTAACGAATGCGCCAGCCGCATTTATGGACATGATGAACAAAATATTCAAACAATACTTGGATAAATTTGTAGTCGTGTTCATTGACGATATTTTGGTGTATTCCAAAACGGAGGAAGAGCATGCTGAACACCTAAGATTGGTGTTGGAGATTTTACGGAAGGAGCGGTTGTACGCTAAGTTTTCAAAGTGTGAATTCTGGTTGGAAAGAGTTCAATTTTTAGGTCATGTTATTGACAATGAGGGAGTTTTGGTTGATCCGGCGAAGGTTGAATCGGTAATGAATTGGGAACAACCAAGGACGCCGACATAAGTAAGAAGTTTCTTAGGGTTAGCGGGTTACTATCGGAGATTCATTCAAGACTTTTCAAAGATAGCAACACCGTTGACCAACTTAACAAGAAAGAGGGTAAAATACGTGTGGACGGAGAAGTGTGAGAAAAGTTTTCAGGAGTTAAAGAAAAGACTTAGTGAAGCACCTGTATTGACCTTACCAGACGATACAGGAGGTTTTACGGTCTACAGTGATGCATCGCACAAGGGGCTTGGCTGTGTGCTTATGCAAAACGGCAAAGTCGTTGCGTATGCGTCCAGACAATTAAAAGATTATGAGAAGGGATATCCTACCCACGACTTGGAATTGGCAGCGGTAGTGTTTGCCCTTAAAATTTGGAGGCATTACTTATATGGAGAGAAATGTGAGATATTCACAGACCATAAGAGTCTAAAGTATATCTTCACACAGAAGGAGTTGAATATGAGGCAACGGAGATGGTTGAAATTGATCAAAGATTATGATTGTGAAATTCTATATCATCCCGGCAAGGCCAACGTAGTAGCGGATGCTCTGAGTAGAAAGAGCAGGAAGAAATTGTTCATATTGACGGATCAAGAACAACTGGTTCAAGAGATGGCTCGAATGGAGTTGGAAGTGAGAAGTCCAAACAAGTCAATAGAAGTCGAGGCGAGCCCAACCTTGTTAGATAGGGTGAAAGAGGCTCAAGACAAAGATGAGGAATGTAATAGAATCCAGAAGAGGATGACCGATGGAGAAGAGGTCAAGTTTAAAATTGATAGCATGGGATTGCTGAGATTTGAAAATCGTGTTTGGGTACCGCTAGTGCCTGAGTTACGAGAGGAAATTTTGCAAGAGGCTCACAGTACGAGATACTCGATACATCCGGGGAGTACGAAGATGTATCAAGATCTACGTCAGCATTTTTGATGGCCAAATTTAAAAAGGGAGGTTGCAGAATGTGTCAGCCGATGCCTAACTTGTCAAAGGGTAAAGGCCGAACATCAGAGACCAAGTGGATTGTTACAACCGTTAGAAATTCCTGAGTGAAAATGGGAGCATATCACAATGGATTTTGTGGTAGGACTTCCAGCAACACAGAAAGGATATGACGCAATTTGGGTGATTGTGGATCGGCTAACAAAGTCAGCGCACTTTTTGTCGATCAAGATTAGGTTCAGTTTGGATCAGTTGGCCAAATTGTACATCAAAGAGATAGTTTCAAGACATGGGGTGCCGGTATCGATTGTGTCAGACAGAGATCCGCGCTTCACGTCAAAATTTTGGAGAAGTCTTCAGGAGAGATTGGGGACACAGTTAAGAATGAGTACAGCGTATCATCGGCAGACCGATGGGCAAAGTGAGAGAACAATTCAGACATTGGAAGATATGCTCAGGGCCTGCGTGATGGATTTCAAGGGCAGTTGGGAAATCCATCTACCACTAGTTGAGTTTGCATATAACAACAGTTATCATGCGAGCATAGGTATGCCGCCTTACGAAGCTTTATACGGCAGAACATGCAGAACACCTCTATGTTGGGATGAGGTAGGAGAACGCCGACTGATGGGGCCAGAATTGGTTCAACAGACGGTAGAAATTATCAAGATAATAAGAGCTCGGCTAGTAGCAGCTCAAGACCGTCAAAAGAAATACGCCAATTTACATCGACAGAAACGAGACTTCGAAGTAGGGAGTTTTGTGTTCATTAAGGTATCTCCCTGGAAAGGGAAGATCAGATTTGGAAAGAAGGGAAAATTGAGTCCAAGGTTCATAGGACCGTTCGAAATATTGAGGAGAGTGGGTGAAGTAGCATACGAGGTAGCTTTACCTCCTGAATTGGAACATATTCACAATGTGTTTCACGTGTCAGTATTGCGGCCATACAAACCAGACTACAAGCACGTTATCCCCTATGAACCAATTCAAGTCGGGAAGGACTTATCATATGAAGAAGTTCCTGTTCAAATACTCGATAGGAAGGAACAGAAACTGATAAATAAGATAATTCATTCTGTCAAAGTACTTTGGAGGAATCACGCCATTGAAGAAGCTACGTGGGAATTAGAAGAGGAAATGAGGGCAAATTACCCGTTTTTATTTGAGTAACCTTATTTTACAATTCCGAGGACGGAATTTTTATAAGGAGGGGAGAATGTAATGTCCTAGAATTTCCACATCTTTATTAATTAAATTATTAATTTAATTTCCAATGAGTTAGTTTTACGAGATTATTTAAATCTTTTTATGTGATTAATTAATTATGTGATTAAATAATTATGTAATTAATTACTAAAATTAATTAAAGGGGGTCACTAATATGTTATTAAATTAGTGAACAAACCCTAAAGTTTTAATATCAAAATAATTGATAGGTTTCCTATTAATTAAATATTCAATTAAATTGAATATAATGAGTGAATTAAATATAATAAATTAATTAATATGATTATTAATTAATGTAAATAATGTGAAATATTAATAATAATATTTATTAGTCCATTTAGTAATTTAATACTTATGGTTAGAATATTTAATTATTTATTCAATCTAATTATTTATTTAATTATGGATTGAATAATTAATGTGTAAATTATTAAATTAGCCCAACATAGGTCAATTAGTAGCCCAAGTGGAGAATAATAAAATTTGACAATTTAGTAGCCCAAACAATTTAATAGAAGCCCAATTGGTATTTTAAATTAAAGCCCAATGATTGGCCCACTTGAAAAATACTTAATTAAACTATTATTTAATTAAAAAAGTAAGCATGTGACTTTAATTTTGGGACAAGAAAGAGTGCATCAGCCGACCATTGCCTGGAGGAGAGAGAAAAAAATGAGTTTTGTGTTTATTTTGTCTTATTTTTATTTATTTAATATTAGGTTTCTTGTTTTGATTTTTGGGAAAGTCTTTTCCCACAAAATCCTCACCAACTAAGTCATGGGCTAACTTTCTTGTGCAAGTATCCTTGTTATCTCATGATGGCAATTTTAATAGATATAGATTTTATATCTATCCAAATTGTAAGTATACTTACAATTTAGGTGTTTGTATTGGTCATTTCTTCTTCTTCTTCCATTTTTCAAGCTAGAGAGCATTTGAGAGTGTAGAAAAAATATAGTTGAGAGCAAAAATACCAAGAGAAGGAGTTCTTGGTTCATGTCATCTTCTTTCACCACCTATTTTGGAAGAAAAAGGAAGATAGCCATTAAATCAAGGTAATGGTTATTTTTAATAAAGTTTTGTTTTTAAATTAAATAAACATCATGTTAGTATAAATATGTTAATATAGTTATTAATGTGTAGTTGTAATATTTATGCCATGCTTGAGTTTAATAGGTTTGGTTTGTATTTTGGTATATTTTATATGCTAAAATATGTGTTTAATAGTGTGTAAACAAGTTTTGGAATTTATGTCCAAAAATATTTTTATAAAACTTAGGTTTGATGTTCTAATATTATAGAACATTAAATCATGAGAAAAACAAAGTTTGAATCACTCAAAATGGAGTTATACACAAAAAGTTATGATTTGTGGTAGTTTATGTGATGTAAAATTTTTTATAAAAAACTAATGATATTAAATCATGAAAAATTAATTTTTCATGTTATAAATTAATATAAGGTGATTGGTAATTTTTATGGATTTTTATTGAGAATTTAAAGCTTACTTGATGGTATATTTTTAATTAAAATGGGTACTGTTCACGTTCTGCCGGAAGAAAAAAAAAAGGGGGTTTTCCGCGCAATGCACGGAAGGTTATTAGGCTAAGGGACGCGGAGCCAAACGACGTCGTTTGGCCTTCGTAAGAATTTACTCTGCGCAATGCGCGGAAGCCGTTTAGGGCTTCTCAAAACGGCACCGTTTTGGGCCGTTGTTTCTGAAGGCGCGCGCAATGCGCGAGCGCCGGTTTTCTGCGAAATTACCAGTTTGCTCCTCCGTGTTTTTCTTGGCAGAATTACCATTCTGCCCTCGGATCAATTTTCAACTTATTTACGAAAATGTCATTCGGGTTAATTTTAATTAATTTAAATATTTGAAAATTAATTTAAAATTATAACAAAAATAATAATAATACAAAAAATATATTGGGGAGGATATTTTTCAATAAGTTTAATATTTAAATATTTTAAATATTAATCTAGTTAGCTAAACCATGGTTAAGTTAAATAAATTTATTATTTATTTATTATTTTAAATGTTAATAATAAATAAAGATGATAAATTAGCAATTATTATTTAATGCCTATTAAATAATACTTAAAGAGAGATAAAATTTATAAATTAATTATTTATTATTTAAATATTATTAAATAATAAATAAGGATAATTAAGTAATTAATTATTATTTAATTAGCATTAAATAACGATTAATGGAAATTAAGTTATTACAGTAATAATTTATTATTTAATTTAAATAATAAATAAGAATGATTTGATTATTATTTAACCTTAAATAATTATTAAAATTAATTAAATAATTTAATTATTATTTAATTGACATTAAATAATAATTAAAGAGGATTAAGATTAGTAAATTATTATTTAATTTCCTTAAATTAAATAATAAGTAAGGTTAATTACTTAGTTAATTATGGGTTGTTTAATATTAAATTAAAGAAGGTTAAAATTAAGTCAATAATTATTAATTATTTAATTATAATTAAATAATAAGTAAGTACAATTACTTATTATTTAACTAGAGTTAATTAATTAATTTCTATTTAACCAAGATTAAATAGTAATTAAATAGAGATTGAGTTAATAAAATAAATTAAATTTAATTATGCTTTAATTAAACAATTGTAATAAGTTGTTTAAGGGTTTAATAAGTGTCCAACACTTAAGAGAAATATTTTCTAACTTATTAAAATATTAACCTAATATGATTGAGGGTCTATAAGGTTAATAATATTGTTTTGACTAATGTAATTTATGTGTTAGTACTTATGTGGTAAATAAGTTCATTATTAAGCGTATAGTTATGCAAATACGCCGTACTAATTAGACATTTGTTGTAGCTGAGCAGACAGGCAAGTTCTCTAACCCTACTCATTTATTGTTGAACAAGTTTCTATACTTGTATTTATTGTCAAAGCTTGAAGTGGTTTAATTACTTAAAATTATTCCACATCCATATTGTTTATAAAATCGCACTTAGTGCACTTGAAGCTTATTAGTTCTTGATTCATGAACTGTATTAAAAATGTCAAAAGCTAATAGTTCAGCTAGACATTACGTTTATAAATTCAATACTTGAATACTTTTAAAAGCTTATCCAAACCATTGTTGGGTGCGGATTTCTTATATGAAGTCTGATAATTGAACAACCCTAAATTAGGGGATTTTGTGTCGGGAAACCGACTTTGGGCGCCAGTGACTAAATGTAATGCATATACAGCGGGTTGAATAGGCTGATCCCCTTGAAAACCAAACAACTCAAAGGGTCAGAGGAAACTCTATTATACCCTCGTTAGTTCAGGGTCCTTAGTGACCGCTCAGCATTTTAAGATTCAAATATTCTGTTTATTAAAAATTTGAATCTTGTTTTATTCACAATTGTTATATCTATTGTTGAATCATTGATGATATTTCCCATTCATTCATGATATATTAAATCTCTATGATTGTTCTAAACTTACTGAGCAAACTAGTTGCTCATTCTTTCTATATCATGAACCATTTTTCAGATAATCCTGATTGCTCAAAGAATGATAAGGGAAAAGGAAAGGCCAGAGCTTAAGTTAGTTTATGCATGCTAATTAGATGCTTAAATTTGTGTTTACTGTTGTTAAACATTTTGTAATTCCTTATGATAGGAACTGTTTATGTTAAGGTTAATAGACCCTGGTATTGTAACATTTTTGTAAGGGAACCAATATGTATTATTCCGCGATATTTAAATGCAATGTATGTATTTAATTGTTAGTAATGTGTTGAATAGTGAGAACCAAACTCGAGGTTATGGAACCCGGATTTGGGGTCGTCACATATAGGATAGGAATATACATGTTTTCTGCATGTAACTTTTATGAGAATTTAAGCTTGATGAATTTGTTCCGATTTATTTTGCATAGGAATATAGCAATTTAATTGGGATAAATATATTTATTTAATCATTGGAAAGGGTTTAATAAATAATTATGAATTCTCGGTTAACAACTCGTTTTGATTAAATAATTGAAAATAGAGTGAAGTGATTTATGCGACACATTAGGAAAAATTGTAATCTTAAGTTTTTTTTTATCTAGTGAATCTATCTTTGTTTAGTAATTTTAATTTTAGTTTTTAGTTATTAATTTCTTAGTTTAATTTATGATTGTTAAAATAAAATTGAATTGATATAAAATTAATACTTGAAATTTATTAGAAATAATTATCTGTGGGATCGACACTCTACTTACTACTATTTTACTTGTTGATCGTTCATACTTGCACGTAATTGTTAATTGCTAAATTACACAAACAAGTTTTTGAAAAAATAGAAATAAACTCTTGGATTGCCTCCTAAAATAGAAATAAACTTTTGGATTGCCTCCTAATAAGCACAAAAAACTTGTTTGTGTAATTTAGCAATTAACATGATTAACAAGTAATATCGTATTAAGTAGAGTGTCGATCCCAAAGAGAATCATTTCTAATAAATTTCAAGTACTAATTTTATATCAATTTAATTTTATTTAAACAATGACAAATTAAACTAAGAAATTAATAATTAAAAACTAAAATTAAAATTATTAAACAAAGATCGATTCACCAAATAAAAAAAAAGTTAAGATTACAATTTTTCCTATTTGCCTCCTAATAAGCACAAAAAACTTGTTTGTGTAATTTAGCAATTAACACGATTAACAAGTAATATCGTAGTAAGTAGAGTGTCGATCCCAAAGAGAATCATTTCTAATAAATTTCAAGTACTAATTTTATATCAATTTAATTTTATTTAAACAATGACAAATTAAACTAAGAAATTAATAATTAAAAACTAAAATTAAAATTATTAAACAAAGATCGATTCACCAAATAAAAAAAAAGTTAAGATTACAATTTTTCCTATTGTGTTGCATAAATAGCTTCACTATATTTTCAATTATTTAATCAAAACGAGTTGTTAACTGAGAATTCATAATTATTTATTAAAAATTTTCTAATTATTAAATAATTATATTTATCCTAATTAAATTGTTATATTCCTATGCAAAATAAATTGGAACAAATTCATTAAGCTTAAATTCTCATAAAAGTTACATTCAGCATACAGGTATATTCATATCCTATATACAAACCCAGTCATTCAATCCTAAGAAGAATAAACTAGAATATATGTTATCATATTTAGATCAAAACCTAGACTTCATTTTCCAAATCCATCTAGGAAATGAAATTAATTGTTGGTCAAACAATCATACATTAAGCATAAAATATGATAAACAACTCAAATAACATCAATAACTGAAAATAAGAGTGAATCAATTTAAACTAAACAAAAGGTTTCATTGTAATCTTAAAAAAAAGGTTTAGTTCATAATTAAATAAAAAAATCACAAAATAATCAACATCATAGAATAACAAGAATAAAAAAATAAAAGATAAAGAATAAAATATGTGTAGCGCTTCTTCAATCCTCAATTCGCGTTTCCTCTTTTGCTTCAATACTTTAATGTATTCTTGTATCTCTAGGTTCTTGTTTATGAAATTTGGCTCACCTTGTTATATATTTATAAGCCTCTAATTGTTCCAAACCCTAATAGGACTTCTATTTTCCAAACCCTAATAAGATTTATAATTTTCCATACAGAGCATCCTAATTTTATAAAATTTCTCCTTTTCCAAAATTGTTAAGGATTCTTCCATTAATAAACTATTATTTTATTTTACTGCTGGGTCCCACTTGAAATAATGCTGGAAAAGTTTGCTAAAGGAATAGCAAATGGTTATGGGACCCGTTCCATAAAACAAACTAGAATTTGCCAGAAAATCACGCGCCACACGCGCCAAACTGAACCTCCACACATTGCCCACGTAATGATTATCCAAGGTACCCCACGTATTGCGCGCCTCCTTATTCCTGTTCCACCTTATGCTAAACGATGATGTCCTACTTCCTTTCTTATCGACCAAGGCCTGCGTCATGTGCCTAGTACATGTTGTTGAAATTACAAAAATGCCATTAAAGCTTCATTGTTCCTACAAAGAAAAATAAAAATAATAAAAACACATAATAATAAATAAATAATACTTAAAAACTCACAAATTATTAGGCCTAAAAAATATTAAATAAATAGGAATAAAAACCCATTCATCATCCACTATAGCAAAAGAAGTACAAACAAAGATAAAGTTGTACTTACATCACTATAAACATTAAGTGTCCAAATAAGGGGGAGCTAGTCAAGTTGATAAAGAAAACAAACTTCAGAAAGACAGGAAATCAAGTTCAAAGAAGGAGAAATCTCAAATTTTAGGATGGGAACTAAGATTAACTTGAAGATTATCAAATGACTCTAAGCAGAGAATGTGAGAATGGAATATTAAAAAGCTCACAGTTCATAAAGACAACTCAGAATTCATAGAGCAAGGAAGATTTCATAAAGGTAGCTCTAAGTTTATAAAACATAATGAAGAATCGTAGAATTAAAGGATCGTGAAGTTGATCAAAGTGTATAGCAGATTAAAAGGCGGAATTGAAGATAATTGAATAACAACTGACACAGTAAATTATTAAACAAGGCAACTCTGAAAGATCGTAACAAAGTTGAAGATCAAAGAATAATTTCAGAGTTCGCTTTAAGATCGTAGAGCAAAATAAAGATTGCGGAACAATTCATTGAAACAAGCAAATCTCAAAATCTGTAAATTATAGAGCAGTTCATATAGTCATCAGAATGCAGAGCTAATCGTAGAACTGCAAATCATAAAGTCAGCAAAGTCAAAGACTCTACAATCTCTAAGGTACAATAAGATTAGGAAATTCGTATTTGATCTGACACAGATCAGGCAATGAGAAGTCTTGAATAGTGAAGATCTTAAGACATTAGTTAACCGTTGGATGCTTTAAAATGAAATACATAAAAAAGATGTGTCTAACAGCTATTTTGATAATATGAAAATAGCCACAAGATTTCTATTTTTAGCATATTGGAGAAGAAGACAAAGCTGAAGGCAAATTGACAATTATTTCTTAATGTCAACATCATAGATCTTTAAGAATCAAAGCATCAAATAAAGTAATAGCTACTCTCCAATGGGCAAATTAATAGACAGCTCTCTATAAATATAAACTCTCTTTTTAAAATTCAAGAGAAGAGGAAAGAGAGAAAAAAAAACTTGTTGACATAGAGAGAGCGAACTGAAATTGATGAGAAAGGAAATTGCCTAAATCGTAGAATGAAAATAAAAAGAAGAGAAGAAAATTAATATGTTAAACAGGCATATCATTAACCCAAAGTCAATATACACTTTGGAGGATCGACCAAATAGTGATTTTCACAAAATTAGAACAGATGAAAAAAAAAAGACATATCCAATGGCTCCAGAGATCTATGTCAAAGAGAAATCGATCAGTTGTTAAGTTTTATAAGAGAAGGAGGACTTAATGCCAACTTAGCAGCAACCTAATCACCATCATCAATTGCAGCAAAAGATAAGACTTAGAGACTTGCTTGATTCTAAGTGAATCAGACTCTAAGTGGGATGGACTAAGTGTCCAGTGGCGATGGTTCTTAGTGAACCTTGGTCTAAATGACCTATACTAAGTCTGAGTGAGTTAAAGGAATCTTAGTGAATTAGTGATGTAACAGATCTTAGTGATATGATTGTAGTGATTGAGAATATCCTTAGTGGATTATCTGCCAAAAGTGCAGAACAATCTAGGAGATCTTTGTGCTCTAAACCACTTAAATTTTTTTTTGTCATCTCTTATCTCTTTACTGCTTATATTATAATTGTCATAACTGTTATAATTGCTTTAACTATTTTACATCTTGCAATAATATTTTAGTAGCATAACTTAAAACCAGAACTACAAACTTACAATCACATATCAAAAAGGGGCTTTTATCACATTAACATTTCAGCTACAATCACATAAAATTAATTATTTGGTAATTGTGCTTTAAATAGTTAAATATCATTTAAAAAGAAATTATCTATTCAACCCCCCCCCCCCCCCCTTTTAGATCACTTTTGTGGCCTCTGCGAATAACAGACTTCAAAAATAGAAATTGGATAATCAGTTTTCAAAATATTTAGAGGTATTTAAGAAGTTGCATATCAATATCCCCTTCGCAGATGTATTAGAACCTAACAACTTGAAATTTAAGAAGGAAGTTTATCAAAGAAATGGAAGCTAGGTGATTACGCAATCGTGGCTCTTACGGAGGAATGCAGTATGATTTTGCAAAAGAAGCAACCACCAAAGCTAAAAGATCTGGATAGAATTTTGTGCACATTGGGAACCAAATTTTCAATTAGTGCCTAGGTGATTTGGGAGCGAGCATAAATTTGATGCCTCTATTAGTTTATGTAATGTCCTAGAATTTTCACGTAATTATTAATTAAAATATTAATTTAATTTCTAACGAATTAGTTTTACGAGACTAATTAAATCTTTTTGTGTGATTAATTAATTACGTGATTAAATAATTATGTGATTAATTATTAGAGTTAATTAAAGTGGGTCACTAATATGTTAATTAAATTAGTGAACAAACCCTAAAGTTTTAATATCAAAATAATTGATAAGTTTCCTATTAATTAAATATTCAATTAAATTGAATATAATGAGTTAATTAAACATAATAAAATAATTAATATGATTATTAATTAATGTAAATAATGTGAAATATTAATAATAATATTTATTAGTCCATTTGGTAATTTAATATTAATGGATTAGAGTGTTTAATTATTTAGTTAATATAATTAATTATTTAATCATGAATTTGGATAATTAATGTGTAAACCTATTAAATTAGCCCAACATGGATCAATTAGTAGCCCAAGTGTAGAATAATAAAACTTGGGAAACTAGTAGCCCAAACAATATAAAAGTGAGCCCGAATTAATTTCAAAAGATGTCCAAAGTTTGAGCCCACTTGGAATTTAATAATTAAAAATTAAATAATTATTAAAGTAATGCATGTGACTTTTTTTGGGACAAAGCATGATGTTGCCGGCAAGAGAGAAAGAGAGAGTGAGATGGAATTTTTTTAATTTTATTTATTTATTTATTTATTTAATTGTTGCTTATTTATTTTTTAAGTACATGGACACCATTCTTCTTTTCACCAACTTAGTCATTGGTCTAAATTTCTTGCACAAGTCTCCAACTACCTTCATGATGGTATTTTGATTGATATAGATTTTATATCTATGCCCATTGTAAGTATACTTACAATTTAGTAGCTTTTATTAGTCACTCATCATCTTTTATTTTCAAGAGAGCTAGAGAACATTTGAGAGTGTAAGAAAATATATTTGAGAGCAAAAATACCAAGAGAAGGAGTTTTTGGTTCATGTCATCTTCTTTCACCACCTATTTTGGAAGGAAAAGGAAAATAGTCATTAAATCAAGGTAATGGTTATTCTAAATCTAGTTTTTGTTTTTAAATTAAATAAACCAACATGTAAGTATAAACATGTTAATATAGTTAATAATGTGTAGTAGTAATATTTATGTCATACTTGAGTTTAATATGCTTGGTTTGTATTTTTGTATAAATTATATGCTAAAAACATGTGTTTAGTAGTGTCTAAACAAGTCTTGAAATTTATGACCAAAAATATTTTTATAAAACTTAGGTTTGATGTTCTAATATTATAGAACATTAAATCATGAGAAAAACAAAGTTTGAATCACTCAAAATGAAGTTATACACAAAAAGTTATGATTTGTGGTAGTTTATGTGATGTAAAAATTTTTATAAGAAAAATGATATTAACTCATGAAAAATCAAATTTTCATGTTATAAATTGATATTAAGTGATTTGTAAATTTTTGGATTTTTATTGAGGATTTAAAGCTTACTTGATGGTATAATTTTTATTAAAGTGTGTATTGCCGGACACTGTTCACATTCTGCTAAAGAAAAAAACAGAGAACTGGTCGCGCAAAGCGCGCCCGCTTGTTGACTGAGGGGCGCAGAGCCAAACGATGCCGTTTGGCACAGAAACAATTTTACTCCGCGCGTTATGCGCGGAAGTTATTTCTGGTTCTCTCAAAACGACACCGTTTTGGGCCTGTTTTCAGTTGAACACGCGCAATGCGCGGAAGGAAAATTTTTCAGTGAAATTACAACTTTGCCCCTTCGTTCGTTTTTCGGCTTAATTACAGAATTGTCATTCTATATATTTTTAATTAATTTAAATGTTTAAAAATTTAATTTAAAATTATAACAAAAATAATAGTAATACAAAAATGATATTTGGGATGATATTTTTTCATTAAGTTTAATATTTAAATATTTTAAATATTAATCTAGTTAGCTAAATTTATAGTTAAGTTAAATAAATAAAGATTTTATTAATTATTTATTATTTAAAATGTTAATAATAAATAAAGATGATAAATTAGAAATTATTATTTAATTCCTATTAAATAATAATTAAAGAGAGATAAAATTTTATAAATTAATTATTTATTATTTAAATATTATTAAATAATAAATAAGGATAATTAAGTAATTAATTATTATTTAACATTAAATAATGATTCATGGAAATTAAGTTATTAGATTAATAATTTATTTTTTAATTTAAATAATAAATAAGGATAAATAAATTGATTATTATTTAACCTTAAATAATAATTAAAATTGATTAAATAATTATTAAAGAGGATTAAAATTAGTAAACTATTATTTAATTTCCTTAAATTAAATAATAAGTAAGGTTAATTACTTAGTTAATTATTAGTTGATTAATATTAAATTAAAGAAGGTTAGAATTAAATAAATAATTATTTATTATTTAATTATTATTAAATAATAAGTAAGTACAATTAGTTGTTATTTATTAATTAATTAATTTCTATTTAATCAAGATTAAATAGTAATTAAATAGAGATTGGGATAATAAAATAATTGAAATTTAATTATGCTTTAATTAAACAATTGTAATATGTTGTTTAAGAGTTTAATAAATGTCCAACACTTCGGAAAAATATTTTCTAAATTATTAACCTAATTTGATTGAGGGTCTATAAGGTTAATAATATTATTTTGACTAATGTAAATGATGTGTTAGTACTTATATATGGTAAATAAGTTCCTTAGTGAGTGTATAGTTGTGCAAATACGCCGTACTAATTATTAGACCAACTTTATCAATGTTAGGTCTTTCAAAGCCAGCTAGTTAAAGCTAGACATTAATTGTAGCTGAGTAGACAGGCAAGTTCCTTATCTCTAAACTCCTTTCATTGAGCAAGTTATTTATTTAAGCTTGAATTATAATTCCAAGCATGCTTTCAGTGGTTTAAATGACTTTACAATTATTCCACATCGATATTATTGTTATTCGCACTTGGTGCACTTGATCTTGTACAGTCTTTGACTTGTACCTTATTTAATGTTTTACTATTTAAAGAACTATTCAAAGTAGGTCTAAGCCATTGTTAGGCTAGACATTTATGTTAAAGATTTTAAAAGCTATCCAAATCATTGAAGATGCGGATTCTTAGACTATTATGAACACCCATTTATTATAGGGGAGTACCCTGTATCTAATATCAGGTACAAAACACGAAAATTAAATGTTATGCATACACATATTGTACTGATGTTGATCCCCTCAGGTACATATTTCTGGTAGTAACCATTGGGTCAACCTGCTATTGACTCCAGTGGATATTTATAGTTCATAGTCTATTTGACTATCTTGATTCTAAAAGCAAATCATTATTCCTGCTTATGTTATTCATATTATTGAATTGTTCAACTATTCCCTTTCATTCATGATATATTGTTTCTTGTTGTTACTTAAACTTGTTGAGCAAACTAGTTGCTCACCCTTGCTATATCATGAAACCTTGTTGCAGTGTAACCCGAGACTTCTGGGAAGAACAAGGGTAAGGGAAATATGAAGTGATAGACTTCAGGATGCAGCCTTTTAGTTAACTAAATTACTTGTTATGTAATATAAACATTAAGTATTTTATTAAGGGTATTTGTGTACTTTTGTGTAAGGTTATCGTATCTTGGGACTAGTAACACCTTTTGAATGAACAACATCTGTTTATTATTCCGTATTTAGTTATTATATGTTGTTTAGAGGTGGATGTTTGTATTGGATTGTGATGACCGGATCCGGGTATTTGAGACCTGAATTTGGGGGCGTCATAGGTTGGTATCAGAGTTGTAGGTTAGAAACGTTAGGATTGCGAAACCTAAGTTATAACCTTGGTAGTAAACTCGTATTGAGTGTTAGGGGATAAATCGGGGAGATTTATCAGATGTGGTTTTGATGAATTGGAAAATTCATCAAGTCGAGTCGTACCCAATGAAATATAATTTCATTTCTTCAATGAATATATTTTATTGTCGTACTGATGTTGGTTTTTTTCTATTGTGTTGTAGGATGGCTATAGGCGAGTCTAGCAAAACTCGAGAGGATGAGGTGTTTACCGATATCCCTGTAGACACTGAGCAGCTGATCGGGTATGCACCAGTTGCCCCAGTAGTAGAGTCCGACCCTTAGGAGGACGATAGTAGGGATGTCGTGGAGCCCGTCAGGGGTGGAGTGATGAGGCCCTATAGCGAGGATGAGGCCGAATCTGAGGTCGAGGAGCAGGAGGAGCTAGCAGAGTACGCTGATGGCATGGGCACTACTGCCAGTGACATCATCGACGAGCTGACTACAACGAACGACGAGTTAGAGAATAGGGTTCAACACCTGGAGGAGCAGAACCAGATTCATCAGCAGACCGAGGATCAGTATTGGGACGTAGCTTACATGTTCTCCGGTGAGAACATGGAGCTAAAGGAGAGGATGGCCGATTTGCAGGCCAAAATTCAGCAGTTGGAGAGCGCTGCACCTTCATTGGGTCCTACTGTGCAGTAACTTATGATCCAAAATAGTCAGCTGAGGCAGACGGTGGAGAGATTAGACGCTAGGGAGATGGCTAGTTAGACAGTTCTCCAGACCATCAGGGCTAAGCTTGAAGGGAAAGAGCCGCTAGGATCGACACCTTAGAGTATGCTCTTGGCACTTCGTTTGATCGACTGAGGCGTCGGGTTATAAGACACCCTAGGGAGGTGGGTAACAACAGACGTTGGATTCGTTACCGTACAGTGGAGGAGTTGGCCCAGCAGGCTTTACGCAGGGCTATTCGTAGGACTGTTCGCCGCAGCAGGCGGTGATTTATTGTTGTTATCTTATTTGTACCTAGTAGTAGTGAGTCCCACCTTTTATTTCTATTAGGGACGTTTTAACTGTTGTAAGCCTTTATGTTTTGTTGTATGCATAGTAGGTCAGTTAGACCCCAACTTTTGTTCTGTTAGAGGGGTTGATGGTAGTAAATCCTCACTTTTTGGTTCGTTAGAGGATAGTCGTTGTTAGGCAACTTGTGCCTTGAGCGTTTATAGAAGTATGTCACTTGTTGAGTCTCTACTAAAACATTGGTATATGAATATAAATGCAGTTATTTCCTTATTTAAATCAAATGTACTTGATATATAGTTTTGAATTTAAATGTTAATTTGGCTAACATAATGCGTAGAACTATAAGCGTAAGTCTAAGATTTGCTCTTTAGTAGATCATACCGAGAGGTAGACCACGCAACCAACGTATCCCAGAGTTAGAGAGTGAGGTTGGGGATCAACCCAATCCTATGAGGATGTTTGCGGAGATGCTGGCGGAAGCCATGCAAGCTAGACCCCCACTAGTGGTAGTACAACCAGCACCGCAGCCAGCGCCGCACTTGGCAAATTTCAAGGACTTCAAACTGATTGGACCACCGGAGTTTCAGGGAACTCTAAACCCGATCGAGGCACAATCTTGGATCGAGGAAATGGAGAAGGTATTTGAGGTCGCTAGGGTGGCCGAAGAACAAAAGACTAGTTTCGCTACCTTCATGATGAAGGGGGAAGCGAACTATTGGTGGAAGGCCAACAAGGGTCGTGTGGGAGAAGACGTCATTACCTGGGAACGCTTTAAAGAAATGTTTCTAGAAAACTACTTTCCAGAAAGCATGCAGCAAGAAATGGAGGTGAAATTCCTCGAGCTAAAACAGGGAAGCATGTCTGTGGCCGAATATGCGGCCAAGTTTAATAAGTTGGCAAGGTTCGCAACTCATCAAGTTGATACTGAGGCTAGGAAGGCTCATAGGTTTAAGCTGGGACTGAAGCCGTGGGTGTACCGTTCTGTGGCGGTATTAAAGATCAAGAGTTTTGCAGAGCTATTGGAAAAGGAAATCATTGCAGAGGGTGGCAGTGAGGCCCTGGCTAAATTCAACCAGGAGAGGAAGAAGGGTCATGAAGGACAGAAGGCGGGGAGCAGTGAAGGCAGCAACCCCAATAAATGGAAGTGGAATGAGAGCCAATCGTCCAGAGGCAACAAATCAGGAGGAGAAGCTAAGAAAATTGGCAGATGCAACAATTGTGGTAAGAACCACACGGGCGAATGCTTGAAAGGCAAGAGTGTTTGCTATAGCTGCGGACAGCCGGGGCACATGGCTCCACAATGCCTGAAAAAGATGAAAGGAGTATGTTTTTCTTGTGGAGCAACCGATCACCATGCCAAGAACTGGCCGAAGAGGAAGGGATACACTGGGAGTGGCAACAGAGGCAACAACAACAACAACAACAGGCTGAACATTGGAGGGCCAGCCAGCCAGGCTAACCGACCCACAGCGCGCACCTTCAACATGACTGTGCAGGATGAAATCGACTCCAAGGACGTGGTGTCAGGTATCATCCCGATAAATGATATTAATGCATATGTATTGTTTGATTCGGGTGCTACCTGCTCTCTTTTTTCTGAAGATTTTGCTAAGAGATTAGATTTACCTCAAGAAAAGCTAGAACACCCTATGAACGTAGAAGTAGCAAACAAAGAAATCATTCTCGTAGACTATATTCATAGGAACTGTTGTGCTGAATTGCGAGGGTTTAGACTTAACGTGGATTTGATACCGATTCGTTTGGGGGAGTTTGACGTAATCCTAGGGATGGATTGGCTATCGAGACACGGGGCGGTTATTAATTGTAAAAAGAAATATGTACACCTAAAGACTCCGAATAAGTCAAAAGTTATATTTTACAGTAGTAAATCGCCAAGACAATCAAGTTGTCTGACGATGATGCAAGCACAAAAGTTGCTCAGGAAAGGGTGCGTAGGTTATTTGGCTCATGTGGTCGATACTCGACGTGTCGAGGGCGAACTGAGTCAGATACCTGTTGTACGGGAATTCGCTGATGTTTTCCCAGATGAGATTCCGAGGTTACCGCCGGACAGAGAAGTGGAGTTTGTTATTGATTTGGTACTAGGGACCGCACCAATATCGAAGGTGTCGTACCGTATGGCACCGGTGGAAATGAAAGAATTGATGATTCAGTTGCAGGAACTACTAGATAAAGGTTACATCAGACCAAGCGTGTCATCGTGGGGAGCGCCGGTTCTGTTTGTAAAGAAGAAGGATGGTTCGATTAGGCTTTGTATTGATTACCGGGAGTTGAACAAGATCACCATTAAGAACAGGTATCCGCTGTCCAGAATTGATGATCTATTTGATCAACTTAAGGGAGCAAAATACTTTTCAAAGATAGATTTAAGGACGGGTTATCATCAACTTAAAGTGAGGGAGGGGGATATCCCCAAAATGGCATTCAGAACTCGTTATGGTCATTTTGAGTTTTTAGTGATGTCATTTGGACTGACGAATGCACCAGCGACATTCATGGATATGATGAATAGAGTGTTCAAGCAGTACTTGGACAAGTTTGTGGTCGTATTCATTGATGACATATTGGTGTATTCGAAGACGGAGGAAGAACATGCAGAACATTTACGGATCGCATTGGAGGCTTTGAGAAGGGAGAAGCTATATGCCAAGTTTTCGAAGTGTGAATTATGGTTGCCGAGGGTGCAGTTTCTAGGTCATGTTATCAAGAAAAACGGTGTTTCGGTGGATCCAGCGAAGGTGGAGGCAGTTATCAATTGGGAACAGCCGAAGACGCCGACTGAGATCAGGAGTTTCTTAAGGTTAGCGGGGTATTATCGAAGATTCATTTAGGATTTTTCAAAGATAGCATCACCTTTGACCAATCTTACTCGAAAGATTGTGAAGTTTGTTTAGTTGGAAAAGTGCGAGGAAAGTTTCATGGAGCTGAAGAAGAGGTTAAGTCAGGCACCAGTGTTGGCTTTACCGGACGACACGGGAGGTTTCGTAGTGTACAGTGATGCGTCACACAAGGGTCTTGGTTGTGTGCTAATGCAACACGGCAAGGTCATTGCGTATGCGTCACGCCAGTTAAAGGATTATGAGAAGGGTTACCCGACTCATGACATGGAGTTAGCAGCGGTAGTTTTCGCCCTGAAGATTTGGAGGCACTACCTGTATGGCGAGAAGTGTGACATATATACAGATCACAAAAGTCTGAAATATATCTTCACTCAGAAGGAGTTGAATATGAGGCAGCGTCGATGGTTAGAATTGATCAAATACTATGGCTGTAAGATTCTGTACCATCCGGGCAAGGCCAATGTAATAGCAGATGCCTTGAGCAAAAAAGGCAGGGATAAGTTGCTGAAGCTAACAAATCAGGAAGAGTCGGTAGAGATTTCGAACATTTGGAGTTGGAGATCAAATATCCGATGGAGCCAGATTAGAAGTTATTTACAGTAACAGCAAGCCCGACCTTATTAGACAAGATCAAAGAGGCTCAGGAAAAGGATAAAGATTGTGATAGTATTAAGAAGTGAATTGCTGAAGGCGAGGAGCTTAAGTACAAGATTGATAGCACAGGGTTGATAAGGTTCAAAAGGAGAGTCTGGGTACCGTTGGATCCAGAGCTGAGGGAAGAGATTCTTCAAGAAGCTCAAAGTACAAGGTACTCAGTACATCCCGGAAGCACGAAGATGTATCAGGATTTACGGCAATACTTTTGGTGGCTGAATATGAAGAGGGAAGTAGCAGAATGTGTCAGTCGATGTCTGACATGTCAGCGGGTTAAAGCAAAGCATCAGCGGCTGAGCGGACTGCTTCAACCACTAGATATTCCGGAGTGGAAGTGGGAGCACATCACGATGGACTTTGTGGTGGGTTTGCCACCGACACGTAAAGGTTTAGACGTCATCTGGGTAATAGTGGATCGTCTGACCAAGTCAGCCCATTTTTTACCTATCAAAATACGGTACAATCTGGAGTAGTTAGCGAAGCTCTATGTGAAGGAGATAGTGTCACGATATGGAGTGCCTGTATCGATTGTGTTTGAAGAGATCCGCGCTTCACATCAAATTTCTGGAGAAGTCTGCAAGCAAGGATGGGAACATAGTTGAGGTTAAGCACAACGTACCATCCTCAAACTGATGGCCAGAGTGAGCGAACGATTCAGACTCTGGAGGATATGCTCTGAGCGGCCGTGATGGACCTAAAGGGCAGCTGGGATGACCATTTGCCATTGGTAGAGTTCGCTTACAACAACAGTTATCACGCTAGTATTGGCATGCCACCGTACGAAGCACTTTATGGAAGAAAATTTCGAACACCGTTGTGTTGGGATGAAGTCGGTGAACAAAGACTGCTTAGACCTGAAATGGTACAACAAATTGCAGACACAGTACAACTTATCAGAAATCGACTGGTAGCAGCTCAAGATCGTCAAAAGAAGTACGCGGATTTGCATCGCCAAAAGCGAGACTTCGACGTGGGTAATTTCGTTTTTGTGAAGATATCTCCCTAGAAGGGGAAAATTCGTTTTTGGCGAATTTGATATCTCCCAAGAAGGGCAAGCTGAGCCCTAGGTTCATAGGACCGTTTGAAATCTTGAGACGAATTAGTGAAATGGCGTACGAGGTAGCATTACCTCCTGAACTTGAGCACATTCACAATGTGTTTCATGTGTCAGTATTGCGGCCATATAAACCAGACTACAAGCACGTTATATCATATGAACCAATTCAAGTCGAGAAGGACTTATCATATGAAGAAATTCCTGTCTAGATACTCGATAGGAAGGAACAAAAAGCTGAGGAATAAGATAATTTATTCTGTCAAAGTACTTTGGAGGAATCACGCAATCGAAGAAGCTACGTGGGAACTAGAGAAAGAAATGAAAGCGAATTACCCGTTTTTATTTGGTAACCTTATTTTATAATTCCGAGGACGGAATTTTTATAGGGGGGGGAGAATGTAATGTCCTAGAATTTTCACGTCATTATTAATTAAAATATTAATTTAATTTCTAACGAATTAGTTTTACGAGATTAATTAAATCTTTTTGTGTGATTAATTAATTACGTGATTAAATAATTATGTGATTAATTATTAGAGTTAATTAAAGAGGGTCACTAATATGTTAATTAAATTAGTGAACAAACCCTAAAGTTTTAATAGCAAAATAATTGATAAGTTTCCTATTAATTAAATATTCAATTAAATTGAATATAATGAGTTAATTAAACATAATAAAATAATTAATATGATTATTAATTAATGTAAATAATGTGAAATATTAATAATAATATTTATTAGTCCATTTGGTAATTTAATATTAACGGGTTAGAGTGTTTAATTGTTTAGTTAATCTAATTAATTATTTAATCATGAATTTGGATAATTAATGTGTAAACCTATTAAATTAACCCAACATGGATCAATTAGTAGCCCAAGTGTAGAATAATAAAACTTGAGAAACTAGTAGCCCAAACAATATAAAAGTGAGCCTAAATTAATTTCAAAAGATGTCCAAAGTTTGAGCCCACTTTGAATTTAATAATTAGCAATTAAATAATTATTAAAGTAATGCATGTGACTTTTTTTGGGACAAAGCATGATGTTGCCGGCAAGAGAGAAAGAGATAGTGAGGTGGAATTTTTTTTATTTTATTTATTTATTTATTTATTTATTTATTTATTTAATTGTTGCTTGTTTATTTTTTAAGTACATAGACACCATTCTTCTTTTCACCAACTTAGTCCTTGGTCTAAATTTCTTGCACAAGTCTCCAACTACCTTCATGATGGTATTTTGATAGATATAGATTTTATATCTATGCCCATTGTAAGTATACTTATAATTTAGTAGCTTTTATTAGTCACTCATCTTCTTTTATTTTCAAGAGAGCTAGAGAACATTTGAGAGTGTAAGAAAATATATTTGAGAGCAAAAATACCAAGAGAATGAGTTCTTGATTCATGTCATCTTCTTTCACCACTTATTTTGGAAGAAAAAATTAAATAGTCATTAAATCAAGGTAATGGTTATTCTAAATCTAGTTTTTGTTTTTAAATTAAATAAACCAACATGTAAGTATAAACATGTTAATATAGTTAATAATGTGTAGTAGTAATATTTATGTCATGCTTGAGTTTAATATGTTTGGTTTGTATTTTGGTATAAATTGTATGCTAAAATCATGTGTTTAGTAGTGTGTAAACAAGTCTTGGAATTTATGACCAAAAATATTTTTATAAAACTTAGGTTTGATGTTCTAATATTATAGAACATTAAATCATGAGAAAAACAACGTTTGAATCACTCAAAATGGAGTTATACCCAAAAAGTTATGATTTGTGGTAGTTTATGTGATGTTAAAATTTTTATAAAAAAAAATGATATTAAATCATGAAAAGATAAATTTTTATGTTATAAATTGATATTAAGTGATTGGTAAATTTTTGAACTTTTATTGAGGATTTAAAGCTTACTTAATGGTATAATTTTTATTAAAGTGTGCATTGCCGGACACTGTTTTCATTCTGCTAAAGAAAAAAAGAAAAAGAATTGGCTGCGCAATGCGCGCCCACTCGTTGACTGAGGGACGCGGAGCCAAACGACGTCGTTTGGCACAGAAACAATTTTACTCCACGCGTTATGCGCGGAAGTCGTTTCCGGTTCTCTCAAAACGGCACCGTTTTGAGCCTGTTTTCAGTTGAACACAAGCAATGCGCGGAAGAAAAAAAATTCGGTGTAATTACAAGTTTGCCCCTCCGTTCGCTTTTCGGCTTAATTACCGAATTGCCATTCTATATATTTTTAATTAATTTAAATGTTTAAAAAATTAATTTAAAATTATAAAAAAAATAATAGTAATACAAAAATGATATTTGGGATGATATTTTTTCATTAAGTTTAATATTTAAATATTTTAAATATTAATCTAGTTAGCTAAATTTATGGTTAAGTTAAATAAATAAAGATTTCATTAATTATTTATTATTTAAAATGTTAATAATAAATAAAGGTGATAAATTAGAAATTATTATTTAATTCCTATTAAATAATAATTAAAGAGAGATAAAATTTTATAAATTAATTATTTATTATTTAAATATTATTAAATAATAAATAAGGTTAATTAAGTAATTAATTATTATTTAATTAAAATTAAATAATGATTAATGGAAATTAAGTTATTAGATTAATAATTTATTTTTTAATTTAAATAATAAATAAGGATAAATAAATTGATTATTATTTAACCTTAAATAATAATTAAAATTAATTAAATAATTCATTATTATTTAATTGACATTAAATAATTATTAAAGAGAATTAAAATTATTAAACTATTATTTAATTTCCTTAAATTAAATAATAAGTAAGGTTAATTACTTAGTTAATTAATATTAAATTAAAGAAGGTTAAAATTAAATAAATAATTATTTATTATTTAATTATTATTAAATAATAAGTAAGTACAATTAGTTATTATTTATTAATTAATTAATTTCTATTTAATCAAGATTAAATAGTAATTAAATAGAGATTGGGATAATAAAATAATTGAAATTTAATTATGTTTTAATTAAACAATTGTAATATGTTGTTTAAGAGTTTAATAAGTGTCCAACACTTCGGAAAAATATTTTCTAAATTATTAACCTAATTTTATTGAGGGTCTATAAGGTTAATAATATTATTTTGACTAATGTAAATGATGTGTTAGTACTTATATATGGTAAATAAGTTCCTTAGTGAGTGTATAGTTGTGCAAATACGCCGTACTAATTATTAGACCAACTTTATTAATGTTAGGTCTTTCAAAGCCAGCTAGTTAAAGCTAGACATTAATTGTAGCTGAGTAGACAGGCAAGTTCCTTATCTCTAAACTCATTTCATTGAGCAAGTTATTTATTTAAGCTTGAATTATAATTCCAAGCATGCTTTCAGTGGTTTAAATTACTTTACAATTATTCCACATCGATATTATTGTTATTCGTACTTTGTGCGCTTGATCTTGTACAGTCTTTGACTTGTACCTTATTTAATGTTCTACTGTTTAAAGAACTACTCAAAGTAGGTCTAAGTCATTGTTCGGCTAGACATTTATGTTAAAGATTTTAAAAGTTATCCAAATCATTGAAGATGCGGATTCTTAGACTATTATGAACACCCCTTTATTATAGGGGAGTACCCTGTATCTAATATCAGGTACAAAACACGAAAATTAAATGTTATGCATACACATATTGTACTGAGGCTGATTCCCTCGAGTGCATATTTCTGGTAATAACCATTGGGTCAACCTGCTATTGACTCCAGTGGATATTTATAGTTCATAGTCTATTTGACTATCTTGATTCTAAAAGCAAATCATTATTCCTGCTTATGTTATTCATATTATTGAATTGTTCAACTATTCATTTTCATTCATGATATATTATTTCTTGTTGTTACTTAAATTTGTTGAGCAAACTAGTTGCTCACCCTTGCTATATCATGAAACCTTGTTGCAGTGCAACCCGAGACTTCTGGGAAGAACAAGGGTAAGGGAAAGATGAAGTGATAGACTTCAGGATGCAGCCTTTTAGTTAACTAAATTACTTGTTATTTAATATAAACCCTAAGTATTTTATTAAGGGCATTTGTGTACTTTTGTGTAAAGTTACCGTATCTTGGGACTAGTAACACCTTTTGAATGAACAACATATGTTTATTATTCCACATTTAGTTATTGTATGTTGTTTAGAGGTGGATGTTTGTATTGGATTGTGATGACCGGATCCGGGTATTTGAGACCTGAATTTAGGGGCGTCACAGTTTATAAGAAGCTTTGTTTGAAGGAATCGAAACCTACCCATGTTACATTGCAATTGGCAGATAGGTCATTTACTTATCCAAAGGGGATTGTTGAAGATGTGCTACTTAAGGCAGATAAGTTTATCTTCCCTACATATTTTGTTATGCTTGATTTTGAGGAAGATAAAAATGTACCTGTCATTCTTGGGCGTCCGTTTTTAGCTATGGGTAGAGCTTTGATTGATATACAAAAAGACAAGCTAACAACGAGTGTTCAAGATGAAAATGTGACATTCACACTGTTCAAGGCTATAGAGTTCCTGAATGGGCATAAAAAATGCTATAGGGTTGATCTTGCTAAAGGAATAGTCAAAAATGGGGTGGATGCAAATAGTTTTCATTGGAAGGTGAAGGATGAACTTAAGTTCGGAGGTAGTCAATTTCAAGGGAAAGCAAAGCGAATAATCAAGAAATGGCTTATAAAGCGGTTCATTAAGAATGAATTTGATCCGAGCTAAGAAAAGGAAGTAGTCAGGCCGAGACTATAAAACAAGCGCTCATTGGGAGGCAACCAAAATTTTAGTTTTATTTTATTTTTGGTAGATTTCTTAGTAGTAAATTTTAGTTCTTTAGTTATTTATTTTAATATTTTATTTCTGTTTTGTTTCAGGTTATTCATGCCAATGCAATCCAGACTTAGCAAATAAGGAGGAAAATGCTACATCTTCAGGGTAGTCCTTTGTTTTTAGAATTCTTTTATCTTATAGATCGAGGATAATGTCTGTTTTAAGTTTGGGGTGTCGGAAAAAATTTTAAAAAATTTCATAGGTTTTATTTTGTTTTAGAATTTTGTGAGTATGTTTACTACAAACCCTCATGAGATATAACTCGTCCAGTTGGGGTAACTTTGGAATTTAAAGGCTTATTGCACATGCTAAGTACAATCGTGTTTCCTACTAAAATGGGCTAGTTTTGTTTTTAAGGTAACTTGAGCAACAAATTAATTGGATTAAATATTTTTGGCAAATGATAATTTATTTATTTTTATTTAATAACTTTTGGGAAAGGGATAGATTTTGATTAATCTATATTTTGACTGTTTGTTAGTTATTACTTTACTTGAGATCATATATTCTTATATTCTTATATGCACATATCCATTTATGTTGAGCTAGTTTTAACTTAGAAAATATTTGTTAGATTAGATGCTTGTAAAAGATATGAGTATTCTCTATAACTTATTTGATCATGACTTAAATAAATAATATATATAACTTCTTCAATGTCCATTGTATAAAGTAACTGGGTATCCAAGCCTCAAGACGCATTGGTATTCACGCAAAAAAGTATGATGGTTATAAGCAAAGCTTGACTAGTTTATTTTTAGGGCCTTTGTTACTCAAATTAGTAAGCCCTTAGAATTTCATATATATATATATATATATATATAAAGAAAGAAAGAAAAATTATAAGTACAACTAGATAGAGTGTAAAATGTACTCGTTGTAAGAATGAGAAAAATATGTGAAAAGTAAGTATATAGAGGTATGCATTGTAATTCTTCCATTGTTAAATATCTTTTATGGGGCATTTTAACTCGTGAGCTTTTCTGAATTTTGATTAGTTCTATGCATGTGGATTCACATACTCACAAAAGATCACGAGTAAAGTAATACTAATAAATAAGTTAAATTTTAGGCAATGCATTATTTTGAAGTTTGATTTAGAGTCATCAATTAAAATCTTTGAGGTCAATGTTGATATTCATATTGATTTAATGCTTGAGATGCAGGGTCATTATGCTGTTTATTAGATTTTTAGTTTTTTTTTTATTTATGTTTTGCTTGAGGGCAAGCAAATGTTTAAGTTTGAAGGTATTTGATAAGTGAGTTTTATATATATGTTTTAATTATCTTTTAAACTTGATAATTTGTGAGTTCTTAAGTATTTTAAGTGATTTTTATATGTTTTTATGTGTTTTTATGTTTATTTTGCAGGAAAAAAGGTTAAGAGGGGAAATTTAATCTTTACAGCTACAGGTAAGATAAGCAAAAACAGGAAGGGAAGATGGAAGGGCCTTTGACACAAATTTTGGAACATTTTCTTAGCTTAAAACTTGGATTCTACTATAGAGTTCGTCGAGAGCTTCGATTTGATATATGACACGTCCCGCAACTCTTCTTAGATCAAAAGTTATAGTCGTTTTACTAACATAAGCAAAACTGAAACAGCTAGAGTGCTAGGGCGCTTTAAACGTGAACAAATAGAGCGTCGGGGTGATGTAAGTCAGAATGCGAAGATTTCTTGGAGTGTGGGGCACTTCAAATGTGAAGGGGGACAGTGCAGGGGCACTGGTGTCAGGTCTGAACTTGATTTTGACGTGTTTTTACATCTTTTTGACTCCCAATTGGATTTGTTTGTCCAAGTATGCTAGAGATATGAATTGTAACATATAAATACATGAATTTACACATATTTTGGGGAGAGTTAGGCTAGAATAAAAGATTAGAAGTATGGTTTAATTAGATCTAAAAAAGGATTCATACAAGAATTCAAGAAAGAATTAGAGATCGCGCTTCAAGAATAAGATCTTTTCTCTCTAACTCTTTTATTTTAATTATTATAATTATTGGGATGATGATTTCTAATATTATGAATGTGTTTTCTTCTTCAGTTATGAGCTAAATTTTTATTTAAGATTGCAATGAAACTCAATGTGTAGTTTATATTAATTTGCTTCCTTTTTAATTATTGATGATAATATTTGAACAGTTTATCATATTTTGGGCATTCATGTAATTAATTAAGTGCACATTATTAATGGGATAATATATATAAAATTGAAAGATGGATTATAGGTTTAGATCTAAATATGGTGACATATGTTCATGTATTCTGCATGGGATGAGATACATGATTCGTATATAGGATAGGAATATACCTATGTATCTTATGTAACCAAAGAAAGAGAATTTGATATTAAATCCTTATTAATTTAAATCTCATAGGAATATAGTGATTTAATTAGCTAAGATGTTCCGTTGCGATTCTGTTGCGCATAATGTCAGATTTAAGAGGGATTTGTTTATATGACCATAGGAAGAGGCATATAAATACTAAAGAATTCTCAGTTAATGATTCCATATAATTAATTAATTAAAAAAAGAGTGAAAAGATTTAAATAAAACATTGGAGAAAATTGTAATCTTAAGACTTTTTATATGATTTAATCCTTCTTATTTAATTTAGTTGTTTTAATTAGATTATTTTATAGTTCTTAATCAATTGTTTAATAAAATTAATTTGGTTAAGGGTTAGTATTTAGATAATAACTATTAATAATTCTTTGTTTGAACAATACCTCTCTTGCCACTATATTGTTATTTGATCACTTATCCTTGCGCGTGAAATTCTAAGTAAGAAATAGGCAAACATTAACCGATGTGGGATAAGCTAAACAAGCCATATCTTAACAAATCTCCATCTGCCGCATTAGTTGGTCCCACCAAGTTTCTCGAATCATCAAAATTAGCAACGGCTTCAAATGTGTCCAATGGCGCGATCACATATACAGAATGTTGATCAAGTCCAAACAATGACTAAACTTGATATCTGTCACAACCTTAGACAACATATTTACAGGGTTTTCGGCAGTCCCAACACAAAATGATACCGAACATTAATATGTTCGGTACAAAAATGAAAGACTGGATTCCTTGTTAAATGAATAGCACACTGATTGTCAGAATAAATTCTGATCTTATTCTGACCAACACCCTATTCATCCAGTAATCCCTATAACCAAATTACTTCTTTTACAGCCTCTATAACTACCATGTACTATGTCTCTGTAGCAGACAAAGCAACTGTAGACTATAAAGTAAACTTCCAACTTACTGGTGCTTTTTGCAAGAGTAAACACATATCCATTTGTCGACCGTCGTTTATCCAAATCACCAGTATAATCAGAATCTACATAACCAATAGTAAACTTATTATAAGTATCATTTTTCTCAAATACTAAACCAGTATCTACGGTCTTCAACAAATATCATAGAATCCATTTCACTACTTGCCAATGTCCTTTACCAGGATCATGCATATACCTGCTTACCACACCAACTGCATGTGAAATATTGGGTCTCATACACACCATTGCATACATCAAGCAACCAACCACATTAGAATACGTTATATGTGACATGCATTTTTGTTCTTCATCTGTCCGTGGAGATAAAGAAGCACCAAGTTTGAAATGAGGAGCAAGTGGGGTACTTACGAGCTTTGACTAATCATTCAAGTCAAAATATTGTAGCACTTTCATTAAATACTCCTTCTGAGTTAGACAAACCTTGCCTCTCATTCTGTCTCTTGTTATCTCTATGCCAAGAATCTTCTTGGCTTCTCCGAGATCTTTCATTTCAAACTCTTTATTCAACCGAGCCTTTAATTTATCAATCTCAACTTGGCTCCTTTGATGTAATAAGCATATCATCAACATACAAGAGCAAGTGGATAAAACATCCATCTTTTACCTTATGAAAATACATGCAATGGTCAAATTTACTTCTGTTGTATCTTTTCCCTAACATAAATTGATTAAATCGCTTGTACCATTGCGTAGGTGATTATTTCAACCCATAAAGCGATCTTTTCAATTTACAAACAAAATTTTCCTTACCGACAACTTTGAATCCTTCTGGCTGAGTTATATAGATTTCCTCCTCCAAGTCTCCATGTAAAAATACAATTTTTACATCAAGTTGAACTAGTTTTAAATTCATTTGAGCTACCAAAGCCAATAAAATTCGAATGGAGAAATGCTTCAAAACTAGAGAAAATACCTCATTATAGTCGATTCCCTCTTTTTGAGTGTAGCCTTCAGTCACCAACCTTACCTTGTAGCGAATGTCATTCTTGTTATGAAATTCATATTTCTTTGTAAACACCCATTTGTACACAATTATCTTCTTACCCTTAGGTAGTTGAGCTAACTCCGAGGTATGATTTTTTTGATGAGACTACATTTCCTCTTTCATAGCTTTCTTCCACTGTTTAACTTTAGAACGTCTGGCCACCTTTTTATATATGGAAGGAGCATCATCGTTTACAATTGGAAGTGCATAGGCTACTATATCAACAAATTGAGCAGGTCTACGAATCGATCTCTCATCTTGACTTAGCAACTGCAATTGATTTATGTTACTATTGAGGTTCTAGAGTAGAACCTCCTTCATTATCTCCCTTTTCATCTATCGAAGGAGTATCAACATCTGTTTCTACAGATCTAACTGGGTTAAATGTTGTTATTTTAAACTCCACCTGCTGCTTAGTATGCTCCACCTGCTGCAGAGTATCCTTTGTTTAACTTCTTATTTTCTCCAGCATAGAAGACTCATCAAATGCCACATCTCTGTTGGACATAATTTTTCTCGAACTAGGACACCAAAGACAGTATCCTTTCACCCCTGAAGCAAAGCCCAAGAAAATTTCTTTCTTGGCTCTTAGATCCAACTTAGATTCTTTCACATGATAATAAGTAACAAAACTAAAAACATATAAAGAATCATAGTCAGATACATGAATCCTAAACCATACCTCAAATGGAGTTATATCTTCAATAGTAGCTAAAGGTAGATGATTGATGAGATGACATGCATAAGTTACAGCCTCAGCCTAAAATTCTTTGACCAACCCAAAATTGGATGACATACATCAAACTTTCTCCAGCAAAGTCTGATTCATGTGTTCTGCTACCCCATTTTGTTACGGTGTACCTCTGACTATAAAATGGCGTACAATACCCTCATCTTGACATAATTTTAAAAAATTATCACTATAATACTCACCATTATCTTTTTTGAGATGCTTAATCTTTTTGTCATTTTGTGTCATCGCCATCTTTTTTCCATTTAAGGAAAGTACAACGCACATCATCTTTAGATTTCAAAATGTACACCTATGTTCTTCTTGAGAAGTCATTAATAAAAGTAATAAAGTAGTTCCTAACTCCAATGGATGCGATCTTGGTAGGTCCCCACACATCTGAATAAACATAATCAAGAATACCCTTGGTATTATGAATAGCGATACTAAATTTCACCCTCTTCTACTTTCCAAGAACACAATGCTCACAGAAATCCAATTTGCAAGTCTTTGCACCTTTCAACAAGCCTTGTTTTGCTAAACATATCAAGGTTTCAACTGCATGCCCCAATCACCTATGACATAAACTTTTTTTTCTCAAAATCTTTATCCTTACAAGAGACTGCAACTGAAGTTTCATAATTGTATTGCCATTATAGTAATATAAGTTATTTCTTCTTGTACCTTTTATTACAATAAGAGCGCTAGAAACAGCCTTTAGAATTCCATCTCGCATAGTCACCATGAAGCCTTTGGATTCCAAGGCTCCTAAAGAAATGAGATTCTTCTTTAAATACGACACGTGTCTAACATCTGTCAGAACTCTAGTTGAGCCATTAGTATTCTTCAAGCAGATTTATAAGGTTCATTGTTACCCATTAGGGTTCATTGTTACCCATTAGGGTTCATTGTTACCTATGAAAACAACTCCATCATTTAGGTTCTCATAGTTGAAGAACCACTCTTTATGTGGGACACATATGATAAACGCAACCCGAGTTCAAAATCCACTCATCGAATTGAGGTGTTGATAGTGAAATATAACTTGTCTTTAAAATCTATCACATATGCATCTGAAGTGACTTTGGTCTTCCCTTTATCTTTATTATTCAACTTGGGACAATCTTGCTTCTAATGTCCTTTCTCGTGACAAGACACTGTTGGAGTTTGAGTATCCAAATGGGGCACCCATGAAGGGTCCAACCCATTTAGTTGTTAGCCAAACTTGGTCAAATAAAGTTATTTTTTTTATAATGTTGAACTGAGTTGTTAGAGGTTTTTTTGGGAGTAGGTTAAACCACTACATCCATAAAAAAAAAAAACCTACCACTCTCGGTATATTTAATGAACCCAGTTAATTATCATCAGTGCTCCCATAGTGAGTTAAGCCAATTATAGAGCTCCCAACATAATAACTGAATTCTTATTTTTCTACAGATTGTGTATTTTGCTCATCGTTCTCATCCCACAAGGATTGTATTTCAGAGATACCGTTTGGGTTTGGATTTGGCTTTGTGTAAACGGATTTATATAATACATGTTATTTAATTTTACATTGGTAGCAGAGCATGTGTTTTTACGATCATATGTATGCCATGTATGAATTGTTTACACGATATGCCATGGATGTATACTTAAAAAGCTCGAAAAACATTATCTATGGTAATTTTTGTTACACTTAACGTTATGGGCTAATATTGCAGTATATTAAAGCCTATACGTAGTGTATATGATCTGCACTTTTTGGGTTCAACCGGATTTGTATGTTAAAAATAATTTGTAACCTTAATTGACAAACAGCTTATTTTAACTTGCCATAACTCTCTGCATAGTTATCCGTTTCATGTGATATTGGTATATATGCATATTAACTCGCATGGGCTTTTCGCTGATATATTATATGCATGATTTGGATAAAAATTGAGTAAGATATGGCTTGTCGAAGTTTGGATCACAAACTTGGTTTTTTGGAAATTTTGTTGTTGGAGGTTAAAGGTGAATTGCAAGTCTCACTCACGGACAAACATAAAATGCAATGCACCTCCTTTATGGTAGCTCCCAAAATGGATGTTGATCACACCATAAGAAAAATAAAATCGAGTCGATTAGAACCGTTCAAGTTGCGTCAAAAAAAGAAGCAGGGAAGGCAATGCGTGGCATACATGCTCGCCATAGCGCCGCGGCTGGTCCAATGCTGCGGCTGCCCACGCACCCGTGCCATATGCAGCCACCCTTCTGCAGCACGTGCGTGTGCTACATGTGTGTTTGCCTCAATCTTACCTAGCAAAACAAGTAAATATACGTGGTTTAACTGTAGTGTAATAACAAGCAAGGTATCGTTTCCCACAAGGATGTTATATTATTAATACACCAAAGTACAAATCCTAAATCACTTCAATTCTAATCAAATAAACACTCAAAATTGATGAATATAGTTTAATTGAAAAAAATTAATTTAATTGATTACCAGAAATCGATTACCAAGAATTGATATCATGTTATAAAATATTAAGACTATAACTTTCCCTAACACTTCATGTGAACCTTTTCATTCTCTATTTAAGTAATCGACCATATGGTGTTGTTAACCAGAAATTCATATGTATTCATTAGCCTCTGTCAATGGTCAAGCAAATATCACCTATTTAAATAAAAGTGTCCATAAGATTTAACATTAAATAGGAGTCATTAAGTTTAGATTTCCATGTATGTTACATATTATATAGGTATATGTCTATCCTATATACAAATCGAGCAATCCATCATATGTAGAATGGCAAGAACATATGTTGACATACCCAGGTCTAAGTTTATATTCCATTTGCCAATTTCATACAAACTATCATGCTAACTATTGGCCAAGTTATTACAATTCAAGCATAAGATATGACAATTAACTCTAACACAATCAATCAACATTAAGAGATAATGAATTGTCTTCAATCTATTATTTAGATCGCTTGTTTCTGCTTAACTAAAATTAAGGACAAATAAGAAAATTATTCGAATTGGAGTAATTATTCCACGTTGAATATTTAAAATATGAAGTGAGTTATTCTTGCATCAGTGATCAGTTATAAACTCTTGATGGTGGATGTTGACTTAAACCAAGGCTTTTTCTTCTCATTTATTTTATTAAATTACTTGCATATCTATTTTAGTTAATTTTATTTAAATTATTTCTTTGATTCAAAAACCCCCCATTCAATTTTAGTTTACAAAACATAAAATTAAATAATCATTCTCTGTGGGATCGACTATTGCTTACACTACTACATAAATATTTATTTTTCCAAAGTAAGATTTTATTTTTGGGTGTTTGCGACATCACACCAAATTTTGGCGCTGTTGCCGGGGAATGATTTTAATTTAATTTTGTGCTTTCGTAAATATTTATTTAATTTAGTAATTATTTTTAGTTTTTTTTATTTTTCTAGTTTTCATATTTTATTTGAGTTGTGCAGGTTAAAGATGGAAATCATGGCTAGAAATCGAACTTTGAAAGAGCTTGCGGCCTCTGATTTGAATCAACAACCTTTAAGCATAATTTTTCCAAATTTAGATGCTAACACTTCCTTTGAATTAAAATCTGGTTTAATCCATCTATTGCCCAATTTTCATGGCCTTGCAGGTGAAGATCCTCACAAACATTTAAAGGAATTCCATATAGTGTGCACAAGTCTGAAACCTTTTGGAGTGACTGAAGAGCAAATCAATCTAAGAGCTTTTCCATTTTCCTTGAAGGATTTGGCTAAGGATTGGCTCTACTACCTACCCTCCGGAAGCATCACCACATGGGAAGAGATGAAAAGACTGTTCTTGGAAAAATATTTTCCCGTTTCACGAGCAGCCAATATTAGAAAAGACATTTGTGGTGTGAGGCAAAACCATGGAGAATCCCTATACGAATATTGGGAACGTTTCAAGAAACTATGTGCAAGCTGCCCCCACCATCAAATCAGCGAGAAACTCCTCATCCAATACTTCTATGAAGGACTCATGTCTACTGATAGGAGCATGATCGATGCTGCCAGTGGAGGAGCTTTGGTGGACAAAACGCCCGAAGCTGCAAGGAACTTAATTGCAAACATGGCTGCTAACTCCCAACAATTCGGCACTAGGCTTAATTTTACATCCCAGAATGTCAATGAGGTAGAAATTTCTTCACTTAAAGAACTGCTAGTCTAACTTCTCTTGTTCATCAAATAATTATAGGAAATACACAATAAGTCAAAGCCTGTGGAATTTGTGCGGTCGTAGGACATCCGACGGATATGTACCCCACTCTTCAAGAGGAGTCCCATGAACAAGTGCATGCAGTAGGTGGTTTCCCTGATCCCCAAAAAAGGAGATATGATCCCTACTCGAACACGTACAACTCAGGTTGGAGAGATCATCCGAATTTCGGCTATGGAAATCCATAAGGGAATCCGTCTGCGACTCAAAATTTCTCAAGCTACCAACAATACAAGCAGTCATATCCTAACAAACAACAGGGCCAATCATCTGATTCTCATATGTCTTTGGAAGATATAGTTAAACAACTTGGCACTAACACTTTGCAATTTCAACAAGAAACGAATGCAAATATGCAGAATTTGAAAACGCACATGGGACAAATGGCAACTGCAATCAGTTGACTAGAGGCGCAAGGTTCTGAAAAATTACCTTCTCCAACAGTGGTGAATCCAAAAGCAAATGTCAGTGCAATTACTTTGAGAAGCGGTAAAGAGATAGAAACTCCGAAGAATACAGAATCTGCACCAAAAGAACAAAGTAAAGCAGAAGTGAACAATAAAGAAGCAGACAACAGTAAGGAGGAAGACAGTTTTCTAGGCGACAATGGTATCCCTAAGCATAAATATCCACCTCTTTCTGATTATAAACCGGTACCCCCTTTCCCTCTTGCTTTAATAGAAAAAAGGACGTACGATAAAAATTCAGATTTATATAAGACTTTTCATAATTGCGAGGTCAAAATTCCATTGTTAGATGTTATTAAACAAGTACCTCACTTTGCTAGATTTCTGAAAGAATTGTGTACACATAAGAGAAAACAAGCACTTAAAAGATATGAAAATGTACAAGTAGGAAAGAATGTGTCTGCCGTAATTCAAAGAAAACTCCCTACAAAGTGTCAAGATCCAGGAATGTTTACTATCCCTTGCAAGATAGGAGACACGAGATTTAAAAAGGTTATGTTAGACTTAGGAGCATCTATTAATGTTATGCCATATTCTATATATGTTTCTTTGAAACTTGAACCTTTGAATAGAACTGGTACTGTGATTCAATTGGCTGATAGGTCTAACACTTATCCTAAGGGTTTAGTAGAGGATGTTCTTGTGCAAGTAGATAATTTAATTTTTTCTGCTGATTTTTATGTGCTTGATATGGAAAACGGTGATCAAAATGCTCCTATTTTGTTAGGAAGACCTTTCTTAAAGACTTCCAAGACTAAGATCGATGTTCATAGTGGTACACTAACAATGGAGTTTGATGACGAAATTGTTAAGTTTAATATTTTTGATGCCATGAAATGTCATAATCTTGTTTACTCTGTTGATGTGATTAATTCTTTAGCAACAAAAGTTTCTAAAATTGATGGAAAGGGTGAATTGAAAACTACATTTAGTCTGAATCTTGAGAAAGAGAAAGAGGAGTTAGTCTTGAGTGCTGATTTAAAGAAAATTGTTGCGGCTGTGAATGGTTCTCCGAAAATAGGTAATGATTCATATTTTGACTTACCAATTCCTAACAAGAAATCTTTACCTTTTGTTTTACAGGATTACATTCCAGATTTGAAATCTCTCCCTCATCGTCTCGAATGTATGTTCATTGAAAAGGGAGTAGAACCTAAATATCAACTGCAAGGGAGTTTGAACAAGTCCATGATAAATGGAGTAAAGATGGATGAGATTGTCAAAATTCAAGAGGAAGGAGTGACGTAGTACTTTGGCATGCTGTCGAGCCAATGACAATAAATAAAAGCGCTGCTTGGGAGGCAACCCAAGAAATCAAATTTGCATTTCTTTTTCTTTTTCTTTTTATAGTTATTTGTGACTGTTTCTTTGCATTTTGCTTTACATTGGGGACAATGTAAATTTTAAGTGTGGGGGAAGGGATTTAGGATTTTTGTTATTTTTAGGTCATATTTTGAAAATCTTAGGAAATTTTAAAAAATTTGAAATTTTAAATTTTGTGGGTAAATTCACTGCAAACCCTCATGAGACAAAACTCGTCCACTTGGGGTAACCTTGGGGTTTAAAGGCTTGTTGCACATGCTAAGTGTAACCGTGTTTCCTACGAAAATGGGGATAGTTTTTTATTTTTAGGATGTGTCGCTTGAGCAATGAGTTAATTGAATTTTAATTTTTAGCCAGTGATAAAAATTTTATTTTTATTTAATAACTCTTGAAAAAATGATAAATTTTTGCTTAGTTTGAATTTTTGATTATTGTTGATATTTACTTTGCTTGAGATCCTTTAAATTTTTATGCACTTATATCCATTTGTTTGAGCTAGTTTTAATTAAAAGAAAGTTTATATGGTTAAATGCTTATGAAAGATATTTTTGAACTCTATATTTTATTTGATCATTATTTGAAGTAAAATATAAGGCAAAATATAATTAAGAGGAGATGGTTTAGGTACTTTTCTAAGATTGTTAAAAGAAAATATTATGTGGTGGGTTGAGATGGAGCGTAAAACGCACTCACTCATAAACACATGAAAAAGTGAGATTGAGCGTAAAACGCACTTGCTGGTGATATAGAGCATAAAATGCACTCACTGAAAAAGAAAAAAAAAGAAATATGAGATGGAGCATAAAATGCACCCATTAAAAGAAAAAAAAATATAAAAATATTTGGAAAAATTGATATTAATAATCCTAGTGTGTTTCATTAATTAAAAATCTTTTGATCTTCTGGTTTATATTTGTCTATATTAACAAAGAGTAATGTGAAAAATAAATATATTGAGTTTTGTTGTATGTCTTTTATAAGGTAATTACTAACTTAAACTTATCCGAGTTTTGATTAGTTTGATACTTTTGGATTCACACACACACAAAAGGTCTTGAGTAGAGTAAGATTAATAAATATGTTAAAATTTTAATCTTTGCATATTTTGAAATTTTCTTTGAGTTATCATTTAAAAAATCTTTGAGGCTGGTGTTGAAATTTTTATTGATCTGTTGCTCAAGTAAGTTGGTTGGTTATTAGTTTTATTTTTATAGTTTTTGTTCTTGTTTTGCCCGAGGATGAGCAAAAAGCTAAGTGTGGGGGTATTTGATAGAGTTAAATTATACAATATTTTTATTCCCTAATACTTAGTTTTTATATTTATTGTGTACTTAAATGTTTAGTTATTTAGTTTATTTTGGTTTTAATAGGTTTTATAGGATTTTAGTTAATTTATGTTAATTTAGGTAATTTTATAGTATTTTTATATTTTTTTTATTTATGTATTTTTATTTATTTTTAGTATTTTAGGTGTTTTATTTATTATTATGTGTTTTTAGGATTTTTAGTATTTTTATCTTATTTTTAATTATTTTATATTTTATTTTGTAGGAAAAATAAGCTTTGGGGGCAATTTCGTAAATTCTGTAAAGATCTAGTGGCAAAATGGTAAATAAGCAGCAGAATGGCAAAATTGTAATTAACGACCTGTGGCATTATCGTAATTACCGAAAAAAGTAACAGGCGCGCATTGCGTGTGAATAGACTGAAAATGAGGATCCGCGCATTGCGCGGAGGTGCGGTCAGCGGCCTTTCCAGAAACGGCGTCGTTTACAGTCTTAAAGGGCACCGCGCAATGCACGGCTGTCTGCGATGCATAATGCTGACGTCAGCAAGCGCGTTATTGGCGTTGACCGATCAAGGGGCTGTTTGGCAGACACGTTAATGCACAGAAACGGGATTTTTCGCGAATTTTGTTACTTTTTGATTCCAAAGTGGATTTTAATTCCAATTAGGGTTAGGATAATAATTACTTTTTATTTTTTTTATTTTTAATTGTAAATCCTATTAGGGTTTGGACAAATTAGGAGGTTTATGGAGCCTATGAATAGAGGGCTTGACACACAATGTAAGATACAACTTTTCTAAGAAGAAAAATTCTCTCTTCTATTCTTTAATGCTCTCTACAATTATGAGTAGCTAAATTATTTTTCTTGGTTTAAGTGATTGAAGCCATCAAGATTTATATACTGTGAGATCTAATTTATTTTAATTGTTCAATTTATATTTTGAGTATTGAATATTTTTCTGTGTTTAATTTTATGATTAATTCGTTTAATTGCTAGGATGCATACTAGTTTATTATTCGTTGAAATCTACTGCTAAATTAAATATCAAATCCGTAATTGTTTGGTCACTTTAATTTATGAAGCAACTAAGATTAATAATTATTTTGCTTATAAAAATATTGTTATATCTTAGGAAAAATATTCATCTAAATTAAATGTAGACGCTTTGATTGTGTTGTTTAGTTCAACGATCTCTCTATTTCTTTATGCTGCTACTAGGTTAAATCTTTAGTGCTTGTCTAAGATTATTTAGTAGTAAGGGTTATTTAGATCGTTTGTTTCTGCTTAACTAAAATTAAGGAGAGATAGGAAAATAATTCAAATGGGAGTAATTATTCCACGTTGAATATTTAAAATATGAATTGAGTTATTCTTGCATCAGTGATCAGTTGTAAACTCTTGATGGTGGATGTTGACTTAAACCAAGGCTTTTTCTTCTCATTTATTTCATTAAATTACTTGCATATCTATTTTAGTTAATTTTATTTAAATTATTTCTTTGATTCAAAAACCCCCCATTCAATTTTAGTTTACAAAACATAAAATTAAATAATCATCTCTGTGGGATCGACTCTTGCGTACACTACTAAATAAATATTTATTTTTCCAAAGTAAGATTTTATTTTTGGGTGTTTGCGACATCACACCAGGAAACAGCACAAATCATTAAGCCTAAAACATTCAAATTGCAAGTATAAAACCAACTTATCAAATACCTCCAAACTTAACTTTTTGATTGTCCCCAAGCAAATCAAAACAAAACAAGGACAAGAAATAACTAACAAGCTATGAACTAAACAATGAACGAATAATTATCCAAGCATAAGCCTCAAAGATTCCTTAATTAACATTTAGACATAACTTCTAAATCATGCTGCATCCATTCTTAACATATTACTAGCATCGTATTACTTTCAACCCCCAACTCTGTATGTGTGTGAATTCAATGCGTTAAACTAATCAAAATTCAGATAAGTTAATGAACTTCAATACCCATAAATGATATTTGTCGAAAAGAATTTCATAATTCCTCCTTATGCTTACTTTCACATATATTTTTTTTATATGTGTGCGAGTGCATTTTATGCTCATCTCGTATCTAATCTTAGCATGCGCAACGTCTGTTTTATCAAGTTTTTCAAAATTACTCATGTAGAGAATTTTCCACCAATGACTCCCAAACCAGTTAGTTTTAGGGCACTAAGGGTAGAAAAACTCCTAAGGGCTTATTTGTTCAAGTAATTAAGGCCCCAAAAACAAACTAGCCAAGCTGCTCTTAACCATCATACTTAACAAGATTTTAAACTCTTGATGGACATTGAAGCAGATAGTGTTATTATATAATGTATTATAATCAAATAAGTGTATAGAGGTTGTCCTAATCGTTACAAGCATTTAGTTCAATCAACCTATCCTAAATTTTTAATATAACACACTGAATATATGCATATAACTGTTAGAGGTCTAAAACAATGCAACAGTCAAAGATCAGACTAACACTCATTATCCATTTCACCCAAATCATTAACTAATTCATCAGTTTTTCATCATCAGCAATCATAGGATTATATTAATTCATTACACGATTTACTCTAACGCATAGAATTACATATAATACCTAAGTTACCCCATTTTCGTAGGGACCACTATTGCACTCAACATGTGCAATAAGCTTTTGAACCACAAGATTACCCCAAGTGGACTAGTTGTGTCTCGTGAGGGTTGCAGTGAATATGCTCACAAAATTCCAAAATTATATGCAACTAACCTAAAATGCAAAATTTTTTTTAAAGAAACTCATGAAAATGACATAAATAACAAATAACTACATGCACTATGAGCACATGAAAACTAACTCACAAACAAAAAACAACTATGCAAAAATTAACAAGTAAGCAAGTTATCCCAGCCCCAAACTTAAACAGGGAATTGTCCTCAATTTGCAAAAATAAAGAAATGTAATACAGAGGACTTCCCTGTAAATGGTCAGTTATCATCGATGTGTTCCTCTTCAGCGGAGTCTGGCAATGGAAAAGTTGGGAGCAAAGGCATTTTGGGAATCTGAATGTTAGAAAATGCCTAAGCTAAGGCCTGAGCTACACCCATATTAAATCTATGCATAACCTCTTATCGATGAGCTAATTGCATATTCTGACGATCTAATACATTAAAATGAGAATCTATACTCGAGTGCAATCTTCGTAGCTTTATGTTAAACTCATTCTTAGTCAAGGCTGTAGTAGTTAAAGGTGCTCGAGGTGCAGATGTTGAAGGTGATTCGACGAACAACTCTTCTGTATCGAGCGATTGAGATTCCTCCTAGATGGAGGATTTATAATGAAACCAGCTCCTCTCAGATGTGCAGGGGCACCATCTCACTACTTTAAATATCTAATGATTCGTGCATCGATAAGAACCTTAGGCTTTTACCTAGGTTTATTCGCAGCCTAAGTTACATCAGCCCGTTGACATAGTTCGCAAATGAGTGATGGGTGTGGCAACCCACCCGATGAAGCCCCTTCTAATGCAAGCTCGATAGATCTTTGAATCACTTATCCAACATTAATAGTTTTTCCTTTCACCAAACAGTATAATAGAATAGCGCGATCTTTGATAACTTCACTTAGATGTATGGCGGGCATAAGCTTCGCACACAGAAAGAAGTGCCATGCCCTTCCGAACCTACTCAAATTACTTGTTGAAAACAGCACCAGATCATCCTTGTAAACCTTCTAGGTTACACCAAGATGACACAACCCACGGATCACCTCATCTAATTTTAGCTCATTCTATTTACATTTTGTGTACTCATCCATTCCTGGCTCAGTGGCAAGTCTATAGTACTCATTAATTGTTGTTGCACTAAATGATACTGCTTTACCTCGTACTTTAACCACATTATGTGTAGCTTTAATTGCATTAGCATAGAATTCCCGAATTAAAGACTCCACTATTGGTTTAGGTTGCATAGCAAAAGCGGTCCAATCTCCCTCAGTGATCATATTAAAAAGTTATCCCCTGTGTTGCAGATGGACTAATCACCCTTTCTAGAATTATAGTTTTGGAAGCTATGACCTCATGGAATCGGTCGGACGCCATCTCACTTACAAATCTCTTTCTTGTCATACGAATGCGAGGAACGAGAACTCTCACCACGTTGCCTTTTGGCCCCATGATCCACAACTGACTGTCACAACTAAATTCTTCGCCCAATTCCAAAAATTAGTGCCAGAGATTCTAAAATTTGTCGTTCAGAACTTACTACAAACAATTGGTGTGCAGACTACTAAAGACGAACTAGAAAAACCTCTCCCAAACTTGGTCATTGCCACCCACTTAGGGTTTATCTCTATATGCAACCCAATCACAGATTCTCACTCCCAATTGAAGATATAATTCAAGCTTTAAAACAATGGTAATGTAGACACCCAAATTTTGCACTTCTCTACTAACCCTGGCAGGAGGGCAAAGTCGTCACTTGACCCGACATGCGAAAAAGAAGGTGGACCCCAACACAAAGCCACCCCAACGACTTACGGTCAAAGCCGCCACAACGAACAACGAACATCAGGTTACTTGAGGCAAGACAAACAGTTGATCCAGAAGAACCTGATTTGATCATAAAAGACGACTAATGGCCACTACGCTTACGATGTTCGGGGGTCTCGCTCCCCGGTGAGCGAGCGGCTGCCCAGCTCGCCGGTGAGCTGGCGGGGGTGTAAGGGGGCGGCCACCGACAGAGGTGACTTTTGCACGGCTCGAGGGCGGCACACGGCAGCCGAGGAATCGGCGCGGGCGGCCACAGCAGGCAGCCGCAGATGCACCTGCGGCTGCCTGCGGAAGCCTATACAACGGCCATTTCCACCCGAGAAGAAAAAAAGAGAAGAAACAGACGCGCGGACGGACGGAAGAGGAGAGAGAGAAAGGCGACGGGAAAGATAAAAAGAGAGAAAAAGAGAGAGAAATGTGAGATTTCTTCTCCTTTTTGTTCAATCGTTACACTATATATGGTATTCTAAGTGATTTTCAAGTGTCAAAACATGTATTTCGTCATTTGAAATGTGAAAAAATTCATGTTTATAGCATTTGAGGTTTTATCTAGTTAGATCTATTTTCATTTCGTTCTTATTGTATTTGTTGGGTGGATCTACTGTAGATCCGAAAATATTTGGTGCATTGCTATTTAAATAGTTTGATTTTGTGTATTTTGAAGTTAGATCCAATGTAGTCAATATATGTTGTAGATCTGTGGATTAGGGACAGTTAGGGAGGATTTATTGCGGATGGGATCTCCTCCTAACCTCCCGATGATATCCTTTTAGTTTATTTTATAGCTTTTACGTATGTAGCGATCGCGATGCACCTTTATGTAAATATGTAAATTTTTTGGCCTTCAAACGACATCGAGTCGAAAATCGGGTTTAAGACCCCGTAATAATAAAGATATGTGATTGTGGGTGTTTGGGGTTGTCTAGATGGCTCACATGCCCATGGATAGCCCCAACACATGTTGAATGTTTGTTTTGATTCATGACGCAAAAAACGATTTCCAAATAAGGCAAATGATAAAGATTTTCTAAAAAGAATCAAATTAGGATATTAGATTCACGAGGTTGTAAAATTAAGAGTTTTGGCGAAACTTTGATCCTTTTTTGACGAAAAGGCTACATTTGGTTTTAAAATGTCATAAAAGATGTTTTCGTAAAAAAATAAATAAACGTTTTCATTAAACTTTGTGCATAGGGTTAAAGAGTTCTAGAAGTTGCCTTCATTTTATTTATATTAACTGTTAGAAGGCAATGTATAGTCTCGATTCCTATTTGACAAAAGTTTAAAACTATTGTTTTCTAAAATGACATCTAATAAAAAACCTCAACGTTTTCGAAATTAAAATCAATCATTCTTATAAAAAGCAAAGCCTCGTCGTTTGGGTCAAAAGACGTCTAAACGCTTTCCCGACAAAACACATTTGCCATATAAAATCAAAGCTACTCTTATGCAAAAAGTCACCACAAACATTCATTTAAGCACACACGCACACGCGCACACACACACACACACACACATGTTTTAGTATTTAAAAGGATAGGAAAACATCAAGATTGCGGTAACCGTGTTTCACGGAAGTCGGGGGGTGCCTAATACCTTCCCCTCGCTTAAGCAAACCCCCGAACTCTATGAATCTCGGTTTGCGGACCAATTAACTCGGAGTCACATATGAGCCAGCGATTACGAAAACAAAATTCGGATGAGTTGGTACATCCATTTCAAATATACCAACTGGCGGCTCTGGTCAATTGGCTCATAAGGAAATCGATCTTTCAAAACCCGTCGACATTAAGCCGACCCTTTTCAAAAATCACATTTAATTCAAAAGGCTAAAATTTGAAAGGGGCTTTTAATTATTAAAAAACGAAACGACGAAAATCCCGGCGTCGACAGGTAACTTACCCAACTAGTGCTAAAGAAGCTTTCCACATGAATCCTTGTAAACCATTGAATTAATGCTTAGATTGGGTAGTCCCTTGAATGAATTTGGAAACTTTGGGCTAAGGATGATGTAATTGCCTTAGATGTAATACCCAAGCCTTAAATAAAAGTGGTTGGGTCATGGGTGGAACATATGAACAAGTGGGAAGAATTTTCAGTGAGACCTTTTTGACTTTGGCAATATAGAGGCTTTAATTCGGTATGGGTTGATTTAAAACTTCCTTACTGCTCTTGGATTGTGATACGATAAGTTGGATATGCTCTTGGAGTTTGCATGAGAGATGGAGTGCAAAATAAAATCAAACCCCAGATGAAACTCTTTTAATTCCTGTGTTCCTGTACATGAAGTGCGAATTTTGGACCAAAAATAGCCCAATCAAGCGCTTACTCAGCGCTCCAGCAGTGATTTTTTTAGCATTTAGGTGCTTTAAGCTCCTAATTTTAGCCTCATTTGTTGCATTAATTCCTTCCTTTTGCATGCTACTTGTTCCTACAATAAGTCAAATAGTTAGTATTAATCAAAAAATGATTTTTTGAGACAATCTAACTACAAATTGTGAACTTTTAACATAATTTAACTCCAAGAATCTCAAAACTATAAAATTAACACTTTGGGTTGCTACCCAAATAGCGCTTGATTTTAAGTCATCAGCCCGACCTTTTCCTTTTCAATCATCGTTGGCGAAGAAGAGGATTAAGGTTTTCTGATGATCAAAATTGCTGCCCCAGTAATGTTTCAACCTTTGGTCGTTCGCTTTGAAAGTTTGGTTCGTAGCTAAATCCTCCAATTCCATCGCTCCATGTGGAAACACTTGAATGATGGTGAATGGACCCAACCACCTTAACTTCTATTTTCCTGGGAAAAGTTTCAAGCGGTAGTTAAAGAGAAGAACTTTTTCCCTTAGCTCAAATTTATTCGAGATGATCTTCTTATCATTCCATTTCTTTACTTTCTCCTTATATAATTTAGAGCTTTTGTAAACTTATAGACAAAATTCGTCGAGCTCATTCAATTGTAACACTCACTTTTCACCCGCTGACGTCGCATCAAAATTAAGCTTTTGGATAGCCCAATACGCATTATGCTTAATCTCAACTAGAAGGTGACACGCCTTTCTATATACAAGTTAAAACGGAAACATCCCAATTGGTGTTTTATAAGTGGTCCGATAAGCCCAAAGTGCATCGTCTAATTTCTTTGACCAGTCCTTTCTTTTTAGGCTCACCATTTTCTCCAATATCCGCTTAATTTTCCAATTGGATCCCTTAGCCTATCCGCTAGTTTGAGGATGGTAGGCAATGGCAATCTTATGAGTTACCCCATACTTAACCAAAAGTGTCTCAAATTGCTTATTACAGAAAAGAGTGCCTCCATCGCTAATAATTGTCTTTGGTGTGCCAAACTAGGTAAATATATTCTTCAGAAAAAAATCTCAGAACTACTTTTGCATCATTAGAAGGTAATGTCGTCGCTTCCACCCATTTGGATACATAATCAATTGTGATTAGGATGTACGAGTTACTGAAAGAAGATGGAAATGGCCAATGAAATCTATCCCCCATATCAAATATTTTAACTACCAGAATATTATTTAGGGTCATTGGTCGTTTGGAGATATTACCAATTTGGCATCTGTCGTACTGTAGCACAAATGTACGAGCATCTTTAAAGAGAAAATGTCAGTAAAATTTAGATTGAAGTACCTTGAATGCAATCATATCTCCCCCATAGTGCCCTCCGTAATTTGAAGCATGGCAATGGTGAAGTATGTTCTAAATTTCTTCTTTGGGTACACATCTTCTTAACAACAGATCAGTACATTTCTTAAATAAGAATGGTTTATCCCACATGTAAAATTTCACAGTGCAAAAACTTCTTTCGTTGTTGTTTTGAGGCATCATACCACTTACTAAGTAATTCACAAAATCAACATTCTATGGCACTTCCGTCGTAATAGAAAAAAGTTGTTCATCCGAGAATGACTCATTAATTACTAACCCGTCATCCTCTTGCTTCCCTGAATTCTCTAATCTAGATAAGTGATCTGCTACCTGATTGTCGGTCCCTTTTCTATCCCGAATTTGTAAGTCAAATTCCTGAAGTAAGAGTACCTATCTTATCAAACGCGACTTCGCATCTTTCTTAGAGATCAAATACTTTATGGCAGAATGGTCCTTGAATACCACCACTTTTGTCCCGATGAGATATGCTCGAAATTTATCAAATGCATAAACTACTGCTAAAAACTCTTTTTCTATTATTGTATAATTGAGCTAGGCATCCGACAGTGTCTTGCTCACGTAGTAGTATGAAACATCTTATCCTTGCGTTGGCCCAAAACTGACCCAATCGCAAAATCACTCACATCACACATCAACTCAAACGATAAGTTCTAATCGGAGGCGACAATCACCGGAGCCGTAACCAACTTCATTTTCAATATCTCAAAAGCTTCAAGACAGGCCTTATCAAACTTGAATGGTACATAATTTTCTAACAGATTGCGTAACGGTTTAGTTATCTTCGAGAAAATCCTTTATGAACCGTCGATAGAAACCTGCATGCCCCAGAAAACTTTGAATTCCCTTAACTGATGAAGGCGGTAGAAGCTTCTTGATTCTTTATCCACTTTTATTCCTTTTGCTGACACTCTATGCCCCAAAAGGATACCCTCTTAAACCATGAAATGGCATTTTTCCTAATTCAAAATCAGATTTTTCTTAATGCAACGTTTAAGTACTAGAATTTGGTTCTCCAAACATAAATTGAAAGAATCCCCAAAAATTGAGAAGTTGTCCATAAATACCTCGAGATTATTTTCGACCATATCCGAGAAAATAGCCATCATGCACCAATGAAAAGTGGTTGATACATTGCATAATCTGAAGGACATCCGTCTGAACACAAGAGTCCCGTAGGGGCAAGTAAAAGTTATATTTTCTTTGTCCTTGGGTCCAATAGCAATCTAATTATACCCTGAATACCCGTCCAAGAGACAATAATACTCATGTTCAGCCAATCGATCTAGTATTTAGTCAATGAACGGTAGCAGAAGATGGTCCTTACAAGTGGCCATGTTCAGTTTCTTGTAATCCATGCATACTCTCCACCTAGTTACTATTCTTGTCGGAATCAGTTCATTATTTTCATTAACAACTACCGTCATTCCACCTTTCTTTGGCATGCACTCTACTAGACTCACCCAAGCACTATCTAAAATTGAATAGATGATCTCTGCATCAAGCCACTTAATGATCTCCTTTTTCACCACTTCCTTCATAATAGGGTTTAACTTGCATTGCTGCTTAATAGTCGGTTTGGCCCCTTCTTCGAGTAGAATCTTGTGCATGCATCAGGCTAATTCCCTTTATATCCCTAAGAATCCATCCCAAAGCAGATTTATATTCTCTAAGAACCCTCAAAAGCTTACTCTCTTACCCATCTGTAAGGGTTACAAAAATAATCACTAGCAAAGTAGATGACTCACCCAAATATGCATACTTAAGATGATTAGGTAACTATTTAACCTCCAAAGTTGACGATTCCTCTAATGAAATTTTTGCACCAGCATTAGACTTCCCCGAATAGTCAAGTGCTTCAAACTGTTGCTTAAACTTAGTGTACCTTAGTGAAAAATCCAACAGCTACACATACTCTAAAGCTTCTGACTAATCTAAAATTTCTTCACTAATGATGGAAGTCTCAACAGGGTCAAGAACACCACTACCCGCAAATACTTCATTCATTACTCTATCAACCAAATCCACTCTGAAGCGTTCATTAACATCACTAAGGAATTTCATTGCCTTAAACACGTCAAAAGTTAACTTTTGGTCCTGAACCCGCATTGTTAGTTGTCCTTTTCTAAACATTAATCAACGTTCTCCCCATTATAAGGAATTGTCGACCCAAAATGATTGAAATATCTCGGTACTCCTCAAAATCTAATACGATAAAATCTGTTGGGAATATGAATTTTTCAACCTTAACCAAAACATCCTCCACAAATACCCCGTGGATAAGTGAGTGGCATGTTTGCTAACTACAGAGTTACATTTATAAGAGTGGCTTCTTTCAAACCTAACTACTAATAAATTGACAAAGGCATGAGGTTTATACTTGCGCCCATATCACACAAACAACGATTGAAAAATTGGTTCCCTATTATGCAAGGTATGGTGAAGCTGCCCAGATCCTTAAGCTTTGGTGGAAGCCTTTTTTGTAAGACTACACTACACTCCTTTGTTAAAGCCACGATTTTAAATTCACCCAACCTTCTCTTCTTTGACAAAATATCTTTCATGAATTTGACGTAGCTGGACATCTGTTCCAAAGCATCAGTGAATGAAGTGTTAATTTACAACTTCTTAAACACATCCAGAAATTTTAAAAAACTGCCTGCCTAATTTATGCTATTACAATCATTGTGGAAATGGAATAGGCGGTATTAAAGAAGTATTTTTATCCATTTTTGCCTTCTTATCTGAATGTGCCTTTGAATCAGTCGGTTTCTCTTCACTTTCTTTAATAACTTCTAGAATTTTTTCCTTAACATCTGTCGGTATCTTGGCTTCAGTCCCATGCATTTCTTTACCACTTCTAAATGTGACTACTCGACACTACTCTTTTCCTTCTCTTCATGGGTTCACCTCTATGTCACTTGGCAAAATCCCTTGGAGACGACTATTCATTACATTTTCTAACTGTCCCATCTGGTTTTCAAGGCTGCGAATTGACACCGCTTGGCTTTTTATGTTCATGCCTATTTGACTCATCATCTTGTATTTTCCACTCATCATTGACTCAGTTCATGCCATAAATTTAGCCAACATCTCCTTCAAGTGTGACTGCTTCTTTGGTTGTTGAGGGATTTGGTTATGGAATCTGGGTGGATTAGACTGTCTTTGAGTATTCTGCTGATAGGCTTAATTATCTCTCCACAAAAAATTTGGATGGTTCCTCCACCATGGATTATAAATGTTAAGGTTGCTACTGTTTTGTTATCAATTATAATTCCCCACTAACTTCACTGATTCTGAGCTAATGGCACATTGGTCGCTGGAATGGTTTCCAGCATATAACTCATAAACCATTTCTACACTCTAAATATTAAGTGCCCCAAGAGAATCGATCTTCTTTGTAAGAACCGCTATCTGAGATGTCACATTGCATATAATGTTATAACTGCATCCAGTTCAATATATCCCCATTGCCCGTGGTTGATTCACCTATGCAGTTGGTCATTGATAATTGTTGGCTGCCATAGTCTCCAACAAATTATATGCTTCATCAAAAAAATTAGCAATTAGAGCTCTTCCTGCATCAGCGCCAATACCGGTACATGTAACACTAGATAATATGATGTAAAATGTCTGTACTTGTAACCATTGAGGTATCCCGTCATGAAGGCATCTACGTAACAGATCCTTGTACCTATATCATACCTTATATAGAGATTCTAAATCGTGCTGAATGAAATGTCGACGCTGGAATTTTCGTTGTTTCGTTTTTTAATAATTAAAAAGCCCTTTCCAATTTTAGCCTTTGGATTTAAGATGTGATTTGTTGAAAAGGGTCGGCTTAAGTGTCGACGGGGTTTCGAAAGGTCAATTTTAAAATGAGCCAGTTGACCAGAGTCGCCAGTTGGTATATTTGAAATGGATGTACCAACTCATCCGAATTTTGTTTTCGTAATCACTGGCTCATATGTGACTCCGATTCAAATGGTCCACGAACCGAGATTCATAGAGTTCGGGGGCTTGCTTAAGCGAGGGGAAGGTGTTAGGCACCCCCCGACTTCCGTGAAACACGGTTACCGCAATCTCGATGTTTTCCTATCCTTTTAAATCCTAAAACGTGTGTGTGTGTGTGTGCGCGCGCGCGCGCGCGCCTAAATGAATGTTTGTGGTGAATTTTCGCATAAAAGTTACTTCGATTTTATATGACAAATGTGTTTTATCGAAAAAGTGTTTTAGACGTCCTTTGACCCAAATGACAAGGCTTCGCTTTTTACAATGAAGATTGATTTTAATTTTGAAACCGATGAGGGTTTTTTATTAGATGTCATTTTTAGAAAATAATAGTTTTTAAACTTTTGTCAAATAAGAATCGAGACTATACATTGCCTTCTAACAGTAAATTTAAATAAAATGAAGGCAACTTCTAGAAACTCTTTAACCCTATGCACAAAGTTTAATGAAAACGTTTATTTATTTTTTACGAAAAAATATCTTTTATGACATTTCAAAATCAAATGAAGCCTTTTCGTCAAATAAGGATCAAAGTTTCGCCAAAACTCTTAATTTTAAAATCTCGTGAATCTAATATCCTAAATTGATCATTTTTAGAAAATCTTCATCGTTTGCCTTATTTTTTGGAAAATCGTTTTTGTATCGTAAATCAATATAAGCATTCAAAACGTGTCGGGGCTATCCATGGGCATGTGAACCATCCAGACAACCCCAAACACCCACAATGACATATCTTTATTATTACGGGGCCTTAACCCGACCTCGACTTGGTGTCGCTTTAAGGCCCGATGTTACATATGTACAACCATCGTAAGCGTAGTGGCCATTAGTCGTCTTTTGTGATCAACTCAGGTTTTTTTGGATCAACTGTTTGCCTTGCCTCAAATGACCGGATGCTCGTTGTCCGTTGTGGCGGCTTTGACCGTAAATCGTTGGGGTGGCTTCGTGTTGCGGTCCACCTTCCTTTTCGCATGTCGGGTCAAATGACGATTTTTCCCTCCTGTCAGGGTTAATACACAGGCGCAAAATTTGGGTGTCTACAGATGCCCCTCTTTATCATGTTTATGGAATGAAATATGAAATGGACATGATAAAGAAGTAGGCACCCGATGCATGAGAATGCCAATACATATTTAACGATGCCGCACATACGTTAAGATGATGCGATGTCACATTCAATATGTTCATGTAGAGGTTATTTTCAAAGTTACGAATGAACACTACTCGGATCTCGTCTCCGGCGGGTCATTTTTGAGTTGGTTAGGTATCGTTTCTGACTGGTCGTTTTTGACTTGGTCAGGTATCGTTTCTGACGGGTCATTTTTTGAATTGGTCAGGTATCGTTTCTGACGGGTCGTTTTTGAATTGGTCAGGTATCGTTTCTGACGGGTCGTTTTAAATTGGTCAGGTATTGTTTCTGGCTGGTCGTTTTTTGAATTGGTCAGGTATCGTTTCTGACTGGTCGTTTTTTGAATTGGTCAGGTATCGTTTCTGACTGGTCGTTTTCTGAATTAGTCAGGTATCGTTTCTGACGGGTCGTTTTTGAATTGGTCAGGTATTGTTTCTGACTGGTCGTTTTTTGAATTGGTCAGGTATCGTTTCTGACTGGTCATTTTTGAATTGGTCAGGTATCGTTTCTGACTGGTCGTTTTTTGTATTGGTCAGGTATCGTTTCTGACTGGTCGTTTTCTGAATTGGTCAGGTATCGTTTCTGACGGGTGGTTTTTGAATTGGTCAGGTATCATTTCTGACTGGTCTTTTTTGAATTGGTCATCCGGTTCTAAAATCTTGTATCTTAACGTGGGACAAGTTACATGTTAACTCGGGGTACCAAAAAGGGAGGCAAAAGGGCACGGAGACCAGTCGCAGGTGCAACTGCGGCCAGCCGCAGATGCATCTGCGGTTGGGATCGGATCCTATTTCAGATCGCGACCCCCACGATCTGTTTACTTTTTCACTTTTTCTTTCTCTCGTTTTCGGTTCTCCTCGTCCCCCACCCGGCTTTTCTGTCTTTTGGACATCTTTTGGCAAAATCTGCTCCGATTAAATCAATCTACGCACTTTGGGTAACGTTTTAACTCTTTTTTCTTTGATTTTCGCTTTCGTTTGGCTATGTATTTACTTGTTTAAATGTTTTTAATTTTAGCAATGCATGCCTATATGAGATATTTGTGTTGGACGTAGCATAGATAAACAATGGGTTTTGCAGACACGCTTTATTTACTTTGAAAAACCATGGTTTTAGTCATTTTATGCTCATGATGCATCATTTTCACTTGCATTTGGGATTTGCTGGTTGCCTGACTTGATTAAACATGCCTGATCGTGCATGGGATGTCCATTTTACAAACGAAACTCTGCCGAAATTTCGGGAAATCTAGCGCACCCTTAGGGATTTACTTATGCATTTTCAATTCATAAACATGTCATGCTGCCCTATGATTTTTAGCAATATGCAATAAGATTTTTGATAGATAATGAGCTAAGGATGTACCTCCTTTTCGTGATGTCATTTCTGTCATGGATCCTGATGCTCCCAGTGGCTCCATAGTGCCCCGGGTGGCCGGTGTCCATCGTCGTAGGGCGACCACCTCAGCTCCAGCTCCAATCCTGACCCGCCATTCCCGTATATTGGCGGAGTCTGTCCTTCGCCCGGTTCGACCTAATGTTGGTGAGGATGCCCCAGCTGAGGCAGAGGCAGGTCCCTCGGGCACAGCGGCTCCTCCCCCCACGCGTCGGACCTTACCAGGGGCCCGTGCCAGGATACCGGATCTGCTCAGTCCTGATCTCAGCAGTCATCCCTCAGCTTACCTTGCGGCTAACGAGGTATATCCGTCGTTTAAGTAGTTCATTCAAATCCGTATGGTTACCATGCCTGACTTTTGATGGCTATCACAGGTTCCTGAGTTTACCCAACCTCGGGGCAACTGGTTCAGCATCTACACTCTCTACCATGCGCTGCATTCCGACTACAAGGGGATGGTAGATTCTTGGGGTTTCAGACATTTCTTCACTATCGCCCCTCGCCGGTGTCCCCTATATGAGGGCCCTATCTGAGCGCTGGTTCCACCAGACACAGTCGCTTCACCTTCTGGACTGTGAGCTGCTACTGACCCCTCTAGACTGGCGTTATATCACCGGGGTGGAGTTCTCTGGACCCCAAGTCCTTCTGGAGTCGGACATCACCCCCGCAGCTGTTCGATCCTTGTTGGGATACTCTCCCCAAGATAAGGTCTTTAAGGCCCGCATCATTCGATCGAGAGCCTTGGTTGTAGATGTCATTGGAGGGGTCCTCTCCGAGCCATTCCCTGAGAACCGGTCTGCTCGTGACTTTCTGCTCCGACGCTTATTTTTGACCATTATGAGGGGCTGTTTTCTGGGGAACAACTCCTCGACTATTCATTTCAGTATCGTTGGGGCTACCCGTGAGGTTGACCGGATCGGGGATTATGATTGGGGCTCCTTCACCTTCGCTTACTTCCTCCATGGTCTTCGTCTTCGCTCAGAGGGACAGACGGATGCCTGGCTCAGATTCTACCCCTTCCTGCTAGTAGGTCCCTTTTCATTGTATAGTCCTTGATTTGTTCCATTTCTTTGTTCCTTCCTGCTACTTACGGTTTTCCTGTTTTGTTTAACAGTTCTGGGCTTACGAGAGACTACCCTGCTTGCGGCCAGTTACTACCCTTGGTCCGAAGACTTATCCCAGGGGTCGTCGATGGCATCATAGTACTCTTGAGGAGACCACAGTGTCAGATAGCTTTGCTCACTGTCGACTGTAGTTAGAGCTGATCTCGTCCGCGGATGTGATCTGGGTTCCCTACACGGCGGATCATTTGGCGGCTGGCCTCGCCGGTGGTTATGCCGCGGATCTAGAGCTTGCCTTATCCACTCGTCGCATTCCATTTCTGACCTATGGTGGATGGAAGCTGTATCTAGGGGAGCGCGCCATCAGATGTGTGTCTGGGGAGGCTCGTATCCCTTTCGCCCCTCCCTCACAGAGATTTTGGTTCGCGGATGCCCATCTTCCAGAGGCCCTGACAGCCGGGGAGGACGGATATATGTTGTCTGCCGGTCCTCATACAAGCGAGATCTTCAGTACCTGGTGGAGACCCCGCACCATCGGGCCTCAGACCCGGGCCACCTTCTTTCTCGGAGACCTGGTTCACGGGTCGGTGATGATGACGGATTGGATGGAGTGTGTACGGGCCCCCACCCATTCGGACCAGATTGCTTCCCTCACTCGGCAGGTGGATCAGTTATCCCTTTTTGTTCGAAGCCTGGGCCGAGATCCAGAGGAGGCTTATGTCGCGGACTCGCATGGATTCGATTTTGGTGCAGGCTCCGGCCCATCGGATGCCCCAATTCCACCTTATTCCTGCCCAGACCTGAACTTTGAGGATGAGGCTTCCATTCCCCGGGATTTGCCTGCAGATCAGTTTGATGATGATGCCTTTATTGATGGCATAGATTTCACTGATTAGATTTTGATAGGCTAGGATCTCTGTATTTGGACCTGTTTTGTTTTATTTATCATCATCATTTTTCATTCCATGTATTATGTACAGAATTATCTTTATTTTATGCATAATCTTTCCTTTATGATGATCCATTTATTCCATTATAGCTTGTATGATGCATGATTTATTATATACTTGGATAAAGAAATTGACCCCTGTATAGTCTTTTGATACTGCTTTTTACAGATGTCATCCCTGGACGTGGTTCGCGTGGACCCTTGCGCCCCCTCAGGGATCATTGGCAGGCTCCGCTTGTGGTTGGATAGCTTGCTACCCTTTGACCGGATCATCGCAGAGGGTCTTTTGGGACACTCCTGGGCTCTTTTGTCATTCCAGGTGCCGCCGGGCTTTGTTGACGGCATCCTCAGTTGTTGGATCCCGGACAAACATGTTTTCAGGTTTGGGCTGGAGTATCTGACCCCTACCCTTGAGGAGTATGCTCGCTTTACCGGTTTGTCGGTGGATGGTCCCTGCGCAGGGTTACCTCAGGCCATATGCGCCGTCAATTCTTGACTTTTACAGGCTTGTGGAGGACAGCTCTGCTATCTACGATCTCCTCGAGCCACCTTGTTCCTCTGCCCTTCTTGGTTGACAGGTTTGGCTCGGTGGACAACTTTTCTCGATTCTCCAGTGATTTTTCAGTGTCTGAGGAACGCTGGGGCGCTTTAAGAGTGGATGTTTTGATGGCCTGTGTCATATCAGTTCTATACATGCCTGCCGAGGACGGCCTCCTGGACATGCGGGTTATTGTAGCGGTTCAGGCCCTTCAGGAGGATCATACTATCCTTCCCATGATATTAGCAGAGACTTACCTGTTGGCCTTGTATTGTCATTCCTTCTCTGGTCGCATCTTCAAGGGAAGCTCTATCTTGTTGTATGTATGGTTCATGAGCCACCTCAGACCCATCGGGCAGTTTCGTCGGCATGGGTTTTGTTTCAGCCACAGCTTGGCCATGCAGTTCTCATTCCGTCCTCGGCGATGCACTGATGCGGCCTCATGGAGGGAGTTCTTATCGGCCATTGAGGAGCCCTTCCATTTCCTAATCTACTCGGGTTATTGCTCCTTCCTGAGCTTTTTGACTCACGTGCCCCCACTTGATTTCCTTCCTCTTCTCGGTTTGAGGGAGTGACGACTTACCACCCCTTAGCTGTTATGGGGCAGTTTGACCAGCTGCAGGATCTTCATCTCTTTGCAGGAGCAGCTGACTACCGATTTCTCAAATCGACTCAGACGGAGAGGGAGATGCTGAGGGTGTATGATCTTTGGTCACACAGGGTCTCGGCCGAGTTTGGGGATAGTCATCCTGGTCAGACACCCGATTATCTGCTATGGTTGCGAGGAGATTCTGAGATTGCCGACTTTGACCAGATTGGGGTATTGGATGGTCCTCGAGGACTTTTCCCAGATGAGACCAGTTCAGATGCGGTCATTCCTCCGGAGTTTTCAGGATTAGCGCCCAGATCTGATGTTGAGGAGGTTTCTGCTTCAGTATATGTTCCTTCCCCTGATTTGGCAGATCGGATCCAGAGATTAATGATTGAGGGTACCCGGCTCCGGTCAGCCTTGAGTACTACTGAGACTGAGAGGGATACCGCCCACGCTGAACGGAATACTGCTGTACTAGCTCGTGATGTCGCCCTCTCTGCCAGAGATAGTATTATCGAGCAGGTCAGAGTTGTCATGGAGGGCCATTCTGCGACTGTTAGTAGGGCTGCTGCCCTTTTGACTCGGATTGACATGATGGAACAGCAGATTGCGGGTGAGCCGGAGGCTTGTGATGCTCCGACTATTCTGTCTATCCTGCTCCAGCTGGTCTCTGACCTGTAGATGATTTTATTTCTTGCACGGACTATGTCAGTTTCATCACTTTTATTTAAAAGATAGACTTGTAATCAAAATGTTTTGTATATATAGAGAAATATTTATGGTTTAGTCATTTCTCTTTTTGGTGCATCGTCGCCCTTCATTGGATCCTCATTTCATCCAGTCGATTATGATTTCGATATATTGCCTTATTTCTTTCCTCATGTCTTGATTGGAACTCCACAGATATTGCCGCATGCCCTTCTGATTTCATCGGAGTGAGTCTTGGATTTTGGGCTGATTATATGGCTAGGTTTAGGTAAGATTCGGAATGTATTTATCAGAGTAGGGTTTCGGGGTTTTCTAGAAATGGGTTTGGTATAGGGATAAGGTTTATTATTTTGTATAGAACGGACCGCGCCATGATAGCTGCCTACGTACTCCCACAAGGTCAGGAGATCAGGTCCTACGTAGTTCGAGTTACAAGGGAGATAGAATTTTTTTTTTTTTTTTTTTTTAAGCATAGAACCGTTTAACAGAGTCAGAATTCAGGGGCTGCGGGAATACCTCGTCATCCATCTCTTGTAGGATGAGGGGCCCTCCAGATAGGACTTTCTTGATCACAAAGGGTCCTTCCCAATTTGGAGCGAATTTCCCTTTGGCTTCGTCTTGACAGGGCATGACCCTCTTTAGCACTTGGTCATTTTCTTTGAACTTTCGGGACCGTATCTTTTTGTCGTACGATCGAGAGATGCGTTGCTGATACAACTGACCGTGTAATATAGCCGCCACCCTCCTTTCATCTATTAAGGCTAGTTGGTCATACCGACTTTGTATCCAATCCTCCTCGTCAATCCGAGCATCGAGCAAAATTCGGAGGGATGCCATCTCCATTTCAACTGGCAAAACGGCCTCCATCCCATATACCAAGGTGTAAGGAGTTGCCCCTGTAGACGTACGAACTGATGTCCGATATGCAAACAGTGTGAGGGGTAGCAAGTCTGGCCATCCGATGATTGGCAGACATTCTTGCCATAATTCTCTTTATATTCTTATTCGCCGCCTCCACGACCCCATTCATTTTGGGCCTGTAAATGACAGAATTGAGATGCTTGATCTTGAATTGGGCGCATAACTCCTTCATAAGGGCATTGTTCAGATTCTTGGCATTGTCAGACACCAAGATTTCAGGCTGTCCGTATCGGCAAATGACATTGTTCCTGATGAAACTGACTATGACTTCCTGCGTTACTTTGGGGAAAGAAGCTGCCTCCACCCATTTAGTGAAATAATCAATCATGACGAAAATGAACCGGTGGTCGTTGCTCGCTTTGGGCTCCACGGGTCCGATTACATCCATACCCCACATGGAGAACGGCCAAGGGGAAGTCATACAATGCAGTTCATTAGGAGGCGCATGCATCACATTACCGTGTGCTTGGCATTGGAAACATCGCTTGACATGATCGTCACAGTCAGCCTTAAGTGATAGCCAGTAATGCCCTGTTCTTAGAATTTTCTTGGCCAACATCGGTCCGCTCATATGCGGCCCACATACTCCACTGTGCACTTCGCCCATGATCTTTTGTGCTTGAGTCTCGTCTACATATCGCAACAATCCCAAGCCAACATCCCTCTTATATAGAGAATCTCCGCTTAAATAGAATTTCATTGCCATCCTTTGGATTCTCTGCCTTTCCGTTCGGTTCGCCTGGTCGGGGAGAGATCTATCCCTCAAGTATTTCTGAATGTCATGATACCAGGGCTGATTTGGCTGAACCACATCTTCTGATAACTCCGATATATATTCTTCGTAAGCGGGAGCATTTTGCACTGTTATTTCAATCTGGGGAGTGGCTTTGCTTTTGAGTACGTGTACTAACGAAGCCAGGGTGGCCAATGCATCGGCAAAGTCATTTCGCCCCTTGGGAATGTGTCGGAAAGCTATGTCTTCAAATTCTTGCATCAATCGGATTACACACCGGTGGTACGGAAGTAACCGAAGCTCCTTAGTGCCATACACCCCTGTCGCCTGTCTGATTACCAACTCTGAATCTCTGAACACGGCTAATTTTTTCACTCCCATATTGCGGGCGAATCTCAGTCCCAATATACATCCTTCGTATTCAGCCGTATTGTTCGAGTTACTGAACTGTAACTTGGTGAGAACCGGGTATTGTTCGCCCGTAATGGAGACCAGGACCGCTCCAGCTCCAGCCCCTTCAGCATTCATGGCACCGTCGAAATACATTTTCCAAAATTGCCCTTTATCATCACACCTCGTCTGTTGGACCCACAGTATGTCTTCACCTGGTAGGGAAGTTTCTAAAGGCTTCATTCCCCCCGTCGGCATCTCTGATAATTGATCTGCAATTCCCTGCCCCTTCACGGCTTTCTGGGTGACATAGAGGATATCGAATTGCTGTAGGATTAACTGCCACCTCGACAATCGACAATTCAACATCGGTCTTTCAAATATATACTTCAAGGGGTCGATTCGCGAGATCAAATAGGTAGTGTGTCCATGAAGGTAATGCTGTAACCTCATAGCAGCCCATGCCAAGGCGCAGCATATTCTCTCGATCGGTGTGTAATTCTGTTCACAACTGCTGAATCTCTTGCTGAGGTAATAAATGGCATGCTCCTTGCCGAATTCATTCTTCTGCCCCAACATACAACCCATCGCCATATCGTTTACGGATATATACAGGAAAAGGGGAATCCCGTCCTTCGGAGGTACCAAGACTGGCGCTTCTGTTAATTGCTTCTTAATAATCTAAAAGGCCTTTTGGCATTGACTGTTCCACTCTCGGGAGGCATCTTTCCTTCATAGTTTAAAGATCGGTTCGCAGGTGGTTGTCAGATGGGATATGAACCGACTGATGAAGTTTATCCTCCCCAAGAATCCCCTTATCTCCTTCTCTGTACAAGGTGCTGGCATATCCACAATGGCTTTGATCTTAGCCGGATCCAGTTCGATACCTCGATTGCTTACCAAGAATCCAAGGAGTTTACCTGACTGAACTCCGAAGGCACACTTTGCTGGATTGAGCTTCAAATTATACTTCCTGAGCCGCTCAAATAGCTTCTTGAGGTGAGTCACATGGTCAGATTCCGTCCTTGATTTCACAATAATGTCATCCACGTAAACCTCTATCTCCTTGTGCATCATGTCGTGGAATAGGGCCATCATGGCCCTCTGATAAGTGGCTCCTGCATTTGTTAGGCTGAAAGCAAGTCGTCTATAACAAAACGTGCCCCAGGGGGTGATGAAGGCGGTCTTTTCTCGGTCCTCTTCCGCCACCATTATCTGGTGATATCCCGCAAAACAATCGACAAATGAATACATTTCATACTGAGCCGTATTATCCACCAAGATGTGTATGAAAGGCACTGGGAAGTTATCCTTGAGACTGGCTTTGTTCAGATCCCTATAGTCAACGCATACTCTCACCTTTCCTCCGGGCTTCGCCACTAAAACTATATTGGAAAGCCATTCTGGGTAAGTGGACACCATGATGATCCCAGCCTTGAATTGCTTGACTATCTCTTCCTTCACTTTTAAGCTCCACTCTGGTTTTAACTTTCTCAGCTTCTGCTTAATTGGCCTGAAACTCTCCTTGATAGGCAATCGATGTACCACAATATCCGTGGACAACCCGATCATGTCTTCATGTGACCAGGCAAACACATCCTCATATTGGCTCAATAACTCAGCTACTTCTGCTTTCTGGTTGGGAGTCAGGTCTACCCCAATTTTCAACTCTTTGGGATTCTCAGGGGTTCCTATGTTGATGGTAATGGTTTGGTCTAGGTTGGGTTTGGGTTTATCCTCGACCCACTCTTTGATCTCGTTGGGAGCATCGTCATCACCTACTTCGTCCTGCTCAATTCCCATCAAATCGAAATCCAGTTCTATATCAAAATCATAATCGTCTTTCAAATTTGGAAAATCGTTTATTAGGCTAAAATGACTCAAATCGGTACACCTGACATGAAACAAAAATATTTGTCATATATATAAACATTAAGCACATGACTTCCTTTTTCAATAATCATGACAAAAATATGAAATAGACGTGCAGATACATAAAACAAAAACAGCGTCTTAAAAACCCCTTGATCCCCCTACTGGACAAGATTCCTGGACACTCCTGCATTTACCCTTTTTTGGATACTACTGGCTGCACGGTCCAATTCCTGGGGATCACTTCTGTTTTATAGCTAGTGATGGAGGGGGTTTCTGTATCTGGCACCCCTTCAATGATTGCGGCAACTTGGCTTCGGCTTTCATTTACACTTTCCTCGGGAACTTCTATCCCAGCCCAATTGATGAATGGCGTGATCTACTTACCTTCAGACATCTTCTCCTTTCCCTTTTCATTGGGGCCTGACTGCCCCGAGAGATGACACTTTTTCTCAAACTGCTCCATGATTTCCTGTAAGAATTTCCTCTGCTGGACCAATCCCTTGGCTGGGGGAGCCTCCACCTTACCCTCTGCTTCAGATGCAGGCTTGATTACCTTCGGGGAGTGTTCATTATTGGTTCTCGGGATCGGGACTCCGGTTATCCGAACGGGAATTTTCTCGTATGAGTTCTTCGACCTTGCACCTCCATGATATCCTAACCCCGCCTTGCCTGACTGCACTGGTATTTTGATGGGTTCGGTGATTCCTTGGCTGCTCTTGCCCAGCCCTTGCCTCGGCTGGAAGTTCATAGCCATCATTTCCGGGGCAACGAAGGTGAGCTCGGGGGACATTTTAGGCTTTAACTCCGGAGCTCCCAACTGCTTGTACTGAGGGGTGCTAATTTCAAATGCCTGATAGCTGATTGGTTCGGCCGATTCGTCCACATGGATCACAGGCATGCCTTTTACAGAGGGAACAGGGTAGTCAGATTCTGCTGCAATTGTTACCAAGTGCCCCTCAACGATGAATTTTATTTGCTGATGTAGGGTGGAGGGAACTGCCCCTGCCATATGAATCCAGGGCCTCCCTAGTAGCATGTTATAACTGGCCATGATATCTAGCACCTGGAAGGAAATGTCAAAAGTATAAGGGCCGATCTCCACTGGTAGCTCAATCTCTCCCACTGTATCCTTTCTAGATCCGTCAAACGCCCTCACCACCACTTGGCTGGCCCGCAGGCGCTTAGGGTTGATTTTCATCTTCTCCAGAGTACTATATGGGCAAATATTCAGGGCTGACCCACCATCAATCAATACTCCGTTCATCACATACTCGGAGGAGATGACCGCAATGTGTAACGGCCTACGATGCCCTCTCCCTTCTTTGGGGATATCGTCGTAGGTAAATGAGATTACATTGTTGTCCAACAGGTGGCCCACCAAGTGGCTGAATCTTTCTGTACTAATTGACTTGGGGACATGAGCCTCTTCCAGGACTTTGCTTAATACCTGATGATGATCAGTTGATGCCAATGCAAGATCTAAGATTGATGTCAGGGGCGGTTGCACCTCAAGTGCCTTAACCACATCTGCCTTGCCGCGATTCATTTTCTCCCAAAACTTCAATGCTTTTTCCTCCGATATTTTCCCGTTTTCCTTTTTCGTGTTCTCCAAAACCCGCCTTGGTAAATACAATGGATTTCCCTTAGAGCTGACTGATGCACAACTGGCCTCCCTCTCGGTCTTTCCCCCATAATTCCATGGAACAACTTTCAGACTGGTAATTGGCAATTGTGACATGGCTGCTATAACAAGGGGTCTTGGGGCCGTCAACCGGATAGGCTCTCTTTTGGTACTTCGAATTACCCCAACCAACTTGATAGGCTCATTTTGCGCGCCCTCCTGGGCATTGGTCATAGCAATCTCTTCTTCTATCCTCCTTACGTACCTCAATTTCAAGGGACCTTCCACCCCACCGGTTTCCACTACGTTCACGTCTCCCCCACTATGCTCGGGAAGAGGGTTGGCCTTTACATTTGGGGGTTCCGGTTGTTCCACCACGATCTCCCCGCTGTCAATCATGTTCTGGATTTTGTGTTTTAGCGACCAGCACTCCTGGGTGTCATGCCCCGGGGATGCCGAGTGATAAGCGCATCTCTTGCTAGGGTCATATCTCTTGCCCTTCGGGTCTGATGGAAGTGCTAGCTCTGTAATCTTTTTCTGGCTTACCAACAAGGCCAGTATTTGCTCCAATGAATCCCCCAATGGGGTGAACTCCCTCTCTTGTGGCTTTTCGAATTTCCTGCGCCCCTCATACCTTTGATTGTTGAAATTTGATGGACGCGGGGCCTCATTTCTTTGCGTGCGGACCGGAGGGCTGGTCATTGCCTTCCCAGATAGCCCTTGCAATACCAGGGACACATCCTCTTCTTTTCTCTTCTAGGGTCTCCGGGAAGAGCTGCCATAGTTTCCACTCTGGATTTGCTTAGCAACAGCCTCGAGAGCTGTGAAGTCTCGGATTTTCCCCGACTTTAAACCCATCTCAGCCATCTCCCCATGTTTGATCATCTCCGCAAAAGGCTTCCCTATCCCCGCTATCACCCTTTCATAGTAAGGGGCCTCTTGGATATCGATGAATGTCATAACCATCTCTGCCTCACTCATGGGTGGGTTTACTTGGGCCGCCATCCTCCTCCACCATTGAGCATAGTCTCTGAAGGATTCATTGGTCTGCTTCCTGATTTTCGTCATCTGGTATCGATCCGGGGCCATCTGGGATTGAAAGTTGTATTGCGTTAGGAATGTGTGGGCCAGCTCCTCCCAATTGTGAATTTTAGCATTATCTAACCTCGCATACCATGTCCTAGCCTCCCCTGTCAGGCTTTTCTGGAACAGTTGCATTCTCAATGATTCGTCCTCAGCATATCCCCCTAGCTCTCCGATGTATACTTTCAAATGTGTGTAAGGATCCCCTGACCCGTTATACTTTTCAAATTCGGGGAGTTTGAACTTCTCGGGATATTTGGTTCCCGGAAAAATACATAAATCGGAGTAGTTAACACTGCCATATGACCCGATCCCCTTCATAGTTTTTATGGCCTCTTCCATCTGCTTTATCTTTTTACTGACACTGCTGGCAACCTCATCTTCTAGGATGATAATAACCTGCTTCTACGGTTCAACCTTCGGAGTTTCTGGGGTCAGCCTGTTCCCTTGAGATGATGGCCCCGGTGGATCCTCGAGTTGTAGCCCTGATTTGAGCTTAAAATGCTCTTTGAGCAGCATGGTCAGTTCCATCATTTGATTTCTCACAGCATCGAATTCTTCCCGAGATACGGGAGCCGGGTTAGGATTAGGGTTCTCAGCCATTTCGACTATTGACTCTCTGGCTTTCTTGGATCAGAGACGGGTTTGGGGCGCAATCATGCAAATAAAACACGCCAAGGTTTAGTTCCGGAAAACGACACTGCCAGACGCATGCTAAAGCAAATATTGTTTGGCCTTTTTGGGTTTTGTAATCTTTTTCTGCAAAACAGGGTCAGTATCCCTTTATTTTAATCAAGGCATGACATTGTGCAGTTATGATGCTCTCCAAGCTGTCCCTGTAAAACAGAGGTTAGTACTTTTATTTTGACACAGCGTGAGGTACAAAATGTTTGACTAAGCATGATGTCGTGTGCGTAAAACGTAAAAGGGTATGAAGAGACTTCCACGCGTTTGGGTTTATCTGAGGCTGACCTACCCTAAGTTCCTCTCGCGGGCTTTTTGTCATGAAGGTTCCCAGATCTTCGCAACATACTAGAAGGGAATAAATCTGATCTTTCAATTGGATTGGATCTGAGTGGATGCTTTTCCTGAGCCTCACCGGGGAGCACCCCTTTGAGTCCAGTAATCCACATCCGACGGGTTTGCCTCAGGAGGACGAACTGCTCAACATACATTCATCATACATTCATCGTACCTCACCGTATGCAAATGATGACATTAAAGTAAAGCATTCGTAAAGCAATCACAAAACTCGCATATTCATTCATACACGCACAAAAGGTAGATTAATCGCAAGTAACGCACACACACAAATTTTTTAGATTTTTCAAAGGATAGGAAAACATCAAGATTTTTAAACGCGGCTTAAGCCCTCTAATCTCCCCAGCGGAGTCGCCAGCTGTCGACGCCGGGATTTTCGTCGTTTCGTTTTTTAATAATTAAAAAGCCCTTTCCAATTTTACCCTTTGGATTTAAGATGTGATTTGTTGAAAAGGGTCGGCTTAAGTGTCGACGAGGTTTCGAAAGGTCGATTTTATAATGAGCCAGTTGACCAGAGTCGCCAGTTGGTACATTTGAAATGGATGTACCAACTCATCCTAATTTTGTTTTCGTAATCGCTGGCTCATATGTGACTCCGATTCAAATGGTCCACGAACCGAGATTCATAGAGTTCGGGGGCTTGCTTAAGCGAGGGGAAGGTGTTAGGCACCCCCCGACTTCCGTGAAACACGGTTACCGCAATCTCGATGTTTTCCTATCCTTTTAAATCCTAAAACGTGTGTGTGTGTGTGTGTGTGTGTGTGTGTGTGTGTGTGCCTAAATGAATGTTTGTGGTGAATTTTCGCATAAAAGTTACTTCGATTTTATATGGTAAATGTGTTTTATCGAAAAAGTGTTTTAGACGTCTTTTGACCCAAATGACAAGGCTTCGCTTTTTACAATGAAGATTGATTTTAATTTTGAAACCGATGAGGGTTTTTTATTAGATGTCATGTTTAGAAAATAATAGTTTTTAAACTTTTGTCAAATAAGAATCGAGACTATACATTGCCTTCTAACAGTAAATTCAAATAAAATGAAGGCAATTTCTAGAAACTCTTTAACCCTATGCACAAAGTTTAATGAAAACGTTTATTTATTTTTTACGAAAAAATATCTTTTATGACATTTCAAAACCAAATGAAGCCTTTTCGTCAAATAAGGATCAAAGTTTCGCCAAAACTCTTAATTTTAAAACCTCGTGAATCTAATATCCTAAATTGATCATTTTTAGAAAATCTTCATCATTTGTCTTATTTTTTGGAAAATCGTTTTTGTGTCGTAAATCAAAATAAGCATTCAAAACGTGTCGGGGCTATCCATGGGCATGTGAGCCATCCAGACAACCCCAAACACCCACAATGACATATCTTTATTATTACGGGGCCTTAACCCGACCTCGACTTGGTGTCGCTTTAAGGCCCGATATTACATATGTACAACCATGAATCCTATCTAATGATTACATACACCCAAAAATGTCCATCATCGGGATTTGATCACGACGATCTCCTCCCTAGACTCACAGTTACCCCAAATCCCTACACAATCATACCACGGACAAATTTTTACAACACGAAACTTGATACTACGTCACACGCCTCAAATCACAAACCCCACATTATGAACGATCCGTTAACGCCATGAACTTACATTATCATCGTATGGATGTCATCGGGATATTAGGAGGAGATTATGTTCCAAAGGAACCCTCGCTAATGATCCCTAATCCACGGATCATCATTAATACAACAACATACTATGCTAAACAATCCAAAACACACGATTATCACATTAATACAAACAAGAAAATATCAAAAGAAACACCCTTTTTCACCTTGCAATAGACCAACAAAAGCTTTATATTTCCCGATTTGAGCCAAACCACAAGAGCATTCAACTATCTTAGCAAAAGAAAATGAAATTTTCACTTGGATTTGTCAAAACCCGAGCTCCTCTCTCTCCTTCCTCGCGTTTTCTCTCTCTAAAACTCCCTAATTTTTCTCTCTTTCTTTCTTCTCGGGTGGAAATGGCCGCTGTATAGAGTTCAGTAGGCAGCCGCAGGTGCATCTGCGGCTGGGCTGCTAGCCGCCCGCGCCGAATCCTCGGCTGCCGAGTTGTTTCCTCGAGCCGCGCACTGTCCCGTTTGTCGGTGGCCGCAGGTGCATCCGCAGCTGTCCGGCTTGCTTTTCTCGATTTCCGTGCCACGCGGTCTTAATTCGCCAATTTCTGCGGTATTATTTTGGAAGGCTGCTACCTGATGTATAAACTGCTCCCTGTGCTTGGCTTCCAAGGGGCGCTGCCCCCTTCCACCCCCGCCAGCTCACCGGCGAGCTGGGCAGCCGCTCACTCACCGAGGAGCAAAACCCCCGAACATCGTAAGCGTAGTGGCCATTAGTCGCCTTTTGTGATCAACTCAGGTTTTTCTGGATCAACTGTTTGCCTTGCCTCAAATGACCGAATGCTCGTTGTCCGTTGTGGCGGCTTTGACCGTAAATCGTTGGGGTGGCTTCGTGTTGGGGTCCACCTTCCTTTTCGCATGTCGGGTCAAATGACGATTTTGCCCTCCTGTCAGGATTAGTACACAGGCGCAAAATTTGGATGTCTACATGAAAGATGTAATATCATTACGTATATTAGCTGTCGTGGTAGGTGAGAAGAACTTGGCTAAGAACTTCTGTGCCAAATCATTCCAAGTTGTTATTGAACTAGTCGGTTGAGAGTGAAGCCAATTCTGTGCTTTGTCTCGGAATGTAAACGAAAATAGACATAATCTAATTGCTTCTTTAGATACTCCTTGAAACTTAAAGGTGTCACAAATTTTTAAGAAACTGACTAGGTGGTCACTTGGATTATCATTTGGAAATCCCATAAATTGCATTGAGTTCTGAAGCATTTGAATAGTCCCAGGCTTTATCTCAAAATTAGTTGTATTAATCGTTGGCCTCTAAATACTGGACTGTATCTCGGTGACCTGAGGAATAGCAAAATCCCTAAGCGATTTTTGTTCCTTTTTTGCCATCCTCTCTTAATATTATACTGTATCTTGAATAAAGTTTAGGATTCGGCAGAACCTCCATTCAATCTCATCTTCAAATGGTACTGGTTCTTATCCTTTCGAACTCGTTTTCATACAATATCATGAGTACTTGAAATGAATAGGAAGAAAAAAAACGGTTTAAACTAAGATTAAATTAACTTTAATTAGTATTGGAACAATAATAATAATAATAATAATAATAATAATAATAATAATAATAATAATAATAACAAAGTCCCCGACAACGGCACCAAAAACTTGTTGGCCTCAATCTTACCTAGCAAAACACGCAAGTATACGTGGTTTAACTGTAGTGTAATAGCAAGCAAGGTATCGTTTTCCACAAGGATTTTCTATTATTAATACACTAAAGTACTAATTTTAAATCACTTCAATCCTAATCAAACAAACACTCAAAATTGATGAATATAGTTTAATTGAATAAAATTTAACTAATTGATTACCATAAACTAATTACCAAGAATTGATATTAAGTAATCGACGATGTGGAGTTGTTAACCAGAAATTCATATGTATTCACTAGCCTCTATCGATGGTCAATCAAATATCACCTATTTAAATAAATGTGTCCATGAGATTTAACATTAAATAGGAGTCATTAAGTTCAAATTTCCTTTTAGGTTACATATAATATATAGGTATATGTCTATGCTATATACAAATCGAGCAATCCATCACATGTAGAACATACCAGGTCTAAATTTATATTCCATTTGTCAATTTCATACAAACTATCATGTTAACTACTAGCCAAGTAATTACAATTCAAGCATAAAATATGACAATCAACTCCAACACAATCAATCAACATTAAGAGAGAATGAATTGCCTTAAATTTACATGCTAGGTTCCATTACAAACTTAAATCTAAAGGTTAGTTCATCATTAATTTGCAAACCATTGATAACATACATATGAATCAAAGTAAAAGATGTAAAGAGAAAGTAGAACTTGGTTAACTCTAGATTTTCCTTCGACCTCCAGCCTTGATCTCCCTTTTGTTGCCTTCTTGAATCCCTATCTCTCAAATTCTTGATCTCCATTCATGCCTGTATTGTCTCCTTCACTTCCCCTTGTCTTTTTCTCTTTTCTAATTCAAAACCTTCCAATTATAACTGTTACTCATGAATAGAAGAATGTCCGTCAATTCAAACCGTGCATGGGTCCCACAAAAAAACTCTTCACCAATAAAATTTCCAGGCGAGCGCCCACCAAGCACCTAGGCATTTGTCTGGTCTGGTTTGGGATTCTAGCCAAACGCCTAGGTCCTTATCTGACATAAAAAATTACCATTTTGCCATTTTAAGCTCATTTTCCTGCAAAACAAAGGGAAAACACCAAGAACAAGTAAAATGAAACAATAGAGCATAAAAATGATTGAAAATAACACACGTCATTAAGCCTAAAGCATTCAAATTGCAAGTATAAAACCTACTCATCAACGCGCCTGACCGTTTACCCGTGCGCTTAGATGTCGAGTCGGTGTTGTACGTTCAAAGTAATTGCTTCTTAACTTATATATTGTTAGTTCTTAGGCATTTTTATTTCAATTTTATGCATTTTTATGTATTTGTTTCAGATTTGCAGGGAAAATAACTTGCAATGGCATTTCAGTGATTTTGAAACCAGGTTCACGCAGCTGCGTCACAAAGTGAAGCACCTGCGTCACAAAAGCAGTCCATTCCAGAATAGTTAGACGCAGCTGCGTGACTTCAACGCAGCTACGTGATTTCTGAGGCAGTTGCGTCATGGGATTTCAACGTAGCTGCATCAAGGGTTTTCAACGCAGTTGCGTGAGGTATGAAGCAGCTGCGTCACGGTCAAATTAGTGTTTTTTCCCCACGTTGATGAGCGGTTGTTGAGTTGGTTTTTGAGATGGGCAGTTAAGTTGCTGAGGAGCGGGGGATTTGAAATAAAAAGAAGGCTAGATAAAAGGGGTGGACAGACAGAAAGAAAAGTATGTAGAGCGATAGAGAGAAAGACACAGATAGCGACGGAGCAAAGAGAAAGAAACCTGCAGTTTGACGGAAGAAATTCTAGTCGTGGTGCAGAGAAGGGAAAGAACACATTATTAGTTTATCTCTGAACTCCTTGTACTTTAATTGTTGTCATTTATTATGGCTAGACTTTATTCATGTTTATTTTATCTTAATTTGAGGATGAGCTAATTCTGTTGTTTAGGGTTTGCAATGCAATTATCTGTATGATATGAATTGAGTTATTACTTGTGATTGTTATACACATGTGAGGTTGACTACCATGTCTATTTGATTGTTCTAATTACTTGGCCAGTGATTTAACCTAGTATTTCATATAGAATCGAGAGAGGATGTATGAAATTAGACCATTGCATGGTAGCATGTGAATTTCGTTGTTAACGTAAATTGTGATTGAGATAGAAATATACTCAATTGCCATGTGTAATTGGTAGAGAACTTGAGCTTATTATCTTTTTAAATTAAGCAATCAGAGAAATATAGGTTGTTGGTTTAAAAGTGATGTTCTTCTTCAGTCTATTCCATAATCGGTAGAATTGGGGAAGATTTGATGTATAATAATCGAGAGATATTATTCAGTTAATTGAGAGTTCTTAATTAGCAACTCTTTGCGTGTATTCTAACTTAACAGTGATAACTAGGTTCAGTTGATGACATATAATTAAGTTGTAAACCCTAAACGTTGTTAATATAGAGATTTTAGTTTGGAGTAATTTAATTGTTGAATTTTAACTTCACAACTTAACAATATTTTCAGTTCACAAAATTTGATTGATGTTAATTCAATTATTAACTAGTAATTCAATGCTTTATTTGCAATTCCTCATGGGAACGATACATTGCTAGCCTTATACTACGATTAGACCACGTGCACTTGCGTGGAGTATTTTCTGAAACGGAAAAAGGCAAACATTAGACCTGAGCCCAACCCGACCCTCTGACCCAGTTTTTAAGTCACGTGCTAACCTAGTTTGGCAGATTTTTATTTTTAATTTCCAAAAATTGATTTATTAATTATTTTATGCATGAAAATTAATTAATAGATAATTATTGTGATTACTAAACTCTAAAAATTTAACAAAAATTAATTATTTGCATAAGATTAATGTTTCCACTAAAATTTTGAAAAATTAATATATTTGGATAATTTTAGTTAATTACCAATTTAATTATGCAATAGTTAATTAATTGTGATAATTAGAATAATTATCAAAAAAAATCTAGAAAATTATAGTAACCTTTTGTGATGTTAAGCTACTGTTGAAATTTTTGGAAGTATTTTTTATGTGTTTATAGGATACTTGGTATATTAATTAAGTAATATTGCCTGATATTTAATTCCTTTATTAATATTTTTGAAATATTAATTGTTGAAACTTGGAATTAAATTAGCATGCTATAATTACATATGTACACTTGTTCCTAGTGGGAGTAATTTATGTGGTAGTAATACAATTAAAATTATTCCCTAAATTACACATCTTATACGCTGAAAAATTAAATTTAAATAATTGAACATTTATGCGGATTTTGATTCCTAAGCCTGGCAAAATCTCCCTTCTAAATTTATCTCCTAATTATTTTATGTTAATTCAATTTATGCGGCTAAGATATTATTATATTGTGGTGAACTAAGAATATCTCTAATTATTTTTTCAAAACAGAAATGGCTTCGAAACACATAATCGCAAATCTTAATCAGGGAAATAAATTAGATAGAGATAACCATGACATGTGGTGCGGAAAGTCAGGATCATCTTGGAAAGCAAGAGGTTGAAGAAACCCTGTTGTCCAAGATGACAAAACCGATCGGTGAAGATACAATGGATCTGATCAAAGTTGCAGCCTTCGAGAGTTGACGTAAAAAGGATCGCATCGCTCGCATAATGTTGTTGAACTGCATGAACAACGACTTCATATTTGAGTATGAATAATACTCAACGGCACATGAGATGTGAGTAGCTCTCAAAACTAAATTTGACGTTGCCAAGCCTAAGAAGGATGAGAAATCTGCTAATCTTACTGCACCTAAGGGGACTGCAAATGGTAAGAGAAAAAGAGGCAAGTGAGGTTCTGGTAAGAAGGACAAGGCCAAGATGGTGTGCTGCAATTGTGGCAAGGTGGGACACTTCACTCGTGAATGCACAAAGCCGAAGAAAGTAATTCCTAGTTCTAATCTATCTATATGCTTAGTATCAAGTACTGTTTTGGTTGCTCATTCTCTCCGTATGTGGATAGTAGAATCTGGAGCAACGGACTACATAGCTAGATATTGAAATGGATTTGTGGAATACTACCGCATTCTGGCTGGCAAAAGAGTCCATATGGGGAATGATTCTAGTGTGGATGTGCTAAAACTTGGCATATACAAACTGAAAATGCAATAAGGCTCTGCATTAATCCTATATGATGTAATATATGCGCCAGATGTCTGACATAATTTATTATTTATTTTATCAGTACTTCGTTTAGGATACTCTGTTAGTTTTTAGAATAATGATATAACAATTTCACAAGGGATGAATGTTATTTGACATGGTTTTATTCATAATGGTTTTATGGTTTTAGATACTGTTAATTCTAGCATTAGTAGTAATGATTCATTTTCCTTATTTGTTGAAAATAATAATGTTAGTTCAATTCAATGACATCCTAGATTAAGCCATATTGGACAGGATAGAATGACCAGGTTGGATCGAGTAGGTCTTTTAGGCCCACTGGCTAAAGTCAATCTACCCACTTGTGAACATTGTTTAGTAGGAAAATTAACCAAAAAACCATTTAGTAAAGCCATTAGGGAAGAAACACCATTACAACTCATTCACTCAGACTTATGTGGCCCTATGAATGTGAAAGAAAGGCATGGATGTTCCTACTTTCTCATAATGATAGATGATTATACGAGATTCGAGTACACTTTCTTGATCTCTTAAAGTCTGAAGCATTAGAATGCTTTAGGCGTTAATTGATTGAGATCAAAAAATAGTTAGATAAAATTGTTAAAGCACTTTGAACTGACCGAGGCCGCGATTATCTGTCCAATCAGTTCAAGAAACTGTGTAAGGAAAAAGGAATAATCAGGCAACTAATAATCCTTGATGTACTTTCTTATTTCATTGTATATCACTCATTATTTGGCTTGTATTAGAGATATTTGTTATTGTTTCGAGACATTTATCATTTATGCGAAATTAATTTGTTTCCACTTATGATTGTGCTATTTTAGCTCATATGATAAATATTAATAGTTCACACAGTTATTTTGCGTATTAGATATTCACACACTGAATATATATCAACAAGTTGATTGACTCACTCACACAAGAAATCAACCTTAGCATTTTGAAAAGCGAGCAAGATTGAGATAGTTCATTTATTGGCACGTTGAGTAGCGAGCTATTGATGTTTTGAATAGCAATTAATTGGCGCTTAGTAGCGAGAAAAATGAAATATTATATTGCCTTAGCATGGGCCAAGATGAGTTTAATTTGGATTAAGTGAATATAGTATATCCCACCATCTACATTAACCTGTACTAATAGCCGAATGCGAAATTTAGAGTTAGTGCTTGGGAAAACGAGCAATCTGGAAATTCGAGTTAGGCGTTTATAGAGCGACTGAGTATGGCATGAGCATAAGACATATGCTCATATAGATGAGATTGTATGCGTGACATGATAACCAGACACGAAATTTCAAATGTGGTGCTTTGATAAGCGAGCAATTTGAAATGCTCGAGTTAGACACTCTGGGAATAACTAGACTAAGGTCTGCACAAACAATACTATAAAATAGTATGTTGTGAGTGTGTTACATGTGCTTAGCGACCATATAAAGGATGTGAGAAAATGAATCCATGTTTCCTCACCGTCCTGTAGGACAAGATCCTTGTTCCTATATCAAGTGTTCTTTATGATCTTTGGCTATATTACAAAGACATGAATTAGTGTTACTACCTTGGTTTCAATTCCTAAGGTCAAGATTGATGAGACTATAAGGACCGATTTTGGGAAAATAACTGATTCATATATGAGTAATATTGGGTAAAGGAAAGACAATTTGATTTTATTTGCCTATTTTTAACATAGGATTTCACAGGCAAGTATACGTGATCAAATAACACTATAATGGCAAGTAAGGTATCATTCCCACAGAGAATTAAAAATAATAATTACTAATTACTAATTTTATATCACATTAATTTTATTTAAACAATTGATTTAAAACTATAAAATAAAATAAATTAAAATTATTAACTAAACTAATCTAATAAAAAGGATTAAAAATCATATTTTAACTACTTAAGATTACAATTTCCGCCAATGCTTCATTTAAATCTCTTTAATCCCTTTTAAATTAATTAATTATATAGAATTATTAACCGAAATTTTTTTATAGTATTTCTACGCATCTCTCAATTACATATAAATAAATCCATATAAATCTAACACTAAAGCAACAAAATTATAAAAAAAATATTCTAATTAAATAAATTACTATATCTCTATGTAAATTAAATTAACAATGATCTTAAGAACGGGTTCTCTTTAAGGTTACATATGGCATATAGATATATCTCTGTCCTATACACGAATCATGAATTACATCAACGCATAAACACACAAACATATGTTATCATATTCATATCTAAATTTATAATTCATCTTTCAATTTTATATAAATTATCCTATTAATTACCCGCAATTAATTAATACATTAATGCACAAAATAATTAGACCTAAATCTATAATCCATTCGTCAATTTCATATTGATTGTCATATTAGTTAATGCAATTAATACTTAAACGCACAAAGTATGACAAACAATCCATATATAATCAAATAAAATTAATAAGAAATAGAATTAATTTAAACTATACATTGGGTTCTATTGCAATCTTAATAAAAAATTAGCCCATATTTGAAAAAGAAATTATCATCATAAAATTAACCATCGTGTTCAAGAATACAAAAATTAAAGAAGAGAGTTAGAGAGAAAATTTTGATTTGTAGCGTAATCCTCAATCTCTGCTTTTAATTCTTGGGATCCCTTTTTTAATTCTTCTTCAAATCTGATGAAATCCTTGCTCCAAATATTTATTTTTATCTAATTATGCCTAAGTTAATAAATCTTAAACTCTATGCAATATATTTATAGGAGTTCTTATGTTTTTTAAACCTAGTAGGAATTAAAATACAATTCAAATCAACTCCTTAATATGCATTCGTGGGACCCATTAATATGTTAATGTTGGAAATCTTCTACCAAAATTTTCGAATCACATAAGAGTAATAAGAATCTTAGATAAAGGAATGGGACCCATGTAGAAATAAAACAAAACAAGCACTCCTGCTGAAATTAGCCACGCATGACATGTAATCAATTTGCTGCACAACCGCCCTTTGAAACGACGTCGCTCCAATCTTCTGATTTATTGCGCCCCGCACATTGCACGGACACTGCTTATTCCTTGGCACCTCTGGTGCTTCCCATCTTCGATCCGCGCCATGCATGATCCTCCCTTCTTGCTGAAATTACGAAAATGCCACCAACCTTCATACTTGATTACGATTATGCCATTCCTCTTATTTTTCTAAAAAAATAATATTAAAAATTAATAAATATAATATAAAATTAATAAAAATACATAATAATAAATAAAATACCTAAAATACTTAAAATACTTAAAAACTCACAAATAATTATGCCTAAAAATATAAAATAAATATGAATAAAATCTACTTATCAAACAACCCCAAACTTAACTATTTGTCTGCCCTCAAACAAAATAAAAACAAACACTAAGACTCTCCTAACTTAAAAACTCAAGTAATGAATCAATAGGATTAAAGTTATTAACCTCAAAGATTCTTTAAATAATAACTTCGAAAAATATCAAAATCATGCAAAGCCTAAAATTTTAACATATTTATTAGTCTTACTTTACTCACGATCATTTGTGCATGTGTGAATCCAAATGTATCAAACTAATTTAAAACTCAAATAAATTCATAATTCAAATGCCACATAAAAGATATTTAATACTCTAAACACTTAATTTTAACATATCTCAAAGCTTATACAAGCAAAACACAATTTAAAATATCAAAAGTATTTTTTTCATATTTTTTCAATATTTTTTCTTCTTCTTCATATTTTTTTCTCTTTATTTTTTTTAAGTGAGTGTATTTTATGCTCCATCTCACTTTAATTTGCATTATTGACATGTGTAATGTCTAATTATTTTAGGTTTTTTAAAGTTACCCATGTAACGAGCGTTTGACCAATGACTCCTAGACTAGTTTTCTTTAAGGCACTAAGTGTAAAGACACTCCTAAGGATCTATTAACTCGAGTAACAAAGGCAATAAGATTAGACTAGTCAAGCTACTTATTATATTTGACCTATATCACATTTTAAGACATAATTAAAATAAGTTATATAGAAAATTAATATCCTTTACAAGCATCTAACCACATAAACTTTCTCTAAGTTAAAACTAGATCAACATAAATGGACATGTGCTTGAAATTTTAAAATCACTAGCAATGTAATAATCAACAAATAGCTAAAATTCAAACAAAACAAAAATTTATCAATTTTCCTCATGTTATTAAATAAAAACTAATTTTTTTATCATTGGCCATAAATTTAATTTAATTAACTCATTGCTCAAGAGACTCTACCTAAAAATAATACTACCCCATTTTCGTAGGAAACACTATTGTACTTAGCATGTGCAACAAGCCTTTAAACTCCAAGGTTACCCCAAGTGGGCGAGTTGTATCTCGTGAGAGTTTGTAGTGAATATACCCACAAAATTCAAAAATAAAACCTAATTTTTTTTTTTTTTATCAAAATTTACCCACACCCCTAAACTTAAAACAGACATTGTCCTCAATCTATATAAAAAAAAATAAAAAAAATTAAACAGAAGACTCCTCTGAAAACATAACATTTTTCTCCTTATCTGCTAAGTCTAGACTGCATAGGCATGAAAAACCTAAAACAAATTTTTTTTAAAAAACAAATAACTAAATAATCTAAATTTTACTACTAAGAAATCTATTAAAAATAAAATTAAATAAAAATTAAAACTAAAACTTGGGTTACCTCCTAATAAGCGTTTGTTTTAAAGTCTCAGCTTGACTACTCCTTTTTCTTTCAATCAGATTCAATTATAAAAATTATCATAGCATGCCGCCTTTTCGTCTTTTCTTTTAACTCATTGGCATTGATGCCAAATTGCGGACCACCCCTAAACTTATCTTCATCCATTGGCAAAAATTAACTCTCATCATCCGCTTTATCTTTTACCACATCAACTTGGAAGCATTTTATAAATTTGCTAGGGATTTTCAATGTCTTGAATTCCACCTCTTCATCTCATTTAACGACATTAGAATTCAGAACTTGGTCTTCATCTTTATTTTCACAATCCTCATTTTTACTTCTCTTCTTTTCATCTTCCACATCAGCATATGTCATTTTTAAGTTTTCTCTAACAGCCTCTTGTAACTCCTTACCACTTCCTAGTGTATCTACCTCGCATAACTCCTTACCTTCCTCCGTAGAATTAATCTCTGTATCGCTAGGTAAAATACCTTACGGACTATTAATGATAGCATTGGCAAGTTGTCTCACTTGATACTTAAGATTCTTCATTAATGCTTCTAGATTGCTCATTTTTATCTCGTTTTGCACAATGAACTTAATAAAACGCTCCTCCAAAGCTTTTTGTTTTTGTTTTTTCATCCTTATCTCATCTTGCTCTATGACTTTGGTAAAGAATTCCACCAAATTAGATGTATCATTTTGTTGCATTGTAGGTTGTTGGTATGAGAATTCTAATGGGTATAATGGTCTTGGATCAAAGAATTGGGCTTGATAATTGTTACTCCATGAATATGTCGGATGATTTTGAAAATTCGGATGATAGTAGGTCGGGGTGGTACTGTTTTGTGGCTGATAGTAGGTATTCTGAATGGATTGACTCTCAAGAGCGTTAACTGTCCTTGTAAGCTTCGCCAATTGTGAAAACAACTGGTCAAGTATTTATGTCGTACTTGGTTGTGTCATCCTCTCAGAGGACCATTGCTATTTAAGCGCATCCATCGTACCTAAAAAGGAAATAAAAATAAATAAAAATAAAAATAAAAATATACACATTTAAATTAAGATTAATTTGACTAAAATTAATATTGGCAAAAGTTATTAACTTAACTCCCTTGCAAAGGTATCAAAAACTTGTTTGCTTATTTTTAACTTAAGATTTCACACGCAAGTATACGTGATTGAATAGCACTATAATGACAAGTAAGATATCGTTCCCACAGAGAATTAAAAATAATAATTACCAATTACTAATTTTATATCAAACTAATTTTATTTAAATAATTGATTTAAAACTATAAAATAAAACTACTTAAAATTATCAAATAAACTAATTTAATAACAAGGATTAAAAATCACACTTTAAATACTTAATATTACAAAAAAAATTAATACTTCATTTAAATATCTTTTATCCCTTTTTAATTAATTAATTATATAGAATTGTTAACTGATAATTCTTTATAGTATTTATACGTATATCTCAATGACATATAAACAAATCCCTATAAATCTGACATTATGGCAATAGAATTATAAAGAACATTCTAATTAAATAAATTATTTTATCTCTATGTGAATTAAATTAACAAGAATTTTAAGATCAAATTCTCTTTAAGGTTACATATGGCATATAGGCATATCTCTATGTTATACATGAATCATGAATTTCATCAACGCAAAAAACACAAACATATATCATTATATTCAGATTTAAACTTATAATCCATCTTTCAATTTCATATAAATTATCTCATTAATCACTCCCAATTAATTAATACATTAACGCACAAAATAATTAGATCTATAATTTATTCGTCAATTTCATATAGATTGCCACATTAATTAATGCAATTAATACTTAAACGCGCAAAATATGACAAATAATCCATATATAATCAAATATAATTAAAGAGAAAGAGAATTAATTTAAACTACACATTGGGTTCCGTTACAATCTTAATTAAAAATTAGTCCATAACTGAAAAAGAAATCATCATCATAAAATTAACCATCATGTTCAAGAATACAAAAATTGAAGAAGAGAGTTAGAGAGAAAAATCTGATTTGAAGCTTAATCCCCAATCTCTTCTTTTAATTCTTGGGATCCCTTCTTGAATTCTTCTTTATAATTGATGAAATCATTGCTCCTAATATTTATTTGTATCTAATTATACCTAAGTTAATAAATCTTGAACTTTATGTAATATATTTATAGGAGTTCTTATTTTTCCTAAACCTAGTAGGAATTATAATACAATTCAAAATCAACTCCTTAATATGCATTCATGGGACCCATTAATATGCTAATGCTGGAAACTGCTACCAGAATTTTTGAATCACATGAGAGTAATAACAATCTTAGATAAAGGAATGGGACCCATGAAAGAATAAAACAAAACAAACATGCATGTTGACATCAGCCACACATGGCGCGTAATCAACTATTGCACAGCTACCCCTTAAAACGACGCCACTCCAATCTTCTGATTCATTGTGCCCCGTGCATTGTACGAACACTACTTATTCCTCTGCACAACATCTATACGACGTCACCTCTGGTGCTTCCCATCTTCCATCCGCGCTAGGCAAGGTCTTCCCTTCTTGCTGAAATTACGAGAATGCCACCAGCCTTCATGCTTAATTACGTTTATGCCATTCCTCTTATTTTTCCTAGAAAATATTAAAAATAAATAAAAATAATGTAAAAATAATAAAAACACATAATAATAAATAAAATACCTAAAATACTAAAAATACTTAAAAACTCACAAATAATTAAGTCTACAAATATTCAATAAATATGAATAAAATCCACTCATCAAATTTCACCCCATTCTGTACTTATTGTCAACAACTATAGCGTTTCGATAACGACATAATAATAAGTGAGATACGAAATGGACTTGAGCCCAAAGGTAGTTAAGTATGGCTCTCTGAAGGATTAAAGATACTTAACTTAGTGAAATTCGAATGTGTCTGGGATACTATGAGTTTATGGGTTGTAACCTCTACGTGAACTAATTGAGTTCGGCATGAGAGCTCCTGCATTGTTTTCTTTAAAAGGGTAGATGTTTTTATGTTAGCTCTAACAAGTTTGATATAGAGCTCCTGCATTGTAGGTGAACTCAACGATCGCACGATCCAGCAACTAAGGATTTACGATTTTAGTTTGAGTTTTTTTTTTTTTTTTTTTTTTTTGTAGATGTGATGATTATGTCATTCCTGCTATGGGCGAATGGGAGATGTTGGATTTTAGGTATCCAAATAGGGCGCCCATGGAGGGTCCGACCCATTTAGTTGTTGGCTAGACTTGATCAAGTAATGTTATTTTTTTATAATTTTGGACTGACTTGTTGGAGGTTTTTTGGAGAGTGAGTTAAACCACTACGCCCATAAAAAAACCTACCACTCTTAGTATATTTGATGAACCCAGTTAGTTATCATCAGTGCTCCCATAGTGAGTTAAGCCAATTATAGAGCTCCCAATATAATAACTAAATTCTTATTTTTCCACATATTGTGTATTTTGTTCTATGTTCTCATCCCACAAGGATTGTAGTTTAGAGACGCCATTTGGATTTGGGTTAGGCTTTAGTAGTACGAGATTTTTTGCACCAAAGGTTAACATGTTTTAAGAGGTATGCCTGTTCTCGTTCTATGTAAACAAATTAATGCACTTGTTATTTAATCCTACAGGCACATTCATCTTTACCATGTCTCCCTTTCAAATGAGATTTTTCCCTTCCTTCAAATTTACGATTTTGGCTATACCTTCTTGTTATTAATGCTCTAACTGGCTCATCCCTATGTTCTCTTTAGTCTTTCTTCCGAATTTCATAGTTTAACAAAGCAGAACAAACTTATTCAAAAGATAGTTATTCTTTTCCATGAATGAGTGTAATACACAAATGATCTAATTCATCCGGGATAAACCAATTAATAGTTTAGTCTTACGTTCATCTTTGAATGGTTCATCCAAGTTTAATAAATTAGCAATTAATTTATTAAACTCGTCAATATGAGAACTGATACTCGTACCTGATTTCAACTAATGACGAAACAATCTCTTCAATAGGCACAACCAATTCTCATTACTTTTCTTCATATACTTATCCTCCAGCGCCTTCCACAACTTACTAGCAGATATCTCCTTTGTGAATGGATATTTTTTCTCTCTACACAATCATTCCACGTGTTTTTAAATTCAACTTGTTCCAATCTTTCAAACTGATATCTTTTGGCTTTTTCTCTTCCAGAACTATATCTAAATCATGTTGGTACAATCCATCCAATACTTCACTCTGCCACATGCCAAAATTATTTCAACTATCAAATTTTTTCACATCTATTTTTTCACTTGTTATCACTATTTTGGCCAATGAAGAACCTCCGAACATATCTGACTTGTCCATTAATTTTTCTCAATTTTACAAAATTATTGTTTTCCAAAGTTATACAAAATTGAACACAACTCTGATGCCAATTGTTGTGAACGCAACAGAAGCAAATAACTGGTTTAATTACTAACAAAGTTATACCAAAATATCAACTAGCAATGGAATACACTAATTAAAGTAAAACTACAACGATGATAACAATAATGTAGAAAAATAAATAAAGAAAAAGAAAGAACACACCTGAAATTATGAGGCCGCTAAAAAGACTTCACTATATTAAAAAAAATAGTTACAAAGAAGGAGAAAAATATTCAACTAATGAGGTCTTTATAGAAAAGGTGTAATATCTCAGATATTTACGAGAATTGTAGATAAGATTTTAAATATTAATTAAAGGTGATGGTTTAAAATCTAGAGTTTGAGAAATGAGTTGTATAGAAAATGAGTAAACATTTTTTTTAACATAATTTATTTGTTATAAATTAAATGTGAGAATATTTTAATGATGCATGTAGAGAATTTATTGAGAAAATAAATTCAACTACGAAGTGAAGGTGGTTATATATATATATATATATATATATATATATATATATATATATATATACCAAGAGTGGTGTTTGTTAACCAAATAAGAAGATGAGTAAATTAATACTCAACCAAAACCAATAAATTAATTAGTTAAATATGAAATAAGAAGAAAAATCATGAAATATAATTAATTATGTTAATTATATTAGTTATGAGTTAAAGTTATAAAAAAACTAGAATGTTTGTCTAGAATGACAATATTAAGAAGTAAGTAATTAAGTAATTAACTTAATTATTAAGTTGTATAGAGTCCATTAATAGATTAAAGCAAGTCCAATATTTGAATTGTTGAAAGTCTTATTGGTACTAATAAAGAGGTTCAAATAAATTTAAGGATTTAGTCTCATGAAGAGTCCAAGTAATTTAATTATTACTAGTGGACTAGCTCAAAAGGATTATAGATGTTAGCCCAATATGGGAATTCTTGCATGAAGATGGATAATTAAATAAGAGAGCCAAATACAAAATAAGTTATACAACCAAAACATTTAAAAGTCAAATGATGGTCAAAGTATTAGAAATTTTCAAGTATTGATTGAGTGTAGATAATTAAGTAATGTAGGGTTAATTGAATAACCCTAGTTGGTAGGCAAGAGAGAGAATTAACCAAACATTAGTTAATTGTTAGAGGAAGGAAGGTAGTGATGAGAATTAACAATGGGTGAGTTAATTGAGTAACCCAATGTGGTAGAATAATTTAAAATAAATCTAATTAGATTATAATATAAGTCCAAATTAGGTATTAAACTAGGTCAAATTAATTAACCTAGTAGTCCATGTAATTTAATTTAACCTTGATCCATGTAATAATTAAATAAGCTCAATGCTTATTTTAATTAAATGTAACATAAGGTATTTAATATAGCAGCCCAAATGAATTAAATTGTTGAGCCAAACAATGGTAATTCAAGCTCCAATTGAAATTAATTTCAATGTCCAAAGTGGAGTCCAATGTGCATGTATAGGTGAATATGTATATATGTATATTGGTGTATATATATATGTATGCTTATATAATGATATTTGACATAAAAATAAAGCTAAATTAGAGTAATGAATTGCAAATTTCGAATTTTGGGGCCCACATGGATGTAAAGCTTGCTTGTTAGATGATTTTTTAGTGCAAAATGGTTCAACAACTCCCCAACCACCCTAGTCATTTATATGGTCAATCAAAGTGTCTATCAAGTGGTCATTCAAGTAATAGTAAGCAAGATTAGAGTCTTAAATTGACTAATGTTGGTTGATTAGTGGATGTTATTGATGATTAAAGGAGTGTGCTATATGTAGAGTGTTACACCAAAGGTTTGTGTTGGTTAGCCATTTGTCTAGAAATTCTAGAGAGAAAAGAGAGAGCTCTTTGAGAAAAAAGTAAGCAAACTCTTGTGAGTTGAAGGAAATTGATAGAAGAGGAGCTTGGTGGATGTCTTATAGCCTCATATCATACTTTGGAAGGAGAAGAAGAAGAGCACACAAGTCCATAAGGTTAAAAAAGTGCTCTAACTTTTCCTAAGTTAAATTTTTGTAGTCTAGATATATTTTAAACGGTTAAAATATATTTTTAACAGATCAAAAATTATTTTGATGGTCTAAAAGTCTTAAATTATGTTATATATGTATATTCATGGTTTGAGATGTTTAAATCGAGTATTGGTATGTGTGTTACGCAAATGAAGGGAAGAAAATCCATATAGTGATTTACCGGTAAAATCCTAGATGGTTCGATCCTAAATTTCTTGTCAAAACGTTTTCAAAAATATGATCAAACCATGAAATGTTATAAAGCAATAAGTTAGAAAGACAACAACACTGAGTTGGTGTCATATGGATGTGCAGATGTTATTTTATTCAAGTTTTAACAAATTGAACCAAGGATTTGTGAAGTTAGTTTTTACTTTGTCCTTGTGAGCCATTTTTGAGTCCAGTTTTGCTTGGAATTTGAATTGTGATCTAAAGAGAAGTTGTAAAGGGGAAAATTCTGCTGAAAATAGACTCAAGAATCACTCCAAAATATTTTAAAATAAAAAAGTTATGGCAATTTTAGTAAATGAGGGTCTAGCAGACAAAACCTAGAAAAGGTTTCTGCAATACTGGGGCCGGGGCCCTAGTCTATTTTCAAAGAAAAATGATTTTTTTTATCCGGGTTGGCTCGGGTCATTTTTAACGGGTCGGTTCAGAGTAGTTTGAGTCAAAATGTTTAAAAGTTAATATAATTAATTTGGGATCCAAGTTTAATAATTATTTATTATTTATATAATAAATAATAAATAAAGTAAATAAAAACCATTATTATAATTAATTATTATTTAATTGATAGTAAATAATAATTGAAGCAAATAAATATACTAACTAATTATTTATTATTAAATAATAAATAAAGGAGGATGTGAAGTTAATAAATAATTATTTATTATTTAATTAATATTAAATAATAAATAAGGATAATTAGTTAATTAATTTTTATTTAAAGGATATTACACGGTAATTAAAGAAAGATGAAGTTAAAAAGATAATTATTTATTATTTAATTAATAAGGATAATTAATTAGTTATTATTTAAAGGATATTAAATAATAATTAAAGAGAGATGAAGTGAATAAAATGATTATTCGTTATTTAATTAATATTAAATAATAAATGGGGTTAATTAATTGAGAAATTATTGTTTAAATAATCATTAAAGGATTTGAGGATAATTAATTAATTGATTATTATTTAAATGACATTAAATAATAATTAAAGAGAAATAAGGTTATGTAAATAATTGTTTATGCAAAGATAAATAAACAAGTAAGGTTAATTAGATTAATTATTTATTTAATTAATATTAAATAAATAAAAGGAAGAAATTAAAGGAATAAGAAAGTGATTAAACAATTTACATTTAATTGTTTAAATCTTAAATATTACAAAATGAGTAAATTATTTATATTTAATAATATTATAAATGATTAATAATACTAGTAAGAGATTAAAATATTATTAAATAGTTAATAATATTTATAAGTGATTATTAAATGATTAATAATACTAGTAAGAGATTAAAATATTATTAAATGGTTAATAATATTAATAAATAATTAAAATATTATTAAATAATTAGTAATATTAGTAAGAGATTAAAAATATTATTAAATGGTTAATAATATTAATAAGTGATTAAAATATTATTAAGTGGTTAATAATATTTGAATGTAGTTTTATATTATCAAATGTAGATTATATTTTGAGATGTTTGGTACATTATTAAATATCCAAATCATTAAGTTGTGTAAGGAACAAAGTTTAATTGAATTAAACTAGTGTAAATAGTCTATTTGTGACTAATTTAGGCAACTTATTAAAAGCGAGTCGTATGAAGAACATGTAGTGAAGGCGTAAGTTGGTTAAGCGTATCTGATATGTCCGAACTATATTTTGGGCTAGGGGTTTTGTCCGAAACTTAAGGGTTCGTTTGTCAGACATCTTAAGAGTTAATAATTGAAGTTAGAGTCTTATATAAAGACTAATTAATAGTCATTGTATCTAATGATTATGTCAATTTTATATATAAATTGTAGGTTGAACGAAAGATGCAAAATAAACGTAAATGGTAGAAGCAAACCAGACAAGTTTTTCAGAACTTGCTCCTATGTGCATTTCTATGCAACCATATGTTATTAAATTATTGATATGCGAATATATTGATGATATTTGTGTTATGTGAAACGCATGAAATATAATTATATGCGAAGTATGTACAGAATTAGAAGCATGACTTGATATATGTTAGATGTGTATTATATGTGATGCATAAGAAGTATGAAGCATTCATAAAACAAAAGGCATGAAAAGCATGACATATGTATAAAATGCAAAGTATGTTTAATATGTGAAGCATGTAAGGTGTTATGTGTAGCTGTTAAACTTGCTAAACATTTTCAGATAGTGCAAATTATTCAAAGTTTTGATAAAGATCAAGAAATAGGAATACATATTACATTCACTGAAGGTCTAGCACGACCATTATAGATATCAGTCCGAATTGGATAGGTAACATGATTGTGTAGTATAAGAATTGGTTGGTAGGTAATATGAGTGTTAAATACTCAAATTAATTGTAATAGAATGTCGTATTATGTATGATATTGAGACATACTAGGAATGTTTAAAGATTTCGATTTTGGAATATAAAGAGATGTTGTAAAATTATAAATAAATGATTATTTAACAATTATAATATTGTTGTAATTCCTGAACAATAAGGAAAAGGTTGTACTCGTGTTGAACCGAATTTGAGGTTCAAGGGACCCGGATTTGGGATCGTCACAAAAGGCCCTTTTACAAATAAGAAGTAAGAATAATTTTAGTGTATTTTACAATACTCCACTTGACCTTATTTACAATTCGAGTGGAGAATACATACAAACCTCCTAACCGATGTGGGATAAGCAAATCTCAACGAAAACATCAATGATGAGTATTTTCTTTTTGTTTTCTTGTAGGAGTTTTGTGACATTTTTGATCAATGTTTGAGATTATTGATGGATTGGGACAGAAAGTTCTCTTTTTTTATTTTTATTCTATGGTGAAGGTTTTTTTTTTTAAACTTCTTGTGCACGCGTGTGTATGTAAAAATAATCAAGGATGGTTCATGTTCAACTTATCCTCCATTTTTTTAACTTCTGTTTAAAAGGTAATTTGATGAGTTCTGGAAGAGAAAAAGCCAAAAAGATATCAGTTTGAAATATGGTCAATAAATGCATTCTGCAAGCATGTGAACTCGTAAAGAATTGTCACAAACTTGTAAAATCATATTAAGCTGCATTTAGGTCATAATTAAATAGAGATCGACCATGCAAAGTTGAGAGCTTTTGGTATTTTACAATCTAAAGGTACTTGCTAGAATCATATGCAATGAACTAGTTGAGACTCGATTTCTCAAAACAAAAATATAAGCTTTCACTGGAACACATACAAATTGTCAAAATATGAAGTGTAATTGATATACTTGCAATGCAAGTATTGAATATGTAAGTGTATTGGATGGGTTCCTAAAATAGCACATTTTAGGTATTTTATAGGTAATAAATAATTTTATTTTTTTGAAATTAAAAGAGAATCAAGTCATTTTTTTAGTCTATATAGTATAACTGTAATCGTTTAAAAAAAATGGCCCGTAGGCCGGTCTAACTTAGGTCACGAGTCTCTTAGTTTTAGCCCAAAAAAACCTAGATCATTTTAGCCCGATTCGAATTTAACCTGACTCGCCTATGATCTGACTCGTTAATAAATGCGTTCTGCAAGTTGAGACTCGATTTCTCAAAATAAAAATATAAGCTTTCACTGGAACACATACAAATTGTCAAAATATGAAATGCAATTGATATACTTGAAATGCAAGTATTGAATATGTAAGTGTATTGGGTGGGTTCCTAAAATAGCATATTTTAGGTATTTTATAGGTAATAAATAATTATTTTTTTTGGAAATAAAAAGAGAATCAAGCCAATTTTTTAGTCTATATAGTATAACTATAATTGTTTAAAAAAAAAATTGGCCCGTAAGCCGGTCTAATTTAGGTCACAGGTCTCTTATTTTTAACCCAGAAAAACCTAGATCATTTTAGCCCAATTCGATTTTAACCCGACTCACCTATGATCCGACCCATTTTAATCGTCCGAGTGTGTTTTTCATAACTACCTACAATCCAGAAGATATCGATTTGGTTGTGAATTACAAGAAGACACTATTAAGGCACAAGTTCAAAATCAGCTATCTACATCGGTTTCTTTTGGATCATATTATCGAAGAAATATAGGGTATTTTCTAGATTATGTTCATCTTTTCACTTATATAGCTGAGTGAGAACTCTCATGTACACGGGAGAAGTATAATGTATATAAACACTTGTGATGATCACTATTGTCAAATTAAGAGATAATAAAACAATTCATTTTACTCTATTAATTCATTATGCGTTTTTTTATTTTATTTTCTATCACGACCTTTCTTATCTTTGTAGTAACGTACAATTGTTCTGCGACTCCAATATATAGGTACCGCATAACAATTATGCAATTCCTTTATGTGGTACAACTATAAACCGCATAACAATTGTATATTGTTTATGTTTTTTTTGACAAAGCTGAAGGTAATTTGATGATTTTTATATGGGTCATATACCGCATAACAGTTTGTGTTTGTTAAAAACCGCACATCTGTTATGTAATAGGCTTTTATCTGAACTTTTAGATCTACTAACGGACCGACAAGATTAGGTTAGATGGATTAATACTCGGGTCCAACTTTGAACCTGAATTATTTCTCTCTCTCTCTCTCTCTCTCTCTCTCTCTCTCTCTCTCTATATATATATATATATATATATATATATATATATATATATATATATGTCTATTTTCTTTTCATTTATTTATTTGTAAAATGAAAAGTCGGACTTGTCTCTTAAATGATCTAATTTAACCACAATTAATTTCTTAAAAAAGAAAAATCACATACTAGTTATTTGTTTCTCACATTCCAAAATTATAAAACATAATATTTACACTTTTTATAGAGTTTTTATTGGTGATTAATCATGAGAGTGATTAAAATTTTATTGAGTTTTTATTGTTGTTGTTATTATATACAGTATTTTTTAATCTTTTTTATCCTTGTAATCGTATTGATAGACTAATAAGTCAAATTTGTTTCTCTCTACAGAAAATTTTAACCTCCATATCATATTTTTAGATCTATCAAGTTCTCTTATTTATATTAAGGGTTAAATGCATCATTGTCCCCTGAACTCTAAGGTTTTTGGACTTTAAGTTCCTTTCTTTTGGTCAATGCAAATCGAGTCCCAAATTATTTAAAATTTTGAATATTGAGCCTCCAGGTGCCACATGTGCGTTGACTGCACACGTGACATGTGACGGCCCCAAATTGGAGTCCCTTGAACTACGGTTTTGGTGCTCACGTTACTATTTTACCCTATCATCACATTCATCCATTCTGAATAAAATAATAAAACTTAATTTACATTTATACATATCTAATCTCATGTTCTACATACCTTTATACATACACACATTTGTACATGACATATTATAAAATGATAATAATATTGACTTTCGAAAATTCTCTAACTAGGCCTTCATTGTTGACTAGCCTTTCATTTCCCTTTGTCTACTCTTCATCCCTCTGTTTGCTCAGGTTTAACTAAAATATCATGTTTAAAAGCAAAAGTGAACATAAATTAGCTCAGCAAGTATATAAACAAATGATAACATGATATTTCGAAATGACAAATGAAAATCATATATGATTTTACTGAATCCTACATGATAACTGAATCAAAATCAATTAACTGAAATATTTTCAATAAGTTGGGTTAATATCAATAGACTGGATCATGTTTAATAAACTGGATCAATATCAATAGACTGATTAATATCAATATCAGTTCGATATATGAACATGAGAGTTATACATGAATTTTACATGAATGATTGAGAGCATGGAGTTTGATTGCTGTCTGGTCACAAGACCAAAAAACTTGCTAAGAACTATATCAATCATAAAGACTGATATTGCCCCATGTTAGTCATAAGACTGCTATTCAAATTATATGTGTACTCTAGGTGATCAGCTCATTGTACCTTTATATTGTGCGTAACATAAACATCTAGCGACGCAACCACGCCATAAAATTATATTGCTTTATACTTTTACTCCTTTTTATCAAGGTTGTTCTGTTACAGCATATCATAGAATCCTCACCACAACAATGTGGATTGGAGCACATAACAATAAATATCTAATTTTAACATGTATCATCATGCGTGGCTAGCCGGAATCAAGATTGGCATCGACCTTTTCAAAGTAGTTCAATAGTGAATGAACTTTATATGATCATATGAGTGTATAACATGAATGATTGTTCAATGAACTATAAATGGAAGTTCAGTTAGAAGACTTGCCTTTGTCCTTATCTATCTCAATTGGACAAAATTTATCCCGATTGAGTCCTACATAACCATAATATGGTTTCATACATTAGTTATCTACATATGCATGCCATAACTTGCTATACAAGCTATCATTTAGCTTTACATAACCCTTAACATATAACACATTATTCACTTAAGCTTTAATATCTATCACTTTGATTATTTTTTATCAAATTATGGTTTACATACACGTTTCTATTATTTAATGTCAAAACATTTCATTTTGAACTTAAAATATAATTTATTTATTTATTTTTATTTTTATTTTCCTTTTCAGAACACTGCGCCCCGACGCAGTGTTTTCTTCTTCCAACTTCGCTGGCCGCGAGAAGTTCTCTGCCCAGACTGCGCCCCGACTTACACTGATTTTGCCCCAGCGAGCTCTTTATAGCAGCACTGCGCCCCGACGCAGTCTCTAGTGCAAAAGAGGGTGCCCCGGCGCAGTGCTGGTTTTTTAGAAAAAAAAAATTTCTTTTCAAAATCCCTGTTATCTTTTACCCTAATTTGATTTTCTGAGTTCCAACACTTCACATAGCACACATAACATGTATTTGACTTGCACGAGTCTTCAAAATATTTAAAAATCACAAATTGGACTTATTTTTTCAAAGATTTCATTTCGGTCATTGGCAAACGTTTTAAAGCGTTTAAAATGGACAATTGTCACCATACAAACCAAATGGCTTCCAATTAGATTCTAACACGTGTATTTACAAAAAACTTAGATGTTTGGCCTCGTTTAACCTTCAATTACACCAATTGGCCAAAAATCACACATTTGTTGCATTTTATCATCTTTAGCAAATTTTAAACTTGAACTCACTTGACATCTTGAACCGCATGCATCACATAGACTACCATAAACACATTTAGCAACTTTGTATGCTTGTGTAACTCCTACATGCACCTTCCAAAATACTTTACAGAATATGATTTGGTTTACATACAAATCATAGGCTAATATAGCAATTTTCCTTAAACAAAACATGTTTTTGAACCATTAATGATCTTATAATGCTATCTAACATGAATTTTCACATGTATCTAACATGATCAACACTTTGAACTATGTCTCCATCATTTCTAGTAACACACAACACATGATCGTCCATGAATCATAATTTCTAACTTTGAATATAGACATGAATAGTGCACCACCTTTGTTCTAGCCAACTTTGAGCTTAGGGTTTCATCCAATATCAAACATATAGCACATAACTTGCATGAATCACACCTTTGATCATATCTACATGCACGGCTTCACATATTCTAGCATTTAAGCACATAAATGACAAGTTTCATGCTTTAAATATGAATATACCTTCTTTTGGCTCTCTTTCTCTTTGCAATAAAACTGCTTAAGGATGGAGTCTCCACTTTGATGGCTTATTTTCCTCTTTTCTTGATCACTTTCTCTTGAATCCTTCAAGTTTTCTTGCAAACCCTAGCTTTCTCTTCTTTTCTCTCTTATGAAGCTCTTAACACTTAACTAGCAACTTCGAATGAAAATGAACTAACTTGATACTTAGCAAAATATATGCATAAATGAGTTGCATATAATCTCCAACAACTAATTATACATTGGTTAGCTTAACTTCTGTATGGTTATGGTTATTTAAGACATTAAACACCAACTAGCAATGGCAATATGGACAATTCCCATAAAAGGACACCATGGTCATTTTTCAAATTGTCAAGGGCACTTTAGTCAATTGTCAAAAATCCTAGAGAATTTAATTTCCAAAAATCTATACTTGCATAATTTCAATCCATTTCAAGTCATTTTTGATCCAAATTTATTTCATTAGGCTTGAATTTTATTCTTTAATCCAATACTCCATAATTGGCTTGTCACATAACACTTGTTACCTTCGAAAATTTAATTTCTATTGATTAATAATAATATTTACAATGATGTCAAATTTGCATATCATTACATGGCACACGTGGTGCACATGTGGCACCTTTAACATGGCATCTTAGTAAGATTTAATGAAAAGAATGTGTCTATCCCACGATTTGAACTCAAGACCTCAAATTTGAACTTTAAAACATAAAATCACTCGATCACCATAAGCCTAATTATTTATATTACTCAAGAACTAAATGATATGCCTATGTAGCAGCCTATTATTATTATTATTATTATTATTATTTTATTTTATTTTATTTTATTTTTTACTGTTTTTTGTAATATGCTTAAAAGATATCAAAGCAACTACTTCATTATGTGGGTGTCCTTCTCTGTTAGGGAGGTTATTCTCCATTAAGGAGTGAAAGTGTCTATAAGGTGCTTCACCCAATTAAAGGTGGCTTTTAAGCCACGACCCACATGCATCTTATGAATGTCCTATTGCCCACTTCTATTGCTAATTACGTAAAATGTTTTCAATTTTGTTATTCAAAAATATGTATTTTCATGTAGTTGATATATCTATAAAATTTACATGATCTAAATTTCATTAATTTATTTATTGGATTTAAGCATATTGGATTATTGTACAGAAAAATTAAAATCCAAAATCTTAGACAATATAGTTCAATAGTTATAACTATAATTGGTATATCACATGTAATAGAAGGCTAAATTTGTAAAAGTGATCTTTTTCTTTTCTTTTTATTGAAACTCAAAAACACAACAAAAGAAAAAATTTAAGTTTTATATTCTTTTCTATTAAAAACTCAAAAAACAACACAAGAAATTTTTAACTTTTCTACTCTATTCTAATTAAGTTTTATATTCTTTTCAAAACTCTAAAACAAAGTGTTAGAGCGATACTGAATCAAGACTGAAGTAAAAAAGTAAGATAAAAAAAATAGGTGAGCACAAGCATACAATTATAAACAGAATGTAATTGCATTAGTGTTGGGGAAGATAATTTTACCCATTGAAATGCTACTAGTGCCCACCAGCAACCTTGCAAACCATTTCCTCCACGGCTCAAGAACTGTAACTATATAAGACTGAATTTTTCTCATATTTCTTTTTTTTTTTTTCTGTTAAAGTAAAAGGAAAATGAGGTACCAGTTTATAATCAGATAGAGGTGAAAATTTACGATTAGAGGTCCATTGTCACCTAAAACACTGTCGTCCTCTTTATTGTCATCTGCTTCTGTATTGTCTGCTTCTACTTTGCTTTGCTTTTGTGGTACAAACTCTGTTTTTTCCAGAGTTTCTATCTCTTTACCGCTTCTCAAAGTGATTGCACTTACATTTTCTTTTGGATTCACCACCGTTTGAGAAGGTAATTTTTTATAACCTTGTGCCTCCAATCGATTGATTGTAGTTTCCATTTGTCCTATTTGCATTTCCAAACTCTGAATACTCGCTCTTATTTCCTGAATATTTGTCTTTGTGTCTTGTTGAAATTATAAAGTGTTTTGTTGAAATTGCAAAGTGTTATTGGTAAGTTGTTGAAACATATCCTCTAAAAACATATTAGAATTAGATGAATGACCCTGTTGTTGTTTGTTGGAATATGGTTGCTTGTACTGTTGGTAGCTTGGGAAATTTTGAGTTATAAACTGATTCACTTATGGATTTCCATAGGTAAAATTAGGATGATCCCTCCATCCTGAGTTGTAAGCGTTCAAATAGGGATCATATTTTCTTTGTGGTTGAGCAGAGAATCCACCTACTGCATTCACTTATTCATAGGACTCCTCTTGAAAAGTGAGGTACATACCCATTGAATGTCCTACTATCGCACAAATTCCACAAGCTTTCACTTGTTGCGGATTACCTACAGTCATTTGACGAGCAAGAGAAGTTAGACTAGCCATTTGATGTTTAAGTGAAGAAATTTCTACCCCATTAACATTCTTGGATGAAAAATCAAGCCTAATGTCAAATTATTGGGAATTAGCCACCATGTTTGCAATCAAGTTCCTTACAGCTTCGGGAGTTTTGTCCAGCAAAACTCCTCCGTTAGCAGCATTAATCATGCTTCTAACAGTAGACATGAGTCCTTCATAGAAATATTGGGTAAGGAGCTGCTCATTGATTTGATGGTAGGGACAGCTTGCACACATTTTCTTAAAACGTTCCTAATACTCGTAAATGGATTCTCCATGGTTTTTCCTTACACTACAAATTTCTTTTCTTATGTTGGCTACCTTTAAAACTTAAAAATATTTCTCCAAGTATAATCTCTTCATTTCTTCTCATGTAGTAATGTTGTCAGATGGTAGATAGTAGAGCCAATCTTTAGCCAAATCTTTTAAAGAGAATGAAAAAGGTTTTAATTTAATTTGCTCTTCAATAACTCCGGGAGGTTTCATGCCTGTGCATACCATATGAAATTCCTTTAAATGTTTGTAAAGATCTTCACCTGCAAGGCCATGAAAAATGGGCAATAAATGTATAAGACTAGATTTTAACTCAAAAGAAGTGTTAACATCTAAAGTAGAAAAAATTATGCGTAAGGGTTGTTGGTTCAAATCAGGGGTTGCAAGCTCTTTCAAAGTTCGATTTTCAACCATGACTTCCATCTTTAACCTGCACAACTCAATTAAACTATGAAAAACTAGAAAAATAAAATCTAAAAAAAATATTAAATTAAAATAAAGTTTACAAAAACACAAAAATAAATTAGAATCAATCCCCGGCAACGGCGCCAAAATTTGGTGTACTATTCTAGACACCCAAAAATAAAATCTTACTTTGAAAAAATATTTATATAGTAGTATAAGTAAGAGTCAATTCCACATATAATGATTAATTTAATTTTATATTTTGTAAACCAGAATGGGGGGGTTTTAATTAAAGAAATAATTTAAATAACGTTAACTAAGTAAACAAATATATAAATAATGTAATGAAATAAATTAGAAAAACAAGCCTTGGTTTAAGCTAACATCCACCATCAAGAATTCACAACTGGTCATTGATGTAAGTATAAATTAATTAATATTTTGAATATTTACTGTGGAATAATTATTCACATTTGAATAATTTTTCTATCTTTCCTTATTTTTAGTCAAGTATAAACACTCGATCTAAATAACACTTACTACTAAACAACCTTCGACACTCCCTAAAGATTTAATTTAATAGCAGCTTAAAGAATTAGAGAGATCGTTGAACTAAAAAACATAAGCCACTCATTTGCATTTAATTTAGATGAATTGTTTCCTAAGATATAATAATCTTTTGATCAGCAAAACAATTATTAGACTTAGTTGCTTCACAAATAGCAGTAGATTAATGCAAATAATAAACTAGTAAGCCTCCAAGAAATTAAACTAATCAATCATTATTATTTTATTATTATTAATTTTATTTTTATTTTATTCGAATCGGACTAGGTCAATCCAAATGGTTGGACTCAGGTTTGACCAACCCGGTCAACGAGTAAATTGGCACAGTGCCCCGGTGTAGTTTTGTGCCTTAGGGATAGCGCCCCAGTATTTAAAAAAAAAATGATTACACCAGCGCCCCGACTCTGGTTCTCAATGTAAAAATCGCACATCGGTGCACTTCTACAGAATGCTCAACTTCAATTTCAACTTTTTTGATTTTTACCCTTTGTGATTCAATCCTCCATAACTTGCTCATTTCACATCCAAATGAACTCAAATCAGTTTCATTATTTCATAAATCTACATTATTGAAAATTTTAATTTATTTAACCAAAATTATTGGTTCTTTAAGCTAGGATTTCATTTTGACATGTTTTATAATAAAATTCACCATAAATTCATTTTAACTCCGTTTTTGTTGATTCCACTTGGATTAGTTTTGTATTTCATAGATCTACAATATACAATTTTTAGATCATACAAATAACTTATACATTTTATTCCATCATATACCAAATCTCATGTTTTTAACTAGTACACTTTAGATTTTATGTTCACATGCAAACCCTTTGCACCTCTAAGCATATAACACCTAAAAACATGCACAAATCACATATTCTCCTTCCAAATCCATCCTTATAACTTCGTAATTCACCATGATTTTCATACACAAAATTCTCCTATAACCAAGTATATATATATATATATATATATATATATATATATATATATATATAGAGAGAGAGAGAGAGAGGATCAAGAGCATACCCCCTTATTTGACATACCAAGCATACCTCCTTTAGCGACGGATCGGGTGACGGTTTGGTTTGTCGTCATAGGTTCGGTCCGCCACTATAGTTTTTAACGATGGACAACATATAGCGACGGACAAACATATAGTGACGGACCAAAGCTATAGTGACGGACTGACATATAGAGAGAGAGAGAGAGAGAGAGGATCAAGAGCATACCCCCTTATTTGACATACCAAGTGTCGACGCCGGGATTTTCGTCGCTTCGTCTTTTTTATTATTAAAAATGTCCCTTTCCAATTTTAGCCTTTAGTTTGAGATGTGACTTTTGAAAAGGGTCGGCTTAATGTCGACGGGGTTTGAAATGTCGATTATATAATGAGCCAATTGACCAGAGTCGCCAGTTGGTATATTTGAAATGGATGTACCAACTCATCCGGATTTAGTTTTCGTAATCGCTGGCTCATATGTGACTCCGATTAATTGGTCCGCAAACCGAGATTCATAGAGTTCGGGGGCTTGCTTAAGCGAGGGGAAGGTGTTAGGCACCCCCCGACTTCCGTAAAACACGATTACCGCAATCTTGATATTTTCCTATCCTTTTAAATCCTAAAATGTGTGAGTTGCGTGTGTGTGCGTGTGTGCCTAGGTGAATGCTTGTGGTGAATTTTGTTTGGATTTTTGTATGGCAAATGTGCTTTATCTGGAAAGCGTTTTAACGTCTTTTGACCCAAATGACGAGGCTTCGTTTTAAAATAAAGATTGATTTTAATTTCGAATCGATGAGGGTTTTTATTTAGATGTCATTTTTAGAAGATAGTTTTTTAAACTTTTGTCAAATAGGTATCGAGACTATACATTGCCCTCTAATAACAGATTAAATAACATGGAGGCAACTTCTAGAACTCTTTCACCCTATGCACAAAGTTTAACGAAAACATTCATTTATTTTACGAAGTCATTTTTTATGACATTTTAACACCAACTAAAGCCTTTTCATCAATCATGGATTAAAGTTTGCCAAAACCCTTGATTTTAAACCTCGTGAATCTAGCATCCTAGTTTGATCATTTTTTACAAAATCTTCATTATTTGCCTTATTTAAAAACCATTTTTGTGTCGTAAATTAAAACAAGCACTCACAACGTGTCGGGGCTATCCACGGGCATGTAAGCCATCCAGACAACCCCAAACACCCACAATCACATATTTTATTATTATTACGTGGCCTTAACCCGAACACGACTTTGTATCGCTTTAAGGCCGGATATTACAAAATACACATCCATGGACCCTATACCATGATTACATATACCAAAATGTCCATCATCGGGATTTGACCACGAGGATCTCCTCCCTAGGCTCACATTCACCCAAATCATGGCACAACCAACCCTAAACCAAATCTAACGAGATTTAACATTGCTATCACATTACATAACCCAAATATCACAACTTAATCACTACAAACTATCCATTACCACAACGAACGATATATCACCGTACGGATGTCATCGGGCGTTAGGAGGAGTTACTTTCCGATGGAAACCTCGCTAACAACCCCTAATTCACGGATCATTTATCAACATAATAACATATTACATCACATAACCCAAAACATAAGCTATATTAACGATACAAGCAATAGAATACCAAAAAGACAATCTTTTTCACCTTGCAAAACGCGGATTCAAGCTTCTTATACCACAAAATGGATTACACCACAAGATTACTAAACTAAATAGCACAACAATATGGATCTAGTGCTTGAATCTAGCCCAAAACCGGACTCTCTCCCTCTCTCCCGCGATCTCTCTCTCTCTCCTCTTCTTTCTTTTTTTCTCTTTTTTCTTTTCTTCTCTTCGTCTCGGGTGGAAAAAATGGCCGCATATAAGCTTCAGCAGGCAGCCGCAGATGCATCTGCGGCTGGGCCTGCTGTGGCTGTCCCAGCCGTCGCCTCGGCTGCCGCGTGCCGTTCTCGAGCCTCGTGCCTGTCACCTTTGTCGGTGGCAGCGGTTGCATTCGCGGCCGTCCGGCTTGCTTTTTCGATTTTCGTGCCACGCGGTCTTAATTCGCCAATTTCTGCGGTATTATTTTGGAAGGCTGTATTTTTGCAGTCCGAAAATCCCTGGGAAACGTGCCATATTGTTCTGGGAGGCCAGTTTGGAGGACCGCGACTTGATATAGAATTTGATAATTGTGCTTGGCTTCCAGGGGGCGCTGTCCCCTTTCCACCCCCGCCAGCTCACCGGCGAGCTGGGCAGCCGCTCGCTCACCGGGGAGCGAGACCCCCGAACATCGTAAGCGGAGTGGCCATTAGTCGTCTTTTGTGGTCGGCTCAGGCTTTTCTGGATCAACTGTTCGCCCTGCCTCAAGTGACCGGATGCTCGTTGTCCGTTGCGGCGGCTTTAACCGTAAATCGCTGGGGTGGCTTTGTGTTGGGGTCCACCTTTCTTTCCGTATGTCGGGTCAAATGACGATTTTGCCCTCCTGCCAGGGTTAGTAGAGAAGTGCAAAATTTGGGGTGTCTACACCAAGCATACCTCCTTTAGCGACGAATCGGGTGACGGTTTGGTTTGTCGTCATAGGTTCGGTTCGCGACTATAGTTTTTAACGATGGACAACATATAGCGACGGACAAACATATAGCAACGGACAAACATATAGTGACGGACCAAAGCTATGGCGACGGACTGAAGCTATGGCGACGAACTGAAGCTATGGCGACGGACCAAACCGTCGCCTAGTCCGTCGCTAAAGAAGGTATGCTTGATATGTCAAATAAGGGGGTATGTTCTTGATCCTTTATATATATATACATATATATTCGTACAGTAAACTAACAACTTGTAAAACTTAAGCTTAGAAAATATGATACCTCTTTTATGTTTTTCTTCTTCTAGAGATGAACTTTATGAAGCTCTCCACATTCCTTCTCCTTGCTAGACCACACTTGAACAACAATTTGGCAAGAATTTCTCCTAGTTTTTCCTTATTTTCTCTCTAACTCTCTTATTTTCTCTCTATACTTAGAATTTTGCAAGTAAACTTTGTAAATTGGTTTGAGAACTCCTATTTATAGGAGAGTTCTATGTGCACATACACTCCATATACATGTATAACTATATGTATTTATCCATCACATTTAAGCATTAACCAATGATTAAGTAGGAGTTAGTCCCTACTTTAAGGACATTAAGTCACTCCCTAGCTCATCATTTTACTTCACATGACTGTATGAGGTAGTATATATATATATATATATATATATATATATTACCAACATTATATAATGCACATTGTATCTGTCCAAAATAATGTCCAATGCTCTACTAATTTAATTTAATTTTAGTCATGCACAATTATTCCATTGGACTAATTAATAATTCTAGCAATACTACACACGTGAAATTTTAATTTCCTAACACATTGGATCACATCACATTAAATTATGTGACATTCATATTAGACTCAATTATTTATTTATTATTATTATTATTATTATTATTATTATTCCATTTAATTATTTCATCCTTCTCTCAATTAATTTAATTAATTTCCCAATTTATTCACCATTACTCATTGAAGTTATTTGCCATCAAAGAACCACCCACAATCGTATCTATACTAGTCATTTTTATACTGAATAACCCATTGTAAAATGTTTGAACTTGAAGCTATTTGGGTATTTCACGGTGTGGACATCTCCACAATAAATTCTTAAAATGCTCCCACGCCTCCTACAAAGACTCTAAATCATGCTGCAAAAATGATGTGATGTCGTTTCTCATCTTTGTTGTTTTAGCTGACGAAAAAAACTTCGCTAGAAATTTTTGAGCCAAGTCGTTCCAAGTAGTGATGGACCCTGGTGGCAGTGAATGCAACCAACTATTTGCCTTGTCCCTAAGTGTGAAAAGGAACAAGCGAAGTTTAACAACATCATCTGATACTCCATTGTACTTGAAAGTGTCACATATCTCCAAAAAGCTCATCAGATGATCATTCAGATGGTCATTGGGCAAACTCCTAAACTATACTGAATTATGGATCATCTGAATCGTGTCTGGCTTGATCTCAAAAGTGGTGGCATGAATTGAAGGCCTATGGATGCTTGTTTGGATCTCGATAACTTGTGCCATCGCATAGTATCGCAATAATTTTTGACCATCTTCTGCCATTTTTACCTAAAAAGGAAGTAAAAGAAAAATAAAATTAAAAAGCAAAAAAAGACATTTAAATTAAGACTAGTATTGAAAAAAATTATCAAACTAATTCCCCGACAACGGCGTCAAAAACTTGTTAACTTATTTCTTACTTAGAATTTCACATGTTAGTATACGTGATCAAATAACAATGTAATGACAAGTAAGATATCGTTCCCACAGAGAATTATTAATAATTATTATACAATTACTAATTCTTAACCAAATTAATTTTATTTAAACAATTGATTAAGAACTATAAAATAAATCTAATTAAAAGAACTAAATTAAACTAATTAAATAACAAGGATTAAATCAGATAAAAAGTCTTAAGATTACAATTTATCCCAATATTTTATTTAAATCTTTTCACTCCCTTTTTAATTAATTAATTATATCGAATTATTAACCGAGAATTCCTTAATATTTATACGCCTCTTTCGATGGTAATATAAACAAATCCCTCCTAAATCTGACACTATGAGCAATAGAATCGGAAAGGAACATCCTAACTAATTAAATCACTATATTCCTATGAGATTTAAATCAACAAGGATTTAATATCATATTCTCTCTCTTTGGTTATATAAGATACATAAGTATATTCCTATCCTATATACGAATCATGTATCATATCCCATGCAAAATATACAAACATATATTATCATATTATCTAAACCTATAATTCATTTTCTAATTTCATATAGATTATTTTATTAATTAATTATGTGCACTTAATTAATTACATGAACGCCCAAAATATGATAAACGATCCAAATATAATCATCAATAATTAAAAAGGAAACAAATTAATATAAACTATACATTGGGTTCCATTGCAATCTTAAATAAGTATTTAGCTCATAACTAAAGAATAAAACGTATTCTTAATATTAGAAAACATCATCCCAAGAATTATAATTAAAAGAAAATAATTAGAGAGAAAATATCTTATTTTAGAAGCGTAATCTCCAATTCTTCCTTCAATCCTTGAATCCTTATGTGAATCCTCCTTTAGATCTGATTAAACCCTACCTCTAATCTTCTATTCTAGCCTAACTATTCCTAAAAGATGTGTAAAGTCATATATTTATAGGTTACAGTTTATATCCCTAGCATACTTGGACAAACAAATCCAATTGGGAGTCAAAAAGATGCAAAAGCGCGTCAAAACCAAGTTTTGGCCCGACATCAGTGCCCCAGCGCTGTCCCCCTTCACATTTGGAGCGCCCCGACGCTCCAGGAAATCTTCACCTTCTGACTTATAGCGCCCCAACGCTCTATTTGTTCATGTTTAGAGCGCTCTGGCTGTTTCTTATTTTGCTTATGTTGGTAAAACAATCATAACTTTTGATCGGGGAAGAGTTATGGGACGTGCCACTTATCAAATTGAAACTCTCGACGAGCTCTATAAGAAAATCCAAATTTCAAGCTAAGAAAATGTTCCAAACTTGGCTTCAGAGGCCCTTCCATCTTCCCTTCCTATTGTTGCTTGTCCTACCCGTAGTTGTAAAGATTAAATTACCCTTCCTAGCCTTTTTCCTACAAAATAAACATAAAAACACATGGAAACAAATATAAATAACTTAAAATATTTAACAACTCACAAATTATCAAGTTTAGAAGATAATTAAAAATAGATATAAAACTCACTTATCAGTTATGAGGCATGTGTATGTATTCTCCACTTGACTTATAAATAAGGTTAAGTGGACTATTGTAAAATACACTAAAATTATTCTTCTTTTTTATTTGTAAGAGGGCCTTATCTATAAGGACCTCATTAGTTGAATATTTTTCTTCTTCTTTGTAATTGATTTTCTTTGAATATAGTGATGTCTTTTTAGCGGCCTCATAATTCCAAGTGTGTTCTTTTTTTTTTCTGCATTATTGTTATCATTGTTGTAGCTTTACTTTAATTATTTTATTCCATTGTTAGTTGGTATTTTGGTATAACTTTGTTAATAATTAAGCCAACTACTTGCTTCTGTTGCGTTTACAATAGTTTTAGACAAAACATAAAGCATAAATAGTCAATAGTCAACTATTGCCACTATACTAAATCAATTTGAATATGTTTAGCTCCCAACAACCTATCACTAGCTGCAATAGATAAACCCTCCCACTGCAACTAGCTGGTAGAAACTTGAAATCACATCTACTTGATCTTCTTCTTTGGCCTCGACTACAATTAAATGCCAGTAAAAGAGATAACTGCTAGAATTCATCAACCATAATAAATAAAAAAAGCCAATAAAAGTCTTAAACAAACAAAAACCAAGTTGAATTGTAATCATTAGTTTTTATTATAATTTGAATAGTCCTATTTTTGTTATGATTTTTAATAGTATAAAAATATTTAATGATTATAATTTTCTTGTAAAATTGATCTTACTAAAAAAAATGGCATGCGGGCTAGGTTGGGCCAGTCGCGAACGGGGCTAAAATAATCCAAATTTTTATGAGCTAAAAAATTAAGACTCAAAACCCAATTTTTGACAAACGAGTCGGCTCGTGCCGATTTTGTTAAGTCTAATTGTATGCATGGTGAGCATCACCAATGCTAGCTACATCAGGATTGCTTTGAGTTTAAGGAACTGCACAATTGTTATGCGGTACCTAGTGGTACCGTATAACAATTATGCGATTTTTTCCCCTTATTGCGGGTCATTTTTTGTTCCTATCGCATAATTGTTATGCGGTATCACTATGTACCGCATAACAATTGTGCGTTTCCCCCCCTTCTATCTCGACTCTTTTCTTATTGTTTTTTTGTTCTTACTGCACAATTATTATGCGTACCACTAGGTACCACATAATAATTACCGTATAACAATTGTGTGGTTCCTCTTTTCCCTACGGCTCTTTACTTATCTTTTGTTGCTATCGCATAATTGTTATACGACTCCAATAATTACCGCATAACAATTGTACAGTGCTGGTACTTGCTTTTTGGCAAATTGAGGGATAATTCATTTATTTTTTATGTGAATCATATACCTCATAATAATTTGTTACACACCGCTCAATTGTTATCCGACATTTTTTTTATTTTTTTATTTTACTTTTAGATCTCGCAATGGACGAACAAAATTGGTTGAATCAATAAATAATCTTATTCAAATTTGTATCTAGATCATTCCCCATATGTGTGTGTGTATATATATATATATATATATATATACACACTAATATGGACTAGGGGTGTACATTCAAATCGATTTTTTGGGTATACCAAACCGTTGGTAGATAGATAATTTGTTTGGTATAGCGGTTGTACTGGTTTCGATACATAATTTTTTGGTTCGGTATTTATCGAACCATATTTTTTTATTTTTTATTTTATTATTATTATTAATAAATAATAATAATAATAAAAATTATTATTTTCGGTATTAACCGTAAGTGAACTGATACCAGACTAGTATTAAATCGATACCGAATCAATCCAATGGGTACCGATTTTGATACCAAGTTTTGAGCATATTCGGTACCAATTAAGTACCGATCGACTTAAAACCATTTGAACACACCTAATATTATGAACATAAAAAAAATTCACAGGGTTTTTATTTCCATTACTATTTTATCCCAATAAAGCTAGGGTTTGTACACATCCATTTCCATCATCAAACGTGTTGTATGGACCCTTCTCCAAATTCACCGAATCATCCCCAATAATGCACCTAGATTTTCGATTCCGCCATTGAAACACTCCATCTCCACACCAATTTTATATATTTATTATAAATTATTCCATCCATTTTCTGTCTTTCTATATATACATATTTTAGTCTCGAAGGAGAGCTCATTCTTTGGACCAGAACACATTTCAATGGCGAAGAGCAAACGAGACTTGGACGTCTACACAATCAGAGGCACGAACAAAGTTGTCAGAGGTAATACATTTGTATAAAACTCACAATTTCTTACATAAAATGTGGTTTCTGAAGCTGGGATTTTGTGCTGATGAAGCCCTTGGACAATGAGGCCACCGATTGAATATACATGCATTTATCTGTCATTTATATGTATTTGTACATTTTGAGTTGTTGAATTTGTTTTGTGTTTTTTTTTGTTGAGGTTTTTGAAGATGGGTTTTGCTTCATATTTGTATCTGTACATTCTGAGTTGATGAATTTATTTTGGGTTTTTCTGTTGAGGTTTTTGAAGATGGGTATTTGTTTATATTTGTATTTGTAAATTTTGTGTTGTTGAATTTGTTTTGTTTGTCTGTTTTTTTTAAGGTTTTTGACGATGGGTATTTGTTTATGTAACCTTAAGAAATTAATACTGATCACATTCACAGACATGCATAGGCATGTGTTTATACACTTTTTTGAGTTGTTTTGGGTTGATTTTTGGGGTTTTGAAGATTTGTTTTTGTTGATGCAACCATAGGTTACTAATTTGACCTCATTCACATACATGCATAGTTGTGTTTGTCTAATCTTTTAAATTTATGTAGATATAGACACATTTTGAGTTATTAAATTGTTGTTTTAGTTGTTTGTGATGTTTTTGAAGCTGGGTGTTTCTGATTATGCAACCATTGGTAGCTTATAGTGACCTTAAATACATATGCATGGGTGATTTATGTTTTTCTGTTGACGTTCTTGAGGTGGGTATTTATGTTGATGCAAATATATATATGTATACATGTGTGCGTATGCAATTTTTGAGTGATTAGGGGTTGTTGCCAAAAATACATCAAAATAAAAAGGAATTATATTGCTTTGGTTTTGTAGCTGGAGATTGTGTGTTGATGAGATCCTCGGAAACTGATGCGCCACCCTATGTAGCTCGTGTGGAGAAAATAGAAGCTGATAACAAGAGTGAGGTGAAGGTTAGAGCAAGATGGTACTATCGACCAGAGGAGTCGATCGGTGGGAGAAGACAGTTTCATGGCTCAAAAGAGTTGTTCCTGTCAGATCACTATGATACTCAGAGTGCTCACACCATTGAAGGCAAGTGCATTGTCCACTCATTCAAGGATTACTGCAAGCTTGAGGATGTTGGAGCTGAGGATTACTACTGTCGCTTTGAGTACAAAGCTGCCACTGGAGCATTCGCACCTGACAGTGTAGCAGTGTGAGTGTCGTGCGACTCTGCTTGATTGTTGATTGTCTGTTTATTGGTCTACACGGTTTACAACCTTTTATTTATTTTTAATTTGAAGGTACTGCAAGTGTGAGATGCCGTATAACCCAGATGATTTGATGATACAGTGTCATGGGTGCAAAGATTGGTATAAACATTTATTTTTGGTTAAATTTTATGATTTTTTTCTACTTTAAGTTTGTTGCGAAGAAATTGGAGAACGGAAAAATTATATCTTCGGGTTCATGCTTCGGTTCTTTTGATGTGTTAAAATTGAAAAAAAAATTCCAATGCCACCCGGTTGTTTCATGAGTTTGGTCTGCTTACATGTCAGTTGTAAAAGAATGTTTTTGTTTGATTCTCTTAATTTCTTGGTATCAAATTTTGATCAAAATTAACAAGACAATTTTGAAAAAGTAATACTTGGACTTCCTTTATCTCTTTTAATTGTCTGGGATATCTGTAAATCACTAGATTTTAGAGTTTTTCAATAGAAGGAAAAATCAAGTGAAATATCTTCAAGTCACTCTCAATAACCGAATTTAGACTACAAAGAAAGAAAGAAGCTTCAAGCTCTTTATTCTTTTATTTTTTCCTTTTTGATAGAAGGCTTTCAACTGGGTAAATGCATTATTTGGTGCAAGCCCCTGTATGAAAAGCAGAGGCCATTAAGAGATCTTTACTATCCACGTCTCCAGTAGCGGGTGAAGATAAGATTGATTGTTGCTAAATAGACTTGACTTGTCTGTCTCATGTATCTAGTGTATGATTTTTATAGGGCTAATTTCAAATTTTGGAAGTACTATTTCTGGAGGGAACTCTTCTTGGATTTGACCATATGGATATTCTCTGGTCAAACATTTGCTAATTTTGTCAAAGAAAAATTTATGTTACAGATGGATGAGGGATTTAATCTATAAGGTGTTTTATGTTGCTTTGGCTTTCCCTTTCCACCAATTTTGGATTTCAGGCTTCAGCTTCTTCTAACTTTCCTTGTGTTTATAAGCTGTTATATATTATGTGTTTTTCACTGTGGTCCTTGTAGGTATCATCCTACTTGTTTGGAGATGAGTATTGACCAAGCAAAGAAATTAGATCATTTTGTGTGTTCTGAATGTTCTGAATATGATACAAAAAAATCTCAGGAGGCAGTTTCTGCATCCCCATTGACTAATGGCAAGGTGAGATTACTTGTTGACTGTTTCCACCTGTTTAAAGTTGCATGTGTGTTGTCTTTTTGACCTTTTCCAGTTCGGTGTTCAATGATCTACATCACAGTACAAGATGTAGTTACTGATTGTTTTCTTGGCTAATTTTGTGGGTGTGTAACTTTAAGGATGATGGAAAAGAATGGTATTAAGACTTTTCTTTTGTATGTAACATTTGGTCAAATACATTAGCAAAGCAAATAAGAGATTGTTTCTTCAACTGACGCTGGCAACTAATGTATTTTTAGAGAATAATGAAATAGGCTGGTGTAATTTTAACATGATTGAGTATCAATTAAAAGTCAAATAGATGGAAATCGAACATTGAAAAATGAAAACTGTAAAAATGTAGTAATATTTGGTTTCTAAATTGAATAAATAGTGCGTTGTAGGCGCAATGATAGTGATGATGATCATATTGCATAATATATATTTCTTTTATAGGTTCACAATATATATTTTTATGCAAAACAGTCCTCTTAGTAGCTCCTTTTCATTTTCGACTCTCACCCAAATCCCATTGTGTCTGCGTGGCATGATGGAGTGTTGTTACATAATAAGCACTCGAGCACCAAAAGAAATTGTATGCGTCCTTGATAATATAGAAAGATGTATACGAGGTTGATTGATTGCATGAGTGTGTTATTTTTAGTGGTTTACATATTTGATAAAGGAAAGAAAAAAAAAACAGTTCGAACAGAGGTATATTCAGATGCTTCATTGCATGTGATGAATATGTGATGTGTAATATTTTTAGGATCAATGTTTTGATTAATTTAAGAGAAGGTTGCTTGCTAAAGTTTGTCTTTGTTGGCTAGTGATCCTATTTATATGCATGTTTGTTTCTGTATTAAACTCTAAACTTTTATGAATGAGTGTATTATAAAATTTGTAATCTTTATGAATGAGTGTATTATAAAATTTGTAATCGTATAAAAATATATGCAAGACTCTAAGAACTTTATAACATTGTGGTTAATAAAATATGTTATTCCCAAAGGGCACAAAGAGATTTAGAAAGGGGGTTGAATTGATTTTTTTAAAAATCTCAAGTTCAATTTGTTTACCCAATTAATTAAGTAGTTAACTTATTTGAGTTATGCACAGCGGAATATGTAAATACCCTTCAAAGATTAAGTGAAAGACCTCAGTTCTAAATTTATTGATATAATGTGAAAAGAAGTCTCAGTTGATATTACGGTTGATGACAGTTATTAAAGCAATAAAGGGACACAATATTTATTTTTAATCCACCAAGGATGATGGTTACTGAAACCAGGTTCACTAAGAACTAATTACAACGATATGAATTACTAAGAAACAGATAAGACTAAGGCTTAATAAGTCACTCAAACTTAATCTCACTAAGAGGATTGATTCACTCATAATCAATTAAGTCACTAAGACTTGTCTAAAGAAGATCACTAAGATCTTGAAAGGGTTGATTGAATGTCGTTTGAGGTGCTGCTAAGTGGCTTTGAGTCTCTCTCTCTCTGAATGACTTAGTAGCTTGAACGATTTCTTTGAAAATGTAGAGTAGAGCTTTGGATCGTAGGGTGAAGCTTTCCAAAACACGCTTGTTAATCGATCTTTAGTCTGTGTCTGAAGTGGTAATCCTTTTAAAGGTTTTCCTTGAAATTTGTCAGTTGAAAAGTTACCATTGCTCAGCCTAGGACACTTGTTATCGTTTAATTCATTTGGCTTTGTGTTGTTGACCGCTGGATCACTCGGTGACACTTTTAATAGTACATTGTTTAGTGCAGAAGCAGACACGTTGATGTAGGACAATGTGGAAAGAAAGAATAAAAGTACCTATCTTCCTAGAGAATCGGTAAAGAAACACACAAAAGCACACAACTTGGATCTCAAATCAATTAATATTTCATCATCTGCCAAATAATGAAGTATTACAATATTTAAATAGAAAACCCAATACCCGTGGGCTAAATAGAAATCCTAATTTAAAAAGGAAACAATCTTCTAATTAAAATCTACTACTATAACAAAACTTTCCTAATTAAAATAAAACTCTCCTAGAATATCCTACTAAATAATTACATTAATAATCCACTATTATTCCTAAATAATAATACAAAATTAATAACAAATTTTCTTATTTTCTTCTTCCTCTCCGCATCATTCTCCTCTCTTTTGAAAAAAACTCGTCAATGAGTTTTGAAGTATCGAAGAATAATAAACCATAGTCCATAAGATACGTTCCAACAAAACATGCGCATCCGAACGTTCAATGTCATGAGCACAATTTTTGGAAACACCGATAAAACATAAAAAAATTAAAATATCTTGAGACTCTAATGTATCAATCGGAAATAGAAAATCAACATGGTTGAGCTCAATTTTATCTTCCTTGATCTTTTCGCATTTGGGGCCAAACTTTACTTCAATTTCTTCCATATCGGCAATGTGTTCAACACACTTATCTTCCACTTCATGTTTCTCATAAGCATCAATATGTCAGAGTACTTGCTCTTCTTTAGACTCAAATGTTGCGATACATTCATCAATTACCTTGTGAGAATTTGCTTTGCGGGTCTACTCTTGCTTATTTATTTCCTGCAAAACAAAGTAACATGTATTAATTAAATAATATAAATATATAAAATAATAAAAATGGGAATATTAAAATGTAAAATAAATATGTATATCAAATACCCCCATACCTAGCTTTTACTTGTCCTCGAATAAAATAAAAGAAAATAAAACAAAATCTAAACTATACATTTTCGTAGGAAACATGATTGCACTTAGCATGTACAACAAGTCTTTAAATCTCAAGTAGAAGAGTTGTTTCTCGTGAGGGTTTGCAGTGAATATACCCACAAAATTCAAAATAAAATCTTTTTGAGTTAAACTAATTATGAAATCGAAAGAAAACTTTTAAGTATACATGGGCATTACACACAAGCAAGATCAAATTCAAAATTACACATTTACCTTATCAAAAATAATCTATCTTCATTATAGATACCATCCTTCATAAAATTAATTCTATGTGATGAATGCATGTGTATGTGATGTAACCTTAGTAGGACTTTTACCATGAAAATCAAGCAAATTCATTTTTTTTTCTATTTTTCCTTTTTTTTAATTATTATTTTTCATTCTTGACTTGTGCAATGTCTCTTTTACTTAGGCTTTTCAGAGTTACTCATGTAACGAGTGTTTGACCTATGTCTCCCAAACTAGTTGGCTTCAAGGCACTAGGTACAAAGACACCCTTAAGGGCTTACTAACTCGAGTAACAAAGGCCACAAAATTAGACTAGTCAAGCTGCTTATATTCATCATATTTTTCAGCGTGAATATCGATGATTCCTGAGGCGTGGATACCTAGTTACTTCGTTCAATGAACATGCAAGCAGTTATTTATTTCTTTTTTCTACTTTTTTCCTTTTTTTCAACTTTTTTTTTCATTTTTTTCTTGAAATTACTTAATTCATAGTTTATATCCCATAACTAAGAATTAATGCAAACGTGTAGTGCAAAAATGCATATGAATTTAAATTAGGATTTTGTATCTTATCAAAAGTTCAAGAGTTCTAAATCTTTTCATCCTACTCAAAGGTTTTTTCTCTACAAACACGTTAGAATTTATCCAACTCATAAAAACAAACAAATTTAAAAAAATTCAATTTTATTTAATCTAAAAAGAATTAGTTTCCTAAAATATATATATATATATAAATAAAAATCTAATAATAATAATGCAAAACATAAATAAAAACTAAATAATAACAATGCGATACTCCTCTCATACCTAAGTTGTCCATTGTCCTCAATGTATGTAAATGAAGAATAAAGGACAAAGAAATGAAAAAATTGTACCTCGTATGTGGGGCATAATACTGCAAGAAAATATGGTGAAAAAGGAAACAAATACACGTATCTACAAATTTTATAAATCCTAAAACACTTGACTAAGAACGATGTAAAAGGGCAAGTGAATATGAACTTTTCATGATTTTCAGGAGGTCTAGGAAACTGGAAATAATCAAAATTTTCATCACAGTTATGTTTAGAATTTAACTCATGAAAATTCTCTTACATTTTCAAAACATGAAACAATTGGTTTAAATGCATGTTCTAATTTGATTAACTTATGTGTATTAGGTCTCTACAACTAATTAACCTTATCTAAATATTCAACTCATCCCAGTTTTGATCAAGGTGATTTAAGAAAGTCTATTGGATCATCCAAAATCATAAGTTTATTTTAATTCATTTCTTGGGTCATGGACAATTCTTGGATCATGTTTATTTCAATAGGTTGGTTCAAAAAATCACTACATGGTTCCCTAGGAGTAAGTCTTTTAGGATATAAAGCTTTAGGTTTATAGACTTTTTCAATCGACTCATTAAATGTGACAATCAATTTTGGGCATAAACTCATAATTATTAGACTCCTCAAATTGCCTTGACTCAACGTGTGAAGAATTGAATACAAGATTTTCTTTTTTCTCATCATTTTCACAGCCATTTTGATTTTTAAGATTAAGCTCAAACTCACCCATCTCTTGTTCATTTATTATGGTAGCTAACAGACTCATTTGAATTTCTAGACGAGATATGGAAGTTTCCATAGTTTTCTTTGAAGTGCTTAATCTTTTTTCATCTTCATTTGAAAATTCTTGTGCATATTGAGGTTTTGGATCTGAATATAGATAGGAATATGAATCTAGGTAAGGATTTTGATAAATTGAAAATATTGATTTACTTGGTGTGCATTAAAATTTTCATAAGATTCTTGGTTTCAAGAAAAATAATTATTCCGATCAATGTAAGAGTCCATGTTTCACAAACCACTAGACAAATAAGCAACTAAATAAATAACCACAAAAGTGACAAAAATAAATAAATAAATATAAAATCCTACATCTATGGTCAACCTAAATAAAATTTAGGCAACTCCTAACTGTTCCAAGTTACACATTAAGGTCCACTAAATTTGAATTTAATCACACCACTAGTCAGGTAAGTTTAAGAACGACGGGAGTCTCTGTGGGTACAGTGACTAATTGAGTAACCACGCGTTCTTTAGGCGTTTACCTTTTGAACTACTTGCCTAGATACCAGTAGTTTGATTAATTTAAAATTAGGCCTCATTTTGGAGCCCCTTGTCCTAATTGAGTAGCAAGAGTCTTAGGGGCCAACGTCTACTTGATTTTATCAAGTCACGGTTATGCAAAATTGGGTTGTTTGTAGGCTAAGGAAGGGTGATGAAATCCTCACCTTATCTTGTTATTGTTTGTGCCCTTAAAAGTCAAATTAAAAATAAAAATGCACAATAAAAAAAACTGTAAACAAATAAAATGTCCTAAAATTATGTAAATTATGGAAGGAGAAATTTGACGTACCTCAATTCTCTAGCAATCACCACAGTTTATATTTAACAAAAAAAAATAATAATAATAAAAAGCTAAGTACGATGTGCATAACGTGAGTGAGTTAATGCATACATGCGGTAATTAGTTTTTAAGCTAAAAATAATAAAATAAACTACTATTTTTTTGTGTTTTTTAATAAATGAAATATGGAAATACTAAGTACCGAGAAAGCACAGAAACAAAATCTTTATGTTTTTGCTCCTACGATCCGCTTCAATAATCCTGAAAAATTTTAAAAAATATATTGGTGCTAAAAAATAATTCGAAGAAATAAAAATTAAGGAAAAAAAAATTAAATTTAGTCCATAGCAACGGCGGCAAAAACTTGACAGGATAATATTATAAACTGCAAGTGCACAACGTCTATTGAAGAACGGGCAAGTACATGTCGAACCACAAAGATTAGATTAATTTCAATGTATCTTTAATTTATATTTCAGCAAATTAAAAATAAAATAGTGGAGTTGATTAATCAACTAAATAATGCAAATTAAAAAATTAATAACGAAAACTATTAGTAATGAGAAAATTACATAAGAATCTGAATCCACTAAATACTAACATAATAATTAAATTCTTCTTTTTGAATTAATTTCTAATTTATTTTTTCTTCCCTTTTAAAAAATAATGAATCATATAATCAATATGGACAAGCATAAATTATGAAAATTGAAGGATTAATTATAACTCATCAAAATTTGTTCGAGCAAGCAAGAATTATGAAATACTCATCTTTAACAATAACCTATCAAAATCTTGCAATTAATATAAAAACCACAACGAATTTAGCGCGAAGGTAAAAATGAAGGAATAAACAATTAGACATTAATATCGGAATGGAAAGAAAATATTAATATGCAATACATAGCTTCAGCATCATCCTAAGTATTAAAAATTTAGCTATCCATAGAATTCATATTAAAGAAAAACAAAATTTAAAACAACTAATATTAATTACATGAAATAAAATAAAACTAAAGGAACAATATTAAAAAAAAACTTTATTAAACTAAAGAAGAAAATGTTGAAAAAGGTAACAAAGCCCCCCTAATTACTTCCTAAAACAAAAGCAGTCGAAGAAAAAAAAAGAAAATACTACCGGACTCTTACTTTACCGAAACTAAAAGAAGAACAATAAAATATTACTACCTCTCTCTAAAATAAAAGTCCTATTTTTAGGGAAAATAAATTAGAACCTAATCTAATTTCAAGTAATTTGGTCTCTTCTTTCCTTTTTGACTTGAACGTCTACATGGTAATCTTCCAAGAGTTTTTTTCTTACATATCTTTTTATTGGAGTCCGAATAAAAATCAACTAGAAAGTTTCTAAAACTCTTTTTTCAACTCAACTTTATTTATTTATTTCCTGCAAAAACAAAATAACATGTATTAATTAAATAATATAAATATATAAAATAATAGAAATGGGAATATTAAAATGTAAAATAAATTTGTATATCAACGACCCAACTTTAATTGGCTCTGGCATATCCGTCGTCCAAGCCATCTTATTATCTGCATTCGGCTCAGGTGTGCTAACCTTCCCAGCCATCTGATCTTCTGTCATTGGCTCAGGCATAATAGCCGTCCTAGCCATCTCATCATCTATCTCTATGAGCTTAGGCTCAGCAAACTTCCTAGCTATCTAGCCATCATTGGTAGGAGGGGAGTAGAGTCTTTAGAGCATTCTTCTTCTTCAATGGATGGTGATTAGTTTTCTCTTTCTCCCCTCAGGCCTCCTTGATTCTAGCGGGCTAGCTTGTTGATATCCCTCAGTCGTCAAGTCCAAGGACTCGTAGCTTAGCATAGGTGGGGCTTGAGAGACTTTATTCCGTAGCCTCTTATCCTTCCAAGATGGCTTTGAGGTAAGGTCAGCTTGGAGATTAACCCCCTCTTTGTCTTTAGTATCCCTCCCCTCAAGAATTTTTTTGCGGTTCCCTGAGACGTTCAGCAGACTGCTTCTTGGCCTTCATTTTTCTCTTCTTTAGTCTGGGAGTTTCAGCAGTAGAGGTTAGAGCATCTATTGTTTTAAGGGTTGCTGACCCTTGGGACTCATCATCGTGCCTTTCTTCAGTGATCTTTTTCCTTTTAGAAACCTCGAGAGGTTTCTGGACCTTTGTGATGGTCCTGTCGCTCTCAGATTGCTTCGATCTGGAGATCTCAGCTGGATTCCTCTTTCAATTGTCGAAGATCTTCTGAGTGATCTTCTTGTTTATGTTAAGGGGTTCACCTTCTTTCTCCCCTATATGTTGTCTTAGCTTATTTTTGATGATTATGCTTAGCAACCTCCCTTGGTACATCTTCAGAAGAGGTTTCCCCTCCTTCCTTTTCTCCTTGTCTTTGAACCATTTTGCTATCCATTTGAAGATGGCTGCTGCATAGTTGATTTGGTTCTTCATGCTGATTGCACTCATGATTTGGAGCTGCAATTCGCTCACGGAGTCATGGGCAGAGTCCTTGCATAGGATGCACTTCCCCACCACATCCGCAAGGAACTCGTACTTCTGATGAAAGTCTTTCTTCTTCAATCCCCTGACCTCAGGTTTTTTATTCTTGTAGCCCATTTTCTTGAGACCAATCTTAGTGTCAACCGACTTGAACCCAGATTCTCCTTCGCTAATCAATCCCAAGACAAAACCCAGTTCCTGTGCCTCAAGAGTCGGGGGGATTCCTTTGACCTTCGTCCTTCACTCTCCAAATACAACATTACCATTAGTGTATAACTCTTCTACCAGCTTTGAATAGATTCTTGTCCTCATTAAGAAGCAGTGCAAGGCTGCCTTGTGGATGAGAGAGATGATATGATGGATGTTGTCAGCTGCCCCTTCAAATTTGTCCACGCACAACTAGTTTCCAGAGATGACTTGGTTATAAGACATGATTTCTTACTTTGATTTGTACTGAAACTTAGAGAAATCAAATGATATTGAAACTTTGAAATTAGGGCTCGAAAGTTAGAGAGAGATAAAGTGAAAGAGTAAAGTTTTTGATAAATGAATCGATCAATTTGAAAAGTTAAAATTTTGAAATATAGAACACTTCCCTCTTTTTCTGTTGAGTGGGACGTGTGTTGAAATGTCATTTGTTACCATGTCGGCAGCAACTGTTGCATATAGTTGTCTACAGTTACTTATTGATGCGCTTTTGTTATGTTCGTTTTGTTATGTTTGTTTTCACCCCTCGCCTTTTGACTTTTAACTTTACTAAACGATCACCTTTTAATTTCGTAGAGTGGAATTTTTACTTGGAGAATAAGCTTTCAGCTTCGTAGAGTAGTCCTTTGTAAGGTGTTCACTCTATGATCCACTGAGCTCTATGATCCATCATAAAGCAGTTTCATTCTACGGTTTCTCACCTGCATGGTTAGGCTTCAAGGCAAATATAATCAACTTCAATTTAACATGCCTAATTGACTTATTAACTTATTAAATTTATATTCATTTGAAGGTTTTGTAAACACATCAGTAAGTCGATCATCTGTTGGGATATAATGGAAAGTGATATTTCCATTCCTAATAAAGTGATGCATGCCATATGTCTATATGTTTAGTCCTAAAATGTAGAACAAGATATAGGGATAGATTGCAGAACAAGATATAGGGATAGATTTAAACTCAAACCCATAGTCAGCCAGCTGATTCTTTATCCATAGGATTTGGGCACAACAACTTTCAGCAGCAATGCACTCAGCTTCTGCAGTTGATACAGAGTTTTTCTTGTTGCTGAACCATGACAAGTCTATTCTTCAGTAGTTGGCAAGTCCCACTAATACTCTTGTCTATTCTGCATCCTGCAAAGTCGGCTTCTAAATAGCCTATTAGATTAAAGACTCCTTAGGATACCACATTTCCAAACTAGGAGTGTCCCTGAGATATCTAAATATTCTTTTAACAGAGATCAAGTGAGATTCCTTAGGATTAGCTTGAAATCTAGCACATATACATGTAGAAAACATTGTCTGATCTACTAGTAGTTAGATATAGGAGAGAGTCAATCATACTTCTGTATTGAGTAATATTAACACATTTACCATTTTCATCTTTATTTCACTTTGTTGCAGGAGCCATTGGAGTCTTCATGGGAGTGACTGATTCCAAACCATACTTTTTTAATAAATTCTTAATGTACTTGGCTTGTTTAATGAAGATTCTTTCATTAGTCTATTTCACTTGAAGTCCTAGGAAGAAGTTTAACTCACTCATCATGCTCAGCTCAAATTTGCTCTGCATAAGCTTGACAAACCTCTCACATAGCTTTTTGTCAGTAGAACCAAAAATTATATCTTCATAAATCTGTACTAACAATGTATTATCCTTGTGTTTTCTAAGGAATAGTATTGTGTTTACTCTACTTCTAGTAAATCCTTTTCCAATAAGAGAAGTGGTTAAAGTTTCATACCATGCCCTAGGTGCTTATTTTACTCCATAAAGTACTTTATCTAATTTACAAACATGATTAGCATGAGTTAGGTCAACAAAACATAGAAGAAGTTTTACATACACCTCTTCCTGAAGTTCACCATTTAGGAAAGCACTCTTGACATCCATCTGAAAGACTTTGAACTTTATGTATGCTGCAAATGTAAGGAACATCTTGATTGCTTCTAGTCATGCTATTGGTGCATGGGTTTTATCATAATCAATTCATTCTTCTTGAGAATACCCCTTTGCAACCAATTTGGCTTTGTTCTTTGTGATCACACCATCTTCATCCATTTTGTTTTTGAATACCCACTTGGTGTCAATAACTGGATGATTTCTTGGTCTTGGGATCAATTTTTAGACTTTACTCTTTTCAAACTGGTTCAGCTCATCTTGCATTACTTCTATCTAGCTTGAATCTTGAAGAGCCTCGTCAATTTGCTTAGGTTCCATTTGAGAAAGGAAGCTCAAATAGAAACATTCATTTTGGGTTGTAGATCGTGTGCCGACTCTTGCTATTGGATCACCAATGATAGATTCTGAGTGTGATCTCTTGTCCATTTCCTTCCAGGTGAAACATGTGTCTTCGTGCCTTCTTGTCTGAGTTTTTCAAGATTTGGTTCTGTAGGTTCTGATGTTTTAATGGATCTCCAATTCGTAGAGTACCCAGTTCAGGTACGATCTGCTCTATGTTTTCTTTATTTAACTCTACAATCGTTGGGTTGAGGATCGTAGGGTCAATCTGCTGTACGTTTCTTTGATCTGACTCTACGATTGAAGGGTGGTTGATCGTAGAGTCTACCTATTCTATGATTTCATCAAATATGACGATCTTACTTGGCTCAAGATTGTTAGTCTCATCAAATGTAACATGAATTGATACTTAAACAATTAACAATCTTTTATTAAAGACACATAAGCCTTGTTATCAGTAGAATAGCCAAGGAAAATACTTTCGTTCGACTTCGGTTGGAATTTAGTTAGATATGACTTACCATTGTTGAGAATGTAACAGGTACAGCCGAAGATGTATAGATAATCAAGATTGGGCTTCCTTCCCTTCCACTGTTCGTAGGGTGTATTTTTGAGCATAGAATGGATAAGAGATCTGTTCTAAAGGTAGCAAGCAGTGTTGACAACTTCAACTCAAAAGTATTATGACATTCTTGCTGCGACTAGAAGTGCCCTTCTTGCTTTAATAAGTGTTTTGTTCTTTCTTTCAACTATACCATTCTGTTGTGGAGTTCTTAGTGTCGAGAAGTGATGAATTCCATTATCTTCATATAACTCATTTACCTCAGAAAAGTCGAACTCTGTCCCATGGTCAGTCTTTATGACTTCAAACTTTTCACCCTTCTCATTCTCAACTAGCTTGAAAATTTTGATCAAGTTGGAGTTGGTTTCATCCTTAGAGGCTAGACAGAATACCCATGTGAATCTGTTGTGGTCATCCACTATAACCAAAGTGTATTTCTTTCCTCTAAGGTTGATAGTAGGTATAGGTCCAAATAAATCCATGTGAAGAAGTTGCAGGGGTTTATTGTTGGAATTAACTGTCTTGTCTTTGAATGAGACTCTTTTTTGTTTTCTTAGCTGACAAGCTTTGCAAGGCTTCTCTTTGATGAATGTCAGCTTAGCCAGCCCAGAGACTAGATCTTTTGAAACCAACTTGGACATGCTTCTGAAGTTGAGGTGTGCCTTTTGTGCTATGACCAACTTACATCTTTTGAAGCTTTGTCAAAGAAGCAAGTTGTTGTTGTTGTTGTTGAACTCAGCTTTGCCAGATCCACTCAGCTTTGCCAGATCCACCCCATAGACATTACCAGCTCTTGTCCCAGTTAGCTTTATAGAATTTGTTTCCGGATCTTTAAATTCACATTAATTGTTGAGGAAGACTACTCGGTGTCTCTTATCACATAATTGATTGATGCTTAAGAGGTTGTGCTTCAATCATTCAATGTATACAACTTTTTTGAATAAGACAACACCATTCCCTATGATTTCATATCATCTGGTTTTACTAGAGTTGTTATCTCCAAAGATAACTGCAGGTTCATCATTCTCTTTGAAGTTTGATAGGAGCTTGGTTTCCTGTCATATACCTTGAGCATCCACTATCTAAATGTCATGTTGAATCAGTGGAGCTCTTGACTTGCAAAAAAATCATGCTTCATTTTGGTACTCATACTTGTTTGGGTTCACTTGGGTTAGTTCTCTTTAGAACCTAAATTTGTTTGATTTTGGGTCTACCAATCACAGGATATGCGTTATAGTCACACAGAGCAGTAATATGTCTATAATAAAAAGTATATCATTTTATATGTTGCATGCTTGTGTGTGATCAGATTCCTTCTCTCCCAAGACTTGTGTAGGGCATTTGAACTTTTAGCCTTTCTTCTAGGCTCATACTGTTTCTGCTTTCACACTATATGATTTTTAGAGTTCATAGGGTGAAAGGCTACTCTACGATTCTTGTCAGGTTAGTTTGTAGAGTCAGCTAAAAAGAGTGAGTTTTAGCCGACTTTATGATCCTTCTCGGCTTGAACGTAGTGTTGGCCTTACCCTACGTTTTCTTAAAACCAAGGTCAGTGTGTGTTCTATTGTTTTTGGAACAACAATCAGATCAGTAGAAATAGTGGAGCATGGAATAATTGGCTCCATGACTTGTGTTCATTTTACAAACACAATGCTTCTATGGGAAGTAGAAACAATGTTATTGTTAGTCTTAATGCATGTTCCCATTCTAATTTGAGGGCAATTCCTCAAATCCCAAACCTGATCTATCAAAACTCGATCTCTGACTTGTGATCAGGGTGTCCATGGAAGAAGACCTATTCCACGTAGAGATTATTTTCTCTAGTTACTCTATCTTGAAGACTAGAGTGGACTCCCTTAGAGCAGACCGCTCAATGTTAGTTCTCAAAGTGTTATTATCAACTTCAAGATTTGATATAGAAGTAATTCCTTGACTTGTTTCTAATTCAAGTTGTACCATTTCTTTATCTTTTTGGAGTAGAGAATGATCTCTTGAGAGTACCCTGAACCATTTTATGTATTTATGTAGTTCAGATGTAATATCACGTAGTGCAGTTCTAAGATCAGTTATGTCTACATTAGGTGAATCAAAATCAAACACCTAACTGATATTAATTTCTTGATGATCAGTGGTGATGTCCTTTTGTGCTTTCATAGCCATCAGGCTGAGGTTGACTTTGTGGGGTCCTTCATCTTTACTTTACCTAGTGTCTGAGTCACTTTCTGTTTCGCTCTAGGATCCGTCAGTAACAAATCTTGTCCTCGTGGAATTTCTTGGTGTATGCCTTATCCTTCTTGACACTCTTTCTTCTTATCCTTCTTTAGCTCCTCTCTTAGTGGCTTGTTACAGTCAGCAATGAAGTGACCTAGCTTCTTACAGTTGTAGCATAGGTCTTTTGCATAATCTCGTTTGTTGCTGTTGTAGTTGTTAAAATGTTTAGAGGTGTTGCTTATGCCTTTCCTCATAATCTTTCTCAATTTCTTGGCAAGAAGAGCTAGATCTTCATCTTCAGTTTCACTTTCTTCCTCCTTGGGAGCTTTGGAGGGACTCTCTGCAACTTTAAGGGTTACACTCTTAACTTTTCTTCTGCCTTATATTGTTGTTTCAGGTCATTGATTAAGCTGAAGCCCATAAGTGAGCAGATTTTCGTAGGGCTTCTAGAGAGTCATTTCATGAAGGTTTTTGGACTCTCTGGTGGCTGTTGTTTTGGCATCCCACTTGTTGGGAAGAGCTCTCATAAATTTAATATTTACATCCTTGTTTGGATTTACCTTGCCAAATGCTCGTAGAGAGTTGAGCAGGATGTTGAATCGCTCGTATGTTGATGTGATGTCCTCACTAGAAACATGTGAGAACATTTCATACTGCTAGGTAAGCAGAGATTACTTGTTTTTTAACTCTTTTTTTTCCCGTCATGCGTCACCAGGAAAGCTTCCCAAACTTCTTTAACAATTTTGCAATTGACGACATTCTCGAACAATTCATTCTCGAGAGCAATAAACAAAATGTTCTTGGCTCTCTTGTCAAGTGCCACTAGCTCCTTTTAACTGTCTGTCCAGCGTCAAAGAGCTCATCGTCTATAGCATCCATATATGCATACGAACTTTCCAATTAAAAAATTTATCTTTATTAGCTTGCTCTCACCACCAAGTTCAGAATTGGTTTTATTATGTGCCATTGGATTAACTCAAGCGGTAAAGCAAATTCAAATGAGAACACTACTCTGATACCAACTGTTATTCTCAAATGGCACAAAGAAATCCGGGGGGGGGGGGGGGGGGGGGGTTGTAAAATAGATTCTTTTAAAAATCTCAAGTTAATTTTTTTTACCTAATTAATTAAACAGTTAACTTATTTGAGTTATGTGTAGCGGAATATGTGTTTTTAAATACCCTTCAAAGATTAAGTGAAAGGCCTCAGTTTTAAATTTAATGATATAATGTGGAAAGAAGTTTCAGTTAATATTGTAGTTGTATGTCAGTTATTAAAGCAGTAAAGGGACAATATTTTAAAAAGATTTAGAGCCTAAAATACGCCTGGTCTTCTCTTCCATTTCGAGAGCAGGGATAATCTACCAAGGATGATGGTTACTGCAACCACGTTCACTAAGAACCAATTACAACGATCTGAATCACTAAGAAACAAAGACTAAGATTTAATAAGTCACTCAGACTTGATCTCACTAAGGGATTGATTCACTCAGAATCAAGCAAGTCACAAAGACTGTTTTTTAGAAGATAGCTAAGATCTTGAAAGGGTTGATTGAATGTTTGAGGTGTTGCTAAGTGGCTTTGAGTCTTTCTCTGAATGACTTAGTAGCTTGAACGGTTTCGCTGAAAATGTAGAGTAGAGCTTTGGATCGGAAGGTGAAGCTTTTCAGAACACTTGAATTTTTTGCTTGTCAATCAATCGTTAGTTTGTGTCTGAAGTGGTAATCCTTTTATAGGCTTTTCTTGAAATTTGCCATTGGGAAGTTACCGTTGCTCCATTAAGCCTAGGACACTTATTATTGTCTGATTCATTTGGCTTTGCATTGTTGTCTGCTTGATCACTCAGTGTCACTTTCAATATTACGCTTTTTATATGGTGCGGAGGCAGACATGTGTCCTTGGATTTTGTTTGTATAGCCGTTTGGATAAGGCTCTAATGTGAATTCTGTCCTTTTTGCCAACACACTCAGGTATCTTTATTGTTGTGTGATAAAGGAGCTCTTGATCCTTTGTTGCAGACCTGCCACTCACATGTCAAGAGTCTTACTTTACGATTTTGGCCGTGACAAATCGAAGAGTTAATCCTTAGATAGTATTCACTCTACTTTTTTTGTGGCTCTACGTTTCTGCATTACGTTTGGTGTCGCTCTACGATCTTAGAGTTCCTTTAGTTTACTTTGCGATCTTGTGTTATTCTACAATCTCTGAGTTTCTTCAAGATACACTGCGATATTGTGTTACTCTACAATCTTTGAGTTCCTTTAGTCTACTTTGCGATCTTGTGTTACTTTATGATCTTTGAGTTTCTTTGCTTTACTCTGCGATCTTAGAGTACCTTCACTTTATGTTTGATGATCTTGGACAGTCTAGTCTATTACATGTCCTAACTCTACGAAATTGATCAACCTAACAAGTTTGATCCCTAAGTCTTTTTACATGTAATTTTTCATTTTGATCTCCTAGTCCTTTTATATATAATTTTTCATTCACAAGGACTGTACAATTACTTGTTTATTACAAATATACATTAAGTTCTTATATCATCATTAGATCAAATAGAGATGAACATAAATGCACTAACAAAATATGTTTTTGAATGCATGTGCAAATTATTTGAGTGATAGTAATATTGATATTACTTGCCTTGGAAAAGTGGTTCTATAGTGAGGTTTGGGGAAAATCTCAACTACTTTTTCTGCACCTTCTTTTAATATAATTTAGTGGTGCCAGCCTCTTGTTGAAAATTTTATTTATCTTTGAAATACCTGAGGTGGCATCTCTATTGGCATTCTAGAACATAGCACGTGATGGGCATTTTGTTGTTAGAAGGGTGGTTGTTCATCTTGCACATGGTTTTTTGGGCTAATTTTGAATTTAACAATATACTAGGATGATCATCTTGCACAAACATAAATTACCGGATTATAATAAAAAGGTCTAATGATTCCTGTTGCATCTAATTGGGTGTCAAATTTTTGGCATAGCAAACATGTATGGAATTGCTTTACTACTTTTGACTTTTGACCAGGGCAAGGAATTTGTTTCAGCAATAGGTCTTACATGTAAAGGGTCTTGTAACCATGACTCAAAATTTCCTTGCCAAGCTATATGAAACAGATTTCTGGAAGTTCATAGAAAAATTATTGCTAATTGCCCGAAGTGAGAAGCAAAATTGTTACTTTTAGCGTCTAGGTTCTAATACTATTTTATGCAACTACACTTGTGGCTCATCATGTGTACACCCTAGATTTTAGAGAAGCTTAGGGCTAATTGGCTAAAATTGCTGCACATTATGTTAGAGGGGCTTAAGTTTTTGTTCAAGCATGAAGATTATCAATCATTAGATGGCTACTTTTGTATCATAAATATTTATTCTACGTCAGAAGCTTCATGTTTATTTCCATCTTCAGATGAATTATTTCCTGCCATTTTTTGACACTACCGAACCTAATAGGGGTATTGTGTCAAGTCTGTTTTCTTTCTTTTTTTATGTGGTAGTTTATTATGTTTTATTCAGTAATTTCGATGTGGAAGTTCTGGATTATTTATTTTTCCTGATATGTCTCTCCATTCATGTACCTATACGGGGGCGGGTCCACTTGTATGATAAGGTGGTCAAATGATCACTTAGTTTGGTAAAAGGTGAGATAAGAGTAGACTTGGCTAAAAAATGTAAAACAAATAGGACAACTTTAAAGCCAAGGAGCTTTCCCACCTTTGATAAATTGAAAATGTAGGCGTAATTAGATTTGTTCCCTTGTTTTAAATTAGATTTTTATCCGACACCGGTGTATAGATGCTATTATCTTATTTATTTTTCCCTTGTCTTTCTACTTTTATGTTGTTATATGGAATTCATTTTCAGCCTATTTGGGATAAAAGGGGTTGTTGAGTTGAGATATTATATTATAAAACGTTTAGTGCATTTAATTTATATGGCCCCCTAAAGAAAATTTTCTGACTCCGCCTTTTATTTTGGCTCTAAATAGTTACTTCTGAAAGTATAGTCAATTGTTGGCGGGGGGGCAAAGTAATAGAATCTTGAAAGTTTGCCTCAAGGAGGTGATTTTTATTGGTGTATGAATAGTTGTTTGCACACAAATTTATGTTGATAGTACACATTCTTTTTCTTCAAGAAGTATGTTGATTTATATTTATTTGATAGGTAATAGATTCCATTGGTCTTAAAGTTAAAATATCTGGATATTGTCTCATACGGTTTGTTCACGTGTGCATCTAATGGTAAACTTCAACCTCAAATTCTCATGGTTCTCAATTTTTTTTCCCATGAATAATTTCTTGTGCTGTCCTGCGCATATGCAGTGTCTACTGATTTTCTTGTTATTGTTATCAGTAAATATCAGTCCTCAATAGTCTACATTTTTGTCGTGCAAAATATGCATGACTTCCATTTTCTTTTTCTTTCCTTTCATGGTTCTTATATTAGGTCATCATGCAATGGACCTAACATGTTATTGGTTGTGAACTAATTTGGGACCTTTTGAAATGTAGCTAGAATTTAAAATATGCAAAATGCAATGATTGAAACGGAGAAAATCCATGTCATTTTTGTCCAATTCTTTATTGTATATTTGACTAAGCCTGCCTCTGATATTGACAGGTGGAGTCCAAACGCCAGAAGAAATGAAGGCATTTGGAGGGAGGTTGTGATGTAGTTTGCTCCAAAACTTGTATAGATGCAAAAGACTACCTGTTGCTCTCTGCTCAGGCTTGTGCTTTTAGCAATTTTTACATGCTTTCATTTTGACATGTAAGTGACCTTGTATGCTAAGTTTTTGGAGCCGACTTTGTAGTTCTTGGTAAGCAGTACTTGTGCGGGAAGAGATGATTCAGATGTTAACTCTATGATCTAAAAGACTGGAAACTTTTTGATTTTGAAACTGCACTGTGCATTTAAGTTGGATGTTTCTTGTTGGAATACTTCATTTATTCAAATCATGTCTGTCTTCATTTTAAGATTAGCAGCAGTCAGGCTGAATGTGCAGTCTGCCATTTCTGCCCCATTGGCTTCTGAAAATGAATGTCTGATGAACATGGAGGAGTTTGTTCTTGATTCTCGACAAAATGAATGTCCGATGAACATGGAGGAGGTTGTTCTTGATATTCTGTCGAGCACGTAATATTACTAGGGTCCTTGTTCTTCTATGAGATGATTAATTGTGGGTGCGTGTTTGCACTAGATGCCAAAAATGTTGCGCAATTTAATTTATCATTGTATTTTCTTTTAATTTACAAATTTTTTTTTTGTTAATCTCATAACCTGACCTCCTCCCTAGCTTATGAGTAGTGTATTGTAGTCAGATTCTGGCGAAGTTCCAGATTCACGTCTTTAATTGCACCAAGAAGTTAGTTCACCTTAACAAGTAGTGCAAATTGTACCACCTCCGAAAGTCTCTAAAACGACAGACTTTTATAGAAGATGATTTTATGTTGCTAAATATACGGCTTAATATTTTGTACTTTCTGTTACAATTGATCCATTTTTCTGATTTTATCTGTTGACTATTTGAAAGGAAAATGCTTATATATTCTTCCGACAGTTGTAACTTATAACAGATTAATAGATTTAATATATTTCAGTCTTTTTGAACTGTTTTTATAATATATATATATATATATATATATATATATATACTCTTAAAATAGAAACGTATCTATTTGGATAACCGACTAAAAAATCTTGGATGGAGTTCTGTAGTCAATGTTTTCCTGGGCACATTATTGTGTTCCTCTCTCGCCCAAAGATTTTATTTACTACCCAACCGCAACAACGTGCAACACTTGCCTTTCACTGAACTTGCTAGGTTAAAAGAAAATTTTATTCACCAACAGTATATTGAAAATACAACAATACCTTTCAACAAGTGATTATAATTTATACATACATTGTAAACGCATCTTCAGTAAATTTATATACCTCAACTCGGACCGTAGCTTGCAGATATCACCGGTACCGTATGCTGCATAAATATTAATTCTTCCATCATCAGATAGTGATCAGGATATTCTCATCTTTCCAAACTCTCAAAATGTGCCCTTCAGCCACTCTTGACCTCTGCATAATTGTGTGCACAATTGCAGAGATCATCAATAACTTAGTATGGTTGGCTAGCTAATATGACATCTCATATGCCTCATGATCAGGTGTTCTGTATATAAAGCCTGATTCTTCACTTGATCGTCTTTTGGCTACGCTTGCCCTTTGCATCAATCGAACCAGTGCTTGCACAACTTCAGACATTGGAGGCCGGAACTCAGGTTCAGGCTGTGCAAAAAATATTAGTCAAAATTTTATTCATTTGGCAAATGTGGGAATTGAATCAGACGGAGGTCGATGGATTATGAACTTATGCTTTATGTTATATGGACTCTTCATTTTATCCAAAAGTACTCGTGCCCGACACTCAACACCCACATTCGGATAAGATAAAAGAAAGGTGCGAGACACTTCATTTTGGTGTAAAAATTGGCTAAACTGAGCTCACATGTTTGACTCTTCAAAGTACTAATGTATGAGACACGCCATTTGAGTCCATGTAACTAAGCTTATGCCGCATAATAAGGTAGAAAATGAAACTTGGGTTATACAGCTTTAAGTTTATGTGAAGTAAACACAAAAATATATGTAGGCAAGAGAAACTAATTCATTTCCTAAATTTCATCTTCACAAGTTGAGTTTCATTAATCAATGCACATAAACATCGACTCCAAAGGAGTAATCAATTTTATCAACCATCCTTCTGTTCTTTATCTCCAGTGAATTTTATCATACCTACTATTTATGACAAGAAAACATGTGAAGATACTATTCTTGTTCCGTTTGGCTCAGAAGCCATATATTCTATATTCTCGAACTGACATGTATGACTAGCCACTCAGGGACATTTTAACTAATGCAACTAGGGCTTATTTTTCATTCATCGAAGTGCCAGAAATACTGAAAATAGCAAATGTAATATAATGCCCACACTTGGTAGAAAACTTCTGATCTTTAAAGAGAGGAAATTCCATGAGAATGCTAGATTACACTTTAGCTGTGCATTAGTTTGAGAGGTGACGTGAACTTTTAGGCTTAAATGTTGATTAGAACTGAATATGTCCCCAGATCATAAAATTTCCATTAGGCATCACCTCATACAATTGCCGAGTTACAGGACACAAAATTAGTTTAATTTATTGTTTGAAGAAGCTAAATTATAGTGCTTGATTTCAGTTTTATGAAGAGCTTACCTGAACACAGAGGGCAATGATGTCAGCAAACCGTGACAAAGACTTTGCTGCATACATGCCATCCAGTACAGGATCAACCATTTTCGCCAAGGTATCTATATCATGAAGTTGAGGAGTAGCCCATCTTACAAGTGACTGTTCTGATCTCATCCTTGAGCTACAAAGCAGAATAATGAAAGGGATTGAGGGAAACATTAAATATTTTAAGAATGCAGAAAAAGATTATTAGATTAATATGTTGAGTAATGGAGATTTTACCTATCCAATGGCTTGCGACCTGTCAACAGCTCCAACATCACCACTCCAAAGCTATACACATCACTCTTTACAGTGTATATTCCAGATAAGGCAAATTCAGGAGCACTATAACCAAATGAACCAACCATCTGAGTTGATGATACCTGTTGACCAAGTAAAAAACTAGAAAATGAGCGTGGGATGGAGAGAATTGCACATATCAAGCACATCTACACAAGGAAAAGAGAGTTTGCTTACGATGCCCAGAGCAATTTGTTTATAGTAGTAACAGGGATGGCATGGACTAATTCATGGAAAAGGATTATCCTACAGTTTCACAATTGACACAGATGCTATTCACAAAGCACTTCACTATTAAGACAACTAAATGTGCTTTGACATCTGAATAACCTACTCAAAAATGTCTCTCAACCCCCAACTGCCCTCCCGCGGCGCCCCTATAAAACTTACTGCCTCTTTCCCAAATTTAAGTTCAATTTTCATTTTTCAAACATCCCAAAATGTGAGTCTGCTTTAAAAATCAATGTACCAAATCTCCTTGTATTTAAATAAATATTGATCTTAGCCATAGATTATGTTAGAGTCGAAAGCGCTTTGACTTTCAAAAGTGGACTCACTTTGGAACCAAGGGACTACTATTTTTTGTGATGCAGACCTATACAAGGAGACCCTCATGACGTAAGCACAATGCAGCTGAATTTAAAAGTTAACGGTTGTCAGCCCCATCAATTTACCTTTCGCTCTGTATTTGGTGTCAAAGCAGCTAAGCCACAGTCCGACAAATGGGAATTGAACTCTTCATCAAGTAAAATGTTCGCTGACTTTAAGTTTCTGTAAACAACAGAAGGTAGACACACTTCATGCAAGTATCTGAGAGAAAAAGACGCTGATCAGTATGGAAACTTCTGCAAGTGCGATAGTGAGAGAGACTTCAATTCATAAACACATGACATACTCAAGAGCGCGAGCAGTGCCGAGTGCTACTCTAACACGTGCATTCCAATTCAGCATCTTGCTCCTATCATCAGCCAAGTACAGCATGTCTTGCAAGCTCCCATTTCCAATATAGTCATGAACCAGAAGACGTTGCCCATGTTCTGCACAATAACCTGCTAGCGAAACAATGTTTGGGTGCCTAAGGCGTGACATATTTGAAACAGCTTCAAGAAAGTTATCTTCCTCTTGCAGTGACAATGCTGCATTGTCAATCTTCTTAATGGCCATTATCTAGAGAACAAAAATGTTAAAATTATCAATTCGGTTTGAAAAAAAATGAACATTTTTGCAGGAAAAGGATTTCTGAGAACCAAAGAAGCTCAGCTGATGATATAAACGTTAAACATTCAGTCAAGTAAAAAATAAAGGATAATCACTCAACAGATATAGCATCAAGCAAACTCATGATTGAAACAGGATATATCAACTGAAGCATTACAAAAGAGTAATATATTTAGAAGAAACCAGCAGCACCCGGTGCCCGCGGGGGAGGGTTAATGCCCTAAGCATATAATCGCTTGCTAATTGTAACAATAAATCTGTAAAAAGTGGACAATGTGGTATGCCTAATTTGAAAATGACTGAGCTAGCAATTAGTTCTCAGTAAATCAGCTGTGGTTTATTACATTAAAGACAACTTGAAGGTGCAGAAGATGACAGACCATGATGCTGAGCTAAGAAAAGGGTAAGTATATCCTACGTGAACGTAAAGATTTGGCAAGTGCATTCAGACACGAGCATATAAGCACAACAAAATGAAATTACCTTCCCATTGGGGAACTCAGCTCTATAAACACGACCAACAGAACCTTCACCAACAAGATTTTCTTGACTGAAGTTGTTTGTTGCTGTTTGTAGAGAAGCAACACTATAAGAAGCAGCAGTTATGGGAGATTTGACAATCTTTGCGGATCCATTTTTCCCTTGAAACGTATCAAACATCAAGTTTTCTGAAGGAGGGAGCCTAAAATCTGTTACAGTTGCGGTGGATTTTATCCGCTGCTCTTGCACCTCTGTATTCACTACAAAGTAAAGCATAACACAAGCTTTCAGTTCTATTGACCAATTAAAATTTAAATTATTATAAGATGAAGAAAATGCCTTAAATCAGCCAACTTAAAACCTGATTCTTCTGTATATAAAAAGAAAAGAATTTGTTCAATCTAAGTTGAAATCTCTAAAAATGGTCACTGGTCTTGTTTTTAACCCATGTTGAAAGGCCCTAAATTCTGAAGAGTTTGCTTATTGGAACGCCAATAGTTTATACAGTCTAAACTATTGGAAAATTTCTGGATTCGGTCATTCACCTTATCCCAAATATAACTTGGAAACAAAAAGCTCTGCCATAGTTCTAGCCTTTATGTTTATGATTAACTCATGATTTGCAATATATAGTAACAATCTTGGAATTGAGAACAGCTGAAAGTACAGTGAATAATTAGCAGAGCATAAAAGTATACTAAATTAAGAAATATGCAAATCCTTCAAAAACTACAGTAAAATTGATCAAGGGAAAGATGAGAATAGTTGTCTAATGCGTGCAGCAATGCAAAGCAGTGAATATTGAAGCTAGAGGTGGGAACTAGTGATAAGAAGAAAGAATTTATCTATGATGGAACGATCAAGTGGAGCCAATATTAATGAGAGTACATGAACAAAGAGCTCAATAGTGTTACAATAGAAAAAGTGGAAGGCCAAGATAATGTGTGAAAAATCCATGAGAAAAGATTTACAGTTGCAAAAATGATAGGTATATAACCTAGATCAAGCTTGACAGTAAGATCAGAATAGCAAGCTCAAGTGGAATGAAAGTCTTGCCAAGTTAACATGTTCTTTTAGAACTTGAAGATTTTGCATTCTTGCATGATTGATTTATAGGCACTAAGGATTTATTGTAGTAAACAAAGTTATCAAAAACTAACTAACAAGCAAAAGAGAAAAATAAAATAAATATACAACAATAATCTTTTATCAATATTCAGAGATATCCGACATCAAGAAGTCAAGGACAGCATCTTACCAAAGGTTAGATTAGTATTATTGAATGATGAAGTTCCTTCAAAGGAAAATTACCTTTCTCAGTGATAACCGGAAGACTTCCAACAGAAGTTGTTGCAGCATTTTCCTTCCTCTTTCCTTTTCGAATGCAGAAAACAAGGGCAAGCACAGCCAAAAGAACCACCAGCAAAGAACCCAAAATAATGCCTACTATAGGCCCAACTGCCAACCCCTTCTTATTTCTATTGTGTGGATTGGATGATTGGCCATCAGAACCCCGAGGTGTGCGTGAACCTGGAGAACTGCTGCTATTATTGTGAGATCTGCCGGGTGGTGGTGGGGTATATGGTGGAGGAGGAGGAGCTGGACCATTATCAAATGAATTTCCATCATATCTGTTATATTTGAAGTGTTAGTTTAGACATATTGCAAAGGACCACATAAATATATGAGCATAGAATTTTTTTGACTTAAAAGCTTACATAAAGTTAGGGATAGAACTGATCTCTCGTGGTATCCATCCATTGAAATGGTTATTTGCTACGTTTCTGTGGAAATTTTCAGAGGTAAGATAATTTTGTACATATCAACACTATGTACAACATAAGAATATGAACATTTTGCAGATAGCTCTAAAATAAGAAAATGAACTTACAGATCAGTCAAAGGCAAACCATCCAGAACATTAAGAGAACCAGTCAACTGATTGTTCTGCAAATGACTGCCAAAAATGCAGATATCATGAGAACATCTAGAAGTTTTGTAACAAACCAGAACAAAACTAAGCATACACTAGCACTTCAATAAACTCACAGAGTTGAAAGATTTGACAATGAACTGAAGGAATTGGGAAGATCTCCACTGAAGTTGTTTAGAGAGAGATCCCTGCATTTACATAATTACATGCATGTCGATGAAACATGTTTGAGATTTGAAGTCAGAACAACAGATCGCTTTAGCAAAGGAATGTCAATGCAACAATGGACATTGCAGTAACGAGAGAGCAGTCCTGTCCAAACTTATCAAGGGTAAAAAAAATTAAAAGTAGACAGAAAAGAAAAGACATCAAGTATGTATTCAGACAAAGATATCTTACAAGGTTGCAAGGTCAGTAAGATTCGCAAAAATATCTCCAACAGATTGAGTAAGTGAATTGCTGCCAGTGTTCCTGGAACCAAAAACTAAGTTCAGTAACTCGTAGAGTAAGTAAACTGTATATAGACTGAAAGTAGACAAACAACTTACAAATAACTAAGAGAGAACATGCTAGCAATAGAATAAGGAAGATTCCCACTTAAGTTGTTGTTTGCAATATTTCTGCATGATATAATGCATTATCGTCAGCACATTTAACTGTTTAATTAAAGAGTCACTAAACAAATAAAAAAGTCAAGAAAAGATCAAGAATTACAGGCTTGTAAGATTTGGTGGTAACTGATAAGGAATTGTATCGTGAATGTTGTTGCTACTCATATCTCTGAAAAATATCAGACAAGAAAAAAGTACAAAAACTGAATTAGCCAAAAGTACAAAGAAAGTCCATAATTTGCAGATTCATGAAGCAAAAGACCAATATTCTCCTCACAGTGTTCTTAGAGAACCAAGGCTGGAAAGAAAGTATCCCATTGTCCCACTGAGTCCTAGCCCAGAAATTTGACTGTCGAAACAGCAAGATTACATCTTATTATTCAATTCAGTGTACTGATCAAAGATCAAGTTCTCTTCCCTATATAAATATATTATATATTTTTATATATATAGTATATACGTATGCATGCTGATATTAGTACACTTACATCGAAACAACAGCAGAACCTTGGCAGGTTATCCCCTTCCATGATTCTCCACATGGATCGCCACCGCTTGATGTCCAACCAGTTAGCAGTGAGGGACTGTTCAATGAAGTGTACAAAACCTGAAGTGCTTGGACTGCAACTCAAACAATACCAGATTCAGTCCCCACTACACAAATATATTCAACAGCCATTGCATTAAAATAAAATGCCAAACAATCAAAGTACATGCCGGCAGGCCTGTAATACATGTATATTCATATACATATGGTTATGGGAACATCACAACTATAAAACTCTGTTTGGTTTATGGTTTAATGAGGGAAAATGAATAACACATACAAACATATACATTTTGCCATTTTTTTGAAAAAGAGAAAAATGTAATAGGGTCTGATAGAGGGTAATCTTAGAAATATAGAGGGAGCATCAAATATTCATGCACATTAAAGAATTTAACAAATAACGACGCACGCCAACAGATTCATGTATAATAGAATAATATACATAGCAGTATATCATAACATTAATAAAACCTCATTTACACAATACAATGTTCAATGCTTCTTTTGGAGTGGTTCTCAACCCCTTCAAAACAAATATATATATATATATTTAGCTAGCTAAATTCCTAAACACAACAATCAAATCATATTACCAAAGTAATAAGTGAAGAAAATCATGAATATGCAAGCCCAAGCAGAATTACTTAACCATAATACAAACAACAGTCGCACTAAGATTGCAATCTCCAATAGTAGGAAAAGGTGAATCACAGCCTATTTTTCCCTTTTCTTTTTCCTTTTCAGAAGTAACCCAACTACCCCTCTTTTAGTATGCACCGTGAACCTGACCCCAATGCTCTCTTTTTGATAGTAGACACTATTACTGACCTAACAAACCGCGTTTTAGTATTTGTTTTCCCAAACATGGTACATTACCGAACCCAAACTCTAAATTTGGAGTACTGAAATATTTCCTTACTAATTTACCTATAGTTGCATTAATTTGAATATTTTTAAAAAATTGGATACTGAAACATCACATTTATACTTATTTATTTATAAAAGAATTAACTTATTGATTCAACTAAAAATCTTTTATAAAACTTGTTTTATTTCATTTAGATTATAATAGATTTCTCAACTATAACCACTCAAATAAAATTAGTACGCTAAATTAGCTTAGCGTACTGTGCCTTAGCTTATGTAGCATACCGCATAGTTGAACGTACTGAGACCCAACGGCGTTCCGCGTAACATTGACTCTGACCAATGCCTCTCCGAGGTACTTATCATAGTTGTGGTACTTATCAAGATCTTCAGTACTACCGCAGGAGATTCTGTTTATCCATATAGATTCATATTACAGCATAAAAAGTCCAAACTTAAGCACTAAAATGATGAATTCTTTACATGCATTTTCACCTCATCATATTACAGAACAGGGAGCTTATACCATGTATAATTTTTTTTTAAAATAAGATGGAGCATTTATTCATAAAGATAAAATCAAACAGCTCAAACTCAATACTCCCATAAACTAACCCATAAACTAACCAAATCAATCCACAAATATAAAACAAAATAAATAAATACTAAACAGCCAATAAAAAAAAAATTAAAAAAAAAAAACTTTTACCGTCCGATGGATCAGTGGTCCCTTGAACAGCACCAAGAGCAAAGATTAGTACCACCAGCAGCATCAAAAACTCAAAAAACAAGCTCATACATTTGTTCCCCATTTCCTCCATTTCTCTACCGCGAATACAGGTTAGAGAAGAACTCCTTTTAAGCTAAACCAGAAGCAAGATCGCCGCTGAAGTGTCGCCATTATTGTTGTTGCCAATATTCAAGGTAAAAAGACTGAAGGAACTAAGGAAGAGTGGAGATGGAGATTCGAAGCTTCGAAGCAAAGAGAGAAAAGTATATATATATACAGAGAGAGTCCTCTCTTAGTATGAGCCCTTAGGGTAGGGCACATGTTAAGCGCGAAAAATAAGAATAAATTTTATTTATTTATATATTTGTACGGAATTCGATACATAGAGTCCATTAATATATTATTTTTTTTATATATTAAGTTCAGTATAAATATATAAATAAATATTATTATGCATTGTTTTCTGCGCTTTTTTAAGAGAATTTATATATATATATATATATATATATATAGTGCAAAAAGAATGGGAGTATTACTTTTTTAAAGTGTAATTGCTAAAAATGAAGGTTTTGATAAATAGAGAGAGTTAGTGGTTGGATTTATTAAAATAATAAGGACGTCAAATCTGATTATTAAATTTTGGTGATAATTAGAAGTATCAAATTGAAGTTTCTGGGTATTTCATAAATAGTGAATGCAAACAATTTCAAAAAAATAGGTTGCCAAATATTTTTTAAAATTGATTATAAATATGTTTGACTGATTATTAGTGATCTTAAGTTTGATTGTTTATAAAAATAATAGGTGAAATATAATTATTTATATTAATTTAATATCGTTAAGAGATTAATTTTGACAAAACATAATTCATGTATTTAAATATAAAAAAAATTAATTAAGAGATAAAATAGTCCATAATAATATTAATTAATACACATTATGTTTGGAATTGCTCAAGTAATGCAATTATTGATTTTAATTACTGTTTTTTTCTTAAATACTGTTTAAAAAAAGTTGTTTGTGTTTGATAATAAAAAAAAATTAAAATAGTAAAAAGTGTTCAAAATTAAAAAAATTGTTTATCATTTATTTCAAGTATAAATTATTAAAAAAAGATATATGTAAGATATATATATATGAGGGAAAATGGAAAAATTTATAATAATAATTAAAAAAATAGAATTTCGATTTATATATAAGAAGTGTGAAAAGATTGGCTTGAAGTAGTCGAGCAGAGTATGAGAGACTCTTGCTACCCTTTTACTTTGTTTTTGTCTCTAGAAGTAGAGGAGTGAATTTTAATGGACGGAATTAGCCTTGGTGATTAACGATATTACCATTAGTGCCGTTGTAGGACCACCCACCGACCGAGGACTTGGACTGGGATTACTTTGGCAGGATATTAGAAGCGGAAAAAACTGGTGTGAATGGGGATTCTATGAAAATGACTTGATTGTCCATATATTAACTAGAGGGAACTTTTCCTCCACTTTTGCCTTTGTATAACTCTGACCCTTTAGATGGGGGAGGGGGAATGAGGAGGGTAGGGTTGTAAAATAACAGTTTAGTTTGGTTAAGATGAGATTGATAGTACTTACTCATCTTTTTAACAAACTTAATTCAAAAGAGAGAATATTTTCACTTTCCTCTCTCATTCTTTTAATGAATTTAAGAAGAGTAGATAAAATTGACAACGGTATTATATGTAAAAGTAGTCCTGACTCAGGTTAAAAGGTCTTGTGAGTCTAAGGCCTGTCATTCAACATTAAGTACTCAGATCCAAAAAAATCTGCGTACAGAGGTTTGAGTCCTTTTTTTGGTTCTCATACTTCAGAAAAAACGGATTCTTTCAACTCCCATCTTTTCTATTAATCAAATCAAGCAATGTCAGGCCGGTTTAGCATTCGTTAAAAACACACTTATTTAAGATATTAACTACTCGCCTAATACATTTTTTAATTTGTGTGTTTACTCCTAAAACTTCAATTAAAACAAAAGGAAGGAAGTTATATTTAAAGAATTATTAATGGTACTTCCTCTATCATTTTTTAATTGATATTTTAGAAAAAATCAAATAGATTAAGAAATATAATTAACAATTTGTCTAATTGATCATATTGAGCGTAAAATCACAACATTACCCTCTTAAAGTTCGTTGAAAAGTTGAAAGAAAAACAAATTACTTCCTTCATTTCTAATTATTTGACGTTTTAGAGAGCTATTTTTATTCTTATATATTTGACGTTCCAAGATTTATAAGACATATTGATTACACTGTTTTCTTAATTATCCCTAAACATCTATACTCTCTTTAATCATCTCTCATCTTTTCTAGGCTATTTTTTCTCTCTTCTAATTTATCTCTATTGGATAATTCTCTTTCTCTCTCTTGTTCATAATTAATTTTGAAAAGAGAAATAATTGCATCAAATTAAAAATAGACTACCGTTCATATTCTTTTTCTTCCCAAGATAAGGGTATTTTAGTTTCTATCAATTATTTTTTACTCATATTAGAGCTATTTAATAGCTTTCTTAATTCATGTGCAAAAACCTTAGATGTCACGTATCTAGGAATAGAGGGAATAACGTTTAATATTTTTAGATAATATAAAAAATTAAGTTATTAATTTTTATTTAAAATTTAAAAATAATTGTCGACGCCGGGATTTTCGTCGTCTCGTTTTTTATTATTAAAATGCCCCTTTCCAATTTTAGCCTTTGAATTAAATGTGATTTTGAAAAGGGTCGGCTTAATGTCGACGGGTTTTGAAAGATCGATTTTTTATGAGCCAATTGACCAGAGTCGCCAGTTGGTATATTTGAAATGGATGTACCAACTCATCCGAGTTTGTTTTCGTAATCGCTGGCTCATATGTGACTCCGAGTTAATTGGTCCGCAAACCGAGATTCATAGAGTTCGGGGGCTTGCTTAAGCGAGGGGAAGGTGTTAGGCACCCCCCGACTTCCGTAAAACACGGTTACCGCTATCTTGATGTTTTCCTATCCTTTTAAATCCTAAAATGTGTGAGTTGCGTGTGTGTGCGTGTGTGCCTAGGTGAATGCTTGTGGTGAATTTTGTTTGGATTTTTGTATGGCAAATGTGCTTTATCTGGAAAGCGTTTTAACGTCTTTTGACCCAAATGACGAGGTTTCGTTTTAAAATAAAGATTGATTTTAATTTCGAACCGATGAGGGTTTTTTATTAGATGTCATTTTAGAAAACAAACAATTTTAAACTTTTGTCAAATAGGAATCGAGACTATACATTGCCTTTTAACAGTTAATATAAATACAATGAAGGCAACTTCTAGAACTCTTTAACCCTATGCACAAAGTTTAATTAAAACGTTCATTTATTTTACGAAATCATTTTTTGTAACATTTTAAAACCAATTAAAGCCTTTTCATCAATTATGGATTAAAGTCTGCCAAAAAACTCTCAATTTTAAGCCTCGTGGATCTAGCATCCTAGTTTGATTCTTTTTAGAAGATCTTTATTATTTGCCTTATTTGGAAAACCATTTTTTTGTGTCGTAAATTAAAACAAGCATCCCAAAACGTGTCGGGGCTATCCACGGGCATGTAAGCCATCCAAACAACCCCAAACACCCACAATCACATACTTTATTATTATTACGGGGCCTTAACCCGACTTTCGACTTGATGTCGTTTTAAGGCCCAATATTACATTTACACAACCACGACTCCCATCTGACGATTACATATACCAAAAATGTCCATCATCGGGATTTGACCACGAGGATCTCCTCCCTAGGCTCACATTCACCCAAAATCATGGCACCACCAACACTAAACCAAATCTAACGAGATTTAACATTTATATCACCCTACATAACCCAAATATCACCAAATCAACACTACGCATTACTTATAACCATAACGGACGATATATCACCGTACGGATGTCATCGGGGTGTTAGGAGGAGTTACGTTCCGATGGAACCCTCTCTAACAACACCTAATCCACGGATCATCATCGTACAACAACAACTATATTACACAAACCCAAAACACAACATTATCACATTTATATAAACAAGAAAAAATCAAAAGAAATACCCATTTTCACCTTGCAATAACCCGAAACAAGCTTTATATTCAAAGATTTAAGCAAACCCACATGAATATGCAACTATCTAGCAAAAGAAAATGATTTTCCCTCAAATCTATCCAAACCCGAGCCCCTCCTTCTTCTTCCTCGCGATTTTCTCTCTCCAAATCTCTAACTTTTTTCTCTCTTTTTTCTCTCGGACGCGAAAATGGCCGTTGTATAGCTGATCGGAGGCAGCCGCAGATGCATCTGCGGCTGCCTGCTGTGGCCGCCTGGGCCGCCGCCTGGGCTGCCGTGTGCCGTCCTCGAGCCGTGCGAAGCCCCAAAAGTCGTTGGCCGCAGATGCATCTGCGGCTGTCTGGCTTGATTTTCTCGATTTCCGTGCCACGTGGTCTTAAATCGCCAATTTCTGCTGTATTATTTCGGAAGGCTGTTCCTCGGTGTATAAATTGCTCGTTGTGCTTGATTTCCAGGGGGCGCTGCCCCCTACCCCCCGCCAACTCACCGGCGAGCTGGGCAGCCGCTCGCTCACCGGGGAGCGAGACCCCCGAACATCGTAAGCGGAGTGGCCATTAGTCGTCTTTTGTGGTCAGCTCAGGCCTTTCTGGATTAACTGTTCGTCTTGCCTCAAGTGACCGGATGCTCGTTGTCCGTTGTGTCGGTTTTGACCATAAATCGCTGGGGTGACTTTGTGCTGGGGTCCACCTTTCTTTCCGCATGTCGGGTCAAATGACGATTTTGCCCTCCTGCCAGGGTTAGTAGAGAAAGTGCAAAATTTGGGTGTCTACAATAATATATAAAATTTTATTTATTTTTTAAAATGACAAATAAAAAGAAACGTATTGAATATTATTTAAGTTTGAGGTGTCATCATATTTATTCTTTCTTCGAGAATAAAAGGAAAATATTCTCTCCGCGAGTTATCTTAGATTTTTTGGATAGAATAAAAATTATTCTTTATTTATTTTTATTTGTTGTTGGTAGATTTTAAAGAAGTATTAATAACTTAATTTAACATATTATCTCTATATTAATTATTAATTTATTTATCTTTTATTTTTTTTTAATAAATTTTAAAGAATAATATTAAATTTTTATACTTATTTTAATTAATCTGATAAAATATTAATTATATAATTTTTATTTTTTCCTAAAATATTATCATAAATATGTCAATAAACATCGGAAAGTGTACTAGAATAAATAAAATAATGTTCTTTTATGTCTATGTCAAAAGAAAAAGAAAATCATGAGGCTCTGAATTTAATAATCAAAGAAGTGGGCCCTATTTTCATAGCTGGAGGTTTAATGTTCCATCATTTTAATTGTCTTGCTCAATTATTGTCTACTTTTCACCCACCACTGAATTTGTTTGTCATTTAATTACTGCCAGCATCATGCTTCTGTGATCATGTTAAGAGCTCAACTATTATGTCCGTCATGGGATAAACATTAAACACAGGAGAAAAAATATCATTAGTTTTGTTAGATTTTTTTTTCCAAGACAATTCAAATAACTAAAATATATTAAAATTATAATATGTTACAATAATAATAAAAATTACAATGATAGAAAGAATAGAATAGTTCATTTTAAGAAATTGATAGTTTCTTAAATAAGACTTAATATTTTTATAAAGTCTTTTTTACATAAATATGAGACCCGTCGACTATTTACGTGACAAAAAACTTGTGAAAATATTATTTTAATTTGTAAAAATATCAATTCTCTTTATTTTAAACAAATAATAGATATCAAATTAAGAAAAACAACAATCATAATAACTAGCAGAAACTTCATGATAAAAAAATAAAATATATAGGTTCGATAATTTTTTAACACAAATAACAAAATAACAAGTCATTGTCATAACGTCACATACAGTGGCGAAGCTACATATTGGATTGTGGGGTCAATTGACCCCACTCAATTTTTTGTTTGTTTTATAATATATTGTAAAATTTAAAAATTTTAAATATTATACACGAATTAATCCTTTTAAAATTTTGTAAAATTTGTAATATATGGGTCAAATTAAAAATGAATAACTTTCTCACTTAAGTCTCAAACTTATATCATTCCTATCTCTTATATATATATATATATATATATATATATATATATATATATATATATTCATTTAATCTTCTTAAACTAATTAATAATCTATTTAATATTATTTTTTATAAAAATTAATTATTTTTTATAAATAATTTATCTTTAAAAAAGTCTATTAAGGGTCAATAGAATGTATATATACATGTATATAAATATATATAGAGTTAACAATTATTATATTATTATTGTAATCAAATATATGTTTTATATATGCAACTTGAAAGTATAAAATTATTGAAATTTTTTAGCTCATGAGCGTTGTCCCTGAATCCCCGCTAAATTATTTATAACCTCATAATAATTTTGAAACCATTACAAATTAATCCTGACTTCACCACTGGCCACATACAAATATCTTAAAATGTATAGCTTAAAAAGATTAGGTTAAGTTTCTTTTTTTTCTTTTTTTTTTTATGTAAATTAAAAATAAATTTCACCTCTTATAGGTAATGTTTAAAGTTCAAAAGGAGTTGCCAAAAATTGGATCTTAAATACATACTATGATGATGTATAGTTCAACATCTATTAATCTATATTTATGTATGCCATATCACGAGAATACAGATCTCTTTCTTTTTTATTTTATCGTCTCATCCTATGCATTAATATTAAATAATATTATTTATTTAAATAAATAATTATAAAATATTTGTCAACAACATTTAAGGTGAGACAGATAATGAGACAAATAATATAACAGAAAATTTAGGCTGATATCATGATTATGTATAATCCAACATATGCATTTATTAACATTATTTGTTGAATTAAGAGCATATGATAAGGAGGTTGTTGATTATTGGGTCAGATTTGGACACTGCTATACTTTGTTGAAGTAGCATTAGGATCCTACAATATGGCTTAATTAAGGAACTAAATAAATGAGGATATAATACTTTTTCTTTTTTACTTTTTAATAAATGATTTATCGTTTTTTATATTCCAAGTTATTTTTCTTTGGAAAACATTAAAATTGATTCATCATTTAGTTTTATTTTTTAAAAAAAAAGACTTTCTTGTCTGAAGAAGTGAAAAATATTTTTTTTAAAAATGTTTTTATTTAAACGTAATTGAGATACTACTATATCTGCTGTGTATATATTCTGTAATATTTGGACAACTTTTTTGTTGATAAAAACTTTAAAGGTAAATACTATTTATAAAATTTTAAATGGATCATGTCAGTTTTGAATTTAAAATATTTTAAGTTAACTTTAAAAAATAAATATTAATCTTATAATTTAGAACAAAGAAAATACTTAAGAAACAAGAGTACTCAAAGATCAACTTAAACTTTCAAAATGCCTATTAAAATTTTAATTTTATTGAGCCATAAGTATTATACTCGATCCTTCAAACAAAAGTCTCAATTGCAAAATTTGTTTATATTAAGAATATATTTTTTCTATGTTTATTTTTTTTAAATAATAAAAATTGTTGATTTGATATAGTAGTATAAGTATAAAATTATGATATACTTAAAAATATTATATTATTTTACACTATTATTATTAAAAAAAATAGATTTTCTTTTGAAAATAAAAAATATTAGCAAATGAAATTTTCTTTTGAGACTGAGGGAGTAATATGTATACATGGTAATACTCTCTCTGTCCTTTTTTAAATATCGCTTTAAAGAAGTGTTTTTGTCTTCTAATATTTGTCATTTGAAAATTTTAAGTAAGTATTAATTCCTTAGTTTTTAATATTACCCCAAGTATTAAATATAATTTTAATTCTTTCACTATTTTTTTAATAAATTACACTTTTATTTTAATACAAAGACAATATTAATATTTAAAATTATTTTTAATTAAAAAATATAATATTAATTATTTTTTTAATATATGTAGCCAATTTTAGAAAGGTAAATAATAAAGGAGGGAGGGAGGAAGTATTTTTTTTTTTTTTTAGAAGAAAGGCATTACTTGAGCCCTCCATTATTTTGAGTCGAGAAGTTAGGGATAAATATGGGTCTTTTCAAGTAATAATATTTTCTCAATTCCATTTTAATAGATGTATCGGAGAAAAGTACATACATTGAGATCTCTTATTAATAGCAATAATTAATGGTTAATTTTAGTGTGATTTTTTAATTTTACCTTTTATATATTGCACCTCGATTTCATTATTATTGCTGTAAGTTTTTTCAAAAAACTAAAGTTAATAGCAGTATTTAAGTAAGTAAACTTTTTACTTTCATTGAAAGATAAAAAGACGCCTAATATTGTGAAAAGAAGAAGAATAAGAAATTAAAAGTCTATTAAAATAGATTGGAGAGAGTATTTAAAAGAGTAGATGATGGATAACAATGTCTTAATATATATATATATATATATATAAGGATTGATCTATAGTTATCGTTGACTATGATTTATTTTTCGGCCAATCTATATACCTTGTCGTTGGTTGCAATGTTTGACGACCTAAATTAAAATGTTTTTATTACTATCCGAAAGAATTTCTTGCGCATAATTTTTTATATTAAAAGTCAAATCACTCATTCTATTTTCTAGTCCAATTTTTTTTCTCTTTATTCAATTAAACTCTAAATTTCAATAACTTTTTTGTTACAAATTCAAAATTATCGATCTATATATCGCTGAAAAGCTCTTGTCAAGATCTTCAAAACAATATTTATTGTTGACATATATTTTTTTAGTTAAAATGACCAAAATTGAGATTAAAAATTTGTATTTTGAAATACACTATTATATGTTTTGGTTATAATTTTTGACATTTTAATTATATTAAAACATATCAACCATGGATCTTGATTTGAAAATCTTGACCCAGAACTTTTCAACTATCTATAGATTGACAATTTTGGATTTGAAACAAAAAAGTTATTAAATTTTAAAATTTGATTGAAGAAAAATAAAAAGTTAGATTATGAGTGATATGACTTTCTAAGTTTTTTAACATACAAAACTACCCGCAATAACTTCTTGCAGGTAGTAAGTAGTATCCATAAGAACTTTTTATGGATAATGATGAAAACATTCTAGTCTAGGCTATCCAATATTGTAACGAACGACATGAGATGGGTTGACTAGGAAATGATCCATAGTTGGTGGTGGCTATGGATCACTCCCCTATATATATATATATATATATATATATATATATATATATATATAAGGGAGTGATCCATGATATGTATTTGCTATGAATTCTTATATGACATACATTATCTATACCATTCAAAACAAGAGTAAACAGTCGGGATTAGAAACTGAAAATAGACATTCGCTCCTATTAGTAGCGGACATCTAAAAAGTTCATTAGTAATAATAATGGACATCGATTTGAAAGCCAAACCCTAAACCAGCGCGTCCGCTACTATTATTGGCGGATAATTTATTTATTTTTTAAACATCTGCTACTATTTGTAGCACACGTTCATTTTCAGTTTTTAATCCTGACCGTTTACTTTTGTTTTGAAAGGTATAGATAGTGTATGTCCTATAAGGATCCGTAACAACTTCTTGCTATGGATCGACTCCTATAAATGATTGCATGACCTCTCTCCAACTTCAATCTAGCTAGCAACTGTGTTTTATATTTTCTTATGCACAAATTAATTATTTCTAAGAATTATTTAAACAATGTGATTAATGATTCTGATTACTGTTTTTACTTATAATAAGTTTCAAAAAAAATAGTCTGTGTTTGATAAATAAAAAAACACTTAAACTAGTAAGAAGTGAAAAATATTTAGCATTAAAAGATTTATTAATCACTCATTTCAAGTGCAAATTACTAAAAAAGAATAGTTTGAAAAGTAAAGATGGGCAATAGATAAAATTACTAAAATTAATAGGAATATATTAGTAATTTAGATTTAGCAAATAATCAGAAGCTTAAGCTCCAATTTGGAGCTTCTGATTATTTCCATAAAAGTGATTTTAAGTAGTTTTAAAATCAATTTTTCAAGTACTTTTTACTTCTTAAAACTAATTATAAACAAGTTTGACTGCTTGCTTATAAGTAATCTCAAACACCCTTTTAAACTATAACTTTTCAGTATATGATTAATTATTTTAACTATTAAATAAATCAAGCTTAAATAGGTTGATTTTGATCTGAGCATAGTCCAAATCAGGTTTAACTTGTTTATTTGTGTAAATAAGATACTTATTCAAACACAGATGTTAGAGTTCTTATTCAACACGATCCCCAGATATGCTACTTTGCCCAAAGGAATCACTAACGAGACCGAAGCGGACTCTTCTTCTAGATCCTCTCAAAAATTTGTGTATATTATGTAAGACCTCGAATTTTATGAAATACAAAATTTAATTTTTCTTCATATATATATTTTTCCTGAAACAGTAAGTGGTTAAATTGGTAAAATTAAAATTTAAGGATGTTGCAAATTTTATTATGTCGGACAATATTCATTTTGTCGGAGAATATTCGGGTCGTACGACGGCGCCGAAATAACTAATCATTGGTGGACCCCACAACGAAATATTTGTCGGATATAGAAAATGACAAAAATACACTTTTTTTAATAAAAATAGTCAATGGTGTTATCACTTTTAACTGTTAAAATACTGGTGATAAAATAATAGTAGCATACGGTAATTCATGATATTTTATTGTAGCATACGGTAATCCATGGTATTTTATTGTAGCATACGGTATTCTACAGTAGCACACGGTATTGCACATTGTCTCATATTATTGATCTGATAACGTGGTCATTGCACAGTATTCATCAATAATTGTTGTTACACAGTATTTTGTATTATTGATTTAATAATTATCATTACACTGTATTTTATATCATTGAACCAATAATTGTTATTGCACTGTATGTTAAAATTATTGAACCAAATAATTGTCAAGTAGCAAATACACAGTAATTTATATTATTAAATTAATAATAATTTGTAACGTGTTGATTACATTATTGTTGAATTATTATTGTAGCATTATTTTATTTTAAATGCAGGACCCACAGGAAGAAAAAAAAAATAATTAATTATTATTTTATGTGAATAGTAACGTGAATATGTGAACCCACTGTGGGGCCCACATGAAGTATGAAAAATGTAGGAATGGGTTGGTGAAGGAGGCTACGTATTGAAATTCTCAGGCTGGCGTGCAGCACACCAGCCATCTATCATGCATAGTGCCTTATTTTTTTCCTATAAATAGCTTGCTCAGCTGAATAGAAAAATCACCCTTAAAACATAAAATTTTTCTATAAGTATTTTATGAGTTTTCTCTGAGAATAATAAGGTTATCTTGAGTGTTTAAAAACTAAAAGGAGTGCAGGAATTTTTCAAGTATGTATTTTATTAAAGAGTAGTAATTTCATAAATTCCTATTTTTCACGGTATTCACAAATCTTCCTTTAAAAGACTCTTCTTTGAGAATATTCATTTTTAAAAATTTTGGTACAGTTCTCAAAGCCAGAGTCACCTTTGACTGAAACCACTGCTCATGTGCTAGACCAAATGACTGAAAAATTCGACCAGTTCATAGAGATATTTGTGGAGGTAATTAAAGAATCTCTAAGAAAAAAAGACAAACTATACTTTGAGAAGATTGATTCACACATAGGAGTTGTCAAGGCATTACAAGACTCAAACTCTACATCCATTTTAAGCTCTTATTAGACGAAGTGTTCGATATAAGCTCAAGCCTGATCACCTTCAAAGGCTATATTAGCAACACCTTTCAAAGGATGAAAAATGCTATGGCTCTAGTGCATGAACAAAGATAAGACTTTGACAAGAAGTTTGACGAACTTAAAGGTGAAGTCACTCTTACCAATGGTTAAGTTCAAGAGATCGTATTTACGATTCGACAATTGACCGAGGAGGTTGCAACACTTCGTAGTGCTGATGAACAAAAGGGGGAGAGTAGACTGTTATTCCCAAATGGCGCACATATAATCTAGAAGGGGGGTTGAATAGATCATTATACATCATTGTATAATTTTTCTTTCAACATATATACCAAATAGTATTGCAATTGAATAGCACAACATAATTCTTTATTTGCTAAATCCCCTTTCTGATCCTTGAAGGATAATCACATAGTTTTGTTTAAAGTTTGCTAATGAAAATATAATGCAATAAGTAATCTTGCAATAAGGTAATTACAAAAATTATGGCAAATACAATAAAGATAATAAAAGCAGTAAAGAGACAATTAGAGACGGGATTTTTTAAGAGGTTTGGAGCCTAAAGTATTCCTAATCCTCTCTTCCACTCTATTGAGAAGGGATATTCCACTATAGAAAAAATGGTTTCTCTGAACCTTACAACTGGACACAGTCCTTCGCACATAGGATCTGATTCCTCCGAATCAGGTGAGCTATCTAAACTCGTCTTATGTAGATTCCTACAAATCAAGCGAGCCATCTAAGCTCGTCTAATGTCCCACACAGGATCCGATTCCCTCCAAATTAGGCAAGCCATCTAAACTCATCTTTTGCTATTATTGTTGATGTTATGTGAGGTGCTATTAAGTTGGCATTAAGCTCTCTTCTGAAGAGCATTGAAATGACCAAGATTTGCAAAGTATATTATAATGAGAAATTTATTGATGAGAAAAAAATTTATTTGAAAAAGTTATTGTTGTGATGTAGTGAGTGTGTGTGTGTGTGTGTGTGTGTGTGTGTGTGTGTGTGATTTTTAGTCAATCAAGAATTAAGAGGATGAAATGATTAGATAAAAATAATAATTAATTTAATTAGTTTGGACTAAATATGGAACAAAAAGGAAAGCTAAAAGAATTTAAGAAATTAAGTTGACTAATAGTCAAGTGAATTAATAACCTAAGTTAATAATTAATTAGCTTGGTTACTTGCCTTGTGCGACATTAAATTAATTAAGAAAGCCCGTGTATTGTTATTTGGAAAAGTCCAAAAGAATAATTAAGAGACCAAGGCTGGCTACGTTTATTTACAAGGATTATAATCCCAAGGTTATATTTGTTTGTAAGAATTACACTTAAGATAAAACTATTAATTCCAAAAATATCTTGTTTGTTTTTAAATTTGAACTTGAGACTATTAGTTCGGGAATTATAAAATGACTTAATAGTCTTGGGATTATAATCTTTGATTGAACATGGTATTAAATAATCCCTCATATTAAGTCATTTTATAATCCCTAAACTAATAGTCCCAAGTCTAAATTTAAAAAAAAACAAGACAGATATAAGATTAATAGTCTTATCCAAAGTATAATCATTGTAAATAAATATAACTTTAAGATTATAATCTATGCATTAGAATTATAATCTCGGGATTATAATCATTGCAAATAAACATGGCCTAAGAGAGAAATTAATTTAGCCCAAACATAATTAAATTAAGTGTCAATACCAAATTATTAAAATGAGAAGAGAAGTATTAGAAGCCCAAACCTTCAAATTTAATTAAGTTATTTGCAAGCCTCATAAATTAAATGAGCTCAAATGATTAAGTGACCAAGATACTGACAAGTATGAAACTATTGTATGGCTTAATCTTTTAGTTAATTCAATTATGTTACAAGGCCAAATAATTAGCCCAAGACTTAACGCAAAGTTTAAATTGATGTGGAGTCCACATGACTACTTGTAAGTGTGTGTGTATATATATATATATAAAGAAAAAGGGCTAATTTCAGCAACCCCCTTTAGTGGGGAGATGTAGAGTCTTTTTGGAAGAATTAAAAAGTATTGGTAGGTTGTGTAAGAAGCATGCATAACTAGCATGCATTGGTGATGTTAATATATACACTTATATATATATAGATTATGCAAGACTTAAGAGGTGCTATAAATACCTCCTCCCACTAATACTTGCAATCCTTTAGTCATTTAGCATTTTACCAAGTCTTGTTGTAAAGAGAAGCTAGAGAAAAATACTTGTGAGAAGAGAATTTTTTTGAGAGAAAGTGAAAAGTAGAGAGAAAGAGGGAGGAAGCCATTTCGGATTCACCGAGGAGGAGAATAAGACAAGATCTACCAAGTTCTATAGCAAGACAAAGAAGAAGAATCATAAACCAAATAAGGTTTAAAAATTTTCAAAACTCTAACTTAGCTATTTTAGTTTAAACTTTTATTTTCTATTGTAAGCATGCTTAGTTGTGGGAGTTGTTATGTGTTAAGGATCATGGCAGATCCGAAGATATAAGGATGGTTGTGATGGAGTTTTTGTAGTCTATATGTGTTTTGATGCATGAAAATGTAAGCTAAGTTGATGCATGTTGGAATTCATGATTTTTGAAAAACCCTAATTCAAAACTGGTTTTCAAACACTTATAGCTCATTATGGTTTAAGAATTTTTGAGATCTGTAACTTGTTGATGATAGATCTATAAGTTTTCTAACTAATGCAAGTGGAAGCAACAAAAAATATGTTAATTGTGATTTTTCTACCAAAATAGTCCAACTGCAGAAATTTTGAAAATGTAATATGTCCAAAATTTGTAACCACTGTTTTGGCAGGTTAACTTGTACTAAAAATTAAATCCTTTTGAATTTTGAAAGTTTACAGTGTAATGAAGTTCTAGTTGAAAAATGAGTTCGATCTGACCTTTGATGAGTGAGTTATGACCGATCAAAATTTTAGGTTTTAAAAATAAAAATTGATGAATCTAAAGTTATGTTACTTCGATGGGGCTTAAATTTTTATTAGAAGTGCACACTGATATAAGGTAGCTAAAATTTAAATTTAATGATTTTTGGATAAAAAATCGATTTATGAAAAATCTTGCAATTTTGAGCATAATTGGCCTTTTTAAAAATAGTACTTATTATTGAAAAATTAAGGAAAAAATGCTTGATTCGTGAAATAAAATTAACTAAGAGTGGCTAGAAGAAAAGAAAAATTATAAGGTATTTAATTATTTTTATTAAATAAATTGAGTTAACAAAATTAAGGAAGTTTGTTAAAAGATAAACCAAAAAATTATATAAAATAATTTTTTTGATTTATACGCGATAAAGAGGGATGAACAAGACTAATTAAGGATAATATGGTCATTTTTATATTAATATTATAATAATGATATAAAGTAACGATTAAGTGGGGTTACGGTTAAATAATTAATTACTGGCTTAAGTTACGGTTACTTACCGACAATATGCTGTAATAGTTAATAATTAAGTTATTAAATAAATCCTTAAGAATATTGTAGGTAAAATTTTGAGAGAAGGTAGTAACATGTTTAAGGACGACGTACCAAGTCCAAGCAAGTTTTTCGCATTATGTGCAAATTTCTATGTTTAAGCTAAATTACAAGTTTCTTGAATTGTGTAAGAGTATAGATTGAGAAAGTTATTATTTTTCACATTGAAATTTGTTAAACTTCGAAGTTATTGATATTCGTATGTTGTTAAAAAGAGGATGCCATTTGTTCGGCTACTCTAGTTTGAAGTAATTTAAGATAGTTTTTATTATTGTATGTTTAGAGATATATGTAAGTCCTTGAACTCATGCTATTATGGTAGGTTCTTGACTCATACTATTATGGTAGGTTCATGTCCCATAGTAGTATGGTAAGTTTCTGATTTGTTCTTGTACTCATACTACTATGACGAGTTTTTGAATTCATATTATCGTGACAAGTTCCTGAATTTCTAATGTATGGTAAGTCCCATGGACGAAGCGTTATTTCTAAATTGTACAAGTTCCTTAACTTGTTGCATGTTCTTATTTTGTTGCAAGTTCTCTCACTTTGAGAAAAGTTCTAAATTCTATAATTGAAATGCTTCTTGAAATTTTTGAAGTTGTATGCTTAATTCCGCACTTTTGTGATTTTGAAAGAAATATCCACACTTATGCATACCCTTATGTGTTTTGAAAAGAAATTGTTCAATTATTGAACTGTTAAAGTTTTTTATAGTTTGATTTGTTATGAATTGCTTGAGATATAAGTCGATACCATTTTTTTTGGCTAGACACCTTTGAAATGATATGATTTATTGATTCAATAAATTTCTTGAAATGTTATCCAAACTAAGTTGCTTTACTGTGGACTCTGATGTTAAAGCTGAAATGAACAACCCTGATAAAAAAAGGGATGTTTGAGAGCAGATGTATGATTCCAATTTACGTACGGACACATATATTGTCCAAACGTTAATATGTTGTACACAATATAGGGTACGATAGGCTGATCCCCTAAAATACTAGCAAATGATGTTTATAGTCTTTGTGATTGTTAAACATTCTATTTGTGGTTTGCGGTGGGAATACCCGTTAAATCTAGTTATGAGTTCAAGATCTTGATGACACTCAGTATATTCATGAAAGATGTTTGAGCCAAAGAAATCTCTTTTTTTTTTTTCAATTTATTCAAACTACTTCATAATTATTGTTTCAATTGTTGAAGATTTCAAAAAATATATATTTTATTTGAGATATTCTTTGCATTTAACTGCTTTATTACTTGTTGAGCAAAGTAGTTGCTCACCCTTACTTAATATAACTGTTTTAGCTAAACAAGAAAAATTCGGAGGATCCGGTGAGGCCAAGGGAAAAGGAAAGGCTAATGAGTATAAGCCGTTATGTTTAACTTTTGTAATGAACATTTATGTTATTAAGGTTGTAAGACTTTATGGTTGCTACGTTTTGTAAGTTTAAAGGTTAAAGAACCTAGGATTATGTAATACCTGAAGGTTAATTATTGTATTTACTTTATGTCATTAAGTTATATTTATATAGTTAGATATGTGGATAGTTGGTATCGTGAGCACCATACCCGGTGTTTGAGGATCCGAATTTGGGAATGTCACAAACTTAGCAGTTTAATGATTTTGTTGATATTTTCTCTTCATGAGCTCTCAGCATATCTCTCGCTATTTGGCTCTAGCTCTTATATGGCTCGAATCGTTCTCTGATCGATCTTTCCGAAAGATAAAGTGGCTTTAGGTTAATGACGTTATGTTTTTCCTTGATTAATCCTCTCTTCGGTCATTTGTAGATCATTTCCTTTTTATCCTTCTTTTTCTCTATGTTTTGACCAATGATCTCTCTCTATTTTTTTGTTTGAATTTGAAATCTATTTATAGATTTTCGTATGAAAAATGTCCATTTGGAAGTTACTGTTGCACAACTAGTTTCTGCCTCAAAAGTCTTCTGCTCCCTGATGGTGTCAGGCCGTCTGCAATAGCCACATAAGTTATGAACTGTGTCAGTCTGATATGTATGGTTCACAGTCTTGGGTTTCCAAAATATAGTTGTTGGAAACTTAGCTAATCGGACATTCTTCTTTCTTTTATCACACTTCAAAAGATCTTTAAGGTGAAGACGTGTTGGAGAATCTTCTTTGTCAGAACGACTACTTGTGATGCCAGGAGTTTCACTCTATGAAATCACTACTTAGATATTATGTTGAAATAAGTAACTCTGCATTCTTGCTCTGTACCTTCTGTTGCTTAATACTCTTAAGGCACCCTTCAACAATTCCATAATCTAGCTCTTTGTATATAGTTGTTACTCGATTTGCATTTAGCTCTTCGACTTTACTAGATGTGCGTAGTTCACTCTGCACTCCTAGAGAACTAAGACTTCAGCTCTACGAACTTAAACCTTCTATCCAACTCAAGTTCTAGCTCTTCTGCCTGAGCTATCTTTCTCTTAAGGACACTTGTTGTTTGCAAGGATGTGGACTCCACTATGTTTGTCTTTATTTGGCTTTTTTTACTGTAGTGGATGCCAGATGTCCTCTTCACTTGATAAACTAGCCATTGCTGAATAGCGCTCTGATCTTTGTATTCTTCGACTAGTTTATTATAGACTTTTTCTTGCTTAAGAGTGCTTGATAAGGACATCCCAATTATATTTCGTAGGTCAGTGAATTGTCTTCTTTGTTTTATCTTTTCATGATGAAAATAACTTATACAATTCTGTCATTCAATGTTGTTTGATATTTCGTGTTTTATACTCTGTAGGTAGCACTGATACAACTCAAGAATGATGCGACTTTGCATTCTGAAATAACATAGAAATCTTAAGTAGATCAACGATCTGATGATATTTAATGAAGCTTCATTCTACGATCTTGAGGATTTTGACTTCTTTTACACATATCAGCTTTTTGTCTTCATTCTACAACTAGAGCCTTTTGTCTTTTCTCAGCTGTGTTGAACTGCTTGATTGTGGGATGACATTTTCTATTCTTCCTATTTATTATCCTGCCATGAAGTAAGTCTGATTTTTTCTGTTCTATGCTTGATCATTCTTCTTTGACAGTTAATCCTCAGCACAGAGTCTACTTCTGATCTTCTTCCCTTACTTCTACAGCTCTATTCTGTTTGTCAATCTGCTCTGCTCTTCACTTAACGATTATGCTCTGCTTAATAATCTTCTTCTCTGTTCTGCACTCGACAATTCTGGGATAGTAGAGTTAAGCTTTAGGCATCTCACTTGACATTCCTGACTTACTTTACGACTTTGGCAATTTTGCAGTTCACTCTACGAACTTCCAGTCTTGTGTATTCTGCTTTGCTTTGACTTTGTTGCTTCTCTGTACTGCTCGGCTAATCTTCAGTCGCTCTTCAGCCCAGTCTATTACATTGATGGATCAACCTAACAAATTTAATCCTTAGCTAGTCTATATTTGTCATTTCGATCAACCTAAAAAATTTGATTCCTAACTTGTCTATGTTTGTCATAAGGATTAACTTAACAAATTTGATCCCTAAGTCCTTGTACAATGATTGTTCATTTTAAGGACTATACAATATTGTCTGCTTTTCTTTTACACTTATAAATTGATCATTCAGTTTATCCAACACTGAAATTAAACATTAATAGGAATATCATATATAAATTAAAAGTTATATTATTAATTACACATGTAAATAGTTTGATTAAGTCATCAACAAATTCATATGCCAAGGATCAACATAGATACACTAACAGAGATCAAGACTTTCTCAACAATCATTTGGTGCTCCTCCTCCTCTTCTTATAGAGCTCCTAAAACGTCAAGTGAAGGAACTTTTGAGGAAGAAGACATGAGACTCTATAAGAGAATGAGAGAAAAAGAAAGGAGAAATCCTCCAGAGAAGCGCTCAAAAAATTAAATGTAGATTAATGAATTAATTTTTCTTTTTGTAAATTATCTATAATCTTGTCCAATTATTTCTGTAAACGATTCTTTAAATCATCAATTAAATTCATTTTTTTCATAGACAATACAATTGTTCACTGTATATTAAACTATTTTTAAATTTATTGTATTTCATACTTAAAAAATTAATATTGTTGAAACTTTATTTTTTTCATCATCAAATACGAAGAGATTATTAGTACATGCATTGTATGGTCCCTTTATTTATTTTGATGATAATTATGTATATTTAAAAAAGTAAGTAGATTTTGTAAAGTCCTTGTTAAATATTTTATGTAAAAGGACTTAGTTAAAGATCAAATTTATTAGGTTGATCCAAATCGTACAACACAAGAATGTATCCTTGTAATAGCTCAGTTATCGAAGATTGAAAAGGTTCTTCATAGAGCAAAGAAAAATGACACTCTAAGATCGCAGAGTTAACTGAAGAAAGTCCACGATCGCAGAGTGAACATCAATTGGAAGAACTAGAATCATAGAGCCACTGCATTTATAAGGCTAAAATAGTAGAGTTGAAACTACTCTACTATCTGAAGACGAACTCTACGAATTTGCTCAGCATAAGCCAAAATCGTAGAGTTCAACAATTTGACAAGTCAGTGATAGGTTATGACAATGATCATAAATCTTAAACCATCACTTCTTAAGATTGATTTTCACGTGGGTTTGTGATTAGGACAAGACAACAACAACTCTCTTCAACAACTATTTTTGCAAGGACAAATGATAAATGTCTGCTACTGTATTAAGTACAGTACTGAAGAAATAGACATGAGATGGTCCAAACAGGCAATAATTTAAATTCAAAGATATTATTCCCAAAGGGCACAAATTAAAGAGATCTAGAAGGGGTTGAATAGATTCTCTAAAAAATCACAGATTAAAATTATTTACCTAATAATTTATCAGATAACTTATTTAGTTATGCACAACAGAATATAGATTTATAAAGCCCTTCAAAGATTAATGAAATACCTCAGTTTTAAATTTAAAGATAAAGATGTGGAAATTAGTCTAAGTTTATATTGTAGTTTATATAGCAGTTGATATAACAATTAAGTAAAGCAATAAAGGAGACAGTGTTTTTTAAGAGGTTTGAAGCCTAAAATACTCTTAGTCCTTTCTTTCACTCCAACAAGCAGAGATGATTCAGTAAGGATAATTGTCACTAAGACCAGGTCTTACGCAGATGTTGATTCTCTTTGAATCAAGCAAGTCTCTCAGAATTGTCTTACAAAGATCACAAAGATCTATCTCAAATAGAGTTTGATTCACTTAGAATCAAGTAAGACTCTCTGACTTGTCTTACAAATATCACTAAGATCTATTTAGAAGTTTATTTGTATTTGGGGTGTTGCAAAGTTATGTTAAACTCTTTTCTGAAAGACTAGCAGTGATGATCGATTTCTCTTGAAAGCGCAGAGTAGCTTTTAGATCTTAGGGTAGGCTTTAAGCTTGCAGACTTTGTATGTTTGTATACTTGAACTGTTTGATCGATCAACCCTTTCTCTTTTTTATCGATAGTCTATGTGTTTATCGATTCTTATCTATATGCTTCTCGATCATTGTCTTATTGATTATTGTGAAGTCTAAAACATCAATCTATTTATAAATTTCCCCTTAGAGAAATGCTAGTTGGAAGACATTATAACTTCTGCTGGTTTTGGTTGCAAAATTCTTCTGACTCTAACTGGTAGTATATTATAGTCGCTAATATTTGTCAGCTGTGTAAGGCTACTATTTGTGTGCTGTAGCAAACTTGTGTCTCTGATCTTTACCAAATATAGCCGTTTGAACAAGGCTGATTGGACATCTCCTTTTTGTCAACACATTTAAGTGTATTCAGGCAGTAGTAATGGGCTAAGGAAACTTTTAATCCCTGATTTGCAAAACGACCACTGACATGTTGGGAGTTGCACTCTACGATCTATTTTTCTAGGATCGTAGACTCAACTTAGATAGTTCACTCTATAATTATGGTGGCTTTACGATTTGCTCTACGTCAGCTCTACGATCATCATCTCTTTCATCTTGTACTCCTTACTACCACCCAATTATTCTTTCTTTTCCATTTTCGAAGTCGATAATTTTCTTCTCGTTTTCATTTATTTTTTCCCTTCCTCTTTTCCAGATCTGATCTCTTTTAAAATATATAATTTGTTGTGATAAATTTCAAATTCGAAAAAATTATTGTGAGTTTGGCAGTTGATGATGCTATAATGGTGGTTGTGTATTGTGGGTTTGATTTTTGAAATACAAAAGCTTCAAATTTACATTTAAGGATGAAGGTGGATGATGGTATTATTAATTAACCTAATTATAAAATATTTTAGTCTTTAATACAATAAAAGTCCCCTTTCTTAAAAATAAAAACTCCAAAAATCAATCATCTTCAACCTCTAGCCGGTTAGACCTAACCCATTAACCAGTTAAATGGATCGAAAATCATAAATATCTTGTTTCTACTCCAAATCATGCAAATAATATTTCAAAACCATCGTATTGATGATGCCTTTGATAACTTGGTATTCATTTCATGAAAAGAAGCCAAAATAGAACATATTTAGAATAAAATACAATCATGACGTGACCAAAAATGATGGTCTATATATTCCGCTCATGATGGCTGATTCAAAACAAAAATTGGGACTTATTACAAATCCGTGATGTTGGGTAAGTTTGGATCCTCCCACCGCACCATAACAACAACATCGTCCTCATCCCAACATCATTACACCAACGGAAGAACATAGAGAAGAAATGTGACGCCCCCAAATCTAGGCCTACAATGCCCAATTTGAGACGTCATAAAATACACAATTTCTAATACAAATAGTACATAGAACAGAAACATAGAACTCAATAATACACAACTAAGTCTTCATATTATTGCCACACTATATACAACATGTGAAGACTACAATAGTTATCTCGGACCGTCACTCCATTCCCCTGCTAGACCCGGCTACTTTCTTATTTTCTGAAAAAAAATGGAACAAAAGAAAGGGTGAGCTCAAATAGCCCAGTAAGAAATATCATGACTAAGATAATGACAAATAAATTATCATTAGCCTTCAACAGTTGAGTTCCCAATTGATTATAATAGACAATAAGCTTTATATCAATAATAGCAGCGGAAAGCAATCCATTAGAAGAATAATGTAGACTATGATGTCTACTCGCGTCTCTTTTTAAGAAAAATATCATCAACTTTTATCATCTTAAACACCACTGGTCATGATAATATAAATTTTCAGTTCCTGATTATAATCATGCCAGTCAATAGTTCATCTTTGCATTACGGGCCAAAGATATTCAAATATAATACCAACGGTAATGATTATACCAGTTTTTAGCCTTTGGTCATAATCATACCAACAACAGTTCATCTTTGCCCCAGGCCAAAGAGAATATTCACCATGTGTCTGGGAAGCTGTCGCAAGCAACCAAAAATAAAATCTTACTTTGAAAAATATTAATGTAGTAGTGAAAGTAAGAGTCGAACCCACAGAGAGTGAATTTGTTTTAATAAATCTAATGTTTTCAAAAATATCTAATTAAATGGGGGTTTGGAATTAATTATTAACTAATTAAAATTCAAACAAACAAATAAAACTGAAATAAATAAATATGAGAAAAATCAATTAAAACAAACTTCAGTTCCTTAGTTCAGTATCCCCTTCTTTTAATCAACAAATTAATCAAGTTATTATTATCTCTTCCTTCAATTGAAATTAATAATCCTAGATAACTGACAATCGTCAAGCTACCTGAAATCCTCTTTAAATTATAAATCTAATGCAGCAATCGCTCACAAAAGACTCTAACAATCATACAACCTAGAACTATCAGTCTAGATTTAATATAACAGTTGCATTAAAAATTAGAGAATTAGATTATTCCAAGCAACAATCTCAACATCGCGGACCATTTAACTTGACATCTTGATAATCATAATAATATTCAAAAGTTTGTCCACAATCAAATATTATTAATTGCTACTTATGATCAGATAAAATATCGTTTGCTTAATATCAAATCTTAATCTAGCATATGATAAATTATTGATTAACTTAACAGGCCATTATCAAATTAATCAAGCAAATATCATAGAACAATTAAAACAGATTATCAAGAATAAATCTCATGCATGAAGGAATATATAATAAAACTCAATAAAAATATTAATTAAAAATAAGGTTCAACATCCCTTTAGAATTGAAAATAAAAATTTAGCCTGACATTCTTCAAAATAATCTCCAATAGTTGAAAAGCTCTCTCCAAAAAAGTAGAAGAAAGAACTCCTAAAAACTTACAATAAATAATGGGAGAGTTTGGCCCTCTATTTATGGGCCTCTAACTTGTCCAAACCCTAATAGGATTTACAATTAAAAATAAAAGAAAAAGAAAAAGAAAAATAATTATTATCCTAACCCTAGTTGGAATTAAAATCCAATTTGGAGTCAAAAAGTAGCAAAAATCCCGAAAAATCCCTTTTCCAACATTAATGCGTTGCTAAACAGCTCCTCCACCCGCCACAGTTGACCTTTCAACGCGCTTACCGCGTCCGGTGACGTCAGCGAAACGCCCGCGCATTGCGCGGTCTCCTGTATAATACGACGTCGTTTCCGTTTGCTTGCATCCGCGCATTGCGCGGCCACTGCTCACCGCCTCTACGCACGCCAAAACGGCGTCGTTTCAATTCCTCGCTGATTCTATATCCAATGCGCGCATTGCGCGGAAAGCCGGAGGATTTATTTACGAAAATGCCACCGGTGCTGGTTAATTACGAAATCGCCATCAGACTTTTGCCAGCTTTACAGATTTGCCCCTAAGCTTTATTTTTCCTACAAAATAAATTATATAAAAATAATATAAAAATACTAAAAATTCTAAAAACACATAATAATAAATAAAACACCAAAAATAAATAAAAACACATAAATAAAAAGAAATATAAAATTACTATAAAATTACCTAAATTAACTAAAATCCTATAAAACCTATTAAAATCAAAATATGCTAAATAATTAAACCTTTAAGCACACAATAAATATAAAAACTAAGTATTAGGGTATAAAAATACCGTATAATTTAGCCCTATCAGTGCCCTAAAAGGTACAACAATTATATCGCCTTTATCCTATCATCTGTGCCTCAGCCCACAGATATTCACAACAACATGGTTCTTAATGATTAGAATAACAACCGTGATATAGATGATGAATCAGAAGAAACAGTATGATCAATAAATATCGAAAGTTTATGATTTTTCTTTGTGTAGATTCAAATAATGTCCAAATTGTCAACACGATGTGGACTAAAATTCAAGAATGATATTTAAGATCCATAGTTCAGAATAACAGTTAAGGTTCAATAGAAAGATTTAGAAAAATAGGAAGGTTCAGTTGAAATGATATTAGATGAAGCGCAAACTATTAAAGAATATATAATTATTTCAGGAAACTTTACCAACAAGAGACAAATAAGAAATGAATACGAAAAGTAATTCACCAAATATGCGGTAGTCCGCGTGGTCGGGTTATTCTCAGAGATTAATGAGGAATGAATACGAAAGGTTATTCACCAAACATGCAGTAGTCCGCGTAGTCAGGTTATTCCCATAAATTAATAAGGAATGAATACGAAAGGTTATTCACCAAAAATGCGGTAGTCCACGTAGTCAGGTTATTCCCACAAATTAATACATGAAAATAAATGACACATCTTATTAGTAAGAGAGAAACGATATTATTTTCGAGAATCAAAGAATGATAATCCCTGACCATAGTAAGTTTTAATAATGGAAGATGAAAAAGATGGTATCCTTACCTTAACACGTGACTGGATATGAAGTTGGTCAACCTATATTTTTATAATTTAATTAGTAACTACAATATATGATTTTATGGTGTATACCAATTCGTATGAAATCATCAAAAGTGATTTAATAAAATAAAGTAGAATAACTTCAATATAGTTTTTGAAGAAAATAATATTTCAAAATAAATCTTCCAATGAAGCTTTTCAAAATGAATCTTCCAAAGGAAGAGTCTTCTAAAGGAAGATTTATAAACATCGTGTGATGTGTGTGGTTACTTATATAATTTTTATAAAAAAAACTTACTTGGTCAGTACTCGTACACTTACAGATTTTTACAAATACTCAATATGACTTTAGCACACTCAAAGAGAATTTAATCAAAGAAATATTTGGAGAGTGAAAGAAAGAATAAGCAATGAAGTTTTTTATGAAAAATCCTTAAGTTAAGGCCTCAATTTATAGCAAAAAATCTTATCATCACCAAGATTTCCTAATTTAATTCAAATCGTATATTTTAAGATAAAGTTTAGTCCATACCACTCATTTTATCTTTTAAGATTTTCTTAATCTAAACTATTCATTTAAAGATCATCTTTTAATCTATACAATTCAATTTACTTTATATATAAAATAACTAACTTTAAATAAATCAATTAACTTTATATATAAAAATAAATAACTTTATATAATTTATCATAATAAAAACAAATAACTTTATCAATTCAATTATTCAATAATAATTCAGAATTATTCATTATTATGGTTAATTGTTATAAATGCAGTGTAGTTGGCTTTTCGAGTTAGATAAATAGACAAATCAACTAATAATAGAATACAACAGTTTAATCAATATCATAAAAGAGATAATAATAATGTTGAAAATAAATAAGAAAATAACACCTTACTGTGTAATGAAAATTATTACTTCAGTAATGTGAATTATTATGCATATGCTACTATGACAATTATCAGCTCAATAATATGAATTATTATGCTTGTGACAATTATTGGTTCAATAAAGTCAATATAGTACAATAACCACTTTATCAGTTTAATAATATGAAACACTGTGCAATACCGTGTGTTACTGTGCAATACCGTGTGCTACTGTGCAATACCGTGTGCTATTATTCCTTTACCACTGAGTATTTTAATAGTTCAATGTGATAGTACCGTTGACTATATTTATTTAGAAAGGTTACGTATGTCGCTTTCAATATCCGACAATAATTCGTTGTAGGGGTCCACCATTATTTTGTTATTTCGGCGCCGTCGTACGAATCGAATATTCCCCGACAAAAGGAATATTCTCCAACCAAACGAATATTCTCTGACATAATAAAATTTGCATATAACATCTTTAACTTTTAACCTTATCAATTTAACCACCTACTGTGTCAGGAAAAAATATATGTGAAGAAAAATTAAATTTTGTATTTTATAAAATTCGGAGTCTTACAAGAGAGAGAATAAAAAAGCCGAAATTGAGAGATGGAGAAGAATTGGTCAAAATTGGGTTTTAATTTTTTTTTTTTTTTATAAATAAAATTGGCCTGGAAGCCTCCATTTCACACTAAAAAATTTATGTTTTGAAATTGCTATGTAATTATTGACTCATTTTTTTTTCTTTTTTTTAAGGTCAGCCATGTAGGAAATTTGTTAAATGAATTTGACGGACGTTCAAAAAATTTACTAGATTGGAACAATTGCAATGCTTTTATCAATTTTCTAATTGCAGTTTTTTTTTATTTATTTTTTATTTTTTATTTTAGTGGGTTATTAACGTGCCAATTTAAATGGGATAAAATATCTTTTTGCTATTTACAAATATATATATATATATATATATATATATATATATTCTATCCACTTACTATTGTGATGTATATAGTGATAAGAGATTGGATAGTATTATAAGATTGACTCACTATATTATGCATATGATTGAAAATATTACCATAATAGTTATTTACGTAACTGATAACATAAAATCGTAAGATATATCAATTTTTAACATATAATAAGGATGATGCATAACAAATATTTATTATGACATTATTAAGGTAAAAAGTGCTAGTTGTTCATAAGAGAAACAAACGGTTCAAATTTTCAAAAAAAAAAAGTGCTTTTTAATATTAAAAATTTTAAATCTGGATTGCCTGTTTCTTTTATGAATGACTAGATATATATTTGTTCGAATAATACCATAACAAATATTTGTTATAGATCGCTCTCTCTCTCTCTCTCTCTCTCTCACACACACACACACAGACACACAGACACACAGACACACACACACACACACATATATATAAGAGTAATCCATAACTACCATTAGCTGTGTATATTGTTTCAACTAGTGTATCTAGAGTCATACATAGAAAGATCTAAAAGCAGAAAAACTACATTTGACCTCTTAAGGGTAGGAGTGTTCAAAAAATTCGATTTTTTACGGAATCGATCGGTACCGATTTTTTCAATATTGTTTTTTTTCGATTTTTTATATTTTCGGTACCAGTAACGGTATGAACATTTTTGAATTTTGATAAAAACCGATATACCAAAAGAACCGAAGTAAATAATATAATATTGAATTCATATTAATTATATATATATATATATATATATATATATATATATATATATATATATAATATAATTATATATATTATTATAATTTATAAATAAATTAATATATAATTATTATTTATAAATTATAATAATATATATTACCAATCGGTATAAACCGAAAACCAAACTGAAAAAATCAAACCGATTTTGTACCGAACCAATAATTCGGTATCGGTACCAGTTCTATTTTTAACGGCATTTTTGGTTCTGTATTGGTTCAATTTTTTCGGTACCGGTTCGATTTTTTACCGATGGACACCTCTACTTAAGGGGGCAAAATGAGTAATTACTATTTTATCCTTACATATATATATAACCTACTACGTTTTAGTCGTAATTTAAAACGTCTTTCCGTCCTTGTAATGGACAGAAGACTTTAAAGCAATTGATTTCATTTTCATTAATTAGTATTCAAGTCAATTATAGCACTATATATCTATATTATCATTATCACTTAATTATAGTAATTGTCTTTTCAATTATAATCATAATTATGAATGTTTTTATAAAAAAAATTTGTTTTGCAAACAATAAATCTTAAATGATAATTAATGTAAAATTATCAATTTCTTATGTAATTTTTATTTATAGATTACAATCTTATTAACAATTATTGTAAAATTATGTTACACATTTTACCATTTGCGATAGTAATTTTTTTTATAAAAGCATTCATAATTATAATTGAAAAGACAATAACCATAATTAAATAATTAAATGATAAGTGGTATAATTGCTTTGAATACTAATATTGAGAATGAAATAAATTGCTTTAAAGTCTTCCGCCCCTTAAAAGGGCAGAAATATGTTTTAAATATCGACTAAAATACAGTGGGTTAAATATTTTATTAATAAAAATAAAAATAAAATAATAGTTGCTCTTTTTGCCCCTTTTAGGAAGGGAGAAAAGAGACTGTTATTTTTTGCCTTCCGTCCTTTTAAGGGAGTTTTAGTTTTTTCCAACCCTTGTATCTTTATATGAAAAAAATTATAGTGGGATAGGGGAATGGGGACCGGTCTAACGATCGTTTTTTTTATTTTTTATTTTTTATTAACTCAAAAAATAAGTCTGATTTTTTAGAACTAAATCTTTTATAGAATACAATAATTTATGTGTGATTTGAATATACGTAAACAAACAGTGATGTACAATTTATAAACACTATTTGTTTATATACATCTAAATCAAATATAAATTATTGTATTATATAAAAAATTTAATTTTAAAAAATTAAACTTATTTTTTAAAAATAATAAAAAAATAATAATTTAACCGGTCGCTTGGCCGACCCCTTCTCCGGTCCCCTTAGAAGTACTCTTCTATGAACGCCCCAATTGAAACGGTATTCATAATTAATGGTACGTACGAATCACTCTTTTATATATATCTATATCTATATATATATATATATATATATTTCAACGGTAGCAAACAAAAACAAACAATAAAAAACGTCAGTTTTCTACTCAAAACTTGTCAATGGCATCTTAGACCATATTTATTCCTTCACCATCCTCTTCTCTCTCTTTCTCTTTCCTCACAATGAACACATTGTTGAAGAGAGAGAGATTTATACTTCTTCTAAACCTTTATTATTTCCTTCTCTTTTTATGCCCCAAAACAGAGTCCAAATGCAGAAAAGGCTGTCCCTTGGCCATGGCATCGTACTTTGTGTTAGAAGGATCAAATTTCACCTACATAAGCAAATTATTCGACCGGAAAATCCCCGAAATTTTACAATACAATCCGAACGTGTCGAATCCTGATGCAATTCGCAGCGAAACGCGGATTAATGTTCCGATTTCGTGCGATTGCATAAATGGGGATTTCTTAGGCCATACTTTCTCGTACAAAACAGAGTTTGGTGATACTTATGAGAAGGTTGCTACTGTTGTTTTTGCGAATCTCACTACCGAGTACTGGATGCAACGGGTCAATATTTATGACCCGACCCGGATACCAGATGGGGTTCCAATTAATGTGACGGTGAATTGTTCGTGCGGCGATAGACGCGTGTCCAGGGATTATGGGCTGTTTGTTACTTACCCGCTTCGGGAAGGTGAGGATTTGGCGGCGGTGGTGGCAGAGTGGGGTGTTCCAGGCAAGTTGTTGGAGAGGTTCAATCCTGGGTCCGATTTTGGTACTGGGTCGGGTTTGGTCTTTTTGCCGGCTAGAGGTTAGTTTAAAATTTTCATGAGCAATTGATAAATTTTGAATTACACTGGTTTAGATTAAAACAAACTTTAGGGTATATTTGGTCATCCATATGTAATTAAAATTTGATATCACAAGGAAATTAATTATAACCCTCTAGCTTGTCTTAAAACGTGTTTGATACATTTTTAAATGATAACATTTAGTGTATTTGAACCCTCAAATGCGTTGTACCAATTTTTATGTATTACGTTTGAAATTTAAATATTATATTTGTTAATTAAATAAGTTACGATTGAAATAAATATAGTTAGATAAACAAGGTATCAAATATTTTAAATGTCAGTAGACAAACAATATAATATATACAATAAACTTTACCAAAATTTAGGTTATAATAAAATAAAGGTTCTAAATTAAAACTAACTCTTATGATTTAATCATAATGAGAGTGGGATGATTGTTATGGATACATAAAACAACAAATAAACCAAAAATTAAGAAGGAATATTATATATTATTGTTTTTGGTGGTATATATATATATTTATAAAAGTACGTAGTTGTCATTGCATCATATTGTATTGAGGATTAGTTATTAGTAAGGTTCCCAATCTATACAAGTTTATTAAAATTGACAACTTTAGAAAAAATAATAAAATTTTGAGCAAATAGTATATAATCTGTACAAGTATATTAAAATTTTGTTCATTTGATTATCCCACATGCAATTCTATTTGTGCTTCGCAACAGGGTTTGCATGCTTGTTACCAACATTTTTATATCATGCTATAATAGTGATCATACTAATAAAATGAACATGAGTAATGTAAATCTCACAAACAGATAAATTTCTAACTACTATTTTTTTTATTATGTTTTATTATTTTTATTTGTATCACAATAATGAGTTGTTTGTTAAGATATTGGAGGAAATTAATAGAATTATAGTATTGAAATCAACAAATAAAAATTAAAAGATATAACTTGAGATTAAGTTGTCCTATTTAGAAAAGTTTGTGGATAATGTAACGATGTAAGAAAAATAAATTAATACCCTATAAAATACAAAAGTTATAGATATATAGACTCTCAGTCTCAATTTGTTGGGGTGATTGAGTGATAATTTGTTGGAGGTGATTGAGGGACAAGAGGAAGTGGTCACTCGAACCTATTTTTTAGGGTTCTATCGGAAGTAAGAATAGATGATCCTTAGGCAACTATTAGGTGTTTGATTGTGAGTATATTAGCTAGTGCACTTAGTTTTTGATTGCTATGTTAGGCAACTAGATAGAGCAGTTGGTGTTTGATTGTAAACTTGGTGTTTGGTTTTTAGCGAGTATGATAGGCCACTTGGTTTGAGTACAACCAAACTAGATTAATGTGAACTTGGTGTTTGGTTTCTAGCGAGTATGATAGGCCAAATAAAATTTTGAACAAGTACTGTATAATTTGTTCATGTAATTTATTCTACATGCAATTCTTTATGTGATTCACAACAAGGTTTGCATGTTACTAATATCTATAGAAAATATCATGCTAATAAAATGAATATATTAATATAAATGTCATACACGGATAAATTTCTACTAAAATTATGTGTTTTATTAGTTTCCTTATTTTTTGGTATTTTGTCACTTTAAGGAGGTTTGTTGAGACCGTGGAGAAAATTAATTGAATTATAATTTTCATACCATTACAATAATAATAATAATTTGGGGAAAGGCTGTTAAGAAAATCAAATAGAGCTAGACGTCCACGGTAAGAAGAGAATGGATAGGAGAAAAGAATGGAGTGAAAAATAATATGGGATGACATACATTGATATATGTGTAAATTAATATTAGACAGTTGAATTTAGAAAACCAAAATTAAACTTCTACATAATCATCCCAAACTCGAGCTAAAACATATTCGTTAATAGTTAATGTGAATTCCAATTTGTAGCCGGGACAATGTACCTATGCTTGTGCCAAGTCAAAACTTTGCTCCTGAAATTGCATATGCTACCCACAAAAAATTAAAAGTATTAATAACACTAAAATTTAATAAAGATTAGCATATTTGTTCTAAATTAAAGAATCTTCGTTAAATAAAATTTGGTGCTACTAACCTATTATAAAATCATAATTATTTAAGAAATAGAATAACTTCACAAAACAATTTTACACTTCTTTATCCTAATTGTTTTCTCACGGGTCTTGCCAGAAATAGGGCCATTATGCAAATGTTGGCACACAGGTTATACTAATTATAAACTACAATAATATAAATATATAAATTCTTGTATTAATAACAAAGTTATTTGGTTAAACGATAAGCAATCGTTGATGTATATATAAATATTATATGTAATATTAAGGGCACGTTGACATGTAAAAAAATATGAACACTTTTTTCTTTTTAAAGATTTTGAATTAAGTATAATATTTCGTAGCAGCGATCAAAGGTAAGACTAGTGAGCTTAGCACGGAGAAGATTTCTTATTTTTGAGGGAAAAAAAATTGCACATTGACATCACAGTAATTATTGTTTCAAGAGAGTTGAGAGGTCACACGTCGCGTATACGTACACAAGATACTAATAATATACATATTTAGATCTCTTCTTGACTCAAAATCTTAAGTTATAAAGTCTTGAATTTATTTATGTATATTAATCCTTCACTCTTTTATTTTATCTGATTTTAAAAATAATCATTTTAAATTAGGCTCATTGAACTATAAACTTCTTAAGTGGTGTAGTTATGTATGTGTATGTGACGCATTCTTACAATTATAATTACAAGCATCAATAATTACATAATTACAATCATATTGAGTATGAAGTTCCAAAATCAAAATTTGAATTTGATTTGTTCTATGTTCAATATGAAATTTTATATAAATACTATGAAATATTGTGCTTTTTCGATTACATCACAAATAGAGCGGTTTTAATGTTTGTCATGCAAACATTAGAACCACGATTTTGGGACAAAAATGAAAATCCTCTTAAAAACCACAAAATTGTCCGGTATGTATATAGCACATTTAATAAGTATAAATATGTATATATGTAGAGTATATATTACTACATAAATATTAAGATATTATTTATTATAGGATTATATTACTACATATATATGTAGAGTATATATTACTACATAAATATTAAGGGGGGTATATTCAATTAAGACTTTTAAGAATTTTTAAATACTCTTTTTAAGTGATAGATTTTTGTAGAGTTCGTTGACTTTTAATTACTTTAAAGACTTTTAAAATGACTTTTAAAGACTCCATGAAATAAGTGACATACTTTTATAGACTTTTTACTAAAGACTTTGATAGACTTTTATATACTTTTAATATATCTTGTAGCTTACATCATTAAGTATTTTGTTGAAGAGGTCGGACAATATGCTTTGAAGAAAACAATAGAAATGATGAACTCGATATATTAGTTTGGTCTGGAAGCATCCCCATCTTTACACCTTTGACATAATAGAGTATCACATAACTCAATGATCACAAATAGATAAAAAATTAAGGGGATAACTGATTTAGAGAAAATTACACACTGTCCTATAATGAAAAAAGTTTATAAAACACATAGAATTTTAAAATTTTCTATTGTTTTTTTTACTGCTAGTACCTAAATATTGTAATTACAATTTTAACTCAACAACATAAAATGACATTCGCAACCAAATGAAAGGAGGGGTTATTCATGAAATTTCTCCATAGAAATAGTTGCTAAAATGCGAACAATTCTATTAGACAGTTTACTTAGTATATCATTATTTATCAAAAGTTTTATATAATGCATTTTCAAATTACCAATATAAATGACACCCAAAATATATTAAATCAACACTAACATGTAAGCTTATATAGCTGATGAGGATGAACTATGTTATATTTTTATTCCTTAAATGCTAAGTTTTTGTAATTATTTTGTACTTACATGTATTAATATTTATTTTAATTTGGTTTTGATATATTTTGTGAGTTTTCAATTAATTTATATTATTTTATACTATTTTTATTTGTTAGTTTTTAAGTATTTTTATTATTTTAGGAAAATTATTTATTATTATGTGTTTTTATTAATTTTATTTGTATTTATTTTATATTATTTTCTTCTTCTCCCTTTCTCAAATATTTGAAAGTTTTTGACAAATATTTGAAAGTCTTTGGGTATGAGGCTAGACTTTGGAAGACTTTGAATATGAATAAATCTTGTTTTAAAGTCTATCAAACTCCACCATTTGATAGAAAATTTTAAAATTTATGACTTTTTGAATACCGAAATACTTTTATAGACTTTGTAAAAGTCTTAATTCAATACCACATAACTTTTAAAGATATTAAAAAAGTTATAATTGAATACCACTAAACTTTTATAAACTCTTTAAATATCTTGATTGAATACAACTAAATTTTTAAAATTTTTATAAGTTCTTACAAATCCTAATTGAATACACCCCAAAGGTACCTTATTATGAAGCATCCAAATTAAATTGTTGATCTTTTAGTTAATGTTAACCCTTTAACTTGGAATACATGGCGGTTAAAATATAAACTTGTGGTTTTTATTTTTGATGACTTCATGTATTCCGTGTCCAAAACATGAAATTTCCATGCTTACTTCACTTCATCTGTTCAACAACAAATGGTGAAGACTAACACAGTCACGAGTCAAAAAGTAAACCCAAACAAGCACAATCATTCTTCATTCGACAAATCAATGGGTCTGGGTTTTTGTGGGTTTTCTTTATTCTCTAAAAAATTCATAAATTTTTAGACTTTTTTATTTCAACTTTTTAGCGAATTTTGGGGAGAGACTGATTCCGCAAATCAATCTTCAGCTGGGCTTTTCTGGATTTTCTTTTTCTTCCATAAGATTCATACATTTTTAGAGTTTTTTTATTTCAACTTTTTATTGTAAATTCTGGGGAGAATGATTCCACAAATCAATCTCCATCTGGGTTTTTCCGGGTTTTCTTTTTCCACTAAAATAATCATACATATTTAGAGTCTTTTATTGCTACTTTATAGTGAATTTGGGGAGAATGATTCCACAAATCAATTCCCATCTGGGTTTTGTTTATTCTCTAAAAATTTCTGAGTTTATTGCAACTTTTTAGTGATTTTGAGTGAGGAGAATGAGAAAATTTGACCTATTATGGGGGTTCTTGATATTGTTCTTCAATACTAGAGTTGAATCTGATTGCCATGGCCAATGCGATGCGTTAGCTTCATATTACTTATGGGGAGGATCAAATCTCACTTTCATAGCCAAAGTCCTTGACACAAATATCACCAAAATTCTTTTTTACAATCCTCAAATTGCCAATCCAAATGTCATTCCTCAAGGTGGTAGACTCAATGTCCCATTCAAATGTAGCTGTGTTGATGATGGACAATTTCTCGGCCATCAGTTTGGTTATAAAATCAAATCCGGAAACACCTACAAGAGGATATCTGAGACTATCTATGCAAATCTCACCACCGTTGATATGTTGACAAAATTCAATAGTTATGATCCTAACAATCTACCAGACACCGGCACGCGTGCTCGATTAAATGTCACCGTGAACTGTTCTTGTGGGAATAGTCGTGTTTCGAACGATTATGGATTGTTCATCACTTATCCTCTTCGTTTTGGTGAGAATTTGTCTTCAATTGCTAGTGGGTTTGGATTTCCTGAAAAATTGTTGAGTGATTATAATCCGAATTCGGATTTCAGCAGTGGGAGTGGTCTGGTTTTTATTCCTGGAAAAGGTAACTCATTTATAGGCTTAATAAGGAAGTAAATCGTATCATAAAGAGACAATAAGGGTAAACAATAGAATCATTTTTATTTTTTTTTCAACATCACAAATTAAAATTTTATAGGTAGCTATGTGGTATGGCTCAAAACCTTGTTTTGTTATTTAAGTAGAGGTTAAGATCATTTTCCTTGCTAAGTTTTGCAAATATTCTTATATCTCTTTTATGCAGATCAAACCGGAAATTACCCTCCATTGAAGGCAAGGTAAATTATTTCAACTTTGATTTAAACTTGTATTCTTTGAACTTCTTTTCTCTTTTGGTCTGCAGTTATACCTAATTGTTATGCTCTCTTTTTGGCAGCTCAACTGGTTTGTTCTTCTTTACCTATTGACTCTATGCCGTGTAATTTTCTTTTGAGGACAAATAATGGATCCAAGGTTCATGATGTTTGTCTTAATCTTATTGTGGACCGGAATTTTAAGCAGGAATCTCAGGTGGAGTCATTTCTGGCATAGCTGTTGCAGGAGTTGTTGGGGCTCTATTCTTGGCTGCTTGTTTCTACTTCGGGTTCTATAGAAGGAACAATGTGGAACAAGGATCACTTCTAAGGCCAAGTTTTGATGATCATGCCATAGAGCGTATGCATGGTACTCCTTGAGCGTTTGATCGTTACAAGTGTTATGTATATAATATTCTATAACAGTGTTCCTTAGAAAGAAGAAATAGGATTTTTTTAATATTTATGTCACACTAAATTGGAAGAAGGAAAAACACCTAACTGGATTATTAAGTATTTAGTTATTTTGATCTTAGCCTTATTCTGAATGAAAATCTAACTGGGAAAAAAAAATTCTCTTTTGGAATATCTGCGTAATTGACGAACTTTTATGCCTCGACAGGTTCTGGATTTAACCCAGAGAAGATGTCAGATTCTGGACGTCATATTACTGGTGCTTCGTCAATGCTTACAGGCATCACCGTGGACAAATCAGTGGAGTTCTCGTATGAAGAGCTTGCACTGGCCACGGATGACTTCAGTCTGGCTAATAAGATTGGTCAAGGAGGCTTTGGAGCTGTTTACTACGGAGTGTTAAGAGGAGAGGTTTGTGCCTATGAAATTCATTCTTAGACATGGTGTCTGAAATTAAAAAAAAAAGGAAAAAGTAAAAAAGTTTCTTGTAACAGAACATAACTTGATCTCTAATGACTGGTGACTGGAGGTCAATAATCCATGGAAAATGATATATATTGAGAATGTTTGTATCAACCTTTTGATTGTCAGTTACGTAGATAAATATTAAAGGTAACATTTTGGAGAGTAATGTAATAGGTGGTCCCCTCTTATAATTCTATCTAATCTTGTGTATTCATATGTCTCGCACTTGTTATTCGACACAAAATTTTTGCAATACATGGCAGGACTCATAATCCATATGAGTTTATATACTAAATGTAGTTAAGCAAATCAAATAGCATTAATGTAATATTGTAATGGAGAATATAACTTTTAAATAATCGACTGAGTTGGTTAAAGCATTTCATTATTATGTTATTTGAGTTGTGGGTATGTATTTTCCATGCTGTTCTTCATTTCTATTCAAGTTAGCTGGTGCTAGTGTTTCTAGGAGTTGAGCAGAAAAAGGTACATCTAAGCACTATTTAACATCCCTTCCAACTTTTTCTTTTGTGTTTTAAATACAGTTCATGCAACTTTTTATAAATTAAAGCACAAATTTAGATTGATCCACACAACTATAAGATATGTACTTTGGGAACATTTATGTGCTGTTTAACTCAAGTGTTATGCGTTTTCATTTCAATTTTGTCTCTTTATTTATAATATGCAGAAAGCTGCAATTAAGAAGATGGATATGCAAGCTTCAAAAGAGTTTCTTGCTGAACTGAAGGTTTTAACACATGTTCATCACTTGAACTTGGTATTAATGCTTATACCTGCTATCTTTTGCTACATTATTCTCATTTATTTTTTCACTCAAAAGTTATATTAGCCCTGCCTGTTCTAGTTCATTTATTGATTATATCAACTATTTCTACAACGAACTAGAACACATTTTTTTACTTTGCAAATTTTTTAAGAGATGCATGAGATGGATTCAGACTCGACTTTAAGATTACGGTTTTACTGCAAAGTAAAAAATATCCTTATATGCATATTCTTGTAATTCTATAATAATTCTGGAGTTGTATATTTATTTTAAGATGATCCTTGAAGAAGTGTTAATGAATATATGCAGATGTAACGTTTATATCTTAAAAATGAATGCAGGTGCGTTTAATTGGATACTCTGTTGAGAGTTCTTTGTTTTTAGTCTATGAATTCATCGAAAATGGCAACTTATCTCAACATCTGCGTGGTTCATCAGGTGAGAACAAAAGTTAATCAACAGAACTAAAATAAATAAATTATCTTTTGTTTAATTCATATGATTTTATTACCTACATAATTAATTAATTTTTTCAGGGAGAGGGGCATTGTCATGGTCTAGTAGGGTGCAAATTGCCCTTGATTCTGCTAGAGGACTTGAATACATTCATGAGCATACTGTTCCTGTCTATATCCATCGCGATATCAAGTCCCCTAACATTTTGTTAGATGAAAATTTCCGTGCAAAGGTCTGTAAAAACACCTATACGAGAGTGATAGATTATCAAAGTTTCTGCGTTTATTAAATATGTCAAGCTGAAAAAGATACTAATTCTGCAGGTTGCTGATTTTGGGCTGACAAAACTTACTGAAGTTGGGGCTGGTTCCTTGCAAACGCGGCTTGTGGGTACTTTTGGATACATGCCTCCCGAGTAAGATCTTTCTTTCACTTTCTCATTTCATTAAGGTTACGTTTGTTTGCAAGGGTAACACTTGGGATTGGACTATTAATTTTAAGTCTCTTTTTTGTTTTAAAAATTGGGCTTGCCCGGTAGAGCAAAATGACATGGAATGGGGGATTATTTAATACCATGTCTAACCAAGTTTTATAATACCTACCATTTCGGATTAAAAATTTGTGAACAAAATTAACTTTTACATTTTCTAAAATGACCGGTATATCTTATCTTATCTTATCTTATCTATCTATACTCACATTACTGATATTTCAAGTTATCATATGAATAATCTCATTTTAAACAAACATGTGACTGAGACTATTTAATCCTACGATTAGAACATGACCTAAGAGTGTTGCTATATATGACGACAGATTCATGTCGATATTAAATTCTAACGTATATGGATACAAGGGATAAGGTGTAAAGAACCCTTATCGCTTATAGTTCCACGTTAGGCGCAATCTCAGACATAAAATTAGTCGACATATAAATCATTTTCCTTGCGTTAATCTATTATGAAGTCTTTAATCAAGCTTTTGCACATCTGCGGAGTCTCTATTACATATTTCTCTGAACAAGACTAATAAAAGTTGCATTTGGTGCAGGTATGCTCAGTATGGAGATGTTTCCCCTAAGATAGATGTATATGCTTTTGGAGTTGTCCTTTATGAACTAATATCTGCTAAAGAAGCCATTGTCAAGACAAATGAAGTTGTTATTGAATCAAGGGGACTCGTTGCTTTGGTTATTTCTCATTCCCTTCTTCAATTCACCAATTAATTAAATGCTGCGCTCTTTTCTCTGTTTTTGCCAATAAATGAAAACTGTAAAAAAATTACGTATGTTATTTTCTGTATAAAACACAATTATTATCAACTTTGAGGCTACAAACCTTACTTTCCCTTGAACTCTCAAGAAGTCTTATAAAGAAAAATAAGAATAAAGGAACCACCTTAATTACAGTTTTATATATAAGAACTACTAATAGGAGTATATTCTTGATTTATTGTTTTGTGTCTCGCATTCTCCAGTTCCGACTTTTGATCCGTCACGAATTATTTTGTGTGACAACACAAAGGAAAAGAAAGATAAGGCTTAATGGTGGTAGCAAAGGACTGAGATCGGATAGGTTGAATAGAAATATCTTCTGTCTCTCACCCGTTGCTTTTTCTCGATTCATAGCTTGATTTACTGGTATGTGTATCAAGAATTTTTGTTTGAGGTCGTCTTGACTTTTGACCTAACTCGAATTATTTTGTGCGACACCCCGAAGGAAAAGAAAGATTAGGTTTAGTGGTAGTAGCAGAGGACTGAGGCCAAAGGCCCATAGCCCACCATCCCCTGCAGTATGAACCTGTTATGTTACTTGGGTACATTATGGTTTTAGCCCGGGTTCATATATGTTATTGTAGTTAGTTCGATATTCTTTTCTTTCTTAGTTTTAGCCACTGTCAGAGAGTGAGATTGATAGCTTGTATTCTTCACAGTTTAACATAGTAATATCTTCTGGTTTTCGCCCATAATTTTTTCTGATTTGAGTTTTACACGTAAATCTTGTGTTGTCTTTAATTTCCTTTGTTAATTTCTCTGTTTTGCATAGTTTGTTCTAATATTTACATTATGCAGTTTGAGGAGGTTCTAAGCCAGTCTAATCCTAGCAAAGATCTCCAAAAACTGGTTGACCCTAGGCTTGGCGATGACTACCCCATCGACTCAGTCCGTAAGGTGAAAACATATCTTTCAGTTAATTCAAGTTCCAAATCGACAAGTAATCTTGATTTCAATAAATGGTGGCTTAATTTTTCCTCTTGTTTTGCAGATAGCCCAGCTTGCTAGAGCTTGTACGCATGAAAATCCTCAACTGAGGCCAAGCATGAGGTCAATTGTGGTTGCATTAATGACACTTTCATCCACAACGGAGGATTGGGATGTTGGTTTATTCTATGAAAATCAAGGCCTAGTTAATTTAATGTCTGGAAGATAACATATAATTGGTTTAATTCTATAATTGGTTTCGTTTTGTCTTAAGATATTCATGTCCGGCACTCGAAAATTGAATAAGGGCATGAGTACTGAACATTTTATTTTAGTATAAAAAAAATGACAAAATTAAGTACCCCGTTAAACTTTTTAAAATATCATGTAGTCGAATATTTCATTCGAGTTTATGTAACGTAACATGGGTGTACGTTTCAGTTGAAAGATTGTAGGAGGCTTTTTAGATCCAATTTTCCCTTTTAAACTTCAAAGAACACCAGAATGGCAACGCTTGATTGTTCTTGAACTATTATCATTTCAAATGATGCAATTATTAAATTGTTAATGTGTATTATTCCCTCCAACCGACAAAATAAAACAAGCCCTTTTGCTTTGTGAAATTGGTTGATTTTTATCTTAATTTAATCTTGATACGTTGGTGATCTAAAAACAAAAAGGAAAACTAAGTGATAAGATCAAGAATTAAATATCTCAATTCAATTATGCTGCATATCTATTTTGTAAATCTTAGATTTTTTTTTTTCCTTCTAGAAAAAGACAAACTAATGACAATGAGATAATTGCATCAATCACCACTCAAATAATCTGCTACCGTAGACCCTACCATAAAATTGTGATGTTACAAAGTCAAAACTGATCCATTAATTAGTGGATGATTGTAGGCGGGTGCCACAAAATGTTTTGAAATATATGGTGATTTTTTTTAAAAAATAATTAATTTGAGATATTTTAAATTGATGTGATTTATTTTAAAAAAATTAAAAAATTATATTTGATAATATTTTTTAACTAGTTTACAATTTTTATAAATGTATTTTGTAAAATTAAATGACTTCATACTAATTTTAAAATTAAAAATATATCAAATTAACTTTATAAAATTAATACCATTTCTATATTTTAAAACTGAGGAAATATTCTATAATGGAAATCTCTCTATTTATCAAAGGTTAGTTTGTTTGTTTTAGTGTATTTGGTGCGTTAAAAAGTATATTTAGGTTGTTTTATAAGCCTTAAACTCATCATACCAATAATAGTGCAGAAAATTCAAAACTTACATTAAAATAAATTATGTTTCGATGATTTTAAAAAAAATACAATTAAACTCTAAAATCTCCACACAAAAACAAAATGGCCAAAAAAAAAACAGAGAAAAAAGGGGGACAAACTAAACATGTAAGTCTCACTAATGAGTTCTCAAATACTAGGTCTACATTATCTTACCCATCAATTTTCCTTTTTTTGAGTAGGTTTCCATTTTTAATAGATGTGTTCAAGTTATAAAACTATACTTCACCCACAAAGACAGAAAAAGATAGATTTACCATTTTATATTTGCATCATAAAAATGAAGGAAAATAAATACTTTGTAATAAAATTGATGTGTAAATTAGATACCTATAAATTAAGGTTTTGGTCAACCCTAGATTTGTTGACTATGAAAAACCGCAAATCGACTTTAACCATCGTTGACCGTCTCGAACTTGCAAAAAGTCCATTAGAGTTAGAGTTTCCAAGATGACTCTGCACTATCTAAGTCAAAAAACTGAAAGAATATTTATTGCAAAACCTCAACTTATATTGAATAAAATTTAATTTTTTCTCTATATATATTATTTTGAAATAGTAAGGTGTTAAATTGATAAAAGTTAAAGTTAAGGATGTTATGTTCAAATTATAATATGTCGGGGAATATTCGATTCGTAAAACGATAACAATACCCTTTTTAACAAAATAACTATTGGCAAAATTGTTACTTTTAATTGTTAAATACATCGTGATAAAACAACAGCAGCAAACAGTATTTAACAGTAGCACACGGTATTTTATAATATTTCACATTATTGAACCAATAATTGCAACATTAACTTTTGCACTGTATTACATATTATTAAACTAATAATTGTCACACGCATAGTATTCGACTTTATTGAACCAATAATTGTCATAGTAGCAAATGTATAGTATTTCATATTATTGAACTAATAATTGTTACAGTAACATGTTCTTTCTTTTTCTTTATTTATTTTTCTGCATTATTGTTATCACTATTGTAACATTACTTTAATTATTGTATTCTATTATTAGTTGGTATTTTGGTATATCTTTGTTAAGTGATTAACATTACTAGCAATGTCTAGAAAGTTCTAGCAAAGAGTTTATTTCATTGCGCGTTGTATTAACGAAATGTCCCCTCTTTCTTAGTAATGGTCTGGTTGCTAGTATTATGACTCTCTAACTTAGAAAGACAACTACTCGCTTCCATTGCGTTCACAATAATTGGATATAATAATAAATCTGAAATGTGTGGTATAGATTAAAGATTCGTAAAAAGAGATAATGGTATAATGTTTTCCACACCTTGTCATGTATGTGGTGTGTGTATTTATAATAACTCAATACAAGAATGTGATATATACAATGAAATGATAACAACCATCAGATGATATGAAATCTTGGCTGTTGATATGTGAAAGCTAAATGCACGAGTTATCTAGAAAACAAAGTATATCTAACAATTGGGATACATAACAATTAGTCATTATCTTAATATATATCCCTCCTCAAGCGAATGAGGGTTTAACCATGGTGAGCTTGTCCCTTATGAACTGAAAACGAGTAGATGATAGTGGTTTCGTAAATATATCAGCTAGTTGATCCTTGGTAGAAATAAACTTGACAACAAGATCACCTCGTGGCAATTTTATCACGAACAAAATGAAAATTGATTTCCACATGTTTCGTCCTAGCATGAAACACTGGATTAACCGCCAAGTATGTTGCCCCAATATTGTCACACCATAACGTAGGTGGTGTTTTCATAAATATACCAAGTTCACAAAATGGTGATTGGAGCCTGTGAGGATCCGAATTTTCAGAATTATTTAATAAGATTAAATAAGAATTTAATTGATACAATTTTCAAGATTGTGTAAAAAAATTATTATTTTATGTGAATTAAGGTATGTGATGAGATTTAATTAGTAAATTAAATTTGTATGGAGACCATGATAAATTGTGAGGAATTAAAATAATTGAAAAGTAAATAAATTTTTTAAAAATAATTTATGAGGAATATAAGAAATTCAGATAGAGGTATAATAAATTGTACCATTAAATTATTGTGAAAGTACATAAATTAGTATTTAAATGATGTTATGTGGTAATGTGAGATATATGAAATAGATATGTATATAGATTTATTTGTATATATATGTGCATGTTTAGTTGATATATTAAATTCCATTGATTATGGAAATTAGGGGATTAATAATTAATTAATCCAAAATTTTATGAAAAGTTAATGAGGAAGTTAAGAAAAATTGAAATTATTGAATTTAGATTTAACTAAGAATTTTTGGAGGAAGTTAGAAATTAATTAAGAAGAAATGTAATTATATAAATTATATAATAATAAATTATATAATTTATATAAGGAAATTAAAGTGATGTATGAAGGAAATTATAATTATATAAATTATATAAGAATAATTATATAATTTATATAAGAGGATTAAATTAATAAATGTATAATTATTGATTATATAATTAATTAATAATTATGGAGGAATTTAAGAAATTATTTAAAAGGAGAATGTAATTATATAAATTATATAATATTAAATTATATAATTTATATATAAAGAAATTAATGTGAAATATAAAGAAATGAAATTAAATGAGGAAAAAGGAATGTTTTAATTCATTAAAAATTATGTTTATGCATAATTGAATTGTTATGACTTTTATGAAGGATAATATTTTAGAAACGGGAACATGTTAGTGTAACATGTTGTCCAAATAACGAAGTGAAAAATTACGGGAAATAATTTTTATATGTTAGATTAATTATTTTATGATTTTTGAATGTATAAATTACCTCATTTAGTTACATGCATGTCATTATGCGTGTACAAAATTTGTCAAGTAAAATACCCAAAAAGAGTATTAATATTATTCATAAATCATGTTATGATTTTTAGTGAATTAAAATAAATATTTTATATACATTATATAAAATATTTATTACACAATATAATTATGTAATGTATTAAAATATTTAATTATGCTCGGTATTGTGCATGTTGGATTTGTCCGAAGTTATTAAGTCGGTTGTGTGCATGAGTCGGTGGACATGAGGAGTTGTTAAAAGTAATTAATATATTTAAGTGATGTATATAAAGGAAGAAAGGAAAGTAATTAGAAGAATGAAAAAAACCCAACAAACAAACTCTCTCTCTTCTCCACCATTTGTGTCATCCGAAAACCCTCACCAAGGTTGGAAGGGAAAAAAATTAGCAAGGCTATTTTGGCACAAAATCAAGCTTTAAAAAAGAGGTTACGAGTGTTAGAAGGTATACAATTTATTTTATGGTTTATTTTTATGTATCATGAAATTAATTTATTATTTTGTGTAAAATTAGTAAATACTTAAAATAATTGATGCTTATCATTTTTGGAGGTATATATGTGTATTATATGATATTTAGAATAATTATTGTGGAAAAAAATTGGATCAAAACATGAAATGTTGGAATTTAAAATGAACAGTCACGACAATAGCTATTATGTGCATTTAGGTGCAGAATATGGAAAAATTTTCTTCTACAAAGTTGTAGAGAATTAAATTTTGTGTGGAATGGACTTAAAATTCATAATTTGGATAAACGTACTAATTACTGTGAATTTCGGAAGTTTCAGTGCATTAAAATTAAAATTTAATTACTAAAAATATTTTTGTGCTTATATTTGTTCTGGACAGCATTATTGTTATATTATTCTAGAATTTTTGAAAAATTTGGTAATTTATTGAAGAACATAGTATTTATGGTATTTTTAAGGCTATTTAAAGTTAATGTAAAAACAAGTAAAAATTCATGGAAAATTCTATGAATGTTGAAAAATTACGAAACATGGTGGAGATTTTTATAATATTATAAAATAAATATTGATGTGGTTTGGGGGTTACAAAAGTATGTTGAGTGATTATTTATATTTTTAAAGCTATTAAATAATAGTTTTTATATATATAAATAATTACAGAAATTTGTCAGATAATCCAGAAATTATGAAAAATTAGTTGAAAAGTCTAGGATGACATTCTAGAGACTTTAAAAGGTTTATTGGACGAACGTGATGTTGGGATTATATTTACCTGTTTTAAATATTAAACCATTAATGTACGAATCGAGATAAATTACCAGAAAATAAGCACGAGCGAACGGACATCTTAGGTTATTTTCGGCATGTCAATTGACATGTACAGTATATGTTATTAACCTAAACTGACGTGTTGTTGTTGTAGCTGACTATTTTTAAAATAATTATAGGTCGTGCAATACGTTTTTGTTCAAGTTACGATTATTAGTGAACTACGGGCCGAGGCAAGTTATTCAGTACTTTTATGTTAAATATGATATGTTAATTCTTGTTTCAAATGTATGTGAATTTTGTGTTATGTGATCTGTGGTTAACATGACAACTATGTGTACTATGTGCAATGATGTGATATATATTGCTCGAATAGAAGCACAACACATGATGTATGACACACACTAAGCATGTTAAGGTATGTGCTACGTGAAGTATGAAAGGTGTTAACTGTTGAACTTGCTGAGCCGTTGTGCTCATTACTTGCATGATACAAACTTTTGCAGGTTAAGAAATGAATTTCAAGAATATCGGATTATGTAAAGATTGATCAACTTAGAAGGTTGTAAAGGAAATTGTTATATTCAATGCCGTAAATTTGCAAAGTTTATATTGATGGTTTGTATAAGTTTGGTCCGGATAGGACGAACAGAGTTTAATTGTTAACGGTGATTGTTCAAGATAATTATTATGATAGAGGATATTATATGTCTAATTATGCATTGGGAGATAAGGAATATTTGTATGAAAATAAATAACAGTAAATTTTGAATGATGAGCTTTACGATACGTGTAACAGAAAGAGAAAGTTAAGGTTGCGATCTAGGGACTAGGATCAGAATGTTAAGTTTTTTTAAATATTCAAATATTTTAATACAATGATTGAATTGAGAAAAAGAAAAAAAAAATTATTAAACCGAAAAATTGAAAATGGTTGATTTTAAAAATTAATTAATGGATCAATTAAGGTGGCTAAAGATTTATTAACGAACCGAAATTCGGACGTTAAGGAAATAATGTTTAATAAATATGAAATTTAAGGTAATAAAGTGGGTTGAATTTCGGGGTCGTTACAGAGCCAGGAGATCTCGACCACTGTATCTGCATGAGACTTATATTCAATTTCGACTGAAGAACGAGCCACTGTGACGCCCCCAAATCTGAGCCCACACAGCCCAAACTTGAGTCGTCAAAAGATTACAACAAAATTATTACAACAAAGCACAACGTACAACAATACAGTGTATAATAGTACACAACTAAGTCTTCATTATTATTGCCACACTATTTTACAACACGTGAAGACTACGATAGCTATTCCTCGGACTCTCACTCCATCCCCCGGCTAGACCCTGTTACGTTTTCATCTCCTGTTGAAAAATAATGGAACAAAAGAAAGGGTGAGCTCAAATAGCCCAGTAAGAAATATCATGACTAAGATAATGACGAATAAATTATCATTAGCCTTCAACAGTTGAGTTCTTGATAGAATACAATAGACTACAAGGTTTATATCAAAAACTGTAGTTAAATTCTTAAACAACGTTCAGATCAATAATAGCAGCGGAATGAGCAATCTATTAGAAGAATAATGCAGACTATAATATCCACTCGCTTCTCTTTTTTGTAAAAATATCATCAACTTTTATCATCTGAAATACCATTAGTCATGATAATAAAAATTCACAGTTCCTGATCATAATCATGCAGATCAACAGTTCATATTTGCACTACGGGCCAAAGACATTTAATATAACACCAACGGTCATGATTATACCATATTCAGCCTTTGGTCATAATCATACCAATCAACAGTTCATCTTTGCACTACGGGCCAAAGATATTCAATAAAGCACCAACGGTCATGATTATACCAGATTCAGCCTTTGGTCATAATCATACCAACCAACAGTTCATCTTTGCACTACAGGCCAAAGAGAAAATTCACCACGTGCCATAAAAGACACCGAACAGATGTATCGCCTTTAACCTAGTATATCGCCTTTAACCTATCATCTGTTCAACAATTATATCACATCTGTGCCCCCGGCCACAGATATTCACAACAGTTTGATTCTTGATGATTAATACAAATAACAGTGATACAAATGATGAACAGAAGAACAGGATAAACAATAAGTATCAGAAGTTTACTTTGTGCAGATTCAAATAATGTCCAAATTGCCAACATGATGTGGAGTGAAATTTAAAAATGATATTCAAGATCCACAGTTCAGAATAACGATTACAGTTCAATAGAAATGTTCAGAAAATAGGAAGGTTCAGTTGAAATAATGAAATTCAACTATTATGGAACATATAATATTTTCAGGAATTATAGAAGCAATAGTTCCATAATAAGTTTCGATTTAGGTGTATGAAAGAAAATAATATCCCTTACCGTAGCAGGTTTGATTAACAAAAGGTGAAGGGAATTAATATCCCTTACCATAGTAAGTTTGAATAATGGAAGATGAAAAAGATGGTATCCCTTATGAGTATAAAGGAAAATGATATCATTTACGAATATGGAATAAAAGTGTCATGTGATAATTCCTGTAGACAAATTATTTCCACACGAGACAAATAAAAAGGGTTATTCACCAACAGGCGGTAATCCGCGCCGTAAGGTTATTCCCATTAATTTGAATACGAATAGTTATTCACCAAACAGGCGATAATCCGCGCCGTAAGGTTATTCCCATCAATTTGAATACGAAGAGTTATTCACCAAACAGGCGATAATCCGCACCGTAAGGTTATTCTCAAAGATTAATAAGGAATGAATACAAAAGGTTATTCACCAACAGGCGGTAAACCGCGCCGTAAGGTTATTCCCACAATTTAATACATGGAAGTAAATGGCACAAGAAAGAAACGATATTATTTTTGAGAATCAAAGAATGATAATCCCTTCAAGTAAGAAAGAAAATAATATCCATTTATGATGATGAAAAGAGTGATACCCCTTACCGTAGTAAGTTAGAATATGAAAGAAGATAATATTCCTTACCGTAGTAAATTTAAGAGTGTGAAAAAAATGATATTCCTTACCACAGTAAATTTAAGAGTGTGAAAAGAATAATATTCCTTACCGCAATAAATTTAAGAGTGTGAAAAGAATAATATTCCTTACCACAGTAAATTTAAGAGTTTGAAATGAATGGTAATCCTTACTACAGTAAATTTAATAGTTTGAAATGAATGGTATTCCTTACCGTAGTAAGTTTAAGAGTATGAAAGAAAATGAAATTCCTTACCTTAACACGTGACTAGATATTGATTTAAATGAGGTTGATCAACCTATATATTTATAATATAAATTAGTAATTACCACATATAAATTTCAAAGTGTATGATAACTCGTACATTATGAACTATCAAAATTATATATATTTAACATAATTTTTGTAGTATAATATAATAACTTTAGAATAGTTTTTAAAATAATATTTCAAAATAAATCTTCCAAAGAAAGCTTTTTAAAAATGAATCTTCTAATAGAAGAGTCTTCTAAAGGAAGATTTGTGAATACCGTGAAATATAGGAATTTATGAAATTACTACTCTTTAATAAAACATTTACTTGAAAAATTCCTGCACTCCTTTTGGCTTTCAAACTCTCAAAATAACCTTACTATTCTCAGAGAAAACTCATAAAATTCTTATAGAAAAATTTTATGTTTTAGGTGTGATTTTTTTATTCAGCTGAGCAAGTTATTTATAGGAGAAAATAAGTACTATGCGCGGTAGGTGAACAACAGGCGTGATGCACGCCTGCCTTCTTCTTCTTTTCTTTTTTTTTTCCACGCAGTCGGCTGCCAACTTTCCTTCAGCACAAAATTCACATTTTGATTTTCATGTGGGGCCCATATGGGTCCCATATGTTACTATTCACGTTACTATTCACGTCACTATTCACGTTACTATTTCAAATAGTAAAATTAATTATTTTATTTTTTATTTATTTATTTATTTATTTATTCTTCCTGTGAGTCCAACATATAAAATAATGTTACCACAATAATGTAAGAAACACGTTATATATTATTATTAATTTAGTAATATAAATTATAGTATATTTGCAACCGTGACAATTATTAGGTTCAATAATTTTAAAAACAGTGCAGCAATAATTATTGAGTCGATGATATGAAATACAGTGTAATGACAATTATTGAATCAATAATGCAAAATACTGTGTAACAACAATTATTGAATTGATAATATAAAATATTATGCAGTGACAATTATTGATGAAATGATGCGTAACAGTTACGGTGTCAATTATCAGACCAATAATATGAGACACTGTGCAATACCGTGTGCTACTGTAGAATACCGTGTGCCACAATAAAATACCATAAATTACCGTATGCTACTATTCTTTTATCACCGGTATTTTAACAGTTAACACCGTTGACTATTTTTATTTAAAAAGGTTACTTCTGTCGTTTTCTATATCCGACAATTATTCCGTTGTGGGCTCCACCAATAATTAGTTATTTCGGCGCCGTCGTACGGCCCGAATATTCCCCGACAAAACGAATATTGTCCGACAAAAATAAAATTTGCACATAACATCCTTAACTTTCAATTTTGTCAATTTAACCATTTACTGTTTCAGGAAAAATATATATGAAGAAAAATTAAATTTTGTATTTCATAAATTCGGGGTCTTACAGCCACCGTTTTTTGTTTCTTAGATGACCATGAGATGAGATTGGTTCCAAGAAATATGGCATATCAACCTGTCGATTTGCAATCGATAATGGACCCAGCCCAATCAGAATCCGAGAATGCTTGCATATAAGGAGAACCAATACCTTTCATAATGGAGATTCCATAAGTATAAGTTGCTTGAAGATAACGAAATATATATTTGACATCCTGCCAATGAGACGAATTCGGAGAGTGCATGAACTGACACACGTGATTAATCGCATAAGCAATATCAGAATGTGAGAAGTGAGATGTGTAGAATTTGGAGGAAACATTTTTTTTAACATAATTTATTTGTTAGAAATTAAATGTGAGAATATTGTAATGATGCATATAGAGAATTTATTAAGAAAATAAATTAATTTGAGAAGTGAAGATAATTATAAGGATATATATACATAGTTATATATTCCTAGAGTTGTGTTTGTTAGCCAAACAAAAAGATGAGTAAATTAGATACTCAATAAAACTAATAAATTAATTAGTTTAAGTATGGATTAAGAAGGAAAGTCATGTAATATAATTAATTGAGTTAATTATATGAGTCATGAATTAAAGCTAAGATTAACAAGTAGAGAAGTGGAATATTGCCTAGAATGACAATATTAAGAAGATAATTAATTAAGTAATTAACTTAATTATTTAGTTGTTATATAGAGTCCATTAATGGATTTAATACAAGCCCAATATGGGAATACTTGCATGAATGTGGGTAATTAAATAATAAGCCCAAATGTTATGTTATGATATAGTCCAAGAGGTAATTAATATAAGTCCAATTAAATAATATTGGAAAGTATGGTATATAATGGTGTGGAAGTCCAATTAAATTAATTACCAAACCCAGTTATATATGATATGTGAGTTGTGTTGGGTAGCCCAAGTAATTAAATAAGAGAGCTCAATACAAAGTAATCCTTGTAGCTTAAACACATTAAAGTCAAATGATGGTCAATGTGTTGGGAGAATATTTTTCAAGTATTGATTGAGTGTAGAGGATTAACTAATGTAGGGTTAATTGAATAACCCTAGTTGGTAGACATGAGAGAGCATTAACCAAACGTTGGTTAATTGCTAGAGAAAGGAAGGTAGTGTTGAGAATTAACTATGGGTGAGTTAATTATGTAACCCAATGTGGTAGGATAATTAAAGGTAAGTCTAATTGGATTATATTATAAGTCCAATTGATGTATTAAACTAAGTTAAATAAATTAACCTAGTAGTCCATATATTTAATTTAGTGATGGTTTAAGTTATATTTAAAACTAGCCCAATGCTTAATTTAATTAAATGTAGCATGTGTTAGTTAATGTTAGCCCAATGTAGTAATTAAATTGAGCCCAAACCAATTAATTGGATGAGCCCAATATATTAAATCCTAGAGTCCAATATGGAGCCCAAATGGTAGTCAAAGTTGTGGTCAATATATATATATATATATATATATATATATATATATATATATATATATATATTGGTGTATATATATATGAATACTTATATAATGATATATGATATAAAAATAAAGCCAAATTGGTGTAATATTAGAGTCAATCCCGAATTTTGGGGCCCACTTGGTGAAAAGAGTGTAGATTTTGCTTGCTTGTTGCTTTATTTACACTCAAAAGGAAGCCTAGACTCAAGCTTGATAGATGTCACATTTTAGTCAATCAACCAAGTCCATTCCCTTAAATCAAGCCAAGTTTTGATGGTTGCAAGTAATGTTAGTCAAAGTGTATAGATATATAATATATATGTATAATGTAGAGATTTAACCATATGTTGATTAAGTGATGGGAAAAGGTGTGGTCAAAGCCAATGTTAAATGAGATAAGAACTAACCTAAGGTTAGTTACTAGCAAAATTAAACCACATTGGGTTAAGTCTCTACAATAGATAGAGAGAGTGAGAGTGAAGGAGACTTAGATCATTTCATTTGTTTCTTTTCTTCTTCATTTCTCCAAGTAGAAGAGAGGAGAGCTAGAGAGAAAAGAGAGAAGCCATGGAAGAAAAGCAAGATTCTTGATGCTTGGATGATTGGATGAAGAAGAAGCAAGGTTTAATGATGAAGGCCTCCTCATGGTGAAGCTTTCTAGCTATGAAAGTGAATCATCCAAGCTTGGTAAAGTTTCTAGCAAAGAGGATCATTAACCAAAGGTTCAAAAGTTTTCTAAAACTTAAGCTTGGTTAACCTTGTCTTTCATTTAGGTTTATTAAGTTGATTTAAAACCTAGAGTTGGTTGGGTGATTTATAAATCTATGGGTGTATACCCTAAATCTACAAGTTTTATATTAACTATGTTGGGACAAAATGAGAAATGGAGTCTAGGTGAACTCCTATGGATTTTTATATAAACTATGTTCTTCGTGTTCTTGAGTAAAAGTCATAAAATTTACATAAGTAGGTTTATGATTTGGTTATTTGTATGTTATGAAGTTGTATTGGGTGATAGAACATGTTATCTTAGCAAATTAATACTTGAAGTGTCATGTTTTACCAATCGGATCAAAGAATGATGAACCTATGGTTCATTTTGACTGTAATCACCATTTTTCGACCCCTTGAACTCGGAATATGGAAATGGAATGCAAACGAAAGTTGTAGATCTTGAAATTCTACACAATTTAGACTCAAGAATCACTCAAAAATAGTTCCGTATGAAAAAGTTATGCCAGTTTGAGTAAAGGAGGTCCGGACAGCCAATATGAGCGCCGCCAGCGCTCGGACATTCTGTTTTGAGCGCTGACAGCTCTCAATTAACACTATGATCAGCGCTACCAGCGCTGGTACAGTGTGAAAAATTCCAAATTTTGATATTTTTAAGTTTTATCAAGTCGGAACTCCGGTTTAACTTGTCGGTTAATGAAAAGTCTAAACGAAACGTCGTTAAGGACTTAAAACCTAAGATAAACATGTAAAATAAATGTGTTTAAATATTAAACTAATATAAATAAAGTCTATTAGTGACTCATTGATAGTTAAATGTATAAAATAAAGACTAATGTTAACATTATTAAAAAGTTAACTATTTGTATGGTTTGAAGAGTATTAAAATATGGTTAAAGGATTAAATATGTAAGTAACTAAAATGTTATGAAATGATTAATAACATTAGTATAAGATTAAAAAGGCTATTAAATAATTAATGACATTAATAAATGATTAAAATATTATTAAATGGTTAATAATATTAAAAAGTGATTAAAATATTATTAAATGGTTAATAATATTAATAAGAGATTAAAATATTATTAAATGGTTAATAATATTAAGAAATGATTAAAATATTATTAAATGGTTAATAATATTAATAAGAGATGAAAATATTATTAAATGATTAATAATATTAATAAATGATTAAAATATTATTAAATGGTTAATAATATTTGAATGTAGTTGTATATTATCAAAGATAGATAATATTTTGAGGTATTTGGTACATTATTAAATGTCCAAATCATTAAGTTATGTAAGAGAAGGAAGTTTAATTGAATTAAACCAATGTGGATAGTCCATTTGTGACTAATTTAGACAGCTTATTAAAAGTGGGTCGTACGAAGCATGGGTAGTAAATGCGTAAGTTGGTTAAGTGTACTCGACATGTCCAACTAGATTTGGGCTAAGGTTTTTGTCTGGAATGTATAGGTTCATTTGTCGGACAACTAAAGAGTTAATACTTTGAAGTTAAGGTCTTAAGTTAAGACTAAGTAATAGTCATTATATCTAATGATTATTTCAATTTCCTATATAAATTGTAGGTTGAACGAGAGACGCAAATAAGCGTAACTGGTAGAAGCAAACCAGACAAGTTTTTCAGAATGTGTTGCATTATGTGCATAATTTATAAGTTTGTTATTAAACTGTGATGTGCTCATACGTGGTTATGTGCAAAGATGTTTTAATGTGCCTTTGTGCAATAAGTTGATTTAAAGTGTTGATATGCGATAGTTGATTTAAGACAATTGTTCTGCATTGAACTATATGTCATGATAGAGGCTAGACATGAAGCATAGATTAAATGCGAGGCATGATATACATGAGCAGTATGTCATAAACTGAAATGTATGAAAAGCATGATCTTAGTATAAATTGCAGATTTTATGTGAAGCATGTTATGTGTTATGTGTAGCTGTTGAACTTGCTGAGCCGTCGTGCTCACTCTTGCCTAAACCAACATTTTCAGATAAGGTTAGTTACCTGAAGTTCTCGGTAAAGAACAAGGAACAGGAAAACATATTACTTCCATTGAAGATCTAAATATCTATTGTAGATATCAGTCCGAATTGGGCAGGTAAATGATTGTGTAGCATAAGACCTAGTTGGTATGTTATATGAGTATTAAATACTTAAATTAATTGTAATAGAATGTCGTATCAGGTATGATATTAAGACAGACTAAGAATGTATAAAGATTGCGATTCTGGAATGGAAAGAGATGTTGTAAAATTGAACTTAAATGGTTATATATCAATTATAATATTGTTTTAAGTTATGAACGATAAGGAAAATGTAGTACTCGTGTTGAACCGGATCCGAGGTTCGGGGGACCCGGATTCGGGGTCGTCACAGTCAAAATTTTGTAGCATCATTAAAAAAATTGCCTGAGGGTACAATAGTTGATCGAGAGACGACAATAGGAGTGAAAATAGCCTTGCATGTTTCCATGTTGAATCGACGAATAGGATCAGTAACATAGCGAGCTTGAGATAGAACAATGCCATAAGTAGTTCAGATCACTTGCACACACAAAAAAATTTTCAGAGACCCCAAGTCTTTTAAGAAAAATTCTTTGTTCAATACCATAATCAAGTCATCAACTAAGGAAGATTTGTTTCCTATAAGAATTAAATCATCCACATACACTAACATATTGATATATTTAGTGATCGAGCCATTGATTTAAATAAATAAAGATGTATCACTGCAAGACACTTTAAATCTCAAATGCTATAAAAATGTAGATAAACGTTGATACCATACATGAGGAGCCTGCTTGAGGCCATAGAGGGAATAGTTAAGTTTATAGACATACGTAGGATTATTAATGTCCTCAAAACCAAGTGGTTGTTGCATAAATACTTCCTCAGATAAATGACCATTTAAGAATGCATTGTTAACATCTAATTTACATAAGGGCCAAAAATGTTGTACAACAAGTGAAACAAAAGTGTGTACCGCAACTGGTTTGATTACGGGACTAAATGTCTCTTTGTAACCCAATCCATGCTCTTGATGAAAGCCTTTCACGACAAGTTGGGTGCGCTTGATTTTGAATACCCATTTACGTCCAAAAATATTCATATGAGGCTTGCGGGGAACCAAAGTCCATGTATTGTTAGACAAAAGGGCATCAAATTCAGAGGCCATGGCTTGGCACCAAACAGAGTGCTTATTGGTAGTGGAGAAGCAAGTCGGCTCAATTTCAAGAAGATTAAGTACATGTGCATGGGATGCAGATGGGGGAATAAATGCTTTTTCCTTCGACCTAGTGATCATGGTATGAGGTGTCCAAAAAGGAGTCGACTTACGTTTAGTTGTAGAGGGTCGGGAAACAGGGGGCACAAGGTAAACATCCTAAGTCGACGCATAAAAGAATTCCTAGAATTGAGTTTGCCGAAGGTTGGAGTGGTATTGGTATGTAAGAAGGAGAAGTAGTGGTATGTGGAGACAAGGGACCGACTGCCAAATTTTTAGTTGGAATAGGACTTTCGATAGGTTTAGGAAGCTCAGGTTGCTTAGGAGACACCGCAGGAACAATACAGACATCACTAGATGGATGAGGAAGAGAAAAAACAAAGAGACAGATCGTGGAAAAAGACAACCAAGGGGTACGATTAATGGAATTTGATATCGAGGAATTAGACAAAGTTAAAAAAGGAAACCTATCCTCATTGAACCACACATGTCGTGAGATATAGTAACACTCAGAAGTAGAATCAAAACATCCATATCCTTTGTGAGACATGCTGTATCCTAAGAATACACAGGATTTTGATCTATATTCCATCTTGTGAGTGTTATAAGGATGGAGATATGGATAGCATAAGCATCCAAATGTTTTTAAAAATTTATAATCTGGAGCTTGGTGAAATAAACATTCGAATGGTGACTTTGAATGAGAGACATCTGATGACAAGCGATTGATTAGAAAAACCAAAACCAGTGTCAAATGCAAAGTGCCAATAAGAAAATGGAACCATAAGTGATAGCCCTATTTCAACAATGTGGCAATGACGAGGCTCAACCATACCTACTTTTTCATGAGTGTAAGGGCATGACAAGCAATGGAGAATCCTTTTTTGGGACTAAAATATTATATTCACCCCCCCCCACTGGATCAGTTTGAATGGATTTAATCTTACATTCAATCTGCTTTTCCACAATTAATTGAAATTTAGGAAATATTTGTAAAAACTTTTGATTTTTGTGCCATTGGAAAGTACCAAATATATTTAATAAATGAATCAACAAAGATCACATAGTACCTATTGCCTTCAACAAAAACATTTGCTGAAGGCCCCCAAACATCGCTATATATTAAATCAAGAAGATGTGAACTTTTATTTATTGATGAAGGAAGAAACAATTTGGTCAACTTGCCAAGTTGACAAACATTACATAAATTAATAAAAGACTTTGAAGAACATGGCAACTTATTATTAGAAGTTATACGACTTATAAGTTGTTTATTGGGACGGCCTAATCTAATATGCCAGTGTTAAGATGACGTTTTAATAGGTATAAAAGTTGATGGACTTGAAATTTCATATTAAAAAGATAGGTTTTAGAGGCCATGATCACTTGGTCCTTTGAGAAGCTCCTTCCCCGTAATGCGATCCTTCACAAGAAAAAAATTCAGGTGAAACTCAAAATAAGCATTATTATCCAATGCAAAACATTGAACAGATAAGAATGATTTATTCAAAGAGGGAATATGCAATATATCTTTTAAGTGGTAGGTAGCGTCATAATTTTTAATTACAGAATTGCCAAAATGCTCAATGTTCAAACCTTTACCACTGCCTACAATAAGGCTTTCATTACCAGTGCATTCCTCATAACGGCTTAGAGAGGACAAGTCTAGATTGGCATGATGACTCGCGCCTGTGTCTGGAAACCATGATTGTGGAAGTACAATATTATTTGAAGGAAACATAGTTGCATTATAAGTTACAGGTGTTGCATGATTATAACACTGGACACAAGTGATTGCAGTATGATAACTAGCATTGCAAATTTGGCACTATGGACGCTGATAATTATTGTTGTTGAATGAGTGCCCATGCCCGTGCCCACGCCCACAGTTATTAGAACCCCGCCCCCAGTTGTTACGGGACTGGCCGGGATCCATTGCCATGCTCATTGAATTGTCGTTGGACAATATTTGCTTGGGGCAAAGGTGGATGAGGATCATCAGCACGCGGGAGGACTATAAAGTCAGAGGATGAGGTATGGATAAATTCATGCGATAAAAGAAGACTATGGAGTTCAGAAATTTAATTGGTTGGTTCAGAACTGTTGGTTTGCAAAAATTATATATACATACAATCAAAGTGATATAACACAGGGGAAGTAGGCATCAATCATATTTAAAAAATTTATACGAACAAAATTTTAGGATCTTTCCTATACGTTGCTTATTAATTGAGCAAGAATAAAAGATTATACATTTGTAGATTCAACTCTCGAACAACTACGAGTTCACCCCCCTTGATCATTCACATTCTTTTTCAAACCCACTAATTAGAATCTACAGATCAACGTTAGCTACCTATGCGTGTAGCCTCTAAAAGTGATCCACTAAAGAGATAATATAGATTTAAGAAGTGGATTTAGGTTTCTCCAAGCCTTGGGTGACTAGCCCTAGTTTTCTCTCCCTTCTAATTCTTTAGATTGTAGAGAAAATTTGAAGTATTCTTCAATTCTTACAAAAAGGCGAGTAACCCTAATATATTATAAGACTCCTACTTTTATATAGAAACTCATTTCTCCTAAACTTTTTAGAATTAGCGGTGTACTATTGCAGGTAATCAAAAATAAAATTTTACTTTGATAAATATTTACGTAGTAGTGCAAACAAGAGTCGATCCTACAGAGAATGATTAATATAATTTTATGCAATGTAAACCAAAATTGTGGGTTTTTTAATTAAAAGAAATAATTTAAATTATATTTATTAAAGAAAACAAATATGCAAATAAACTAATTAAATAAATCAAAATAACAAACCTTGGGTTAAATTAACATCCACCATAAAAAATTTATATCTGATCATTGATTCAAGTATAAATCAATTAATATTTTGAATATTCACTGTGAAATAATTTTTTTCATTCGAATAATTTTTCCATTTCTCCTTATTTATAGTTAAGTAGAAACACGCGATTTAAATAACCCTAACTACTAAATAACCTTAGACATGGGCTAAAGATTTAATTTAATAGAAGCTTTAAAAATTAGAGAGATTGATAAAGTTAAACAACACAAGCACACACAATTGCATTTAATTTAGTTGAACATACTTCATAAGATATTATAATCTTTTGATCTGCAAAACAATTATTAATCTTAGTTGCTTCACAAATTAAAGTGACTAAACAATTACGAATTTGATATTTAATTTAGCAGTAGATTTCAATGAATAATAAACTAGTAGGCCTCCAAACATTTAAACAAATCAATCATAAAAATTAAATACAGAGGAATATCTAATACTCAAAATATAAATTGAACAATTAAAATCAATTAGATCTCACTATGCATGAATTTCGATGGCTTCTGCTAATTTAATCCAAGAACAAGAATTTAACCATACATAATAGAAGAATATTTTTATAAAAAATAGTTACTAGAGAGATAACCCTAATTGTACCTCAAAGCATGTATTTATAGGCTACATAATTTGTCCAAAATCTAATAGAAATTAGATTACTAATTAAGTAAATTAATAATTAAAATCCTATTTTATTCATTTTCCAAAACTGATAAGGATTTATTAATAAATCCTTCTCTAATTTCAATTCATTGCTTGCTGGGACCCCACACCAAATTAACCAATGCAAGAAATCTAATATGCTGGAGGAATAATAGAATTAATAAAGTAGTGGTGGGACCCGCTTCTTGCATGACATCAAACTACTGATGCACTGGATGCTCTTCTTTATGTATGCTCATGCGCCCGCACATGGCGCTAAAATTGTAGTAGTGCAAGCAAGAGTTAATCTCATAGAGAATGATTAATTTAATTTTATGCAATGTAAACCAAAATTAGGGGGTTTTAAATTAAAAAAAAATATTTAAATTATATTAACTAAAGAAATCAAATATGCAAATAAACTAATAAAATAAATTAGAATAACAAACCTCAGGTTAAATTCACATCCACTATCAGGAATTTATAAATGATCATTGATTCAAGTATAAATCAATTAATATTTTAAATATTTATCGTAGAATAATTTTTTCCATTTGAATAATTTTTCTATCTCACCTTATTTAAAGTTAAGTAGAAACATGAGATTTAATAACCCTAACTACTAAATAACCTCAAATACGCGCTAAAGATTTAATTTAATAGCAGTTTTAAGAATTAAAGATATCGATGAAGCTAAACAAAACAAGTATACGTGGTTGCATTTATTTTAGTTGAATATTCTTCCTAAGATATAATAATATTTTAATTTATAAAATAATTATTAATCTTAGTTGTTTCATAAATTAAAGTGACCTAATAATTATGGATTTGATATTTAATTTAGCAGTAGATTTCAACGAATAATAAACTATTAGGCATTCTAGTAATTAAATGAATCAATCATAAAAATTAAACACAGAAAAATATCCAATACTCAAAATATAAACTGAACAATTAAAACCAATTAGATCTTACAATGCATGATTTTCGATAGCTTTCGCTAATTTAATCCAAGAACAAGAATTTAGCCACATATAATAGAAGAATAATTTTGTAGAAAGAATTACTTGAGAGATATCCCAAATTGTACCTCAAAGCATGTATTTTTAGGCTACATAATTTGTGAGGAATCGAATTTTTGAAATTCTTTAATAATAGAAATTTAATTATTAAATTTAGCAAGATTGCTAAATTTATGGTTGATATTTTGTAAGCGATTGAAAGTGTGTGAAGAGATTTAAATGGTAAATTAAATTGGTACAGAGGTGGTGATGAATGATATTGATTTAGAGTAATTAAAAAGTGAATAAATTGTTTGGAAACAATTTATGAAGAATAAAAGAAATTTCATGTAAATGTACAATGAATTGTACAATTAAATTATTGTGGAAGTGCAGAAATTATTATGTAAATGAGGTTGTATGGTAAGGTGAGAAATGTGAATTAAATATGTGGATATATATGTATGCTATGTTTGTTTAATTGTTATAATTATAATTTCGTTAATTATGGAAATAAAGGGATTAATAATTAAATTAATCCAATTTTTATTGAAGAGTTAATGAGAAAGCTAGTAAAGTTATAATAATTGATTATATATTTAATCAAGAATTTTGGAAGAGGTTTAGAAATTAATTGAGAAGAAATGTAATTATATAAATTATATAATATTAAATTATATAATTTATATAAGGAAATTAAAGTAAGATATGAAGGAAATAATAATTATATAAATTATATAATAATAATTATATAATTTATATAAGAGGAGTAAATTAATTGTGGATGGAAGAAAATTTTATAAATTGTATTTTGTATGAAATAAGGATAAAGTAATTATATAAATTATATAATAATGAATTATATAATTTATATAAGGAAAATTAATGTGAAAAGTAAAGAAATGAAATTAAATGAGGAAAAATGAATGTTTTAATTCATTAAAAATTATGTTTATGCATAATTAAATTATTATGATTTTTATGAATGATAATATTTCGAAAACGTGAACATGTTAATGTAACATGTTGTACAAGTAACGAAGTGAAAAATTATGAAAAATAATTTTTATATGTTCTATGATTTATTTTATGATTTTTGGAGGTATAAATTACCTCATATAATTACATGCATGACATTATGCGTGTACAAAATTTGTCAAGAAAAGTACCCAAAAGAGGTACTAATATTATTGATAAATCATATTATGATTTTTAGTAAATTAAAATAAATATTTTATATCTGTTATATAAAATATTTATTACACGTAATAATTACGCAATGTATTAAAAAGAAAATTTCATGCGTTTTCTTTGGAAAATTCGAGAAGGAAAAGAATTGGTTGTGCATGTGTGATTTATCCGAGAGCTTGCATGGGCTGTGGAATTGGTTGGAAATTCCAAAATGATTAAATGTACAATTATAAAAAGGGAGAGAAATAAAAAAAGAAAAAGGGAACAAGAAAGGCAACAAAACAATAAAACATTCTCTCCCTATTTCTCCTTCAGCCGAAACATCACCACCATGCCAACATCGGAGAATTTCATAGCAACCGAGAGAGATAGAAGGTTTGTGGCCATCAAGATGAGAGACATGCTTCAAAGAAGGCAAAACAATTAAATTTGTTGGTTTATTTTGAATTTTTGTGATAAAATAATGATATGGAAAATTAGTGAATAATTAAAATAATTATTCTAAATAATTTATAGATATATATCTATGAATTATGTGATTTTTAAAGTTATTTTGTGGTAAAATTTGTGAGGAAAATGGTGTAAAAATTGGTTTTGGCTGGTCACTGTTCGCGAAAAAAGAAGGAAGAAGAAAACTGTTGGCCGCGCATTGCGCGAGCCAAATTTCCGCGCGAAGGGACCAGAAACGACGTCGTTTCTGGGGCTGAGGAGAAGGCCGCGCGTTGCGCGGCTGAAGTTTCTGGAACAGGCAAGGAAACGACGTCGTTTTGGTCGACGTACGCAGGGAATTCCCGTAATGCCCCCAGTCTTTTCCGGAAAGGACCGCCGTGTCCTTTAGCCTCGACAATTTACAGAAATGCCCCTAGAGTTTCCGGTAAATTCCAATTGTGTCCCTTGGCGCGTTAAAATGACGGTAATGCCCCTGAACTTTATGGGAAATTCCGGTTGTGTCCCCAAGGGCGCGAAAATTACCAAAATGCCCCCAGAATTAGTTTTTAATGAAATAAATGTTTAAAAATTGTTTAAAAATTTCAGAAAATTATAGAAAAATACTAAAAATATAGAAATGATGTTTGGGCATTAAATTTAATATTTTTGTAAAAAATATTAAATATTGGGAATTAATATTTAAATATTTTAAATATTAATCTAATGAGTTCAAATGTTAGAAAATGAATAAATAAAATTCGGACAACCAATTATGTTAAATTTCATCCGATGAACCGGGTTGCCCGTAGTGAAGGCATTGATATTAAGTTAAAATTTATATTTTTAAGGACGAGGTTAATATAATTAACCATATAAATTAATAATTGGCTCAGAGATGATATTAATTAAGTAAATTAATATCATAAAGAGATAAATAATTATTATTTGATTATTTTATGATCATAGGTTGATCGAGTTAAGGGTTTGAGCTAACAATTTAAATAACTGGACCCCAGGCAAGTTCTTCAGTCCCTTTTATGTTAAATGTTGGACGGTTATGATATAAAATTCTTGTTTTAACTGCATACAAATTATGTGTTACGTGATTAATATGACCACAATGTGTATTTTGTGCAACGATATGAATATATATGAAATATATTGCTATAGTAGAAGCACAAACACATGATGTATGACACACACCAAGCATGATAAGGTATGTGCTACATGAAGCATAAACTGTTGAACTTGCTGAGCCATTGTGCTAATTACTTGCTTAATAAATATTTTTGCAGGTAAAGATATAAATTTCAAGAATTATCGGATTATGACGGATTTTTCCTAAAAGGTTGTGAACATTATTATTAAACGTTTATATTATGATCCAATGTGGATAATTTGTCACAGTTATATTAATGTTTTTTTATGTAACTATATATTGGATCCGGATAGGATAAATAATGTTAAATTATAAGCCGTGATTATTCAAGGCAGTGGATACGGTAAGATGTATTATAAAGAGATATGATGCAAACGATAATTGTGTATTTATAATCAACATTAAATTTTAAATGTTGAGCATTATGATACTTGTGAGAGAACGAAAAAGTAAATGTTGCGATCCAGAGACTAGGATCGAAATGTAAGGATTTTAAACACCCAAATATTTTAATACAACGATTGAATCAAGAAAAAGAAAAATTTATATGAGAATTTTGATAATTGATGATTTTAAAATCAATTAATGGATCAATTTAGGTGATGAAAGATTTATTAACGGACCGAAATTTGGACGTAATGAAAATAATGTTTATTAAATATAAGATTTAAGGGAATAAAGTAGGTCAAATTTCGGGGTCGTTACATAGTCCCTGGATCGCAACCTTTACTTATTCTTTTCTTTTCTTTCTGTAACCCGTATCATAAAAATCCACATTTAACATTTAATGTCATTTATAGTCATACAATATTCTTATGTCGTAATTCATAGTCATACATATAATAGTCTCTATCATAATATTCATATTGAACAATTACAGTTCACAATTTGAACTATACTCGTTATATTCGGATCCAACTTATCTGTACATACAGCATATCCATATAACTTTGACAAATTATCCACCTTGAATCATAATACAAACATTTAACAATCACATTCACAACCTTTTAGGAAAATCCGTCTTTACATCATCTGATGTTTTTGAAATTTATTTCTTTCCTACAAAAATGTATATTAACAAGTAATGAGCACAATGGCTCAGCAAGTTCAATAGTTATACTTCACGTAGCACATACCTTATCATGCTTGGTGTGTGTCATACATCATGTGCTTGTGCTTCTACTATAGCAATATATCTCATATCATTGCACAAAGAACACATTGTGGTCATATTAAACACATAGCACATAATTTGTATGTATTTAAAACAAGAATTGCATATCATAATAGTTCAACATTTAACATAAAAGGGACTGAGGAACTTGCCTGGCGTCCAGTTATTTAAATTGTTAGCTCAAACCCTTAACTCGATCAACCTATGATCATAAAATAATCAAATAATAATTATTTATCTCTTTATGATATTAATTTACTTATTTAATATCAACTCTGTGCCAATTAATAATTTATATGGTTAATTATATTAACCTAGTCCTTTAAAATATTAACATAACTTAATACCTAATATCTTCATTACGGACAACCCAGCTCATTAAATAAAATTTAACATATTTGGTTGTCCGAAAATTTTATTTAACCATTTTCTAAATTATAACCTTATAAGATTAATATTTAATGTATTTAAATATTAATCCCCAATATTTAATATTTATGCAAAAATATTAAATTTAATGCCCAAACATCATTTCTATATTTTTAGTATTTTTCTATAATTTTCTATAATTTTTTAACAATTTTTAAACATTTATTTCAATTAAAAACACTTTCTGGGGGTATTTTAGTAATTTCCGCGGCTTTAGGGACATGACCGGCATTAACAGAAAAGCTGAGGGGTTTAACCGTAATTTTTGCGCCCCTAGAGATACATTCGGCATTTTCTGAAAAGGTCGAGGGCATAATCGTAATTTTACCGTGCCAAAGGACACGTTCGGTATTTACCGGAAAGCCCAAGCGCAAAAGACTAATTTTAACGCATTTCGGTCTGCCGCGCATAGCGCACGGCTCCTCCGCCCATGCTAAACGACGCCGTTTGGACTTTGGCGGATGAAATGTCAGCCGCGCATGGCGTGACAACCCCTTTCTGCCCCAAACAACGTCGTTTTATCGACGCGTCCGGAAACTGACCGCGCGCAATGCGCGGTCGACTTTTTTTTTTCCTATTCATCTTCTTCCTCAGCGTGCAACAGTGCGTCAACTTTTAATTTTTTTCCATTTTTGCTCCAAATTTTTCACACAAAACTACTCCAAAAATCATAAAAATCATAGATACACATCTAAAAATTATTTAGAATGATTATAGTAATTATTTTCTATTTTTCAAACAATTATTTTAACACTAAAATATTAACATAAATCACCAAAAATAATTATACCTTCTTTGTAGCTTATGATCCCTCTTATTGGCACCAAAAATTCTCTTCTTCTCCTTCTTGGTGGTAATCATGGTGGTTGCTTGGTGGTGGTGTTGGTGTTCGGACGGTAGAGGAAAAAAAAAGAAGAGGGAGAGTATTATTATTTCTCTTTTCTTTCCTTTTCTTTTCCTTTGGTTGGCTCTCTCTCACGCAGCCAACATGGAAGACTCCGGAACATTTCATGCCAAAATTTCAAATTTAAATACATTACGTAGTTATTTCGTGTAATAAATATTTTATGTAATGTACATGAAATATTTATTTTAATTCACTAAAAATCATAAATTGGTTTATAATTAATATTAATACCTCTTTTGGGTACTTTATTTGACAAATTTTGTATACACATAACGCCATGCATGTAATTATATGAGGTAATTTATACCTCCAAAAATCCCAAAATAATTCATATAAGATATAAAAATTATTTTTCGTAATTTTTCACTTCGTTACTTGGACAACATGTTACATTAACATGTTTACATTTCCGAAATATTATTCTTCATAAAAGTCATAATAATTCCATTATACATAAATATAATTTTTAATAACTTAAAGCATTCCTTTTTCTTATTTATTATTCAATTTATTTAATATTCATATTAATTTCTTTATATATAAATTATATAATTTATATAATTACATTCTTATTTTAAATAATTTCTTAATTTCCTCCAACTTTATTCCATTTAATCACCTTATATAAATTACATAATTACTCTTATATAATTTATATAATTATTATTTTCTTCATACCTTATTTAAATTTTCTTATATAAATTATATAATTTATTATTATATATTTACCTTTCTTCTCAATTAATTTCTAAACTTCCTCCATAAATCCTAATAAATTTAAAATTAATAATTACAATTTTTACTAACTTCCTCATTAACTTTTCATAATTTTCGGATTAATTTAATTATTAATCCCTTAATTTTTCATAATTAATGAAATTGATAATTTATCAATTAAACATGCAAATAAATCAATATACATACCTATTTCATATATCTCACTTTACCGTTTAACACTATTAACAACAATTTCTATACCTCCACAATAATTTAATTGTACAATTTATTGTACCTTTATATAGAATTTCTCTTATTCTTCATAAATTGTTTCCAAACCATTTATTTACTTTTTCATTTATTTTGAAATCCACACAATTCATCACCATCTTGGTACATATTTAATTTATTAATTAAATTCCTTCACACACTTTAAATCACATAAAATAATAATTAACTTAAACAACCTTGATATTTTTTTATCAATTAATTCTTATTTGATATTATTTAAGAAATCCTGGAAATTCGGATCCTCGCATTCTTCCCCCCTTAACAGGATTCCGTCCTCGGAATCATAATTGCCGTAATATTTATACGTATTTTATTTCTAGCAACTTGCTATACCTTTATTTGATAAATAACAACTAAATCCATAATAATCATAGTTTACTTCTTTAATATTCATAACTTACATGAATAACCTTATAATGATCATAACTGTCAGAATATTTAAATTCTTAACTTAATTTATAATTTCTTTAGAATATTTCTTGATGCACTTATCAAGATAATTTCTCATTCTCTAAAAAATTTTCTTTCTTTAATCACACGTAACCTTACTCAATCTGTTGAATGTTGTTTGATTTGATGATGATGACTGTTGTGCAAAAAGGACTGGGCTAAATGTGCTTATGTGGTTATTTGACAAAGTAATTTTATAATGTGCTTATGAGCTTAATTGTTTATGTGCTTACATGATTGATTATATGTGTTAATGTGCTTATGTGCTCAATTGATTATGTGCTTAGATACTCTGAAAGTGTTTATGTGCTTACATGATTGATTGTCATGATTGATATATAATGTGTATCTGAAAAAGTGCGTAGATGTTCTAAATGTAATTATGTGTTTACTTGTTTATGTGCACAGCCTGTCTAAAAGTGTTTAAAAGGTTATTTGACAAAGTGATTATATGTTAATCTAATTATGTGCTTACATTGTTGTGGGTGTATGATATATATTACCTATCTTAAATACTGTGATGTGCACACACTAGTATAGCACAAATATGATCTTGTTATAAACTATCTGCTGCTTATTAAAGAAAATGAAAGTTATCGGATTAAAATGTTGTAAAGTCCTTTTTTAGTTATATGTGTACAAAGGACTTAGATTTTAAAGATCAAAAATGTTAGGTTGATCTTTCAATAGAAGTCACTCTGCATAAAAGATGTATGATATTAGCAGAGTAGCATAAGAATGAATCATTGCTGTATTTGTGTATGTCAGAGTCTGTAAAAGTCCTTTCAATATGTAATGATGTAATAATGTAAAGAAGGACTTAGTTAGAAAAGATCAAATCTGTTAGGTTGATCAGTCTATACGATCGTAGAACGGACACTACGATTTCTTTCACAGAAGACTCAACGATTCTGTATAAATCGTAGAGTTAACTCTACGACTCCTTACCAGGATAACTCTACGATCATCAAAGAGAGTCAGATGTGCAAGAAGTCTACAGGATATACGAGTAAAGTTAAAGAACTGTTCAAGTACAAATCATAGAGCTGAACTCTACGATCGTCGAACAGACAGCCAAGCTAGCCTGCAGATAACGATGAACCAGAGAAGAAATGTACTCTACGATACACACTCTCTAGCAAAATCGTAGAGTAAAATTGTTGAGCAAGCTTACAAGGATTGGAATGTATGCAGATAGAAGAGATCGTAGAGTGGAACAGAATGACAAGGCAATACAGAAGATTGCTATACACATGGAACAATCGTTGAGTAGAATTAAATGATGATGCAACACAGACTGCAACTCAACGATTCCACTAAGAAGCACTACAGTTAACTAACTCTACGATTTGATCAAACCTACAAGATCATAGAACGAAATCAAAGCAAAGCATTGCAAGCACAAACTCTACGATCTGACCAGAGCAACAAGGTCGCAGAGTTAGAGAAAAGATCGTTCTAACTCAACGTTTCACTTGACATACCTCAAGTAACATTCATGAAGCTGAATTTGCAGAAACAAAGTAGACAGTCTATCACTCAACGAATTCATTAAGCAGGTCAAGGCAAGTAGACTAACAGAACGGCTATATGGTGCAAGAGAAAAGGGAATACTCCTCGCCCAGATTAAAGAAAGATTAAGTGCTGTTGAGATACAGATGCATGTCAGAGTCACAGTAGATGTTGTGCCCAACCGACTATAAGTCAGGACCCACTGCTCAGGAAAATGTTGAATAAAGTCAGACCAATGGGACATCTCTGAATGCATCAGAACAGTTGGTTCTAAAAGTCAAGGAAGACATTTATTGATGAATCAGAAGATTAATTAACAAAGGAAATAATAATCCTTACTGAACAACTGTGGGAGTGCAACGGCTATATAATCAGAGAAAGCTGAGCTACAGGTCAATATATCAGAACATGTCAGAAAAGGGAAAAGCACTGACACAAGCGGCAAGAAAGTCAACATCGAAGATATTAAAGATCTGCACAAAGCCAAAGGAAACCAACGGGATTTATCTCAACGGTAAAATATGCTCAGAGATATAAAGGCATACATAACAAACAGAAAAAAGGTTGTTGTTGCAGTTGTTGACAAATATACACGAGAGAGATGATGGTAGACAACAACCGATCGTAGAGTAAAACAGAGAATGGTTATGCTAAAGAACTCTACGATCCATCAGAACACTAACACTGAATTGAGAGAGACATAGAGATGTATAACTCTATTACAAGAGAAGTGTTCAGAGCTGCTAGGCACATGGAAGAGAGAAGCTTAAACGCCAACTTGATACAAACATGGTAGCAACTGAGTACCAAAAGGAAGGAGCATCACAGTCATCTCAGAAGCCCATCTCGAGAAGCTATAATCTGTCTATGATAAGAAGGAACAACTGAGTACCAAAAGAAAGGAGCATCACAGTCATCTCAGGAGTTCATCTCGAGAAGTTATCAAGTACCAAAGGAGCTGAAGTACAAAAGCCTAGCAGCACAATGAGTGATCACAAGATGATATTGAGCATATAAAGAAGTCAAGCATCATTGCCGAACTCAATATTACTCCAGGAATGATCACACCGTGCTACTGAGTGTTTAAAGACAATAGGACTTAAAGTACAACTCAGTAGCAACTCCAACCTCTTTCAAATGATCAGGGAGCCAAGTCTGTTGGACTTGAAGAGGGCAGTTGTCCTTGTCATAGTGACTAAAGGAGCCAAGTCTGCTGGACTTGAAGAGGGCAGTAATGTCCTTGTCTTTGTGACTAAACTAAACAAACCTGCTGGGTTTGAAGGGTTCTTAGTGAACCAGAGTTTCCAGGCTAATGAGCTTAAAGGATTCCGTATGAACCATCCTTAGTGGATTTCCTACTCGTTGTAGTAGAAGAGTGGAGTAGGAGTTATTCAGTCTCCGAACCACTTTAAACTCTCTGGTGTCATTTACATTCAGTCATTTACATTCTGTCTTATATATATATATATAATATATATATATATATATATACATTTACATATGACTGTGAATTAGATTACTTAACAAGTGACTTTCTTCAAAATAATCTTAAACTCAACGGAGAAGTTTTACAAATCTATAAGGGGTGTTTTTCAAACTAATATTCCGCTGTGCAAACAAATCTTAATTAAATTTATTAATTGCTATTAAATCGTTGAACTGAATCTTACAAGAAAAAGATTTTTAAGAGATCTATTCAACCCCCCCCCCCTTCTAGATCACTTGTGTGCCTCTGGGAACTAACAATTGGTATCAGAGCAGGTTCTCACGAACATAAAGCTCACGCTTTGAGTAGATCCTATGGCACTAGCAATTTCTGATTTTGAGCTTAAGAATTGAAGTAAACTATTTCTTATGAACAATCTTACAAATCAATGTATCTTTTCTCGCAGGTACAATTTTAAATGATTGATTAGTGACACACTATCTGATGCTGTTATACATTGCCATTATTCTTTCTAAGACAACTTCAGATGATCTCTGCAAAGAAGCTATCGAGTAATTCTTCTAAATTAAACTGATGCTGCAAGATGAAGAAATCAAAGATGTTCTGCGAATAAGAATTATAAATTGATTCACTCGAGGAATACAATAACGTGTATCTCTGCTCTCAAACAAACGGGAAGTTCAAATCTTGATGCCAAAGGACACCGAATCCTATTCTTCTCAAAGGAAGCATCACTGTGCCAAGCTCTAACAAATCTACTTCTCACCGGTTTGAAAGTTTGTAGCAGAAGCAAGTCCAACAAAAATCTTTGCTTATGTTGTTAATGTCAGCAGCTGAAATCAGTCTCGAATCTATATATTCACTTGATGGGCTCAGCATTAAGCTTTCCGATAAGCTTAAGGACTTATATTCTAAGGATCTTATCTGAAGATGTGCGTCAAAGGAAGTGCTTCTTTTATCCAAGAATGGCATCAAGAGTTCTGTCAAGCTACATTATATAGTAATCAATGATAATATCCACGGGCAGCATTTCTCATTTCTTCTGGTGGATGATCTCTAGCTTGACTGGCTTTTAAAGGAATCTATTTCAAAAGTCTTCAACGGTCTTCTGGAACCACTTCTCTGAAATTGGGAGAAAGATCAAATCACAGTTGTATACTTCACTGCAATATCCTTGGTGATGAGTTTTCAAAGTCATTTCTCTAAATCACAGTTATCAGGCCCGAGACCTGGAAATCAACTCAGCACGAATGAATGGACATATATGTTTATCAATGATCACCGGATCTAAGAATCATTCTGCAGATCATTAAAGATCGAGAAGAGTTGAAGAACCTCATTTATGTACAAAGCAGCTCTTAAAATGAAGAAGTCCTTACCAGGCACACCATGTGTACATGCTCAGACTTTAAAGGCAAATGCTCCTAGTGTCAAAATTCTTCAAAACCATCTATGAATGAGAAGGGTGAGGAGATCAAGGCAGAAAGGAGTAATCACGAATGATTTACTCTAAGTTTCAGAAATCACCCTTCAATCTGTGAAAAGAGGAAAAGTTCATCTCAAAGAAAAGTTCACTCATAACCTTTGGCAGTAGGCTCTCCAACTTCAAATGCAACAGAAGAAGCTCTAAGCTTGAAATGGTTGAAGATTTATTTGCTTAATTCTATGAAGAAGTCAGCGCTATAAAATGCTAAACCGAAAGTCTCTTGATAAGCATGCATACTAACAAATCATTCTGGATGAAGATAATTCAAGCAGATCAACAGGAAGGAAACAATGTCACAGCCTCAAGAAGAAAGCTCAACGATATAAAGAAGGATATCTCAAGGAAGCTAATCTTTGATAGATTGAGTGAAGTCTGAATACTGATGCATGAAGAAGATTTGAATCTTGGGATTCTCTAGAAGAGAAAGAAGCTGGTCATAAAAGGAGGCATCTATTAGTCTTTATCTCACCTATTGATTTAGTGAATCTTGTTGGAATGTTTTTCACTAATATCATGGTTAGATAAAAGATCACTCAAGTCAGAAGAAAGTTTATATCACAAAGAAGGATCGTAGAGTATGTCAGGCGATTGCAGAATAAGGCTTGGAAAAATGAAGTGTCCTCTCCAAAGAACGTAGAGTTGTCTCCTCGTCATAAAGCTCAAGATCGTAGAGTCAATACAGTCAGTCACTCTACGACTCTCTACAACCAATCTACGAAACCAGCAAAATCAAAAGAGCAACCTCTACATGATAACCAGAGTCATGACAACGATCCTTACAAAGTCCTTTCAGAAGGCTGTCATTGAACTATCAACCAGGCTTACCAAAGATATCTGAATTCATCTAAAGTCTCCAGTCTTAACAGAGATCGTAGAGCAGTTCAAATTATAACTCTACGATTGCACTTCAGAAGGAAAGCAGAAGGTAAATTGGTTCTTCATTGGAATACCTTTCTCATTCCAGTCACAAAGTCCCAAAACAATGTGATTGATGAACCAAATGCACTTATCTCTTCGGTCATAATCTTTAAATTCTATGACTGATAACCAAGCAAGTCATATCATCCTAAATCGTAGAGTCACCATGTTCATCTTCCTGATCGTAGAACATTGAGTCTATGTTTGCATCTCATAACAATATCTTTCCCATAAACTCCTTCAGAGCCTTTTTTTTTCCAGCATTCAATTCACACCAGTCTTCAAGACCATCTATTGAAAGGATGATGGTTGAGTGTCTTGCAGCCAACTCTACGAACTGGTCAAGCTTACTATACAGAGAAAGTGAACCACACGCTCTTCAAACTCAAGTGGGTTAGAATAATTGATGTGCCCCATTTATGGAAAATAAAAAGGTTAAACCCACGTTCTTCAAATAAGTATCTGACACGTGTACTCTGCAAAAATAAGAGGGAACTAGCATAAGTCTTGTTTTTAAACTGACAATGGTCATTTCCCGTCAGTTGTCAATACCCATTCTCCCAAAACTCATCAAAACCCTAGAAATCGAAAACTCTTTTGAAATCGATATTGGTGTCTCTCCCTGTGCTATTCCCAAATCAGTTTAATCATGGCATCTCTTCAAGTCATTCCTGGAAATCTAGTTTGTTTTGAAAAATTCGGAGATGCAGAGCATAAATACAAGGATATTTTTACATCTGGTCAAGAATGCTGGCTTCACCATGTGTTTGGAAACTAGCACCAGGATTTTCTCTTTGCTTGTGAAAGAATTCTATTCAAACGCTGATTATCGAGGAAACACCCTCTTCTCAAGGGTTAAAGAAATCGTAGTGCAAATAGGAGTTTCTGAAATCAATCTCAGTCTAGGTATTCCAAGTGGAGGAATTACCTCTCTTGACAAGATTAACATTGAACTTGGACTAGAATTGATGGGCTATGAAAAGAAGTATTCTCTCAAAGGAATCAAGAAGAAAGATTTCCCTCAGCAGTATGAGTTTCTGGCTGACATTGTTGGAAAGAGTATTCTATGCAAAGACACTGCATATGATACTATCAGTGAAGATCAACTGAGGTTGATGACTGCTATTGCTCAAAGAAAGAAAATCAACTTCGGAGAAATTCTCTTAGGATGGATAAGGAGATGGATAGATGATTCAAAGACAAGAGCTGAAGCTGGAAAGCCAACTCCCAATATGCCCTATGGGAGATTCATAAGCATCATTCTGAAGAAATTACTGGCAAATGAAATTGGGGAAGATGAAGGAGAAGTTCTAAATTGCAATAAAAGAATAACTCCAAGGTTGTTTGAAGATTGGAAAAAGAACCCTCATGCCAATAAAGGTAAGAAGTCACGAGGTTCTATGAGCTTCAGCAGTAAGATGGAGGTGAAATCGAAAGGAAAAGGAAAAAGGGAAATGGAAGAAATATCTAAGGAGATATTACAGGAGGAAAATGAACAATCAAGAAACAAAACTCTTATGATCTATGATAGTCAGGAATCAGAGAAGAAAAGAAAATTCATTGAAATAGAGAAGGCTGAAGAAGAGAAAGATGTCTGTTCAGGGAAAGCTAAGAAGGAAAAGATGAATCTCAAAATTTCTGAAGTAAAGAAGAAGAAGAAGAAAACAGAAAAAAAAGTTCCTCACATTACTCCAAGAAGAAGTTGGAGAATCAGAGAACAGTGGAGAAGCTCAATCACTGCAGGACCACCTCAGGTGATAGAAATTGATGATGAAGCAAGTTCGGATTCTGAAGAAAGAACTTCTGACAGTTCAAAAGAGGAAACATCTACAGGCTCTTCAAAGGAAAGATCAGAATGTCATAAAAATAGCCTGTCTGAAAAGGAAGTCTCTTTGGGTTCTGATCAGGAAATTGAACCAGTTGAAAAAGACTCAACACCTGAGTTCAACAAGGATAATGATGTAGCTGAAGAAGATGATGTATCAAGGGAACAATGCTCTGCAAATTCTGAAGCTGGGAAGACTGAATCAGATGAAAAAGGAGACTGTCAAGAAACTATGGTGAAAGAAGATAAACACCTTCAAGAAGAGACCAGCACTCATGATTTGGATAAATCAAAAGACGGGTCAAGAAGGTCAAGAAAAAGATTAAGTGGCTTTATGAAGAACATAGGCAGGAGTTTTAAAACAAGTCACAAGGAGAGACAAATAAGGATGAAAGCTGAAAAGAAGCTGAAGAAAGTAAGACTGCTGAGAAAACTGGAAAAGCAGAAATTCGAAGCATATCGATTAAAACAGATCAAAAGGAGACGTAGAGAAAGAAGGAAGTATGCCAGCCAGATGGAAAGATGCTCTATTACTTGGGATAGTAATCATCTGTTGAGTTTCATTCCCATGTTACCACTTTTAAGGGCAACATTCATGAATGATCAAAGTTCTATTAGTTGGAGCTACTCAACTTTTCCAAATCTTTCATTACTAGCTCAACATTTCACAAAGGCAATGACCCTTGCAACCACACTGATAAGCAATGAACCCTTCTATTCTCACTACCAAAGTTGCCAGGAAATATCCATCTGGAATCTGTCCAGCTCTGTGGAAAATCAAAATGTAGAAATCAGAAAGTCCTCGGCTGTGACTTACTAAACTCTTAATCACCCTGCACCACCTCCCTGTTCGTAAAGTCCCAAAACTTTGCAAACATTTCTCAAAATACCAATTCTCCAGTCATAGAGTCCCAACACTCTATGGACCATGAAAATTTACTTACTCTTAGTCTCATAGAGTCTCAAAACTCTGTGATAGACTTCAAAATATCCTTCTAAAATCCGCAGTAACTCTGCAAGCTCCATACATTTCATAATTGATGATGTCAAAAAGGGGGAGAGAATACAGGGGGAGCTATGAAGGAGGAGGAGCAACCAACTAAGGGGGAGACAGCTAAAGGGGAGCAACCAACTAAGGGGGAGACAGCTTAGGGGGAGCTATGAAGATCAGACTCAACCAGAGCTATGAAGATCAGATTCAGCCAGAGCTATGAAGATCAGATTCAACCAGCTAAGAGGAAGACAGCTAGCAAAACTGAGTGGGAGAAAAGTTAAAACATGAAGAGCAGCGGTAAGTATGTATAACCTTTTGTAAAAATGCTCATTTAATAAAATCATCCTTTTGCACTAGCCATACAGTATTTCACTGTATCGTAAGACATAATTTACTTGTCAAGTAGATGCATTATATGAATGTCTTATAAATAAGTCTATTAGTTTTGTCATCATCAAATAGGGGGAGATTGTTGAATGTTGTTTGATTTGATGATGATGACTCTTGTGCAAAAAGGACTGGGCTAAATGTGCTTATGTGGTTATTTGACAAAGTAATTTTATAATGTGCTTATGAGCTTAATTGTTTATGTGCTTACATGATTGATTATATGTGTTAATGTGCTTATGTGCTCAATTGATTATGTGCTTAGATACTCTGAAAGTGTTTATGTGCTTACATGATTGATTGTCATGATTGATATATAATGTGTATCTGAAAAAGTGCGTAGATGTTCTAAATGTAATTATGTGCTTACTTGTTTATGTGCACAGCCTGTCTAAAAGTGTTTAAAAGGTTATTTGACAAAGTGATTATATGTTAATCTAATTATGTGCTTACATTGTTGTGGGTGTATGATATATATTACCTATCTTAAATACTGTGATGTGCACACACTAGTATAGCACAAATATGATCTTGTTATAAACTATCTGCTGCTTATTAAAGAAAATGAAAGTTATCGGATTAAAATGTTGTAAAGTCCTTTTTTAGTTATATGTGTACAAAGGACTTAGATTTTAAAGATCAGAAATGTTAGGTTGATCTTTCAATAGAAGTCACTCTGCATAAAAGATGTATGATATTAGCAGAGTAGCATAAAAATGAATCATTGCTGTATTTGTGGTTGTCAGAGTCTGTAAAAGTCCTTTCAATATGTAATGATGTAATAATGTAAAGAAGGACTTAGTTAGAAAAGATCAAATCTGTTAGGTTGATCAGTCTATACGATCGTAGAACGGACACTACGATTTCTTTCACAGAAGACTCAACGATTCTGTATAAATCGTAGAGTTAACTCTACGACTCCTTACCAGGATAACTCTACGATCATCAAAGAGAGTCAGATGTGCAAGAAGTCTACAGGATATACGAGTAAAGTTAAAGAACTGTTCAAGTACAAATCGTAGAGCTGAACTCTACGATCGTCGAACAGACAGTCAAGCTAGCCTGCAGATAACGATGAACCAGAGAAGAAATGTACTCTACGATACACACTCTCTAGCAAAATCGTAGAGTAAAATTGTTGAGCAAGTTTACAAGGATTGAAATGTATGCAGATAGAAGAGATCGTAGAGTGGAACAGAATGACAAGGCAATACAGAAGATTGCTATACACATGGAACAATCGTTGAGTAGAATTAAATGATGAAGCAACACAGACTGCAACTCAACGATTCCACTAAGAAGCACTACAGTTAACTAACTCTACGATTTGATCAAACCTACAAGATCATAGAACGAAATCAAAGCAAAACATTGCAAGCACAAACTCTACGATCTGACCAGAGCAACAAGGTCGCAGAGTTAGAGAAAAGATCGTTCTAACTTAACGTTTCACTTGACATACCTCAAGTAACATTCATGAAGCTGAATTTGCAGAAACAAAGTAGACAGTCTATCACTCAACGAATTCATTAAGCAGGTCAAGGCAAGTAGACTAACAGAACGGCTATATGGTGCAAGAGAAAAAGGGAATACTCCTCGCCCAGATTAAAGAAAGATTAAGTGCTGTTGAGATACAGATGCATGTCAGAGTCACAGTAGATGTTGTGCCCAACCGACTATAAGTCAGGACCCACTGCTCAGGAAAATGGTGAATAAAGTCAGACCAATGGGACATCTCTGAATGCATCAGAACAGTTGGTTCTAAAAGTCAAGGAAGACATTTATTGATGAATCAGAAGATTAATTAACAAAGGAAATAATAATCCTTACTGAACAACTGTGGGAGTGCAACGGCTATATAATCAGAGAAAGCTGAGCTACAGGTCAATATATCAGAACATGTCAGAAAAGGGAAAAGCACTGACACAAGCGGCAAGAAAGTCAACATCGAAGATATTAAAGATCTGCACAAAGCCAAAGGAAACCAACGGGATTTATCTCAACGGTAAAATATGCTCAGAGATATAAAGGCATACATAACAAACAGAAAAAAGGTTGTTGTTGCAGTTGTTGACAAATATACACGAGAGAGATGATGGTAGACAACAACCGATCGTAGAGTAAAACAGAGAATGGTTATGCTAAAGAACTCTACGATCCATCAGAACACTAACACTGAATTGAGAGAGACATAGAGATGTATAACTCTATTACAAGAGAAGTGTTCAGAGCTGCTAGGCACATGGAAGAGAGAAGCTTAAACGCCAACTTGATACAAACATGGTAGCAACTGAGTACCAAAAGGAAGGAGCATCACAGTCATCTCAGAAGCCCATCTCGAGAAGCTATAATCTGTCTATGATAAGAAGGAACAACTGAGTATCAAAAGAAAGGAGCATCACAGTCATCTCAGGAGTTCATCTCGAGAAGTTATCAAGTACCAAAGGAGCTGAAGTACAAAAGCCTAGCAGCACAATGGGTGATCACAAGATGATATTGAGCATATAAAGAAGTCAAGCATCATTGCCGAACTCAATATTACTCCAGGAATGATCACACCGTGCTACTGAGTGTTTAAAGACAATAGGACTTAAAGTACAACTCAGTAGCAACTCCAACCTCTTTCAAATGATCAGGGAGCCAAGTCTGTTGGACTTGAAGAGGGCAGTTGTCCTTGTCATAGTGACTAAAGGAGCCAAGTCTGCTGGACTTGAAGAGGACAGTAATGTCCTTGTCTTTGTGACTAAACTAAACAAACCTGCTGGGTTTGAAGGGTTCTTAGTGAACCAGAGTTTCCAGGCTAATGAGCTTGAAGGGTTCCGTATGAACCATCCTTAGTGGATTTCCTACTCGTTGTAGTAGAAGAGTGGAGTAGGAGTTATTCAGTCTCCGAACCACTTTAAACTCTCTGGTGTCATTTACATTCAGTCATTTACATTCTGTCTTATATATATATATATATATATATATATATATATATATATATATATACACACACACATTTACATATGACTGTGAATTAGATTACTTAACAAGTGACTTTCTTCAAAATAATCTTAAACTCAACGGAGAAGTTTTACAAATCTATAAGGGGTGTTTTTCAAACTAATATTCCGCTGTGCAAACAAATCTTAATTAAGTTTATTAATTGCTATTAAATCGTTGAACTCAATCTTAAAAGAAAAAGATTTTAAAGAGATCTATTCAACCCCCCCTTCTAGATCACTTGTGTGCCTCTGGGAACTAACACAATCCACTTATTGCATACTTTACACCTTCATCCTTCTCCGTTTTATTCACATTCATGACTCTTCTTCACATTCGATAAAGCATTCCTTAATACTTCTATCATTTAACACTAGGTTTTTAAATACTAACCTTTACTTAATTCATCATAATTCTTATTTGAAACTATTCTAAAAATTCTGGGTGTTACATTCACCCCTCCTTCATAAAATTTCGTCCTCGAAATTTCTACATACTCATACTTCACAATTTTTTTTTTTACATTTATTCCACATATCTTTATTTTCTTCCTTTTCTCATAGTCATTGTACATTACAATTTTCTAATTCATCACATTTCATACTTTCTTTACTTCACAATTATTGCTTTCATTATTACTCACATTTAAATAATACTACCCCATCCTACCATCCAATCTTCATAAGAGTAGAGAAATTCAAAATTTTTATTTTGGAAAACTTTCATGATATGCTGAATGAACATTTATCCCGGTTTACAGTACTTCGCTCCCCGAGTACTTCATACTGCAAACCCTGACAGTGGATCAATCTGTCATTAAAGTGATGGATGTTTCACCATACATTGGCACGCCAGATGATCAGTCTGCAATGCCTGTGTCTTGCTATGCCAGGTGACCATTCGATCAACTTGCAATATTCTTAATCTTTTTGTTCATCTCAGCCTTAGAACTTATTCAAAAGTAATTTGATTTGGTATAACTTCATAGAATACAAATTCAATAAATATAATTTAAAATTTGTCTAGCTGAATCAATAGCTCAGACTTATATTTCTTCAACGTTTGTCTAGCTAGATCAATTAGCATAGACTTACTTTTAACAATTTATAGCCTGCAATTTTTTTTAAAATATTCATCATGTCAAAACTTTTCAAAATGTCTAGCCGAGTCAAATGGCATTGACTTATAGCTTTGACATATCTTCATAATTCAAAATCATTTATGACTTCATGTTACCGCATCATTTTAACAGTCCGTTGAGAATTCCGTCGTTAATAATTCCTACACCATAAACCATACTTTATGGTGTTGAATCATCTTATAACGAAACAGTACCGCACCGTCTCAACAACACGTTGAGCATTCCGTCATTCATCACATCTACACCGGGTTAAAAGGTGCGTGGATGATTCTTTTAAAATACATTTTGATGTAAAAACATTTTTCTCTAGTCGAGACAAGTAGCATAGACACTTTTTTTTTTTAAATCGCTTAAAAATTTCATTTATATTTTTCAAAACATATTCTTGTCAATTTAGCTTGAAGACAAAAAATTTTGAAGTCTAGCAAGGCTAGAAGAATGGGAATATCCTAAATTCCCTAATATTCACCTTCTGCTTCTTCACTTAATTAGTATATTTATTGCTAGGACTATTATTACATATCATATTAAAATTTTCTATTTATTCCAACATTTCTATACCCCCGTATAGTTCATCAAACTTGCCACACATTATGAGTCCAGGAACTTACCACAAGAATATGAGTTTTAAAAGCGTGTCCTAGCAATACGTAGTCTAAGAACAAGTCAAAGACTATCCATATGCTGAGGGGCTCAAAACATACCATACAATTATGAGTCATGGACTTACCATATGCATGAGTTTTAAGAACCCGTGCCTAAACTTAATATTATTTATCTATCAGAAACTCTTAGCGCGACTCTAACATTTCAATGATTAACACATAGTAACTAAGTAAACACAAATCCCCCGCCCATACAAAGGATCGTGCAACTCAGTCACCACATGAGTTCTCAATTGAAATTTCGTACCCAAGCTTTCTGCCCCCTTATCATAACATTTCTGTCATTCATGTCTCATTCTCTGTATTCTTCTTGTACCATTTCTTAGTACCATATCTCTTTATAGCATCAAGCTATTCCTTGTTGACCATTAACAGGTCACTCTGTTATTTCGCACTTTCACTTGATCCCATCATGTTCTGGCTTCACAATATACTCCTTATTCGTTTTCTTTATCTCATGATCGTATCGTAGTACGATCCTCTCACTGTTCCTGATCATATTGTTATGATCTCTTCCTATACGTTTTGGATTACCTTGTCATATTTATTGCTTAAATCAGGTGTCCCCTGATTATCTTTGAGATTCATTTTTGAATCATTTCAGATATTCTTTCATATTTATTCTTAATTAAACTTATGAATTTTCTCAATTCCTTATCTTCGTTCAAATATTTTTCTTAACATCTTTATCTCTTTCTTATAGTCTTCTATCTTTCATATTTCCTTTACTTTAGCCAATATCTGATATCTGTATTTCTTAACTTATATCTTTCTATTTTAATTCCCCCCCATGTTCATCAAACTTATCACGTATTTGGACTCAAGAACTTACCATAATCATATTGTTGAGGAGCTTGTCCTAGTCAGGCCATAGTCGCCCATTCGCTAAAGGGGCTCCACCATATAATCATGAGTCACGAGTTTACCATACGCTTGAGTTTTCAAAACACTTAACTAACCCTACTCTTTCTTACTTTAGGTTATAGCCTAAGGTATCTTTTACCCAAGGTTCATAACCTCTAGCTCTGATACCAACTGTAACGACCCCGAAATTCGATCCACTTTATCACCTTAATTTTCATATTTATTAAACGTTATTTTCTTAACGTTCGAATTTCGGTTTGTTAATAACCTTCAATTACCTTATATAAACCCTTAATTGATCCATTATCTGATTTTGAAATCAACAAGTTCCAATTTTTCGGTATAATTTTTTTTTCTTCTCAATCATTGCATTAAAATATTTGATTATGTAAAATCCTTACATCTGGATGCTAGTTCCTGGATCGCAACCTTTACTTATTCTTTTCTTTTCTTTCTGTAACCCGTATCATAAAGATCCACATTTAACATTTAATGTCATTTATATTCATACAATATTCTTATGTTGTAATTCATAGTCAGACATATAATAGTCTCTATCATAATATTCATATTGAACAATTACAGTTCACAATTTGAACTGTACTCATTATATTCGGATCCAACTTATCTGTACATACAACATATCAATATAACTTTGACAAATTATCCACCTTGAATCATAATACAAACATTTAACAATCACATTCACAACCTTTTAGGAAAATCCGTCTTTACATCATCTGATGTTTTTGAAATTTATTTCTTTCCTGCAAAAATGTATATTAACAAGTAATGAGCACAATGGCTCAGCAAGTTCAACAGTTATACTTCACGTAGCACATACCTTATCATGCTTGGTGTGTGTCATACATCATGTGCTTGTGCTTCTACTATAGCAATATATCTCATATCGTTGCACAAAGAACACATTGTGGTCATATTAAACACGTATCACACAATCATTGTATTAAAATATTTGGATACTTAAGATCCTTACATCTGGATCCTAGTCCCTGGATCGCAACCTTTACTTTTTCTTTTCTTTTACAAGTATCGTACAACTCAACATTCAACATTTAATATCATTCATGTTCTTTGTATCATAATCCATAATTAAACATATAAGAGTCTCTTTCATACCAACTACATTAAACAATCAAAATTCATATTTTAATTTTACTCGACCTATCCGTACCAAATTTACAAGTATACAAAATATTAATGTCACCTTGACAAATCATCCATATTGAATCATAATATAAACATTTAATATTAACGTTCACAACCTTTTTGAAAAATCCGTCTCTATAAAATTTGATATTCGTGAAATTCTTTTCTTAACCTGCAAAAGTTTATTTTAAGCAAGTAATGAGCACAATGGCTCAGCAAGTTCAACAGTTAACACATTTCATACTTCACGTAGCACATACCTTAACATGCTCTGTGTCATACATTACGTGTTGTGCTTCTACTTGAGCAATATATCTCATATATATATATATATATATATATATATATATATATATATATATATATATATATATATATATATATTCATATCGTTACACTAATCAAACCTTGTGGTCATATTAATCACGTATCACATAGCACATAATTTGTATGCATTTAGAATAAGAATTACATATCATAACAGTCCAACATTTAACATAAAAGGATTGAAGAACTTGTCTGACGTCCAATTAATAAATTGATAGCTCAAACCCTTAACTCGATCAACCTATGATCATAAAATAATCAAATAATAATTATTTATCTCTTTATGATATTAATTTACTTAATTAATATCATCTTTGGGCCAATTATTAATTTATATGGTTAATTATATTAACCTCGTTCCTTAAATATTAATATAACTTAATATCATATACATTCAATACGGATAACCCGACTCATTGAACAAATTTTAGCGTGTTCGGTTGTCCGGATTTACATTTATTCATTTTCTAATCCCTTAAACTCATTAGATTAATATTTAGAATATTTAAATATTAATCCCCAATATTTAATATTTTTACAAAAATATTAAATTTAATACCCAAATATCATTTTTATATTTTTATTAATTTTCTATGATTTTTTTTTATAATTTTTTAAACATTTATTTCAATTAAAAACTGATTCTGGGGGCATTTTGGTAATTTTCGCGGCTTTAGGGACATAACCGGAATTTTCCGAAAAGTCCAGGTGCATTTCCGTCATTTCAGTGCCCCTAGGGACATATTCGGTATTTTCCAGAAAGAACGAGGGCATTTTTGTAATTACCGCGCATCTAGGACACGCTCGGTATTTACCGGAAAGGCCAGGGATAAAATAGTAATTTCCCCTTGTACGTCGCTGCGCATGGCGCGACCATCCTTCCTCCGGTTTCTTATCAAACGACATCGTTTAGAGTACAGCCGCGCCATGTGCGGACGACCGAATTTCGTGCCCCAAACGGCGTCGTTTATACCCTGTGCCAGAACGCGGCAGCCCTTTTCTTCTTCTTCCCCATCAGCGAAAACAGTATACCAACTTTGCACAAAAACACCATTTTTTCTCTAAAATTTCACAACAAAACAACTCTAAAATCACATAATTCATACCTAAATATCCAAAAATTATTTGGAACAAATATTCTAATTATTTATTAATTTTCCACACAATTTATTTACCACCATAATATCCAAAATAATTCAAAATAATTTACTTTATACCTTCTTTGAAGCTTGTTTCTTCCTCTAGATGGCACCAACTATTTTCTCTCTCCTGGTAGCCATGGTAGTTCATGGGTGGCACGGTGGTTTTCGGTGGAGATGGTTTTCGGATGGGAAAAGAGAAAAGGAGGAAATGTTTTTATTTTCTTTTTGTTGCTTATCTTCCTTTTTCTATTTCTTTTCCTTTTATATATCAAAGACCCTTAATCATTTTTGATATCAAAGATAATTCCACCGCCTTTCTTTCTCTCGGACGTTCCACAAGCATGCAAAAATTAAATATTTAAATACATTTCGCAATTATTTCGTGTAATAAATATTTTATAAATATATATAAAATATTTATTTTAATTCACTAAAAATCATCACATGATTTATAAATAATATTAATACCTCTTTTGGGTGCTTTACTTGATAAATTTTGTACACGCATAATGACATGCATGTAGTTATTTGAGGTAATTAATACCTCCAAAAATCATAACATAATTCATATAGTTTATAAAAATTATTTTTCATAATTTTTCACTTCGTTTCTTGCATAGCATGTTACATTAACATGTTTACATTTCTAAAATATTATTTTTCATAAAAATCATAATAATTTAATTATGCATAAACATAATTTTTTTTAATGAATTAAATCATTCCTTTTTCCTCATTTAATTTCATTTCTTTACATTTCACATTACTTTCCTTATATAAATTATATAATTTATTATTATATAATTTATATAATTAAATTATCCCTTTTTTATAATTTCCATTTCACACAAAATATAATTTAAAAAAATTTCTTCCATCCTTATTCAATTTAATCACCTTATATAAATTATATAATTATTCTTATATAATTTATATAATTATTATTTTTCTCATATTTCACTTTAATTTCCTTATATAAATTATATAATTTATTATTATATACTTTATATAATTACATTTCTTCTTTATAAATTCTAAACTTTCTCCACCATTCCTGATAAAATCTAAAATCCATAATTATATTATTACAACTCCCTCATTAACTTTTAATTTAAAATTGAATTAATTTAATTATTAATCCCTTTATTTCCATAATTAATGGAATTTATAATTATCAATTAAACATGCACATTTATATAAATACAAATGTATATAAATATTCATATCTAAATCACATATTTCACATTACCACATAACACTATTTAAATAACAATTTCTATATTTTCACAACAATTTAATTGTACAATTTATTGTACCTTTACAAGAAATTTCTCTTATTCTTCATAAATTGTTTCCAAACAATTTATTTACTTTTTCAATTATTTTAAATTCACACAAATCATCACCATCTTTATACATATTTAATTTATCAATTAAATCCATTCACATACCTTAAATCACATAAAATAATAATTAATTTAACAACCTTGATAATTTTATCAATTAAATTCTCATTTAATATTATTAAAGAAATCCTGGAAATTCGGATCCTCACAATTTTTGCATTGTTATTAATTTTGTAGTTTTAATTATTAATTTGTATTTATATTATTAGTTAATAGTTTTAGATTAACATTATTGGCTTTAATTATTATTGCTATTTAGATTATTATTTTGGCATAATAGTAATATTTGTTTGAAAAAATGATTAAATATTGAAAGAATATATTTGTAAATATACTTATAGTTATTTTGAAAAAGAAATAAGACAGCTGTTAAATAATAGAATTTGTCCTATTGACATTTATTTGCTCTAAATTTATATTTATAAATTGTTCGACTATTAATTTTGTTTTCAGCAATATCGAGGTAAGTGACTTTCGGACCTATTTAGTATTTTAAAATTATCATTTATAATTATGTATGTTTTAGTAATCATTCGGATGCCTAAATGTATTGTTTCAAAAATTATTATACTTTATTTAAGGCTTTCATTAGAATGAAAATGTTACACTTGTATTTTGTTAAAAACTCGGATCAAGTATTAAAATAGAATTTTGATTTAGAAAATGAGATTATATGATTTTTAACTGTGAAATAAGTATAGTTCTTAATATCAAAAATATTGAGAAATTATTTTTAGAAACATTAGTCTGACTATGTATAAAATCTGTTAGTGTTTATGCTAATTCCGAAATAATTTAGGACCTGCAAAGGTGCACACCTTTAGATACTGTAACGACCCCGAAATTCGACCCACTTTATTACCTTAAATTTCATATTTATTAAACATTATTTATCTTACGTCCAAATTTCGGTCCGTTAATAAATCTTTAATCACCTTCATTTATTGGCATTATCGTCATCAATTACCAAATTTTCGGTATAATTTTTTTTTTCAATCATTGTATTAAAATATTTGGATATTAAAATCCTTATATCGTGATCCTAGTCCCTGGATCGCAACGTTAACCTTTTTATTTTCTTTTACTAGTGTCATAAAGCTCAACATTCATAATTTAATATTGTTCATATCCATACAATTTTCTTTATTTCATAATTCGTAATTCATAATAATCTCTATCCTGTCCATCATCTTGAACAATCACAGTTCATAATTTAACATTATTCGTTCTATCCAGATCCAACATATATGTATATACAAAATATTAATGTAACCTTGACAAATTATCCACATTGAATTATAACATCAACATTTTATATTAATGTTCACAACCTTTTAGGAAAATCCGTCTCTACATAATCTGATATTCTTGAAATTTCTTTCTTTCCTGCAAAAACGTTTATTAAGCAAGTAATGAGCACAACGGCTCAACAAGTTCAACAGTTCATACTTCACGTAGCACATACCTTATCATGCTTGGTGTATGTCATGCATTATGTGTTGTGCCTCTACTATAATAATATATCTCATATCATTGCACAAAGTACACATAATTGTCATATTATCCACAGATCACATAACACATAATTTATATGCATTTAATAAATATTATCATATCATAACAATCAACATTTAACATTTAAGGACTGAAGAACTTGCCTGGATTGTAGAATTAATTAACAAATACCCTTCTATCGTGCTTCTTGCACGACCTATGATCATAAAATAATCAAATAATAATTATTTATCTTATTATGATATTAATTTAATTAATTAATATCATCTATAGGCTAATCATTAATTTATACGGTTAATTATATTAACCTCGTCCCTTAATATATTCATTTAACTTAATAATAAATACTTTCACTGCGGTCAACTCGGCTCATCGGATAACTTGTAGTATATTCGGTTGCCCGGATTTTCATTTAATCATTTTCTAACCTTTAAACTCATTAGATTAATATTTAAAATATTTAAATATTAATCTCTAATATTTAATATTTTTACAAAAATATTAATTTTAATGCCCAAACAGCATATCTATATTTTTAGTATTTTTCTATAATTTTCTATGATTTTAAAACAATTTTTAAACATTTATTTCATTAAAAACTAATTTTGGGGGCATTTTAGTAAATTCCGCGCCCTTAAGGACCCATCTGGCATCAACAGAAAAGATTCGGGGCATTTTCGTAATTTTCGCGGCCTTGGGGACATAACCGGAATTTCCCCGAAAGTCTAGGGGCATATCCTTAATTTCAGCAACGTTAGGACATGTTTGGTATTAACGGAAAAGGCCAGGGGCACGCAGGTAATTTCCAGCGTGTCGGCCGCGCAATGCGTAACCCCTGCCTCTGCCGACGCCAGCAACACGACGTCGTTTATCGGTCGTTTTTCGATCCCCGCGCAATGCGTGGACCTTTCTCCCATATACCCCGAAACGGCGTCGTTTCGGGCCGCTTTCTGCAGAAAAAAATCTCAACCACGCCATGCGCGGCTCCCCCCCCCCCCCCCCCCTTTTTTTTCTTCCAGCCTTGCGGTAACAGTGCCTAATCATGCAAAAATATTTATTTTTATATATATCCTAAAATTATTTAGAATAATTATTCTAATTATTTAAAATTTTCCATAAATTATATTTAATACCATAAATACCCAAAATAAAATCATTAAATTAATTTTATACCTTCTAAAACATTCCTTTGAAGCCTTTCTTCCTCTTAATAGCATCAACAATCCTCTCTTGTGGTGGCCATGGAGGTTTCCAGCAAAGGTGGTGGTGTTCGGGTGGAGCAAGAAAGGAAAAAGAGAGAGTAGTTGTAACGACCCCGAAATTCGACTAACTTGCTTACCTTAATTTTCATATTTATTAGACCTTATTTTGTTTATGTCCAAATTTCGGTTCGTTAATAAATCTTTAATCACCTTAATTGATCTATTAATTGATTTTAAAATCAACAATTATCCAAACTTTCGGTATAAATTTTTCTTTTTCTTAATCATTGCATTAATATAATTGGATATTAAAATCCCTATATCTTGATCCTAGTCCCTGGATCACAACCTTTATTTTTTCTTTCTATTATCATTATCGTGAAACTTAATAAAGCTCAACATTCACATTCAATGTTGTTTATATCCATCCAATATTCTTTGTTTCATGATTTACCATCAAATATATAATAGTCTCTATCATAATATTCATATAGAACAATTTCAGTTCATAGTTTAACTATACACATCATATTTAGATCCCACTTACATGTACATATAGCATATCACAGTAACTTGGCAAATTTGTGCACATTGATTTATAATATTAAAATATAATAACAATCACAACCTTCCTTGGTAAACCGTCTTTATATAATCTGAAATTCTTGAAATTTATTTCTTTCCTGCAAAAACGTTTATTAAGCAAGTAATGAGCACAACGGCTCAGCAAGTTCAACAGTTATACTTCACATAGCATGTGAGGATCCAGATTTTTCAGAAATTCTTTATTAATATTAAATGAGAATTTAATTGATAAAATTATCAAGATGATTTAAATTATTTTGAGATATTTTATGTGATTTAAGATATTTGATGAGATTTAATTGGTAAATTAAATCTGTACAAAGATGTTGATGATTTGTGTTGAATTAAATAATTGAAAAGTACATAAATTGTTTAAAAACAATTTGTGAGAAATAAAAGAAATTTCAGGTAAATGTACAATGTATTGTACAATAAAATTATTATGGAAGTACAAAAATTATGATTTAAAGGAGGTTATGTGATAATGTGAAATGCATGAATTAAATATGTATATATTTATATATATACATTTGTATATATATGTGTGAATGTTTAATTGAAATTATAGATTTCATAAATTATGAGAATTAATGGATTAATAATTAAATTAATTCAAAGTTAAATGAAAAGGTAATGAGGAAATTAGTGAAATTGTGATTATGGATTTTAGATTTTACCAAGAATTATGGAGGAAGTTTAGAAATTAATTGAAAGGAAATGTAATTATATAAATTATATAATAATAAATTATATAATTTATATAAGGAAATTGAAGTGACATATGAAGGAAATTATAATTATATAAATTATATAAAAATAATTATATAATTTATATAAGTGGATTAAATTAATGAGAGAGTTGGTAAATGTATAATTTTTGATTATATGATTAATTGATAATTATGGAAGAATTTTAGAAAGGAGAATGTAATTATATAAATTATATAATATTAAATTATATAATTTATATAAGAAAGAAATGTAAAATGTAAAGAAATGAAATTAAAGGAGGAAAAAGGAATGTTTTAATTCATTAAAACTTATGTTTATGCATAATATAATTATTATGACTTTTATGAAGGATAATATTTCGGAAATGTGAACATGTTAATGTAACATGTTGTGCAAGAAATGAAGTGAAAAATTATGAAATATAATTTTTATAGGTCATATGAATTATTTTATGATTTATGGAGATATAAAGTATCTCAAATAATTACATGCATGACGATATGCGTGTACAAAATTTGTCAAATAAAGTACCCAAAAGGGTATTAATATTATTTATAAATCATGATATGATTTTTGGTGAATTAAAATAAATATTTTATAATTATTATATAAAATATTTATTACACGTTATAATTACGTAATGTATTTAAATATTTAATTTGCATGCGTGATTTTCTATTTGGAACAATCGAGAAGGAAAAGTTGGCTGGGTTTTGAGGCGGTGGAATTGTCCAAGTATTAAAATTAGTTAAGTGATTATAATATAAAAGGAAGAAGAAAGAAGGAAAGAAAAGGAAAAAGGAAAAAGAATCAAACTCTTTTTCACTTCCAACTTCCACCACCCGACCACCACCTTGCCGCCGGGAATTTCATAGCTACCACCAAGGAAATTTTTGGTGTCATCTAAAGGAGGTTGTAAGCTTCAAAGAAGGTATAAATTATTATTATTATTATTATTTTTGTGATTTATCTTGGTAGTTATGGTGCTAAAATAATTTTGTGGAAAAATAGCAAATAAATAGAATAATTGTTCCAAATAATTTTTGGATATTTAGGTATTAATTATGTGATTTTTGGAGCATTTTTGTTGGGAAAAATTTGGTATAAAAATGGTTAAAAACTGTGTTGGCTGGTTACTGTTACGGGAAGAAGAGAAGGGAATAGTAAAAGCTGGACCGCGCACTGCGCGCGGTCAGTTTTTTTTTACGCCGCCAAGATGAAACGGCGTCGTTTCGATGGGGCGCCGAGGGGGGCAGGTCGCGCAATGCGCGGCAACAAATTTGGCCACGCCAAACGACGTCGTTTGGCGTTGGCTGTACGGCGAAGGTCGGCGCGCGCAATGCGCGGCCGACCGAAATGTGGTGAAATTACCATACTGCCCTGTACTTTTGCGGTAATGACCAGCGTGTCCCTAACGCTACTTAAATGACAGATTTGCCCCTGGACTTTTCGAAAAATGCCGAACATGTCCCTAATGTTGCTAAAATGACGAAAATACCCTGGACTTTCCGAGAAATTCCGGTTATGTCCCTAGGGGCGCGGAAATTACCAAAATGCCCCTAGAAGTGATTTTTAATTGAAATAAATATTTATAAATTGTTTAAAAATTCTAGAAAATTCTAGAAAAATACTAAAAATATAGAAATGATATTTGGGCATTAAATTTAATATTTTTGATTAAATATTAAATATTAGAGATTAATATTTAAATGTTTAAATATTAATCTAATGAGGTTACAAGTTAGAAAATGATTAAATAAATTTTTCGGACAACCAATAATGTTAAATTTTACCCAATGAGCTGGGTTGTCCGTAGTAAAGGTATTGGATATTAAGTTAAATTAATTTATTTAAGAACGAGGTTAATATAATTAACCGTATTAATTAATAATTAATCCAATACCCTAAAATTAAATTGTCGGGTAGGGTTAATTAGATTAGAGATGATATTAATTAATTAAATTAATATCATAAGAGGTTAAATAATTATTATTTGATTATATTATGATCATAGGTTGATCGAGAAAGGGTTTTGAGCTAGCAATTAAATAACTGGACGCCAGGCAAGTTCTTCAGTCCCTTAAATGTTAAATGGTTACTGTTATGATATGATAATATTGATGCACACAAATTATGTGCTATGTGATACGTGATTAATATGACAAAGATGTGTGATTTGTGCAAAGATATGAATATGTATGAGATATAATGCTCAAGTAGAAGCACAACACGTGATGTATGACACACACCAAGCATGATAAGGTATGTGCTATGTGCAACATAAACTGTTGAACTTGCTGAGCCGTTGAGCTCATTACTTGCTTAAAATAAATTTTGCAGGTCAAGAAATGAATATCCAGAATATTGGATTATGATGGATTTTGCTATAAAAGGTTGTGAACATTATTATGAACTGTTGATATTATGATTCAATGTGGATACGATTACAAAGTTTTTATTGATGTGATATATGCATGTACAAATGAAATCCAGATTGAATAAGTAAAGTTGAATTATGAACTGTGGTAGTTCAAGATAGATGTTATGATAGAGATTATTAAATGATTTACTTATGAATCATGAAACAAGGAATATTGAATGGATATAATCAACATTAAATTTGAATGTTGAACTGATAAAGGATATTATATGTCTATCTATGCATTGGGAGATAGTGAATATTGATATGGATATAGTCAACATTAAATTTTAAATGTTGAGCATTATGATAGAAAGAAAAAAGTAAAGGTTGCGATCCATGGGACTAGGATCGAAATGTAAGGATTTTAAATATCCAAATATTTTAACACGATTGAATTGAATTGAGAAAAAAAAAAAAAAAAAAAAAAAAAAAAAAAAAAAAATTATACCAAAAATTTGGTAATTCATGATTTAAAGTCAATCAAGGGATTAAAGAGGGTAATCAAGGATTATTAACGAACCAAAATTTGGCCGTTATGGAGATAATGTTTATTAAATACGAAATTTATGGAGATAAAGTGGGTCGAATTTCGGGGTCGTTACAGTTGGTATCAGAGCTAGAGGTTATAAACCTTAGGTAAATGATACCTTAGACTATAACCTAAGTAAGAAAGAGTACAGTTAATTGCGTGTTCTGAAAACCTAAGCGTATAGTAAGCTCGTGACTCATGATTGTATGGTGGAGCCCCTTTAGCGAATGGGCGACTATGGCCTGACTAGGACAAGCTCCTTAACCATATGATTATGGTAAGTTCCTGAGCCCAAATACGTGATAAGTTTGATGAACATGGGGGGATTAGAATGGAAATCTATAAATTGAGAAAGATGTTCTCAGATATTGATTAAAGTGAAGAAAATATGAAAGAAATAAGATTATAAGGGAAGAGATAAAGATGTTAAGAAAGATCAGAATGAAGGTAATGAATTGAGAAAATCTATAAGTTCAATTAAGAACGTAATTGAAAGAGAATATTTGAAATGATTCAAAGATGAATCTCAAAGGAAATCAGGGGACACCTGATTTAAGAGATAAAGATGAAAGGTAATCTAAAGAGCATAGAAAGAGATCATAATAATATGATCGGGAACGACAAGATGATCGTACTACGATACGATCATAAGATAAGGAAAGCGAATAAGAAATAGCTTGTAAAGCAAGATCATGATGGGATCAAGTGAGAATGTGAAAGAACAGAGAGATCTGTTAAGGGTCAAAAAAAATGTATAGCTTAATGCTATAAAGAGAAAGAGTACTATAAAATAGTACAAGAAGAATTCAAGGAATGATAAGGCATGAATGAAATGTGAAATGACAGAGAGACCTATTAATGGTCGAAAAAGTATAGCTTGATGCTATAAAGAGAAATGGTACTATTAAATAGTACAAGAAGAACTCAGAGAATGATGAATGACAGAAATGAAATGTTATGATAAGGGGGCAGAAAACTTGGGAACGAAATTTCAATTGAGGACTCTCGTGGTGACTAAATTGCACAATCCTTTGTATGGGCGGAGGATTTGTGTTTCCTTAGTTACTATGGGATAATCATTGAAATGTTAGAGTCGCGCTAACAGTTTTTGATAGAAATATAATATTAAGTTTAGGCACGAGTTCTTAAAACTCATGCATGTGGTAAGTCCATGACTCATAATCGTATGGTATGTTTTGAGCCCCTCAGCATATGGAAAGTCTTTGACATATTCTCAGACTACATATTGCTAGGATAAGCTTTAAAACTCATATTCTTGTGGTAAGTTCCTGGACTCATAATGTGTGGCAAGTTTGATGAACTATACGGGGGTATAGAAAAGTTGGAGTAGATAGAAATTTAATATGATAATGAAAATAGTCCTAGCAATAAAGTTAATATGTAAGTGAAGGAACAGAAGGTGAATGTTAGGGAATTAGGATATTCCCACTCTTCTAGCTTTGCTAGAATTCGAAATGTTTGGCCTCAAGTTGATTTGGCACGAGTGTGCTTTGAAAAATTACAAATGAATTTTTAAGCAATTTCAAAAGTGTCTATGCTATTTATTTCGGCTAGACAAAAATATTTTTAACATCAAAATGTATTTTAAAATAATCATCCATGCACCGTTTAGCCCGGTGTAGATGTGATGAATGACGGAATGCTCAACGTGTTGTTGAGATGGTGCGGTACTATTTCGTTATAAGATGATTCAACACCATAAAGTACGGTTTATGGTGTAGGAATTGTTAACGACGGAATCCTCAACGTACTGTCAAGATGACGCGGTAACATGAAGTCATAAATGATTTTGATTTATGAAGTATGTCAAAGCTATAAGTCATTGCCATTTGACTCGGCAAGACGTTTTGAAGAGTTTTGACGTGAAGAATGTTTTAAAAAATTTCTGCGGATTATAAAGTGTTAAAAGAAAGTCTATGCTAATTGATCTAGCTAGACAAGCGTTGAAGAAATTTAGTCTGAGCTATTGATTCAGCTAGACAAATTTTGAAATGTATTGATTTCATATTCTTTGAAAGTTATAAGAAATTTAATTTCTTTTGAATGAATTCTAAGGCTGGGATGAACAAAAAGATTAAGAATGTTGCAGGTTGATTAAATGATCACCTGGCATAGAAAGACATAGTATGGTGAAACATCCATCATTTAATGACAGACTGATCCACTGTCAGGGTTTGCAGTATGAGGTACTCGGGGAGCGAAGTACTGTAAACCGGGATCATGTTCAGAATGTTATGAAAGTTCATGGGTTGCAGTATGAGGTACTCTGGGAGTGAAATACTGTTAACCGGGATAAGGGTTCATCCAGCAAAGTATGAAAGTTTCTGAAATAAATTCATCTACTCTTATGAAGATTGGATGGTAGGATGGGGTAGTATTTCTAAATGTGATCAATAATGAATGTAATGATTATGAAGTAAAGAAAGTATGAAATATGATGGATTAGAAAATTGCAATATGCAATGACTGTGAGAAAGGAATGAAAGAAAGATATGTGAAATAAATGTAAAGCAAATGTGTTTGCTGCAAATGAAAGAGATATTAATACATAGTAATTTCGAGGACGAAATTTTATGAAGGAGGGGTGAATGTGATACCCCAGGAATTTTAAAATAATTCCAAATAAGAAATATGATGAATCAAGTAAAGGTTAGTATTTAAAACCTAGTGCTGAATGATAAAAGTATTAAGAAATGATTATGGAATGAAAAGAAAATTCATGAATATGAATTGAGAAGAGAAGGATGAATGTACAGAATATGAATGAAGTATGATATAAGAATGAAATAAGTGAATGAAGTAAGATTACGTAGGATTAAAGAAAAGAAATTTTCAGAGAAAGAGAAATTATCTTGATAAGTGTATCAAGAAACAAGCTAAACGTTTATGAATAAATTTGTGAGAATTGTGAAATGTAATATTACAAAGGAATTGTGAATTAAGTTAAGAATTTAAATATTCTGACAATAAAGATCATTATGAGGTTATCCATGTAAGTTATGGATATTAAAAGGTAAGTTCTGATAATTATGGAATTAATTGTGATTCATCAAGATTAAGGTATAGTAAAGTGCTATAAATAACATCCGTATGAATATTACGGCCATTATGATTCCGAGGACGGAATCCTGTTAAGGGGGGAAGAATGTGAGGATCCAGATTTTTCAGAAATTCTTTATTAATATTAAATGAGAATTTAATTGATAAAATTATCAAGATGATTTAAATTATTTTGAGATATTTTATGTGATTTAAGATATTTGATGAGATTTAATTGGTAAATTAAATCTGTACAAAGATGTTGATGATTTGTGTTGAATTAAATAATTGAAAAGTACATAAATTGTTTAAAAACAATTTGTGAGAAATAAAAGAAATTTCAGGTAAATGTACAATGTATTGTACAATAAAATTATTATGGAAGTACAAAAATTATGATTTAAAGGAGGTTATGTGATAATGTGAAATGCATGAATTAAATATGTATATATTTATATATATACATTTGTATATATATGTGTGAATGTTTAATTGAAATTATAGATTTCATAAATTATGAGAATTAATGGATTAATAATTAAATTAATTCAAAGTTAAATGAAAAGGTAATGAGGAAATTAGTGAAATTGTGATTATGGATTTTAGATTTTACCAAGAATTATGGAGGAAGTTTAGAAATTAATTGAAAGGAAATGTAATTATATAAATTATATAATAATAAATTATATAATTTATATAAGGAAATTGAAGTGACATATGAAGGAAATTATAATTATATAAATTATATAAAAATAATTATATAATTTATATAAGTGGATTAAATTAATGAGAGAGTTGGTAAATGTATAATTTTTGATTATATGATTAATTGATAATTATGGAAGAATTTTAGAAAGGAGAATGTAATTATATAAATTATATAATATTAAATTATATAATTTATATAAGAAAGAAATGTAAAATGTAAAGAAATGAAATTAAAGGAGGAAAAAGGAATGTTTTAATTCATTAAAACTTATGTTTATGCATAATATAATTATTATGACTTTTATGAAGGATAATATTTCGGAAATGTGAACATGTTAATGTAACATGTTGTGCAAGAAATGAAGTGAAAAATTATGAAATATAATTTTTATAGGTCATATGAATTATTTTATGATTTATGGAGATATAAAGTATCTCAAATAATTACATGCATGACGATATGCGTGTACAAAATTTGTCAAATAAAGTACCCAAAAGGGTATTAATATTATTTATAAATCATGATATGATTTTTGGTGAATTAAAATAAATATTTTATAATTATTATATAAAATATTTATTACACGTTATAATTACGTAATGTATTTAAATATTTAATTTGCATGCGTGATTTTCTATTTGGAACAATCGAGAAGGAAAAGTTGGCTGGGTTTTGAGGCGGTGGAATTGTCCAAGTATTAAAATTAGTTAAGTGATTATAATATAAAAGGAAGAAGAAAGAAGGAAAGAAAAGGAAAAAGGAAAAAGAATCAAACTCTTTTTCACTTCCAACTTCCACCACCCGACCACCACCTTGCCGCCGGGAATTTCATAGCTACCACCAAGGAAATTTTTGGTGTCATCTAAAGGAGGTTGTAAGCTTCAAAGAAGGTATAAATTATTATTATTATTATTATTTTTGTGATTTATCTTGGTAGTTATGGTGCTAAAATAATTTTGTGGAAAAATAGCAAATAAATAGAATAATTGTTCCAAATAATTTTTGGATATTTAGGTATTAATTATGTGATTTTTGGAGCATTTTTGTTGGGAAAAATTTGGTATAAAAATGGTTAAAAACTGTGTTGGCTGGTTACTGTTACGGGAAGAAGAGAAGGGAATAGTAAAAGCTGGACCGCGCACTGCGCGCGGTCAGTTTTTTTTTACGCCGCCAAGATGAAACGGCGTCGTTTCGATGGGGCGCCGAGGGGGGCAGGTCGCGCAATGCGCGGCAGCAAATTTGGCCACGCCAAACGACGTCGTTTGGCGTTGGCTGTACGGCGAAGGTCGGCGCGCGCAATGCGCGGCCGACCGAAATGTGGTGAAATTACCATACTGCCCTGTACTTTTGCGGTAATGACCAGCGTGTCCCTAACGCTACTTAAATGACAGATTTGCCCCTGGACTTTTCGAAAAATGCCGAACATGTCCCTAATGTTGCTAAAATGACGGAAATACCCTGGACTTTCCGGGAAATTCCGGTTATGTCCCTAGGGGCGCGGAAATTACCAAAATGCCCCTAGAAGTGATTTTTAATTGAAATAAATATTTATAAATTGTTTAAAAATTCTAGAAAATTCTAGAAAAATACTAAAAATATAGAAATGATATTTGGGCATTAAATTTAATATTTTTGATTAAATATTAAATATTAGAGATTAATATTTAAATGTTTAAATATTAATCTAATGAGGTTACAAGTTAGAAAATGATTAAATAAATTTTTCGGACAACCAATAATGTTAAATTTTACCCAATGAGCTGGGTTGTCCGTAGTAAAGGTATTGGATATTAAGTTAAATTAATTTATTTAAGAACGAGGTTAATATAATTAACCGTATTAATTAATAATTAATCCAATACCCTAAAATTAAATTGTCGGGTAGGGTTAATTAGATTAGAGATGATATTAATTAATTAAATTAATATCATAAGAGGTTAAATAATTATTATTTGATTATATTATGATCATAGGTTGATCGAGAAAGGGTTTTGAGCTAGCAATTAAATAACTGGACGCCAGGCAAGTTCTTCAGTCCCTTAAATGTTAAATGGTTACTGTTATGATATGATAATATTGATGCACACAAATTATGTGCTATGTGATACGTGATTAATATGACAAAGATGTGTGATTTGTGCAAAGATATGAATATGTATGAGATATAATGCTCAAGTAGAAGCACAACACGTGATGTATGACACACACCAAGCATGATAAGGTATGTGCTATGTGCAACATAAACTGTTGAACTTGCTGAGCCGTTGAGCTCATTACTTGCTTAAAATAAATTTTGCAGGTCAAGAAATGAATATCCAGAATATTGGATTATGATGGATTTTGCTATAAAAGGTTGTGAACATTATTATGAACTGTTGATATTATGATTCAATGTGGATACGATTACAAAGTTTTTATTGATGTGATATATGCATGTACAAATGAAATCCAGATTGAATAAGTAAAGTTGAATTATGAACTGTGGTAGTTCAAGATAGATGTTATGATAGAGATTATTAAATGATTTACTTATGAATCATGAAACAAGGAATATTGAATGGATATAATCAACATTAAATTTGAATGTTGAACTGATAAAGGATATTATATGTCTATCTATGCATTGGGAGATAGTGAATATTGATATGGATATAGTCAACATTAAATTTTAAATGTTGAGCATTATGATAGAAAGAAAAAAGTAAAGGTTGCGATCCATGGGACTAGGATCGAAATGTAAGGATTTTAAATATCCAAATATTTTAACACGATTGAATTGAATTGAGAAAAAAAAAAAAAAAAAAAAAAAAAAAAAAATTAAACCAAAAATTTGGTAATTCATGATTTAAAGTCAATCAAGGGATTAAAGAGGGTAATCAAGGATTATTAACGAACCGAAATTTGGCCGTTATGGAGATAATGTTTATTAAATACGAAATTTATGGAGATAAAGTGGGTCGAATTTCGGGGTCGTTACATAGCACGTACCTTAATATGCTCGGTGTGTGTCATACATCACGTGCTTGTGCTTCTACTATAACAATATATCTCATATTATTGCACAAAGTACACATAGTTGTCATATTATTCACGTATCACACAACACATAATTCCTATGCATTTAAAACAAGAATTACATATCATACAATCCAACATTTAACATAAAAGGGACTGAAGAACTTGCCTGGCGTCCAGTTATTTAAATTGTTAGCTCAAACCCTTAACTCGATCAACCTATGATCATAAAATAATCAAATAATAATTATTTATCTCTTTATGATATTAATTTACTTAATTAATATCATCTCTGGGCCAATTATTAATTTATATGGCCAACTATAATAACCTCATTCCTTAAAATATTAGCATAACTTAATATTTAATACATTCACTACGGACAACCAGGCTCATTGGATAAAATTTAGCATTTTCGGTTATCCGAAAATTTTATTTAATCATTTTCTAACTTGTAACCTTATTAGATTAATATTTAAACATTTAAATATTAATCCCCAATATTTAATATTTAATCAAAAATATTAAATTTAATGCCCAAATATCATTTCTATATTTTTAGTATTTTTAAATAATTTTTAAACATTTATTTCAATTAAAAATCATTTCTAGGGGCATTTTTGTAAATTCCGCGCCCTTAGGGACCCATCCGGCATTAACAGAAAAGATCCAGGGCATTTTCGTAATTTTCGCGGCCTTGGGGACGTAACCAGAATTTCCCGAAAAGTCCAGGGGCATTTCCGTAATTGACCGAGGTCAGGGACACGTTCGGTATTATCGTAAAAGATCAAGGGCACGTTGGTAATTTCCAGCCGTGCCGGTCGCCCGCGCAATGCGCGGCGACTGTTTCTGCCAACGCCAAAACGACGTCGTTTCATAGTCGTTTCTTGGACCTTCGCGCATGACGCGGCCCTTACTCCCGCACGCCCCAAAACGACGTCGTTTTGGGCGCGCCTCAGCGAAATACAGCCGCGCAATGCGCGGCCTGCTCTTATCTTCTTCAGTTTTCCTCGCGGAACAGTGCACCAACTTAACAATATAATTCCATTTTTACTCCAAATTTTTCACACAAAACTACTCCAAAAATTATGAAATTCATAGATAAACATTCAATAATTATTTGGAATAATTATTCTAATTATTTACTTATTTTTCACACAATTATTTTATCACCATAATTACACAAAATAAATTAATTAAATTCATTTTTATACCTTCCAAGCTTGATTCCTTTCCTTGAAGGTACCAAAAATTCCCTCTTGGTGGTGGCCATGGAGTTTCCGGGCGGAAAGGGGGTGGTGGTGGTTTTCGGATAGCAACATAGAAAAAGATAGAGTGTTTTGTTTTATTTTTTTCTTCTTCCTTGCTCTTTGCTTTTCTTTTCCTTTTTATAAACAAAGCACTCAACATTTGGCTTTTAAAAAATTTCACCGACTTTGCCACCACCGACTTTGTTGCTTCTCGGACGTTCCAAATTCATGCTAATTAATAAATTAAATACATTACGTAATTATTACGTGTAATAAATATTTTATATAATAAATATAAAATATTAATTTTAATTTACCAAAATTCAGAATATAATTTATGAATAATATTTAGACCTTTTTTGGGTACTTTTCTTGACAAATTTTGTACACGCATAATGACATGCATGTAATTATATGAGGTAATTTATACCTCCAAAAATCATAAAATAATTCATATAGCTTATAAAAATTATTTTTCATAATTTTTCACTTCGTTTCTTGGACAACATGTTACATTAATATGTTCACGTTTCTGAAATATTATCTTTCATAAAAGTCATAATAATTCCATTATACATAAATATAATTTTTAATAACTTAAAACATTCCTTTTTCTTATTTATTATTAAATTTCTTTAATATTCACATTAACTTTCCTTATATAAATTATATAATTTAATATTATATAATTTATATAATTACATTATTCCTTTTTAAATAATTTCCATTTTACACAAATACAATTTATAAAATTTTCTTCCACCCTTAATTAATTTAATTCTCTTATATAAATTATTCTTATATAATTTACATAATTATTATTTCCTTCATTCAACATTTTAATTTCCTCTAACTTTATTCCATATAATTACCTTATATAAATTTCATAATTATTCTTATATAATTTATATAATTATTATTTTTCTCATATTTCACTTTAATTTCCTTATATAAATTATATAATTATTATTATATAATTTATATAATTACATCTCTTCTTTATAAATTCTAAACGTTTTCCATCATTCTTAATAAAATCTAAAATCCATAATTATATTATTACAACTCTCTCATTAATTTTTCATTTAAAATTGGATTAATTTAATTATTAATCCCTTAATTTTCATAATTAATGAAATTTATATTTATCACTTAAACATATATATTTATATATATACAAATGTATATATATACATATCTAATTTAATATATTTCACATTACCACGTAACCTCAATTAAATCATAATTTCTGCATTTCCATAATAATTTAATTGTACAATTTATTGTACAATTACCTAAAATTCTTTTATTTCTCATAAATTATTTTTAAACAATCTATTTACTTTTCAATTATTTTAATTCAACATACTTTATCATAATCTCTGTATAGATTTAATTTACTAATTAAATCTCATCACATACCTTAAATCACATAAAATAATAATTAATTTAAACAATTTTGATAATTTTATCAATTAAATTCTCATTTAATATTATTAAAGAAATCTTGAAAATTCAGATCCTCACAGTAGTTTGGTTGCTTTTTGTTTTCTTTCTTTTCCCCTTTTTTTTTCTTTTCCTTCCACACACACACACACACACACATATATATATAAACTATAGGTGCATGAATTGTTTTTAAAACATCTCTTAAGTCCACCGCCTCTCTATCCCACGCATACAACTTTCCTTCTCTCGAATATTCCAAATTTGCATGTAAAATTTTAGTTTAAATACATTATGTAATTATCTTGTGTAATAAATATTTTATATAAAATATATAAAATATTCGTTTTAATTCACCAAAAATCATAACATGATTTATGAGTAATATTAATACCTTTTTCGGGTATTTTACCTGATAAATTTTGTACACGCATAATGATATGCATGTAATTATATGAGGTAATTTATACCTCCAAAAATCATAAATTAATTCATAGGACATATAAAAATTATTTTTCATAATTTTTCACTTCATTACTTGGACAACATGTTACACTAACATGTTCACATTTTTAAAATATTATTTTTCATAAAAGTCATAACAATTCAATTATGCATAAACAAAATTTTTAATGAATTAAAACATTCCTCTTTCCTCATTTAATTTCATTTCTTTAAATTCCACATTAATTTCTTATATATATATATATATATATATATATATATATATATATATATATATATATATATATATATATATATATATATAATAATTTCTTAAATTCCTCCATAATTATTAATTAATTATATAATCAATAATTATACATTCATTAACTCTCTCATTATTTTAATTCTCTTATATAAATTATATAATTATCCTTATATAATTTATATAATTATAATTTCCTTCATACATCACTTTAATTTCCTTATATAAATTATATAATTATTATTATATAATTTATATAATTACATTTCTTCTCAATTAATTTCTAAACTTCGTCCATAATTCATAATTAAATTTAAAATCAATAATTACAATTTTACTAACTTCCTCATTAACTTTTCATAAATTTTCGGATTAATTTAATTATTATTCCCTTAATTTTCATAATTAATAACATTTATAATTATAACAATTAACCATAAACACATATATATACATATATAATTCATATTTCTTACATTTCCATATAACCTCATTTAAAACATAATTTCTGCACTTCCATAATAATTTAATCGTACAATTTATTGCACATTTACATGAAATTTCTCTTATTCTTAATAAATTATTTTAAAACAATTTATTACTTTTTCATTAATTTAAATCAACACAATTCATCACCATTTATGTACAGATTTAATTTACCAATTAAATCCCTTCAAACACTTTAAATCACTTACATCATAAATAATTTAAACAACTTTGATAATTTTGTAAATTAAATTCTCATTTAATTTTTATTAAAGAATTCTGAAAATTCGGATCCTCACAGATACCCTTCGGGGGGGGGGGGGGGGGCTCTTCGAGACGCGTGCATGATAAGATACCTTAGTAGATGGCGTATCATTGACATTATCGAACATAAGAGCCATTTTACAAGACTGTTGGAACCTTAGTCACAAGGGCTATGGATTAAAAGATATATTGAATATATTGAACATATAGAAATCGTTTATTGAATGTATTGAAATCTTTTTCGAATTGCGTTTTATAATTATTGATTTTGATTTTGAATGTATGTATCGACTATTATTATCGAATAAGAAAATATTATTTTCAACAAGTGTATTTACTATTTGTAGACACCCAAATTTTGCATTTCTTTACTAACCCTAGCAGGAGGGCAAAGTCGTCACTTGATCCGACATGCAAAAAGGAAGGTGGACCCCAAAAGGAAGCCACCCCAACGACTTACGGTCAAAGCCGCCACAATGAACAACGAGCATCAGGTTACTTGAGGCAAGGCAGACAGTTGATCCAGAAGAACCTGATTTGATCACAAAAAGACGACTAATGACCACTACGCTTACGATGTTCGGGGGTTTCACTCGCCGGTAAGCTGGCGGGGGTGGAAGGGGGCAGCGCCCCCTGGAAGCCAAGTACAATTAGCAAATTCTATATCAAGTCGCAACCCTCCGAACTAGCCTCCCAGAACAATATGACACGTTTCCCAGGGATTTTCGGATCCTTCCAGCGAAAAAACGAAAGACCGACATCAGACGCGGAAATCAAGAAAGCACCGAAGCCGGCTGCAGCTGCACCTGCGGCTGGCCGCAGTTGCACCTGCGACCAAGATCTGAAGTTCTAAATCGCCACTTCCAGTTCATTTCTTCAGCAGAGGTGCGGACGGAAGAGAAAAAAAGAAAGGAGACGCGAGAGGAGAGAAAGGAGGCTGTTGGGGGAAAGAAAAAGAGAAGAATCCGAGAGCAAAGAGGAAGAAATAGGGGAGAAATAGAGAGAAAATAGCGAGAAGAAGAGAGAGAGGGTCACGGGTTTGGTCCCAAATGTGAGATTTCTTCTCCTTTTTGTTCAATTGTTACACTATATATGGTAGTCTAAGTGATTTCCAAGTGTCAAAGCATGTATTTCGTCATTTGAAATGTGAAAAAATCCATGTTTATAGCATTTGAGGTTTTATCTAGTTAGATCTATTTTCATTTCGTTCTTATTGTATTTGTTGGGTGGATATACTGTAGATCCGAAAATATTTGGTGCATTGCTATTTAAATAGTTTAATTTTGTGTATTTTGAAGCTAGATCCAATGTAATCAATATATGTTGTAGATCTGTGGATTAGGGACGGTTAGAGAGGATTTATTGCGGATGGAATCTCCTCCTAACCTCCCGATGATATCCTTTTAGTTTGTTTTTAGCTTTTACGTATGTAGCAATTGCAATGCGCCTGTATGTAAATATGTAAATTTTGGGCCTTAAAACGATATCGAGTCGAAAGTCGGGTTTAAGGCCCCGTGATAGTGAAGTGTGCGATTGTGGATGCTTGGGGTTATTTGGATGGCTCACATGCCCATGAATAACTCCGACGCCATTTTAATGTTTGATTTTCCCTTTCGACACGGAAAATGAATTTTGGAATGAAAAGATGAAGATTTTCATAAAATCAATCAAACTAGGATATTAGATCATCCGTAGGCTAAAATAAAATTGTAAGTGTCGAATGAGCTCTATTCCTATTTGACGAAGGGTTTGAAAAATACGTTTTACAAAATATCATCGATTTTATTATCGAAACAAAAACAATAACAATGTACTTTTCGATTAAATCAAATCCTTCGTGCATAGGGTTAACGAGATTTCTGAAGCACTTTCAAAAGTAAAGCATTCCAACGATTTTCACAGGCACACACACATACACACGCGCACAAACACACATTTTAGGATTTAAAGGAAAGAAAAGCATTAAGATTGCGGTGTGTTTTGACGGAAGTCGGGGGGTGCCTAACACCTTCCCCTCGCTTAAGCAAGCCTCCGAACTCTATGAATCTCGGTTTGCGGACCAATTAATTTGGAGTCACACATGAGCCAGCGATTACGAAAATAAAATTCGGATGAGTTGGTACATCCATTTCAAATATACCAACTGGCGGCTTTGGTCAATTGGCTCATCATAAAATCAACTTTTCAAACCCCGTCGACACTCAAGCCGGCCCTTTTTCAAAAATCACATCTTAATCCAAAGGTTAAAATTGGAAAGGGGATTTTAATATTAAAAAACGAAACGACTAATCCCGGCGTCGACACTATTGTTATTGAACAAAATGTTATTTTGAAAAAGTATTTTGCAAGCTATATTTGATCCAACTAATTAGTAAAAATTGTCACTTGTTGAGTTTTACCGCTCACCCTTACATTAATTTTTACAGGATACATTGTTTAGAGCCAAACATTATTGATACTTTTGTGAGAGACTGAAGTTCTTTTAGTTATGACGTTTATTAGTATTTTCAATTTGATAAGACTTTTGTATGAGGGAATTATGTCTCAAAATTTATGCTTTCGATTTTTAGTTATTGAACTCGAGTGTACTATTTTGATGACGAAAGATTGTTGGACTTTAAGTTAGTTTCATTATTTTGTTTGTATTTGGATTGCGCTATTGATATTGTTGCCTTGCAAGCTTTGAGCTTACGGTGTGTGACACTTTAGGCCTGTAGCGAGTTCGGGGTGTTACATGTTGACCTGAGAATCATGTGACCCACCCTCTTTCTTTTTCTTCATAATAGAAAAATAAAAAATACAGTATTACTCCTTTAAATATGATTCAGCAATTGTATTTGGTGGACAGTACTTCATTACCATCATCATCATCTAACATGGAAATGGAGGGGAAATTATTGGTTGTTTCTCGAATAATAAAAATCGAGTTTGGTTATAAGACAACTGGGTTCCAAGTTTTTGAGGTGGATTTAGGCTTTGGGACTTGGACGGAGGTGAAGAATTTAGGGGATATAGCTTTGTTTTTGGGACACAATTCTTCTTTCTATCTCGAGAGCAACATCAACAATGGCATCAAGCCCAATTCTATTTACTTTGCTGATGCCGATGAACAACATTATTATGTGTATTGGCGGAGATATGGGGATTTATAAGGATTTATAACTTACAAGACGAAAGTATTTCGCCCCACTTTGATGGCAACTCCTTTAGTAAAGTCACTCCGCCAGGAAGATTTGGTCTTCACAGTATACAGTTGACTGACCGAGCATGTTCCATAGAACATAAGCTTTCAGTTACTTTTTTAGTATTCTTTTTCTATTTTAAAATGTATAGGTAGATTTGATTTTTTTTTAAATCAATATGAAAAATACTAAAATTCATAATTGATATGAATTTAATTAAGTTTTAAATGAAACAAATATAGTATTCACTGTGTTCTGCAATCAAAACAATAGAAAAGGAAAAAATCTCATTTGAAAATTTTACAAAATTTAAAGATATATTTTATTTCATATTTACCCCCAAATTTGTTAAGTATATAATTTTATACTAATGATATAATATTGAAATTGTGATTGTCCCCTCTACGTCAAAATTAAAGAATATTTTTTAAAATGAGGACTTTTAAAAAAATTTGTTAGAAACATAATAGTCGTTGTATTATAGTATTCAATCTACCAATAACATAAGTAATATGACATTCTAGGAATTTATATATGTCAGTTTATTGTCTATAAATAAAAATATCTCTCTAAATTTTAAATAGACTAAAAATGAAAATTATACGTCTAATTTTTTAGCGTAGTATACATGAAAATATTGTCACTTAATACTATCATATAACAAAATATGCTCATTTGAAACTGCTTTTTTACAAATGCAACTATTTTTGTAGAAGGAATGAAGTACTTATTCTTAGAAATTTTAAATTAATGTGCAGTAATTATATTTTTTTTTATACTAAAATTATTAAACTCCTATGAATTTTAAATATTAGGACTTAATGAATTAACTTCTTTTTTTTTGAAGCCTCACTTTTTGGAGACTATAATATAATTTTTATAATTAAGTACATCATCACTATTATAATATCACATAAAAGAGAAAATATACTCTACATAAAAAAAAACAAATAAACAAACTTTCACTGGCACGACTCCTCTTCTTCCACGGGCAACGACTGCTCTTCTTCCACCGACAGGGTTCTTTTTCATCTCCATTATTGTAGGTAATAAACCTTCTTCTCTTTCATAAACATCTTTATATTTATAAGAAAAGAGAAATAAACTTGTTGAACATAATCGGATATAAACTCGTTGCTATTTGTTGGTTGGTTCTTAGCATTTACTAGAGTAGAGATCAATAATTAACAGCATACTAACCAAGGAAACTGTGTTATTTCTACTGAATAGTTTGGAGCGCCTATTCTATAAGTCATCCTAGGACTGTAATTCTTTCGAAAATTTGGAGCTTAGCAGTTTGGACTTTGGAGTGCCTATTGCAGTTGAAAAATGTTGTAAATCAATTTGTTTCCAGACTTCAGTTTCTAAATAGTCCAGTAAAACTTACGAAGAAGAAACTAAGAAGTCCATGGTCACGAGGACTGAAAATAGGCTACCTTTTTTTTGGTCTAGTTCCAACTAACTGAACTGAAATTAAAGAGGTTTCTACCTGTTAGAATAAAACTTTGTTTCAAACAGAAGACTTGCATTTTAGTTTAGTGTACTGTCACTCATGTACACTTTAAATACCATATGCAATCAACTTCCTATTTATGAGGAACATAGAGAGAGGGAGAGACTTGCTCACAGTTTCATTATCAACCAAAAATTTAACAAATGTTAACAAATATAATAGTCATATCAAAATGCAGTGGGCCATCTTATTACGCTATATTTTCCACGCAAACTAAGGAGGCTGTTTTAAATCATATTCTTAGGAGTATTTACTAAGCATCAAATTTTGTAGTTCATCAAATGGTGTGTCTTATGCTAGTTTCACTGATGGTGTGCGTTTATTAGTATTTCTTTCTGCACCTGTATACCTTCACCCTAATATTAAGATCTTGTGTTATTCTTGTGTTAATTGTTTAATAATACTTATTTTCTTTTTCTTTTCTTTTTTGTAGATTTCTTATGGATCGTGTAACAATTGATTTGGTTGATGGGGGAGTTGAAGTCTCGACCAATTTGACACAACAAATTGACAGTTCCACGAGAAAAAGAAGGGAAGAAAGTTCAATTTGGAACAAATACGACAAAAAGGTAGATCCAATAACCAAAAAATTTAAAGCATATTGTAAAACATGCACAAAAAGTTATGCTATAGGAGATAGTGGTACTTCTCATGGGACTAGGAATTTGCATGCACATGAAAAGTCATGTCCCGGTTTAGTTAACCAAAATGTGAATCAAATGCATGTAAATCATGAAGGGAAAATGCGTAATAAAAAATTAAGTCAGCTCATTTATAGGGATAAAATGGCTGAGGCTATCATGATGCATAATTATCCGTTCTTGATTGTTGAACATGAAGGTTTACGAAGAGTGCATAACTACTTGAATCCAGATGTGAAATCATATACTAGGAACACTGCCAAAGCAGATTGCATAAAAATCTATAAGCTTGAGAAAGTTAAATTGAAGAGTGCATTTGAGAACATCTGGGGAAGAATTTGTCTGACTTCTGATTTGTGGTCATCTGGTACTAGTGAGGGTTATATTTGTTTAACCGCTCATTTTATTAATAATGATAATGTGTTGCACAGTAGAATTATAAATTTCTGTCATTTCCCCCCACCATATAACGATACTCTTTTATCAGAAAAGATCTTTGAGTTTTTGAAGGATTGGGGTATTGAAAAGAAGATCTTTTCACTCACTTTAGATAATGCATCAAACAATTATAACATGGTCAATTTCTTGAAGGCTCATTTGCGAGGAAACTTGCTTTGCAATGGTAGTTTTTTTCATGTTCGATGTTCTGCACACATATTAAATTTAATTGTTCAAGATGGTTTGAAAATTGCAAATGAACCTTTAAGTAAGATTAGAGAGAGTATGAAGTTTATTAAGGGGTCTGAAAGTAGACTATTAAAGTTTGTTGCATGTTGTGAGCAATTGCATGTGTCGGTACAATCGGGTTTGCGTTTGGATTGTGTTACTAGATGGAATTCTACATGGGCAATGCTAGATTGTGTTCTGAAATTTAAAGATGTATTCTTTCAATATGCCATGGTTGAATCAAGTTACACTTCCTGTCCATCAAACGATGAGTGGGAAATTGCACAAGCTATCACAACTTTCTTGAAACCATTTTTCAAAATTACAGAACTTTTTTCGGGTACGAGTTATCCAACAGCTAATGTGTATTTCTTACATGTGTTGAGGATAAAAGAACTTTTGATGCTTAATAAGACTTGTGAGATTGAGGTCATTAAAAACATGGCAATTGAGATGTTACCGAAGTATGAAAAATATTGGAACGATTATGTAGTTATCCTGTCCATAGCTACTATTCTCGATCCAAGGTATAAGGTGCAATTTGTTAAATTTAAATTGAAAAAAGTTGAAACGGATGAGAATGTTATCGATAGACAAGTACACAAAATTTTGAATGCAATGAAAAGTTTGTTCATGGAATATGTAATGGAGTTTTCAAAAGATGGTTCACAACAACCTCAAGATGGTGTAAGGACTTCAACTCTTTCCACCACTAAAACAAGTGAACATAGTGATGATGAGTTTGATGTAAGTAAAGTTTTTATGTATTATTAAAATTTTAATTTTTCGCATATTTATCTATATTACATGTTCGATGTTGATGTAATTTTGTTTATAATTTAAAACAGGATTTTGTGAGGGAAGTTCAAGGGTGCTACATCGACAAGAACGGAATTGGAACAATACTTGGAGGAGAAAATTATCATAAACAGAAGTTCGTTTAATATTCTCCAAGAGTGGAAAAAACTTTCTGAGAGGTATAATAAAAATCCTAGACTTGTTTTTTTAATTTAATATATGAGTAATGATTACTTAGAAATTTAAAATATTATGTTATAGATATCCAATCCTTGCTAAGATGACATACGATATCTTATCAATTCCATTTACAACGGTTGCTTCGGAGTCGGCCTTTAGCATTGGAGCAAAAGTTCTCACAAAATATCGCAGTTCGCCTCTACCGGATAATGCACAAGCATTAATTTGTGGCCGTAATTGGATTTGTGGATATGAAATTCAAGGTTTGTTTTAGAATTTTAGTTGTAATTTTAACTTTAATTATACTTTTGTAATTTAATTTTGGTTAATGATATTTTACATTTATATTGTTAATGTAGATGATGGGCCAACAGATGAAGAACTTTTGGTGCCGCTAGTTGCAAATCAAGAGTCAAATGGTTCTAACGTGGCCGAAATTACAAGTCTTTAAACACAAGAGTAAGTACTAAGTACTTTAACATTAATACAATTGACATGACTGATGTCTTTTGCGAGGAAATTATAATGTGCATTAGAATTTAGCATTTGAATTGTGCCATAAATCCTTATTTTCTGGACAACAGGCGTTGTGCAATTGTGCCATTCATGGCTGTAATTATAATAACTACAATTGACTGGTTCTATGGCCTACTGGCTATTGCCATATTTGCATTCATTATATGAAATGTGGCTTTACTGCACATGACTCTTACCATTATAAGTTATAACTAACACTTATTTTAAAACCACCTTGATTTCTGCGAGTGTGAAGGAGCCAAGGAGGCTACTCAAGTCAGGAGGAATTATGGTTGCAAGTGTGAAGGAGGCTACTCAGGCCAGGAAGAAATATCAGCTGTGTGAATTGTACTTCACTTGAATCACTTCTGCAATTTTCAGTCTTTTTTTCCTGCAATGGTTGGTTTTATACAAGTTTATAAGTATGTTCTCTGCTTTGTTGGTTGTGTAATTCAGTACTTGTGTTGAACTGTGAAGGAGTAATGAAGTGTGATGTAATTTTTGGGGTCAAGTTTATAAATTATAAGTATGTTCTCTACTTTGTTGGTTGTGTACTGAAGGACTTGTGTCAAGGAGTAATGAACTGTGATGTATTTTTGGGGGTGAATGAATCAGTGTCTTAGGAGAATTTGTGATGTAATAATTGAATCACTGTCATGTAATTTTGGTGGGGTGAACAAGTGTAAAGTGTGTATGATATGTATGATATTACTTTTAACTATGTAGGCATGTATGTTTGTAGATGATCAAATGAAGTGAATTTGGTATTTGTAGTATTACAGGCTTTACAAGAACAAGATGGTGTACACTGTAAACATACCACTGCGACTCTGTGAAACAAGACAACTAGGATATAAAAATAAATAAAAAGGTGAAAAGCCCGCGGGTGGCCCGGCCCAGCCCAGAGCGGGCTATGGGCCTAATGATTTCAGCCCAAGATTTTTTGGGCCATTTTGGCCCGGCCCGCGTTCAGCCCAGCTCGTTTGGGCCGGCCCAGCCCGTTTGCCAGGTCTACAAAACCACACCATACATGTCTTATATTTTGGTACCCTTTCAACGTCACTTCCCCTTTTCCTTCAAACCAAGCTATTAAATGTAGTACTATCATCAAATAATTTTCTCACTCTCTTTGTAGCGACAAAAAATTCTCTAATCAAAATTTCAGCAACTGCCATGATGCCAAAAACGGCAGAAACAACGGGCTGAAGACGGTGGCAGTGCAACAGAATAAACTGTCCCTAGCGTGGACCAATGAATGGCAAATGAAGAAGATGGTGACCTTGATGAGGTAATTTTTGGATGTTACCACTTGCCTCTTTTTTTTTTTATCTCTTTTTTATTAGGAGGTCTGATATGATATATTTAGTCAATTCGATTTTTTTTATTATTTTTTTTACTTTCTTAGATATTACACGTACAAATATAATGTTGTTAAAAAGTTTTCCAATGAATTAAGATTGTGAAATATATTGAAATTTGATAGGATTATAAAAATTATAATATACAAATTTATATTTAGCGGATATATTAAACATTATAATTTGAAGGGTGTATTAGACATTTTATTAAAAAAAAATGTGAATATTAGTTGGTCAACCACACTAGTACTAAATATTACATATTGTAAACTAGAAGGGTACTAACTATTACTTAAAAAATTAGAGGAGTGGTGAGTGTTATTATGATTATCTATAAAAGGTCTCAATATATTTTACTCGAATGTTATTATGTTTTTCTGCATTATGAGTATAAACATATGTAATGGATAGTTGTATTCGGAGCACCATATACGGTATTGGAGTACCTGGATTTTAGAGACATCACACACAACATTCTCGACAAAATATGGAATTTCTTAATAAGTCAACACATCATTTTGAACTTGTGCTTAATTCCAATTTTTATGAATGAATCAAGAGAACAAGCTTATTCTATCAATAGAGCAGTCCCACTCTCACATTCATACAGATAAAATTCGTCAATAGTACTTTTATAAATATTACACCCCACTTATAAGAGTTACAAAATCACTAAGAGTTTTATAAACTCAACCCCTCCAAGCGTTACATGAACATGCTACTATAGGGATGAACAATTGAGTAAAAATTTTAATTGTGAATGTACTCAACAATCACCATATAATTCGTTTTTTCTTTGGAATATGACTCTTGGGATCTTCAATCATCAGATTAGATATTATAATGCTCGGTTTTTTTTTTTCAATAGTTTCACATCATCCACTTTTAAAGTCATCATCCATTTCCTTAGTTATATATATGAGCTTACACCTTCCCATTTTAATATCCAAACATTAAGGTTTTACCCAATTTGAGAAAATATTTTTGTGTGAGAATCTTTTTAGTAAGGACCTCCCTAGTTAAAATTTCCGGTGTCGAGGACGTGGGCGGACTACGAATCTCATAATTTCGGGTATGTCTCTTTTTCTTTCTTGGTGTAATTATTTAATTTTCTGTATTCGTTTTAATTTGTAGCTTTAATGTTTGTATACTATTTAGTTTGTTAGTATATATATATATATATTTGTATATCTTTGTTAGTAATTAACATTTTGATATATTAAATTATTATTTTTGTAACTTTAGAGTTGTGAAATAATAATAATAATAATAATAATAATAATAATAATAATAATAATAATAATAATAATAATTATAATAATAATTGTTTGTAACATAATTAAAAATAGAAATAATATTTTTGTAAATATACTTAGATTTATTTTGGAACAAGAAGGTCGTTAATTATTAAAATATTATATATGATTAAAATATGTATAACTTTAGATAGAACTTTGTTTAGAACGAAAAGATTTCAGATTCGTCAAAGAGAAAGAAAATGTGTAAAGTTTAATCAATTAATTAACTATTTATTTATTTATTCATTTATTTTGTTTAATTAGTTCCGACGGAGGAAATTTAATGAGTCGCTTTTGGAATATAATTTTGAGTATTACATTGCGTATTTCAAGTACGGATTCCGTACTCCTTCAGCGATATTTCTTTAATTTTAATTTGTTCATTTTGTCTCTCAATTAGAATTCAAATATTATTTCGATATTTTATTCATAGTCAAATGCTTATGATAGAATTGTTTGGTTTTAGATATTCAAAAATTCATAACGTGTACTCTTTGGACTTAGCGAGCATGTCTAGTATTTATTTTGATTATATATAAACATGCATGCTAATATATTTTGAGGACTTTATGTTAATTTGTTTCGGTTTAGCATGTGCGTATTAGAACCCCTTTTTGTGGTATTGTGTCACATATATTGTGACATGATATTTTTGTTAGAACATACTGTAGGGTATGTAACGACCCCGAAATTCGACCCATATTCTTACCTTAAATTTTGTATTTATGATACATTATCTTTCTTACGTCCAAATTTCGGTCTGTTAATAAATCTTTAATTACCTTTTTTAATCCATTGATTGATTTATAAATCATCAATTACCAAATTTTTGGTATAAATTTTTCTTTTCTCTTATTTTCTTAATCATTGTCATTGTATTAAAAATTTTGGATATTCAAAAATCCTGACATTTTGATCTTAGTCCCTGGATCGCAACCTTAAGTTTTTCTTTCTGTTACACGTAACATAAAGCTTATCATTCAAAATTTACTGTTATTTATTTTCATACAAATATTCCTTGTTGCGTCATTCGTAATCAAACATATAATAATTTCTATTGTAACAATTATCCTGATCAATCACAGTTCATAATTGAACTTTTATCATATCCAGATTCAACTTATATATACATACAATTCATCACAGTAAATTAACAAATTTCTCACATTGAATTATAATATTAACAATATAACAATCACGTTTTCTACCTTCTAGGAAATTCATCTCTAACATAATCCAATATTCTTGAATTTCATTTCTTTCCTGCAAAAATGTTTATTAAGCAAGTAATGAGCACAACGGCTCAGCAAGTTCAACAGTTCATGCTTCACATAGCACATACCTTATCATGCTTGATGTGTGTCATACATTATGTGTTGTGCCTCTACTATAACAATATATCTCATATCATTGCACAAGGTACACATAGTCATCATATTATCCACAAATCACATAACACAAAATTTATATGCATTTAACAAATATTATCATATCATAACAGTCAACATTTAACATTTAAGGACTGAAAAACTTACCTGAATTACGGAATTAAATAACAATTACCCTTTCTATAATGCTCCTCGTACAACCTATGATCACAAAATAATCAAATAATAATTATTTAACTTCTTATGATATTAATTTAATTAATTAATATTATCTGTAATGTAATTAACCCTACCCGACGATTTATTTTAGGGTATCGGGTTAATTATAAATTTAAAATGGTTAATTATATTAACCTCGTCCCTTAATATATTCATTTAACTTAATATCAAACATATTCAATATGGACAACCCGGCTCACCGGATAAAATTTAGCATATTTGATTGTCTGAATTTCTCATTTATTCATTTTCTAACCTTTAAACTCATTAGATTAATATTTAAAATATTTAAATATTAATCTCCAATATTTAATATTTTTACAACAATATTAAATTTAATGCCCAAACATCATTTTTATATTTTTAGTATTTTTCTATAATTTTCTAGAATTTTTAAATAATTTTTAAACATTTATTTCATTAAAAACTGATTCTAGCGGCATTTTGGTAATTTCCGCTCCCTTAGAGACATAACCGGAATTTTCCGAAAAGTCCAGGGGCATTTCTGTAATTTCAGCAACTCTAGGGACATATCCGGAATTTTGCAGAAAGAACGAGGGCATTTCTGAAATTACCGCGCGTCTAGGTCATGCCCGGTATTTGCCGGAAAGGCCAGGGGTAAAATAGTAATTTCCCTCGTGCGTCGGCCGCGCATTGCGCGCAACATCCTCTCCCGGCTTCTAATAAACGACGTCGTTTTGCGTTACTGTACGAACTTCTGCGCAATGCGCGGTCGCTAGATTTCACGCCCAAAACGGCGCCGTTTTATGCGCACTTCAGACAAAAATTGGCCGCCGCGCAATGAGCGGGCAGCCAAATTTTTCCTTTTTCTTCCAGCGAAGAACAGTACGCCAACCATGCAAATATTTCTCTATTTTTGCACATAAATTCTCAACCTAAATACTCCAAAAATTATAGAATTCATAGATATATATCCATAAATTATTTGGAATAATTATTATAATTATTTATAATTTTTCCACACAATTAATTTATTACTAAAAATACCAAAAATAATCAAATAATTTCATTTTTATACATTCAAAACTTGGAAATCCTTCATTTGAACTTGTTCTTTTCTCCTCTCTGAGTGGTAAGGAAGTTCTCGGTCGGTGGTGGTGCACGATGGCAGCTACGGGTGGTGGCGGAAGAATGGAGAAAGTGTTTTGTATTATTTTTGTTTTCTCTCTCTTTTTCCTTGCTTTTTCCTTCTTTTATAAACCTTAAGTAATGAATTATTTTTAAAATTCTCTCATGTCCACCGACTTATATCATGTAAGCAAATTTTAACCCTTCTACTAAGTTCCAAAATGGCACGCAAAATTTTATTTTAATACCTTGCGTAATTATATCGTGTAATAAATATTTTATATAATGTATATAAAATATTTATTTTAATTCACCAAAAATCATATCATGATTTATAAATAATATTAACACCTCTTTTAGGTACTTTACTTGACAAATTTTATACACGCATAATGACATGCATGTAGTTATATGAGGTAATTAATACCTCCAAAATTCATAAAATAAATCATACACCTTATAAAAATTATTTTTCATAATTTATTCCTTCGTTATTTGGACAACATGTTACCCTAACAAGTTCACATTTCCGAAATATTATCCTTCATAAAAGTCATAATAATTTCATTATACATAACCATAATTTTTTATTAAATTAAAACATTCATTTTCTCATTTCTTTTCCATTTCTTTACAATTTACATTAACTTTTCTTATATAAATTATATAATTCATATTTATATAATTTATATAATTACATTCTCCTTATATAATTTCCATTTTATCTAAAATACAACTTATAAAATCTTTCTTCCCTCCTTATTCAATTAAATCTTCTTATATAAATTATATAATTATTCCTATATAATTTATATAATTACTATTTTCCTCATATTTCACTTTAGTTTCCTTATATAAATTATATTATTATATAATTTATATAATTACTTTCCTTCTTAATTAATTTCCAAACTTCCACCCATAATTATTGATTAATTATATAATTAATATTTCTAATTTTACTAACTTTCTCATTAACTTTTATTTAACTTTGGATTAATTTAATTATGAATCCCTTAATTTCCATAATTAATGAAATTGATAATTTATCAATTAAACATACACATATATATGCAATTAAATCTATATACATATCTATTTCATATATCTCACTTTACGTAACATTATTAACAACAATTTCTATACCTCCACAATAATTTAATTGTACAATTTATTGTACCTTTATATAGAATTTCTCTTATTCTTCATAAATTGTTTCCAAATAATTTATTTACTTTTTCATTTATTTTAAATCGACACAATTCATCACCATCTTGGTACATATTTAATTTACTAATTAAATTCCTTCACACACTTTAAATTACTTATATCATAAATAATTTAAACAATTTTGATAATTTATCAATTAAATTCTCATTTAATACTATTAAAGAAATCTTGAAAATTCGGATCCTCACAGGATATACCTGAGCTATAACCACCTGTGAGGGTACCACATACATGTCTTCTTGGCACCAAGGCATGACACTTCCGTGGCGGTGTGATTAGTCCACGGTGTCTCCATTTTGTGTGCTCTGATGGGAGTTGGCCAATTGATGTTTTGTTGTGGGAGGCGTATGGGTCAACCCTAGTTTTCTGTTTTTTTTTGTTCTTCGATTTGGTGTTGTTTGTGCCAAACATACCTTCTAATTTTGCATACATCTGGATTACGCAGTCCAATGTATATTTCCGTTTTGTTTTGTTCTAAGCTCGGTATGAAATCACCCCAACCATTTGATTCAGCCTATTATGTTATTCGATTAGTTCAGTTTAGTTGGTCTTGTTATTCATTTAGTTCTTATTTTCTTGCACTCTATATCCGTAGTGGGCATTTGACTCATGCTGTATTTTTCTTCCGGTAGGTAATCAGGGGGAGCAAGGGCAAGTGTGAAGAGAGCTTCCTTTATGTAAATAGTTTAGATATTTTGTGTAGGATTTGATATTTTGGTTTATAAGTACTGTTGTAATACACAGATCGTGTTTGAGCCAGTTGGCAATTATCTATCTAGTCTATTCAATTGCATATTAAAGTTTTGGATATCAGTTTGTTAGTTCTATTGTGTTCTGTGCGTAACCTCCATTTTTACTTTGGGAAGGGGGTGTTACAGAGTTTGTATCAGAGCTAGGGTTCTTTCTTGTAGAAAACCTATTTAGGTTCGACCTGTGAGTTATGGGTAGATTTATGGGTTAGGTTTCCTTTTAATCTATAATATCAGTTTGTATTAGAAATTTGTCTCGAATCTATTTTTCTTTTATCCATTGTTCTTAGATGGCTCGTAGATCCGTTAGAGGTATTGGGAGGCAAGGTAATGGTAGAGGAAGAGGTAAGGCCCAACCCAATGCCCGACCTGATGTGCAAGCTAATGGTTTAGATAACACTCAATTGGCAGCCTTGGTAAATCAAGCAGTTAATCAGGCTTTACCATAATTAGTGGCACAAGTCATTCAAGCGATACAGATGCAACAACAACCGCCAAAAAAATCCGATCAAGGAAACTCGGGTATTGGTGGTCCGCAAGCAAATGAAGAGTTAGAAAATACAAATGGTATTGATCAGTTTGTGGTGCCAACGTATGTATGGTTAGAAAGGTTTCAGAAGCAGAAACCACATTCATTCAGTTCAGCTCCAACTCCAATTGAAGCAGCGAACTGGATTGTCGATTTAGAGAAGATCTTTGATGTGTTGGGGTGCTCGGATAACCAGAGAGTGATGTTGGCTGCTTACAAATTAGATGGGGATGCATAGAGATGGTGGAAAGCTATAAAAACAACAAAGGGTGACAGATTCATCGATACACTTACATGGACATAATTTTGTGATGTTTTTTATCAGCAGTATTTCTCAGCTGCTGATAAGGAGGCATATGGTAGGGAGTTTTTGTCTATTCAATAGAAGGATGACGAGTCAATCACAGACTTCATGACAAGGTTCACCAAGTTGGCAGGTTTTGCAAGAACTTCAGCAGGGTCTACAGCAGAACAGGCAGAAAAATTTAAATGAAAAATTCACTATAAATATCGTTAACATCTCATTAACACCAAGTTTGAGGATGTGTCAGCAGTGGCTAATGCAGCCAAGAATATCGAAATGGAACAACAAGAATTTCAAGCTTCTAAACCGGAAGGAAGTTGGAAGAGGGATAGAGATGACCAACGTGGTCAAGTTTTAGATTAGCAAGGGAAGAATCAGGGTGGTCAGTGGAATAGGAACTGAGGTGGCCAGCAAAGATAGAATCAGGGTCGTTACCCAAGGCCAGCGGGTGGGGGTAACCCTAATTTTATTCTGATAGTTCCTTGTGCTACTTGTGGGGCTAATCATCTTGGGAGACCGTGTTATAGAGTTACCAATGCATGTTTCTTATGTGGGCAGATAGGTCACTTTGCTAAGGATTGTACCGGACCACGTGGTAATGGTGAAGACAATAATGGTGGCAATGTCGGTCAGCGCAATGGTGGACGGGTGTTTGCCTTGGCATATAATCAGGCGGCATGTGCGCCAGGTATTGTTTCTGGCACTATCTTAGTTGGTAGTCATGAAACGTCTATTTGATTTGATACCCATTTTACTCATTCAATTGTGCCACATTCTTTTGTTTGGTATCTTAGTGCGCCATCTTAGTCCTTAGATTCTGATATGCTTATTGCTACTCCAATGAGAATTTCGGTTGTTTGCTTTAAGTGGTATTAAGGATGTTCTATTAGATTTGGAGATGAAATTCGTAGGACTAATCTTTTGACAATGGCTATGCACGATTTTGATGTGAGATTTGGGTTAAAAGGTAAACTTAGCCCGTTTAATAATATTCAGAAAGATCTTTCTTGTGAAGAGCAATCTGATGCAATTTTAGATCGTTAAGAGCGAATTATGAAGAGAAAAACATTTCCATTTGCTATGGTTTTGTGGAAGAATCATTCAAAGTAGGAGGTTACTTGAGAATATAATTCAGATTCTATTTGAGCGGAGTATTTGTATCTTTTTGATAGTTAGGTTCGTTCCATTCTTTTGATTCCGGGGACATAATCATTTTTAAGGGGGAAGTAATGTAATGCCCAATTTTTTTCTTTTTCCCAATAGTTCCACATCATCCACTTTTAAAGCCATCCTCCATTTCCTTAGTTATATATATGAGTCTACCCCTTCCCATTTTAATATCCAAACATTAAGGTATTACCCAATTTGAGAAAACATTTTTGTGTAAGGACCTTTTTAGTAAGGACCTCCCTAGTTAAAAATTTTGGTGTCAAGGACGTTGGCAAATTTTGGTGTGAAAGAAAATGTGTAATGTTTAATCAATTAATTAACTATTTATTTATTTATTTATTTATTCATTTATTTTGTTTAATTAGTTCTGACGGAGGAAATTTAATTAGTTGTTTTTGGAATATAATTTCGAGTATTACATTACGTATTTCAGATACAGATTTCGTACTCCTTTAGCGATATTTCTTTAATATTAATTTGTTCCTTTTGTCTCTCAATTAGAATTCAAATATTATTTCGATATATTATTCATAGTCAAATGTTTATGATAGAATTGTTTGGTTTTAGATATTCGAAAATTCATAACTTGTACTCTTTGGACTTAGCGAGAATGTCTAGTATTTTTTTTTGATTCTGTAGAAACGTACATGCTAATATATTTTGAGGACTTTGTGTTGATTCGTTTCAATTTAGCATGTGCGTATTAGAACCCCTTTTTGTGGTATTGGGTCGCATATATTGTGACATGATATTTTTGTTAGAATATACCGTAGGGTATACCTGAGCTATAACCACCTGTGGGGGTACCACATGCATATCCTCTTGGCACCGAGGCATAACACTTCCGTGGCGGTGTGATTAGTCCACGACGTCTCCATTTTGTGTGCTCTGATGGGAGTTGGCCAATTGGTGTTTTGTTGTGGGAGGTGTATGGGTCGACCCTAATTTTCTATTTTGTTTTGTTCTGCGATTTGGTGTTGTTTGTGCCAAACATACCTTCCGATTTTGCATACATCTGGATTGCGCAATCCGATGTATATTTCTGTTTTATTTTGTTCTGAGCTCGGTATAAAATCACCCCAACCATTTGATTCATCCTTTTATGTTATTCAAATTAGTTCAGTTTAGTTGGTCTTGTTATTTATTTAGTTCTTATTTTCTTGCACTCTATATCCGTATTGGGCATTTGGCTCATGCTGTGTTTTTCTTTCGGCAGGTAATCAGGGGGAGTAAGGGCAAGTGTGAAGAGAGCTTCCTTTATGTAAATAGTTTAGATATTTTGTGTAGGATTTGATATTTTGGTTTCTAAGTACTATTATAATACACAAATTGTGTTTTAGCCAGTTAATAATTATCTATCTAGACTATTCAGTTGCATATTAAAGTTTTTGGATATCTATTTGTTAGTTCTATTGTGTTCTGTGCGTAACCTCCTTTTCTATTTCGGGAAGGGGTGTTACAGATATCCTCATATACAATTTTTTTATATTTGGGCTTTTCGTCTCATCCCTCTTGATGTATATCAAAAATTTTCATAATTTTTAGAATACTCATTTCCTTTAATTGAAAAAACTTGGAATTCACATAACGCCATTAAGGTAAAACCTTCACAACAAGTGATGCTATTATTACTATACACACACATTTTTGTGTCATTTACTTGCTACATTGACTATGACAACTCATGCCAATAAGTCACTATTTTTCAATTTAGGGACTTCAAATTTTATTTTTTCAACACATCACGATATAATTCTTCGTGGCAACAACAAATAATTGAAGTCTTAAAGTATTATTCAATACACCCAAATAGTCTCATAACTTATTTTTTTCAAGGTAATTTAATTATCAAATTTTTGCTTCATGATAGTGGCCAGCAGGGTCGGTCCTATCATATAAAGAAAAAAGCTTGAGCTTTAGTCTCCATTTTAAGGAAGGTCTCAAATTTTGGAATACCATAAATAACTCATATAAAAAAAGTCTTATAAAAATATAAGCCCAATCAATTCTTTTGGGCCAACAAATATGTAAAAAAAATTAACAGTATAAAAATAAACCTCATTTAAATAAAAAAATATTAATACCCCATTCGTCCCAAAATAGAAGTCCTCAATTGATTTTTATAGTCAAATTGACCATTTTTAAAATTAACAATTAAACATATATATTTAGATTAAAAAAAAAGTAAACATTAAGATTAATACTAAATTTTATGTAGTTTATAATGTTTATAGGCTTTATACATATATATTAAATAATAATAAGATATATTAATTTGACCATAAAAGTCAATAGAGGATATTTCAAACATAAAAGGCCTCATTTAAAAATATTGCTTTAGGTCTCAAATTGTCTTAAGCCACCCCTGGTGGCCAGCAATCTCAAATTACAAGGAACCACTTTATTTATTTATTTATTCTAAGAGTTGCACCAGTTGTCTCTAAGTATTGGGAACCACATTTGTATTTTTTTCAAAACAGAATAATAATGTAATGTCAAAATTATCACACATTAGTAGTTTAAACAAAAATATAAATAAATTCGCAGGCCTCTATATTAAATTTTCTAAAGATTTTATTTTCACATGTGTGGGATATTAAAACAATAATAACTTATCACAAAGTGCAGAGTACAATTTTTTTAATGTTATTTTTCCTTTTCACACATTCACATTTAGCCAGTAGCTTAATCAATCAAAATAAAGTGACCAATTAAATCTCTTGATAATTTATACTAACAATTTCCTTAAACTGTAATAAAGGAATTGGGATCGTGGTGAAGGATTTTTTTGCCCGCTTGCATACGAGTTGTACCATTGATGATATCAGGGATCCCACACCGAGGCATCATCATCATGGATATGGTTTCAGCATCGAGGCTTCTAGTTGGCTTCAGTCGAAAATTCTGTTGGTAAGTTTTAAGGGCAACCTCCAGCGTATCGTCAAAATTATCATCGTTGGAGGGAGATGAGCTCAAATAACCAAATTTGAGCTCATCTCCCTCCAACGATGATAGTTTTGACGATATGAAAATTTGAGCTCATCTCCCTCCAACGAAGATAATTTTGACGATACGCTGGAGGTATATGCCTGTTACCTATAGATTTGTGACGAGTATGAGTCTCTCTGTCCAGAATACTATTAGGCAAGCCATGTCCACTTGAACTGCTGCAACAAATAATCAATTGTCTTTCCCAGAAGTTACTTCAGCTGAGAAAATAAGCATTGGCTTTTTTAGTGGGGATCACGGCTATGGAGATCCATTTGATGCCCCCCATGGAGTCCTAGCTCATGGTTTTTACCCACAGTTGGGGGGGGGGGGGATTTACATTTTGATGCAACTGAGATTTCGTCCACTGATAATCCATCTCCTCTAAATTCTATTAACAAAGAAAGCATCGCCTTGCATGAATTAGGGCACACACTTAGACTTCTCCATAGCGATCCAGGGACAATGCAGCCAGGATATCCGGGAGGAAGATTAACAACACTAACTCCTGATGATATTAATGGAATCAGAACTTTATATGGCTCCTAAACAAGGACTAATAAGTACACTATTGGAGTCTTCATACACATCTTGTTATGAGGCACCGACTCACTGTTAATATATATATATATATATATCAGCAAGAATATTTTACTTTTGGGAAGTGTTATTTCCATAAGTTCATCACACGTCGAGTGGAAAACTAATTTACCATTCATGTGAGGAGAACTAATTTATGAAAATAAAAAAAATATAGGATATATGTCCCTTTAATTTTTTCGTATTTGAAATAAGTTCTATGGTTCTTAATGTAAGTCTCCCTTAATGTATCTATTTGATTATGCCATTTTCTAGTGAAATGTATGTTGACTTGGTCATATTCCAATCTTGTGTTTTGATGATGACTTTATGTTCGAACTAAATTGTGCAGTTTTGTAGCTACAGGATTAATACAGCAGACTGGATTGCAAACTGGATAGCTACAGTAGCTAACATAATGTTACAGGATTAATACAGCAGACTGGATTACAAACTGGATTAATGTAGTAGATTTTTCATGTTATTCCAAACTAAAAAATATGAAGATTTATCTTGGACTTCTAGGCTCAATGTAAGATCCTAGCTTTAATTATTTCTCAATCAAGGCTCTAGGATTTACATAATAATTTGCAATGCATTGATCATGGTAATGTTTATGAAAATAATTAATTTGGCTTTTTCCAAAAGTAAAGGAGTTAATTTGAAAATTGATCTTAATAAATTCTTTCTAAATAAAACCTATTACAATAATCTTTGGAATTGAGATTTCTAATGTTTTAACTTTTCGTAATTGATTAAGCTAATTAGATATCTTGTATCATGGGACCAAGAAGGAAACTAATTTGCTAGCGGTTATTTTATTGAAACTCCTTTTGGAATAAACATACCTTCTTCCATAATTAAAGCTATCTAAATGGGTTATATATTAAAGATATCAAAATGCTAAGATCATGGGACTTAGTGGCTAACGTTATTAAATCTTCCACGTTGACTAAATTAATCAGGTATTTTCTTAAGTAACTAGAATCACATACCTAAAAGGAATTAGTTGCTTATTATATATAATACCTTTTAGCAGCATGATTAACGTGGCTGGCTAAAAAGAAAGTATGGTTAAAATATTACATCACCTTGTTTGCCGTATATTTTTCCTAATTAATTTCTTCAATTAGTTTAAATTTCTTATCTTGACAAATCCTTCATTAAAACTAATTGAATTATTTTTGCAAAACTTTTTCCAAGTTGGTTTTGTTATTCAAATGAATATATTTTTAATTATGGGAAAACTATTTTTAAATGTGATTTTATTCATTCCCATAATTAATGGAGTTAAATTATAAAACAAGATTTTCATTATATATTTTTTAATCTTGTTAACTTAAATCTTGGAATTGAGTTTTCAAAAATTATGGAAGTAATTAATTAAATATGGAAACAACTAATTGGGTTTTCAAAATTATTGAGGTTCAAAATATTTGGTAATCATGCTTAATTTTGAAAAGTTAAGTATTTCCATTACCATAATTTATTGATTTCATATTGGTGGACTTAACTTTAGCAGCTTGTTTCCTTTTCTTATAGTAACGTGGTTGACTAAGTATTTGACATATCGTGAAAGGTAATATAATAAACATAATGACCAAAAGGGAATGATTTATACATTATTTTAAGCCTTTCATTTCCAATTGAGTTAAACAGGTATTTCTTTATAATGGGAATCTATATCATATAAATTAAAGAAACTAGAATCATGGGATTGACTAAGAAGGAACTTTTATAGCAATGGCTATATAATGTAGAGATGTTCTAACAATAAAAAAAAGTGATTGTCTTGAATTATTTCCATCCTTTTTTCCTTATAACGGTAATAATGCTTGTGTTCTCCACTTAAAGGCTAAAAGCATTTCTCATATAACTACATGTCTAGCCAAGAACCAAAGTATTTACCCGAGACAAACAATACACTAAACATTGTGTAATTCACTTTCTCTCAAAAAGCTTGATCCTTACACGTGAAATAATCTGCTAATCTGCTGAAGATTGTCAACGAGAAATTTGTTTAATCAACCTTGAATTTTTGAAGCTTTAATTGGTTATAGCTTTCTTTAACTTGATCATTGCATAAATAGTTGACCTTGAATTGTGATATAATTATTGCTTTGATCATAGTTTATATTATATTAATTATCTTGTTGGTTCAAGGTTATTTGATAAACTAAGTGTGTAGTCTATTGGTTTTCTAATCTGGGTTGGATAAGGTGTTTACATACAAGTTCCAAGTGAGCATAGGTGCTCGGGGAAGATAAGTCATCAAGGTAAACATAAGTGTTTGAGGTGCATAAGTTTGCACAAGGTGAGCAAAGGTGCTCGGGGAGGATAAGTTCTTAAAGGTTGTGGGAATTTATTTTGTAAAAGGGGTTTAATTGTAAACCAAGTTGATTAATTAAAGTGTCTCCAATACTAGTTGGTATTGGACGTGGATTAGGCCACTAAAATAGAAGTTAGGGGCTGAACCACGTAAAAATTCCTTGTGTTCATGTGATTGATTGCATAACTTTATTTGTTCATTACATGCTTCAATTTTGAATTATAAAATACATTCTGAATACTTTGACATATATATTTCATGAGAAAAATATTTATTTCAATTCAGGTCTTCATTTGATATAAGAAAAATAATTTCCAAAATCGCTACAGTGAACTGTTTGCTGCCAGTTTAATATAGCCTACTGAATTGGTCAATATAGTAGACTGTATTCGTAATAGATTTTTAAAACTGAAAAAATTGGATATTGTTTGCTCCACACTAATTCACCCCTCCCCTTCTAAGTGTGCTTATCTTAAATTTCATTTGGTATCAGAGCATGGCTCTACTTATCTTGGTATTAAAGGTGACTTGTAGGGAAAAATTCTGCTATAGCATAGTTCGGAAGTAAAATCCAAGAAGGGCAATCAACTAACAAACCACTATTGCTACATGGAGTGGAGAATTACAACTTCTGGAAATTTCAAATAAGGATTTATCTTAAAAGAGATCCATGGGAATGGTGGCTCGTAGAGAATGGTCCAGTCATTCCAAGGAAGAGTGATAGTACACCAAAGACGTTATTGCAAATGTACTCAACCGAAGTATATATGACATTTTATGATTCCAAAGCTATGAACACTCTTCTTAGTGGCATGGTTCAATCCGAGATCGACAAAGTTTCCTCATGCAACACGACAAAAGAAATATGGGACACCTTGAAAATAAGCCATGAAGGGACTTCAAAAGTTAGGGAGGTGAAGCTTACCATGATCATGCATGACTATGAAATGTTCAAGCTTGAAAAAGATGAGACTATAAAGGAAGCACAAACATGATTTCTTACACTCATGAATTCCTTAAAGCTACTACATAAATACATTCCACAAAGGGAGATAAATCGTAAGCTACTTCGAGTTATGCCCAAAAGGTTTGCATCAAAAGTAACAACTTTACACGATTCTATTAATATTTTGATTATGGATGCAATAACCTTGTTTAGTGAATTAGAAGAATATGAACATCAATTGAAAAGATATGATGATGAGGAGGAAACTCCTACAAAGAAAATACTAAATTTTAATGCAGGAAGTGATAAAGAGTTAGACGATGACTCGGATGAGGAAATTGCAAGGATGTCAAGGAAGCTCAAAGGATTGATTCAAAAAAAGAATAAAAGAAAGAATGCAATAGCTTCAAATAATTTCAAAGGAAAGAAAATGAAGATACTTGTTTCGAAGACGGGCGACCAAATGACTGCTTCAAATTAAAAGGCAAATCAAGCTACAAAAAGAACAAAGCTCTTGTTACTTGGAGTGATGATGAATTTGACGTGGAAGTTGATGCAAACGACGAAATAGCTCATATGTGCTTCATGGGAACTGATGATGAATCAAATGAGATAACCACTTTTGATTATAATTTTTTAAAACAAGAAAATAAAAAATTAAGAGAAAAGAATGTATACTTAAAGGATTTGGTAAATACATTAATGAATGAAGTTGATTCATTAATAGATGAAAATAAAGAAATTTAAAAAGAGATACCATCTCAAGAGGAAAATATTTTAATCACTAAAAATGATTTCTTAGAAAACCAAAACAAAATTCTTTTTAGCAAGGTTAATTATTTGAATAATGAAGTTGAAAAATTAACGAAAGAAATAAAAATGAGAGATATTTGTATTGATACTTTTAATGATAATACATATATTTAAAACGCTTCAACTAATGAATTACAAGAAGAGATAAAATCATTAAAATCGTCATTGGCTAAGTTTGTTCAAGGGAAAGAAAACTTAACTATCATGTTGGGTAAATAAAGACCTAGCTATGAAAAACAAGGAATTGATATCTACATACATTAGACCAAAAGATTATCATGATTTACTCAGAATTCAATTTGTCTTCAACTAATGAGCAGTGATGCACATAATATTTTATTTTATCACTTAAGTATAATCCAGTAAACCACATAAGGAGTAAACAGTTAGTCAAATGATGCACATTTCAAGTTCTCTCCTTAGTGTACAACATAAATAAATAATCATAATCATAAATAAATAATACTTATAATAATAATAATTGTGTAGTGATAAAAACCATGCAACAGTTGTGTCTTAAATGGATTTGTTCATAATATTGGAAAGATTGTGTAAAATCAGTTTAGTTAATTTTTCCTTGATTGATTGGGTTAAATAGTTAAAATTAATTATTGGCTTAATTAGGAAACTATATATTAATTAAACAAATTCTGGCGTGAATGAACATAGTGCACTGAAATAGGGAATTTTAAATCTCAGAAAGCGTGTCAAGTGTGAACAAACTAATTTTTGTGATCTTTCCATATGTGTCTTAATTGATTGAAGATATTTATGAGCTAAAGTAATGGGCAGATTATTGTTTACAGGTATAAAAACTTTTTGCTGGAATCTTGATATGGAAAGTACAAATATCTTGGTCATCTTTACTTTTTGCACCAACGGTAAAATAATGCAGATTTCATGCAATTAAATATCTTTCTACTGTAACGACTATATTTTCAACACATATATATATATATATATATATAGTGTCGTGTTAATAGCCTAAAGGCACCAAAGCAGAATACAACAAAATAGAAAAATGCTATATTTATAAAACAACGTTTTTACTCTACAAGAAAATATCTGAGTTTTCACAAGTCGCTCAAGCCACGTACTTACTACTCCACTTCGGAAAAAATTCAAATATATATATATATATATATATATATATATATATATATATATATATATATTACTGTGATCATAATTTTGTCTCTTGTACTGATCATCTCTTTTTGAATTTTAAAGGGTTTGTTATAAACTGCGGTTCTGGGTTTATTTGTTTAATCCAAGGATTGGGTTAAGTTGTGATACAAATAGTTTTTGGGAAGCATAGGTGCTTAGGGAACAAAAGTGTTCAAGTGAGTGTTAGTACTCAAGGGGTGCATAAGTGCATAAGTTAAGCAAGTGTGCTTAAGTCATTTGGAAAACTTGTTTGTGTAACATTGTTATTTTGTGAGTAATTTATTTAATAAAAGGAGTCTCCAATATCATTTGATATTGGACGTGGAGTAGGCCACTAGTATACAGATTAGGGGCCTAAGCACGTAAAAATTCTTGGTGTTGGTGTGATTGGTTGTATTATTTAAATTACTTTGTTTTGATCAACTTTAAAGTAAATTAATTAAAAAACATTTTCATATTTTAAAATATATTTTTTAGTAGCTGCTTTTTAGAATTTCAAAACAACATAATAAAAATTATTTTCAAATAAATATAAGCAGATTACTGTCAGAAAAATACAGTGTGTGATATAGCAAACATAATACTTTAAAACGGTAAACTGCATTCCTTAACAGATAGTTTAATTTTCAAATATTGGTCATAGTTTGCTCCACACTTATTCAAACCCCCTCCCCCCTCTAAGTGTGCCTATTTAAATTTCAATGTATTTTAATATATAGCACCTATGTTTTTGTTCCTTATATTTCGTTACTCGAATAATTTGTTTCAAGGAACAACTTAAATTTTCCCTGGATTACAATTTAGAAAATCAATCATAAAATCCTTGACTAAGGTGAAGCTTGACACCACAATAACATAGTGCAGAGACATTAGAGCAGCCGATACTTTTATTGTCATGAAGAGTAAATTGCATAAGACACGTGGTCTAAAAGTTAAAGTTGTTCGAAATAGTTCTCAACAGTATAGATCAAGCTAACATCAATGTATTGAATAAGAGTAGTTAGAAAAAAAATTATCGAGAAAAATAGAGTAATCACTATAAAGTGAGACAAAAAGCTTTCCTTTATATTGTATGGGCAAGAAGTCCTGGGTGGTCATCACGAGCAGAGCATAAAAACTAAAAAACATAACCACAAACGAAAGATTTAGAGAATGACTTGAGAATGTGACCACCTTTTTCTTATCATTAAATTGTCTACACCACAGTCCAAATGTTCTCGGTCAAGGTCTTTATAAGAAATTTATGCTTATTTCAAAAGGCCTAAATGGTACACACAACCTTAGTAGATTTTCAATGACGTTTAGTGTGCTACTGTCATCTCTAGAGTACCATTGTATTACAACAAGTAGTAGACTTTGTTAGATCGTGTGGAAGCTTAGATGGGAAGTTATTGTCTAGGTGATTTCATATCATTCAACTTTTATTTTTTCGTAATTCAACTTTTCTTTTTTTAATATCATTCGTCAATCAAAAAAGGAACTATAAGGGAGTATCTTTATTACGATGAAAGAAATTCAAAAGACTAATGTTACACTTTAAGATCAATCATACAATATGTTATTTTCAAAAACGAACAATAAAGGAGTATCTTTATTATGATGAAAGAAATTCAAAAGACTAATGTTACAATTTAAGATCAATCATACAATATGTTATTTTCAGAGACACAAAATTGATCTAAAAAGTGGGTTAAATAGATCTTTGTAAATTTTTGTATACCTCTTAAAACATGTTTATCAAGTATTTATGCAGTTTAAATTAGTGGAGCGGAATTGATTATTTGGTAAAACCCCTTTCTCTTCTCAAGTAACAAATACACAGTTCTGAATTTAATTTGCTAATAGAAAGATATCTCAAGCAATTATAGCATTTATGGCAGTTACAAGAAATGTAATGAAAGCAGTAAAGAGACAATAAGATATAAAGATTTTTACATTACTAGAATACTGTGCATCTGAAACTGATATTTAGAGATAGACTAAGTCTCGTCTCTAATTTTAGTAATTTGATACGACATAGAAACCAAAATTTTGTTATGTCTCAAAATGTTTTGGAAGAAAACAATTGAGACGGATTCTGAAACCGACAGTGTAATATTTTGAACTTCCGAGATAGTTATAGTCCGAATTTATATACATAAATAAATATTGAATTACATCTTATATATGTTATGAAATTTTCATATATGTTTATTTTTATGTTTCATGGTGGCTATCGTTAACACTCAAAAATTAATCCTCACTTTCAATCACAAACTCAGTATAATAGCAAGTAAGGGTCAAATCCACAGAGAATGATTAATTTATTTTTATGCAATGTAAACTAGATTTGGGGGTTTTGAACTAATTATAATTAACTAAATAAACAAAAGTAAACTAATAAGATTAACTAATAAATTAAAAACTTCAGTTCTTCGGTTCAATCTCACCCTTACAATTAATAGATCAATCTTTCAAAATATATTTTTAACCTTCCATGAAACTAATAACCCTAGGCAACAACAAGCTTTACTACCCGAAATTTTTCATAATTTTAATCTAACAAAACAAGCTCTTCATTAGATTCTAACCATTATACAACCTAGAACAAGCTCTCAAAATTTAATATAATGGAAGCATTAATCACAAAAAAATTAGATTATTCTAAGCAACAATCTCATAAGCTCGGACTGTTTAAGTTACATCATGATAACCATAGCAATAAATAAAAGCTTGACCACAATCATCTATCACTATTCACCACCAATGATTAGGAACAATATCAATTACACGTAATATAGTTCCTAAATCTAGCAATTGATAATAATTTGATCAACTCAACAGGCCAAAATTAAATCAATCAAACACAATATCAAATAAATAATTAAAACAGATTATCATAAATAATTTCATATGAGGAAGAATAAATAATATTATTGAATTGATTAAACCATTAATTATAATCGGGTTTAAAATTCCCTAGAACTGAATAATAAAATAAGCCAAACATAATAAAAATAATGTACAAGAAAAACTTGAGAGAGAGAGCTCCTAATTACCTCTAATAATCTGCTTTAATTATCTCTTCTAATGTAATGTAATGTATTTAAAGAAGTACAATAATAATCCTAAGCTAATGTGGAATTAAAATCTAATTTGGAATCAAATTAATGCTCAAAATCGCGAAATAATCCCGTTTCCAAAATTAACGCTCAGCCAAACACAGCCTTCGCGTCTCAGTTGACCGGTAATGCCCGACTGCTTTTTTATCCTCAGCCCGGACCTCCAAACGACGTCGTCGGACTGCAAATACTCGGCCTTCGCGCATTGGGCGACGCTTTCTAATGCGCACGCCAAACAGCGTCGTCCCCTGTCTCATTTGTTTCCTCTTAAATGCGCGCATTGCGCGGCTGCCTAGATTCCATATTTACAATTCTACCACCAGTGCTGGTTATTTACTACTTTGCCATCAGTCTTTTTTAAAATTTATAGATTTGCCCCTAGGCTTATTTTTCGTACACAATAAAATATAAAATAATTAAAAATAAAAATAATATAAAAATACTAAAAATAATAAAAACACATAAAATTACATAAATTATATAAAATGATCTAAAACACTAAAAATACTTAAAAACTCACAATTAATTAAGCCTAAAAATACCTAATAAATAGGAATAAAATCCTACTTATCATTTCATTTCAAGAATCCAACTTAAACAATTATTAGAAAAATAAAAGTAAAAGTTTTGAAAACCTAAAACTAGGGTTTAAAGAAAACCTAAACCCTAAAGTTCAAACCCTAAATCTTAGAAATATACTATTCATAAATACGCGTATAAATACGAGAATTATATGGATAGAATACAAAAATAATACGATAATAATATGAAAATTGTCGACGCCGGGATTTTCGCCGTCTCGTTTTTTATTATTAAAATGCCCTTTTCCAATTTTAGCCTTTTGAATTAAATGTGGTTTAGAAAAGGGTCGGCTTAGTGTCGACGGGTTTTGAAAGATTGATTTTTTTATGAGCCAATTGACCAGAGTCGCCAGTTGGTATATTTGAAATGGATGTACCAACTCATCCGAATTTATTTTCGTAATCGCTGGCTCATATGTGACTCCGATTAATTGGTCCGCAAACCGAGATTCATAGAGTTCGGGGGCTTGCTTAAGCGAGGGGAAGGTGTTAGGCACCCCCCGACTTCCGTGAAATACGGTTACCGCAATCTTGATATTTTCCTATCCTTTTTAAATCCTAAAATGTGTGATTTGCGTGTGTGTGCGTGCGTGCCTAGATGAATGTTTGTGGTGCGTTTTGCATAAAAGTTCGCTTTTATTTTTATATGGCAAAAGTGTTATCTGGAAAGTGTTTTGGACGTTCTTTGACCCAAATGACGAGGCTTCGCTTTTTATAAGAAAGATTGATTTTAAATTCGAAAACGTTGAGTGGCTTTTTATTAGATGTCATTTTGGAAAACAAACAATTTTAAACTTTTGTCAAATAGGAATCGAGACTACACATTGCCTCCTAACAATTAATATAAATAAAATGAAGGCAACTTCTAGAACTCTTTAACCCTATGCACAAAGTTTAATTAAAACGTTCATTTATTTTACGAAATCATTTTTTGTGACATTTCAAAACCAACTAAAGCCTTTTCATCAATCATGGATTAAAGTTTACCAAAACACTTAACCTTTAAACCTCGTGAATCTAATATCCTAAATTTGCTTGATTTTATAACATCTTCATTATTTGCCTTATTTTGAAAACCATTTTTTCGTGTCGTAAATTAAAACATACATCCCAAAACGTATCGGGGTTATCCATGGGCATGTGAGCCATCCAGAGAACCCCAAACACCCACAATCACATATTTTATTATTATCACGGGGGCCTTAACCCGAACACGACCTTGTGTCGTTTTAAGGCCCAAAAATTTACATATTTACATAAAGGTGCATCGCGATCGTTACATACGTAAAAGCTAGAAAATAAACTAAAGGGATATCATCGGGAGGTTAGGAGGAGATTCTATCCGCAATAAATCCTCTCTAACCGTCCCTAATCCATAGATCCCAAAACAAATATCAACTACATTGGATCTAACTTTCAAATACACTAAAACAAACTATTTAAATAGCAATGCACAAAATATTTTCGGATCCACAGAAGATCCACCCAACAAACACAATAAGAACAAAATAAAAACTAGATCTACAAGATTTGATATATCAAACACCACGACGCTATGAAAACTCGGATTTTTTACATTCCAAATGATGAAATAGATGATTCAACACTTGGAAACCAAAATAGGATACAAAGATTGTACAAAGGATGAAGAAATCTCACTCTTTGGAACAAACCCGTGGGTTTCTCTCTCTAAAATCTCGTTTCTCTCTCTACATTTCCGCCATTTTCTTCTTCTCCCGCGAGCTCTCTCTCTCTAAAAATCTATTTCTCTCTCTCTTTTTTCTCTCGGACGCAGATCTGGACGCTTAATAGAGTTCCGAAGGCAGCCGCAGGTGCAACTGCGGCTGGCCGCAGGTGCATCTGCGGCTGACTTCGCTGGCCGCCCGCGCCGAACCTCGGCTGTCGTGTGCCGTCCTCGAGCCGCGAACCTGCCCCTTTGTCGGTGGCCGCAGGTGCATCCGCGGCAGTCCGGCTTGCTTTTCTCGATTTCCGTGCCGCGCGGTCTTAATTCGCCAATTTCTGCGGTATTATTTCGGAAGGCTGTATTTTTACGATCCGGAAATCCCTGGGAAACGTGCCATATTGTTCTGGGAGGCTAGTTCGGAGGGTTGCGACTTGATGTAGCTTTTGACAATTGTGCCTGTCTTTCAGGGGGCGCTGCCCCCTACCCCCCCGCCAGCTCACCGGCGAGCTGGGCAGCCGCTCGCTCACCGGGGAGCGAGACCCCCGAACATTGTAAGCGGAGTGGCCATTAGTCGTCTTTTGTGATCAGCTCCGGTTTTTCTAGATCAAATGTTTGCCTTGCCTTAAGTGACCGGATGCTCGTTGTCCGTTGTGGCGGCTTTGACCGTAAGTCGTTGGGGTGGCTTTGTGTTGGGGTCCACCTTCCTTTTCGCATGTCGGCTCAAGTGACGATTTTGCCCTCCTGCCAGGGTTAGTAGAGAAGTGCAAAATCTGGGTGTCTACAAAAATTATACGATATAAATACAAAAAAGTCAATTATGAAGAGTAATAGTCAATTATGGTAACTAATGTACTTAATCTAAATTAAGACTAAACTAATACATTTAATTAAAATAAAGCCTAATCTAAGTAAAATTAATTGGTAACTTAAAAAACTAATTAACCAAACAAATTGCTAGCTTATTTAGTGACCAAAATAACCTTGAAATAAAAAATGGAAATGACCCTAAATTGCCCTAGGATATTCGGCCACTTTGGAAGCAAGGGAGCTTGCTTCACAAGCTCAATTTAAGTGTACGAAGGAAGCTTTGTTAAAGCTTACAAGAGAAGCTTGGATGAAGCTTACTAAGGAAGCTATGTTATGTCTTAATGACCAAAAAACCTTAGTTTTGAAATCCATATAAATACAAGCATAAGCCTTAATAAATTTCCATCATATTTCAAAGCTAATTTTAAGCATTCAAGTTGTAATGACCCCGAAATTCGACAAATCTTATTACCTTAACTTTTATATTTATTATACATTATCTTCCTAACGTCCAAATTTCGGTTCGTTAATAAATCTTTAATCACATTGCTTAATCCGTTAATTGACTTTATATCATGAATTACCAAATTTTTCGAAACAATTTTTTCCCCTAATCATTATATTAAAATATGTTGGCATTTAAAATCTTTACATCTCGATCCTAGTCCTTGGATCGCAACTTTTATATTTTCTTTCTGTTACAAGTATCGTAAAGCTCAACATTCAAAATTTAATATTGTTTATATCCACACAAATATTCTTTGTTTCATAATTCATAATTAGATATATAATACTATCTATCGTAACAACTATCTTGAATAATTACAGTACACAATTTAACTCTACTCGTTCTGTCCGGACCCAATTTATATGCATATACAACACATCAATGTAAACTTCGCCAATTTACCCACATTGAATTATGAAATTGAAAATATAATAATTACGTTCACAACCTTCTAGGGTAATCCATCTCTAACACAATCCGATATTCCTGAAATTTGTTTCTTTACCTACAAAAGTTTATATTACGCAAGAATGAGCGCTAGGGCTCAGCAAGTTCGATAGTTCACACCTTTCATGCTTCACGTAGTACATAACATATCGTGCTCTGTATGTGCCATATATCATGTATTGTGCTTCTACCAAAGAAATATATAGCACGTGCATCACATCTAACTCTAATTAACAATTACCTAAAGAAAATATTGAACAACTTCACATGTAGTTACATATTTGCACCGAAGGCACATAGCAGTCATATTAACAATGAATCACATAACACATAATTTTATATGCATTTGAACAAAAGTTAATATATACTAACAGATAAACAATTAACATCAGGTACTGAAGAACTTGCCTCGAGTATCACAATGTTCCGGCTTAACTTGTAATTACTAACTTAAGTCACTCCAGCTTTTTTGTATCTAAAGCTTTTATTCAAAATTCATAATTCATATTTCAATGATATCTAAATACTAATTACCAATATCATACTATAAAAGTATAAACAAATTTTCTTGGTCAATTCTCGACCCTCGCGTAAAAAAACTGTTATGCTTTATTTATTAGCTAGTCAATATGCGACCTATAATATTCCGACATCTCATGAGTCTACTATACCTTCTAAAGTCTCTAGAATATTATTTTAGATTTTTCAACCAAATTTTCATAATTTATGGATTATCCGACAAATTTCTATAATTATATATATATAAACTATTATTTAATAGCCTTTAAAATATAAATAATCACTCAACATACTTTTGTATCCCCCAAACACCATCAATATTTATCTTATATTATTATAAAAAAATTCACCAAGTTTCGTAATTTTTCAACATTCATAGAATTTTCCATGAATTTTCACTTATTTATACATGAACTTTAAATAGCCATAAAATACAATAAATACCCATGCTCCACAATAATTCACCAAAATTTTTACAAAAATAAGACATAATATTATAATATTTCTGTCCAGAAATGATTTTAGCACAAAATATTTTTAATAATTAAATTTTAATTTTTAATTCAATGAAACTTCCGAAATTCACAGTAATTAGCACGTTTATCCGAAAATTGTGAATCTTAAGTCCATTCCACACGAAATTTAATTATATATAACTTTGTAGAAGAAAAAAATTACAAATTCTGCACCAAAATGTACAGGATTTGGACAGATCACATTTCACTGCGCTAAATCTTCCGAAATTCATAGAAATTAGCTCGTTTATCAGAAAATTACGTATTTTAAGTCCATTCCACACAAAATTTAATTCTCTACAACTTTGTAGAAGGGAACAATTTCAAATTCTGTACCAAAATGGACATAATTTCCCCTGTTCGGGACTACTCAATCTAAAATTCAAATTTTCATATTTTTGATCCAATTTTTCCACGATAATTACTCTAAACATCATATAATCTACATATATACCCCCAAAAATGATAAGCATCAATTATCTTAAGTATTTACTAATTTTACACAAAATAATAAATTAATTTCACAATGCATAAAAATGAACAATAAAAATAAAATTTATACCTTTGTAATGCTTGAAAATCCTTCCATAAGCCTTGACATCCTCTTAAATTGCCCGAAATAATTTTTTTAAGAAATTCTTCTTTTTTTTTCTTCCTTAGTGGTGGTTCGGGTGGTTGAGGATGGTGGTGGGAGGAAGAAAAATGGAAGATGAGATGGTTTTGTGTTTGTGTTTTCTATCTTTTCTTTTTTATTTTATTTTATGCACATGCCTCCTTTTAATAACCAAAAGTAATTAACCATTTTGGAAACAAGTAAAGAGTCCACCGCCTCTCTCTCAATCCGGATAAGCAACCAAAACATGCATAATTAAATATTTTCAATACATTACGTAGTTATTTCGTGTAATAAATATTTTATATAATGTATATAAAATATTTATTTTAATTCACTAAAAATCATAAATTGATTTATAAATAATATTTAGACATTTTCCAGATACTTTACTTGATAAATTTAGTACACGCATAATGACATGCATGTAATTATATGAGATATATTATACCTCCAAAATTAATAAAATAACACATACAACTTATAAAAATTAATTTTCATACTTTTTCACTTCGTTACATGGACAACATGTTTAATTAACATGCTTACGTTTCTAAAATATTGTTTCCCATAAAATTGAGAATAATTCCATTTTACCTAAAACATAATATAGTAAATTACAACGAACATCTTTTCCATTTATTTTCTATTTTCTTTATTATTCATTACCTTTTATATAATTTATACAAAAAAATATTGTACAATTTATAAAAAAATTCTTCCATCCTCATTTAATTTAATCCTCTTATATAAATTATATAATTATTCTTATATAATTTATATAATTACTTTTTCTTCTTAACTAATTTTCAAACTTCCTCCATAATTATTGATTAATTCTATAATCAATAATTATAATCTTACTAACTCTCTCATTAGCTTTTCCTTAAAATTTGGATTAATTTAATTATTAATCCCTTTATCTCCATAATAAATAAAAATTTATCAATATAACAAATGCACACACACACACACACACACACACACACACGTGTGTGTGTGTGTGTGTGTGTGTGTGTGTGTGTGTGTGTGTGTGTGTGTGTGTACATATCCACTTCATATACCTCACATTACCACGTAACACCATTTACATAACAATTTATGTATCTCCACAACTATTTTAAATATCAACAATTTGATTGTACAATTACATGAAATTTCTCTTATTCTTCATAAATTATTTTTAAACAATTTATTTATTTTTCAATTATGTTAATTCAACACAATTATCACCTTCTCCGTACAGATTTAATTTACCAATTAACTCTCATCACACACCTTCAATTACATAAAATCATAAATAGTTTAAACAACCTTGATAATTTTATCAATTAAATTTTTATTTAATATTATCAAAGTAATTCCGAAAATTTGGGTCCTCACACAAGTTATAATCAAAGTTTTATATTGAGAGAGTTTGTGAGTTTAATAGTTGAAGCCTTGCAAAAATATTGTCAAGCTAGCATTTCAAAAAGTACATCTCTAGTTTTTATTCTTTTCAATTTATAGTTAGTTAATTCAAGCAAAATAATAGTAATTATAATGTTTAAATTTCTTCATGTATGTGACGCCCCCAAATCTAGGCTCACACAGCCCAAACTTGAGTCGTCAAAAGACTACAACAAAATTATTACAACAAAGCACATCGTACAACAATACAGTGTATAAAAATACACAACTAAGTCTTCACTATTATTGCCACACTATTTTACAACACGTGAAGACTAGGACAGCTATTCCTCGGACTCTCACTCCATCCCCCGGCTAGACCCCGTTACATTCTCATCTCCTGTTGAAAACAATGGAACAAAAGAAAGGGTGAGCTCAAATAGCCCAGTAAGAAATATCATGACTAAGATAATGACGAATAAATTATCATTAGCCTTCAACAGTTGAGTTCTTGATAGAATACAATAGACTACAAGGTTTATATCAAAAACTGTAGTTAAATTCTTAAACAATGTTCAGATCAATAATAGCAGCGGAATGAGCAATCTATTAGAAGAATAATGCAGACTATAATGTCCACTCGCTTCTCTTTTTAGTAAAAATATCATCAACTTTTATCATCTGAAATACCATTAGTTAAAATAATACAACTTCACAGTTCCTGGACATAATTATGCAGATCAACAGTTCATCTTTGCACTATGGGCCAAAGACATTCAATATAACACCAACGGTCATGATTATACCAGATTCAGCCTTTGGTCATAATCATACCAATCAACAGTTCATCTTTGCACTACGGGCCAAAGACATTCAATATAACACCAACGGTCATGATTATACCAGATTCAGCATTTGGTCATAATCATACCAATCAACAGTTCATCTTTGCACTACGGGCCAAAGAGAACATTAACCACGTGCCATAAAAGACACCGAACAGATGTATCGCCTTTAACCTAGTATATCGCCTTTAACCTATCATCTGTTCAACAATTATATCACATCTGTGCCCCCGACCACAGATATTCACAACAACTTGATTCTTGATGATTAATACAAATAACAGTGATACAAATGATGAACAGAAGAACAGGATAAACAACAAGTATCGGAAGTTTACTTTGTGCAGATTCAAATAATGTCCAAATTGCCAACATGATGTGAAGTGAAATTTAAAATGATATTCAAGCTCCACAATTCAGAATAACGATTACAGTTCAATAGGAATGTTTAAAAAAAATAGGAAGGTTCAGTTGAAATAATGAAATTCAACTATTATGGAACATATAATATTTTCAGGAATTATAGAAGCAATAGTTCCATAATAAGTTTCGATTTAGGTGTATGAAAGAAAATAATATGCCTTACCGTAGCAGGTTTGATTAACAAAAGGTGAAGGGAATTAATATCCCTTACCATAGTAAGTTTAAATAATAGAAGATGAAAAAGATGGTATCCCTTATGGGTATAAAGGAAAATGATATCACTTACGAATATGGAATAAAAGTGTCATGTGATAATTCGTGTAGACAAATTATTTCCACACGAGACAATTAAAAAGGGTTATTCACCAACAGGCGGTAATCCGCGCCGTAAGATTATTCCCATCAATTTGAATACGAATAGTTATTCACCAAACAGGCGATAATCCGCGCCGTAAGGTTATTCCCATCAATTTGAATACGAAGAGTTATTCACCAAACAGGCGATAATCCGCACCGTAAGGTTATTCTCAAAGATTAATAAGGAATGAATACAAAAGGTTATTCACCAACAGGCGGTAAACCGCGCCGTAAGGTTATTCCCACAATTTAATACATGGAAATAAATGGCACAAGAAAGAAACGATATTATTTTTGAGAATCAAAGAATGATAATCCCTTCAAGTAAGAAAAAAAATAATATCAATTTATGATGATGAAAAGAATGATACCCCTTACCGTAGTAAGTTTCAATAATAGAATATGAAAGAAAATGATATTCCTTACCGTAGTAAGTTTAAGAGTATGAAAGAAAATGACATCCCTTACCGTAGTAAGTTTAAGAGTGTGAAAAGAATGATACCCCTTATCGTAGTAAGTTTCAATAATAGAATATGAAAGAAAATGATATTCCTTACCACAGTAAATTTAAGAGTGTGAAAAGAATAATATTCCTTACCGCAATAAATTTAAGAGTGTGAAAAGAATAATATTCCTTACCACAGTAAATTTAAGAGTTTGAAATGAATGGTAATCCTTACTACAGTAAATTTAATAGTTTGAAATGAATGGTATTCCTTACCGTAGTAAGTTTAAGAGTATGAAAGAAAATGAAATTCCTTACCTCAGTAAGTTTAAGAGTGTGAAAAGAATGATACCCCTTACCGTAGTAAGTTTCAATAATAGAATATGAAAGAAAATGATATTCCTTACCTTAACACGTGACTGGATATTGATTTAAATGAGGTTGATCAACTTGAAAATTTTCTGCACTCCTTTTGGCTTTCAAACACTCAAAATAACCTTACTATTCTCAGAGAAAACTCATAAAATTCTTATAGAAAAATTTTATGTTTTAGGTGTGATTTTTCTATTTAGCTGAACAAGCTATTTATAGGAGAAAATAAGGCACTATACGTGGTAGGTGAACAGAAAAAAAATTCAGCAGAGGCTGCTGCGCAGCCTCCACCAACCCATTCCCAGCAAACACATTTCTCACATTTCGTGTGGGCCCCATGTAACGACCCCGAAATTCGACCCACTTTGTTATCTTAATTTTCATATTTATGAAACATTATCTTTCTTACGTCCAAATTTCGGTTCGTTAATATATCTTTAACCACCTTAACTGATCCATTATCTGATTTTAAAATCATCAATTACCGAATTTTTCGGTATAAATTTTTCTTTCTTTTTCTTTTCTCAATCATTGTATTAAAACGTTTGGATATTTAAAATCCTTACATTCCGACCCTAGTCCCATGGATCGCAACCTTTACTTATTCTTTCTATCATAATGCTCAACATTTAAAATTTTAATGTTGATTATATCCATTCAATATTCCTTGTTTCATGATTCATAATTAAATCATTGCATAATTCTCTATCGTAACCATCATCTTGAACAATCACAGTTCACAATTTAACATTATTCGTTCTATCAGGATCCAACATATATGTACATGTAAAACATCAATATAACTTTGACAAATTATCCACGTTGGATCATAATATAAACGCTTAATAATAACGTTCACAACCTTTTAGGAAAAACCCGTCATAATCCGATATTTCTTGAATTTCATTTCTTTCCTGCAAAAATATTTATTAAGCAAGTAATGAGCACAACGGCTCAGCAAGCTCAACAGTTTATGCATCACATAACACATACCTTATCATACTTGGTGTGTGCCATACATCACGTGTTGTGCTTCTACTTGAGCAATATATCTCGTACATATTCATATCGTTGCACAAAATACATATTGTGGTCATATTAATCACGTATCACGTAACACATAATTTGTATGCAGTTAAAACAATAATTACATACCATAACATTCTAACATTTAACATAAAAGGGACTGAAGAACTTGCCTGGCGTCCAGTTATTTAAATTGTTAGCTCAAACCCTTAACTCGATCAACCTATGATCATAAAATAATCAAATAATAATTATTTATCTCTTTATGATATTCATTTACTTAATTAATATCATCTCTGGGCCAATTATTAATTTATATGGTTAATTATATTAACCTCGTTCCTTAATATATTCATTCAACTTAATATCTAATATATTCAATACGGACAACCCAGCTTATCGGATAAATTTTAGCATATTCGGTTGTCCAGATTTTCATTTAATCATTTTCTACCCTTTAAACTTAATGGATTAATATTTAAATATTAATCCTCAATATTTAATATTTTTACAAAAATATTAAATTATATGCCCAAACATCATTTCTGTATTTCTAATATTTTTCTATAATTTTCTATAATTTTTAAACAATTTTTAAACATTTATTTCAATTAAAAATCATTTCTGGGGGCATTTTGGTAATTTCCGCTGCTTTAGGGATACATCCGGAATTTTCCGGAAAGGCTGGGGGCTTATCCGTAATTTTAGTAACGTTAGGGACAAATCCGGAATTTTCCGGAAAGTTCAGGGGCAATTATGTAATTTCCGTGCCTCTAGGGACACGGTTGGTATTTCAGGAAAAGAAGAAGGGCACGGTTGTAATTTTACAGGGTCAGGGGACACGGTCGGTATTAACTGAAAAGACCAAGGGCACGCTGGTAATTTCCAGCCGTGCCGGTCGTCCGCGCAACGCGCGGCGACTGTTTCTGCCGACGCCCAAAAACGACGTCGTTCGACACTGTTCCAGAAATTTCGCCGCGCCATGCGCGGCTCCCCCTTCCGCCTGCCAAAAACGACGTCGTTTTTGGCCCCGGCTTTGCAAAATTGGCCGCGCGCAATGCGCGGCCCTTCTTTTCTTCTTCAACCAGCTTTTCGCGGAACACAGTATACCAACTTGTCAATATTTTCCTAATTTTTTTCTCCAAATTTACACAACATAAAGCATCCAAAAATCATAAAAATTCATAACTATGCATACAAAAATTATTTAGAATAATTATTCTTATTATTTACAATTTTCCAACAATTTTTAATTTATTATCAATAATACACAAAATAACTAAATAAATTAATTTATACCTTCTTTGGCTCCAAAAATCTTTCCTTTGTTGGGACAAATCTCCTCTTTTCTTGGTCGGCTATGGTGGTCCGACGGCTTGGTGGTTGGTGGCTTACGGTGGTGCAACATGGAGAGAGAGAGAGAGTTTTATTTGTTGCCTTTTTCTTTTCTTTCTTCCTTACCTTATATAAGGCTTGCATGTAATTAAAAATTATAGCACACCACCGACTTAGACCAATTCAGCTAACTCTCTCGAATGTTCCGATAGCATGCAATTTAATTATTTAAATACATTACGTAATTGTTACGTGTAATAAATATTTTATATAACAAATAAAAATATTTATTTTAATTTACTAAAAACCATAATATGATTTATCAATAATATTTAAACCCTTTTTGGGTACTTTCTTGACAAATTTTGCACATGCATAACGCCATGCATGTAATTATATGAGGTAATTAATACCTCCAAAATTCATAAAATAATTCATATAACATATAAAAATTATTTTTCATAATTTTTCACTTCGTTACTTGCACAACATGTTACATTAATATGTTCCCGTTTCTGAAATATTATTCTTCATAAACGTCATAATAATTTAATTATGCATAAACATAATTTTTACTGAATTTAAAACATTCCTTTTTCCTTAATTAATTTAATTTCTTTAGTATTCACATTACTTTTCCTTATATAAATTATATAATTCATTATTATATAATTTATATAATTACTTTATCCTTATTCATTTCATACAAAATATAATTTATAAAATTTTCTTCCATCCTTATTCAATTTAATCACCTTATATAAATTATATAATTATTCTTATATAATTTATATAATTATTAATTTCTTCATATTTCACTTTAATTTCCTTATATAAATTATATAATTTATTATTATATAATTTATATAATTACATTTTTCTCTCAATTAAATTCTAAATTTCTTCCATAATTCTTGGTAAAATCTAAAATTCATAATCACAATTTCACTAATTTCCTCATTACCTCTTTATTCAAACTTGGATTAATTTAATTATTAATCCCTTAATTGCCAACATTAATAACATTCATAATTATCAATTAAACATAACACACATATATATACAAATGTATATATATATATATATATATATATACATATTTAATTCATGCATTTCCCTTTATCACATAACCTCATTTAAAATCATACTTTCTGTATTTTCACAATATTTCAATTGTACAACTTATTATATCCTTACCTGACATTCTTTTATTCCTCATAAATTATTTTTTTAAATAATTTATTTACATTTCAATTATTTTAATTTCACATAATTCATCACCATCTCTGTACAAATTTAATTTACTAATTAAATCTCATCACGTACCTTAAATCACATAATATAATAATTAATTTAACAATCTTGATAATTTTATCAATTAAATTCTAATTTATATTATTAAAGAAATCCTGAAAATTCGGATCCTCACATTCTTCCCTCCTTAACAGGATTCCGTCCTCGGAATCATAATTGCTGTAATATTCATACGTATTTTATTTATAGTGCCTTGCAATATCTTTATCTTGATGAATAACAACTAATTCCATAATAATCATATTTTACCTTTTTAATATCAATAACTTACAGGAATAACACCATAATGGTCATAACTGTCATAATATTCAATTCTTAACTCAATTCACAATTTCCTTGATTTCTCATTCTTTAAAAATTTCCTTTCTTTAATCATATTTACTCTTACTCAATCCACTTATTTCATACCCTTTATTGCACATCCTTTATACTTTGCACATTCATTCTCCTTCTCTTAATTCATATAAATCTTTTACACATTACCTAAATCATTCCTTAATACCTTCCATCAATCAACACTAGGTTCTAAACGTTAACCTTTACTTAATTTTTATCATAATCTTTATTTGGAATTATTTTTAAAATCCTGGGTGTCACATTCACCCCTCCTTCATAAAATTTCGTCCTCGAAATTTCTATGTATTAATATCTCATTCATTTGTAACCATTACAATTTCTTTTGCATTCATTCCATATATCTTTCTTTCATTCCTTTCTCACAGTCATTGCACATTGCAATTTTCTATTTCATCACATTTCATAATTTCTTTATTTCACAATTATTACTTTCATTATCACTCACAATTAAAGAATACTACCCCATCCTACCATCCAATCTTCATAAGAGTAGAGGAATTCAAAATTTTTATTTTGGAAACTTTCATGCTTTGCTGAATGAACATTTATCCCGGTTAACAGTACTTCACTCCCAGAGTACCTCATACTGCAACCCATAATGAATTTTCATAATATTCTGAACATGATCCCGATTTACAGTACTTCGCTCCCCGAGTACCTCATACTGCAAATCCTGACAGTGGATCAGTCTGTCATTAAATGATGGATGTTTCACCATACTATGTCTTTCTATGTCAGGTGATCATTCGATCAACCTGCAATATTCTTAATCTCTTTGTTCATCTCAGCCTTAGAATTCATTCAAAAGTAATTTGATTTGGTGTAACTTTCAAAGAATATAAATTCAATGCATTTCAAAATTCGTCTAGCTGAATCAATAACTCAGACTTCTATTTCTTCAACGCTTGTCTAGCCAGATCAATTAGCATAGACTTACTTTTAACAATTTATAACTCGCAGAAATTTTTAAAACATTCATCATGTCAAAACTTTTCAAAATATCAAGCCGAGTCAAATGGCATTGACTTATAGTTCTGACATATCTTCATAAATCAAAATCATTTATGACTTCATGTTACCGCGTCATTTTGACAGCCCGTTGAGAATTCCGTCGTTAATAATTCCTACACCATAAACCATACTTTATGGTGTTGAATCATCTTATAACGAAATAGTACCGCACCGTCTCAACAACACGTTGAGCATTCCGTCATTCATCACATCTGCACCGGGCTAAAAGGTGCGTGGATGATTCTTTTGAAACACATTTTGATGTAAAAATATTTTTGTCTAGCCGAAACAAATAGCATAGACACTTTTTGAATCGCTTAAAAATTTCATTTATATTTTTCAAAGCACACACGTGCCAAATCAACTTGAGGCCAAAATTTTCGAAATCTAGCAAAGCTAGAAGAGTGGGAATATCCTAAATTCCCTAACATTTAACTTCAATTTCTTTACTTAAATATTTAATTTATTGCTAGGACTATTTTCATTTATCATATTAAAATTTCTAACTACTCCAACTTTCTATAGCCCCCGTATAGTTCATCAAACTTGCCACACATTATGAGTCCAGGAACTTACCACAATAATATGAGTTTAAAAGCTTGTCCTAGCAATATGTAGTCTGAGAACAAATCAAAGACTATCCATATGCTGAGGGGCTCAAAACGTACCATATGATTATAAGTCATGGACTTACCATATGCATGAGTTTTAAGAACTCGTGCCTAACTTAATATTATTTACCTATCAGAAACTCTTAGCGCGACTCTAACATTTCAATGATTATCACATAGTAACTAAGTAAACACAAATCCCCCGCCCATACAAAGGATTGTGCAACTCAGTCACCACATGAGTCCTCAATTGAAATTTCGTTCCCAAGTTTTCTACCCCCTTATCATGACCTTTCTGTCATTCATGTCTCATCATTCTCTGAATTCTTCTTGTACTATTTCATAGTACCATATCTCTTTATAGCATCAAGCTATACCTTGTTGACCATTAACAAGTCTTTCTATTATTTCACACTCTCACTTGATCCCATCATGACCTTGCTTTACAACCTACTTCTTACTCGCTTCCCTTATCTCGTGATCGTATTATAGTACGATCCTCTCATTGTTCCTGATCATATTATTATGATCTCTTCCTATACATTTTGGATTACCTTGTCATCTTTATTGCTTGAATCAGGTGTCCCTTGATTTTCTTTGAGATTCATCTTTGAATCATTTCAAATATTCTTTCAAGTATGTTCTTAATTGAACTTATAATTTTCTTAATTCATTACCTTCATTCCGATCTTTCTTAACATCTTTATTTCTTCCTTATAACCTTCTATCTTTCATATTTCCTTTACTTTAGCCAATATATGAGATCTGCATTTCTTAACTTACATCTTTCTATTTTAATCCCCCATGTTCATCAAACTTATCACGTATTTAGACTCAGGAACTTACCATAATCATATGGTTGAGGAGCTTGTCCTAGTCAGGCTATAGTCGCCCATTCGCTAAAGGGGCTCCACCATATAATCATGAGTCACGAGTTTACCATACGCTTGAGTTTTCAGAACACTCAACTAATCGTACTCTTGCTTACTTTAAGTTATAACCTAAGGTATCATTTACCTAAGGTTTATAACCTCTAGCTCTGATACCAACTGTAACGACCCCGAAATTCGACCCACTTTGTTATCTTAATTTTCATATTTATGAAACATTATCTTTCTTACGTCCAAATTTCGGTTCGTTAATATATCTTTAACCACCTTAACTGATCCATTATCTGATTTTAAAATCATCAATTACCGAATTTTTCGGTATAAATTTTTCTTTCTTTTTCTTTTCTCAATCATTGTATTAAAACGTTTGGATATTTAAAATCTTTACATTCCGACCCTAGTCCCATGGATCGCAACCTTTACTTATTCTTTCTATCATAATGCTCAACATTTAAAATTTTAATGTTGATTATATCCATTCAATATTCCTTGTTTCATGATTCATAATTAAATCATTGCATAATTCTCTATCGTAACCATCATCTTGAACAATCACAGTTCACAATTTAACATTATTCGTTCTATCAGGATCCAACATATATGTACATGTAAAACATCAATATAACTTTGACAAATTATCCACGTTGGATCATAATATAAACGTTTAATAATAACGTTCACAACCTTTTAGGAAAAACCCGTCATAATCCGATATTTCTTGAATTTCATTTCTTTCCTGCAAAAATATTTATTAAGCAAGTAATGAGCACAACGGCTCAGCAAGCTCAACAGTTTATGCATCACATAACACATACCTTATCATACTTGGTGTGTGCCATACATCACGTGTTGTGCTTCTACTTGAGCAATATATCTCGTACATATTCATATCGTTGCACAAAATACATATTGTGGTCATATTAATCACGTATCACGTAACACATAATTTGTATGCAGTTAAAACAATAATTACATACCATAACATTCTAACATTTAACATAAAAGGGACTGAAGAACTTGCCTGGCGTCCAGTTATTTAAATTGTTAGCTCAAACCCTTAACTCGATCAACCTATGATCATAAAATAATCAAATAATAATTATTTATCTCTTTATGATATTCATTTACTTAATTAATATCATCTCTGGGCCAATTATTAATTTATATGGTTAATTATATTAACCTCGTTCCTTAATATATTCATTCAACTTAATATCTAATATATTCAATACGGACAACCCAGCTTATCGGATAAATTTTAGCATATTCGGTTGTCCAGATTTTCATTTAATCATTTTCTACCCTTTAAACTTAATGGATTAATATTTAAATATTAATCCTCAATATTTAATATTTTTACAAAAATATTAAATTATATGCCCAAACATCATTTCTGTATTTCTAATATTTTTCTATAATTTTCTATAATTTTTAAACAATTTTTAAACATTTATTTCAATTAAAAATCATTTCTGGGGGCATTTTGGTAATTTCCGCTGCTTTAGGGATACATCCGGAATTTTCCGGAAAGGCTGGGGGCTTATCCGTAATTTTAGTAACGTTAGGGACAAATCCGGAATTTTCCGGAAAGTTCAGGGGCAATTATGTAATTTCCGTGCCTCTAGGGACACGGTTGGTATTTCAGGAAAAGAAGAAGGGCACGGTTGTAATTTTACAGGGTCAGGGGACACGGTCGGTATTAACTGAAAAGACCAAGGGCACGCTGGTAATTTCCAGCCGTGCCGGTCGTCCGCGCAACGCGCGGCGACTGTTTCTGCCGACGCCCAAAAACGACGTCGTTCGACACTGTTCCAGAAATTTCGCCGCGCCATGCGCGGCTCCCCCTTCCGCCTGCCAAAAACGACGTCGTTTTTGGCCCCGGCTTTGCAAAATTGGCCGCGCGCAATGCGCGGCCCTTCTTTTCTTCTTCAACCAGCTTTTCGCGGAACACAGTATACCAACTTGTCAATATTTTCCTAATTTTTTTCTCCAAATTTACACAACATAAAGCATCCAAAAATCATAAAAATTCATAACTATGCATACAAAAATTATTTAGAATAATTATTCTTATTATTTACAATTTTCCAACAATTTTTAATTTATTATCAATAATACACAAAATAACTAAATAAATTAATTTATACCTTCTTTGGCTCCAAAAATCTTTCCTTTGTTGGGACAAATCTCCTCTTTTCTTGGTCGGCTATGGTGGTCCGACGGCTTGGTGGTTGGTGGCTTACGGTGGTGCAACATGGAGAGAGAGAGAGAGTTTTATTTGTTGCCTTTTTCTTTTCTTTCTTCCTTACCTTATATAAGGCTTGCATGTAATTAAAAATTATAGCACACCACCGACTTAGACCAATTCAGCTAACTCTCTCGAATGTTCCGATAGCATGCAATTTAATTATTTAAATACATTACGTAATTGTTACGTGTAATAAATATTTTATATAACAAATAAAAATATTTATTTTAATTTACTAAAAACCATAATATGATTTATCAATAATATTTAAACCCTTTTTGGGTACTTTCTTGACAAATTTTGCACATGCATAACGCCATGCATGTAATTATATGAGGTAATTAATACCTCCAAAATTCATAAAATAATTCATATAACATATAAAAATTATTTTTCATAATTTTTCACTTCGTTACTTGCACAACATGTTACATTAATATGTTCCCGTTTCTGAAATATTATTCTTCATAAACGTCATAATAATTTAATTATGCATAAACATAATTTTTACTGAATTTAAAACATTCCTTTTTCCTTAATTAATTTAATTTCTTTAGTATTCACATTACTTTTCCTTATATAAATTATATAATTCATTATTATATAATTTATATAATTACTTTATCCTTATTCATTTCATACAAAATATAATTTATAAAATTTTCTTCCATCCTTATTCAATTTAATCACCTTATATAAATTATATAATTATTCTTATATAATTTATATAATTATTAATTTCTTCATATTTCACTTTAATTTCCTTATATAAATTATATAATTTATTATTATATAATTTATATAATTACATTTTTCTCTCAATTAAATTCTAAATTTCTTCCATAATTCTTGGTAAAATCTAAAATTCATAATCACAATTTCACTAATTTCCTCATTACCTCTTTATTCAAACTTGGATTAATTTAATTATTAATCCCTTAATTGCCAACATTAATAACATTCATAATTATCAATTAAACATAACACACATATATATACAAATGTATATATATATATATATATATATATACATATTTAATTCATGCATTTCCCTTTATCACATAACCTCATTTAAAATCATACTTTCTGTATTTTCACAATATTTCAATTGTACAACTTATTATATCCTTACCTGACATTCTTTTATTCCTCATAAATTATTTTTTTAAATAATTTATTTACATTTCAATTATTTTAATTTCACATAATTCATCACCATCTCTGTACAAATTTAATTTACTAATTAAATCTCATCACGTACCTTAAATCACATAATATAATAATTAATTTAACAATCTTGATAATTTTATCAATTAAATTCTACTTTATATTATTAAAGAAATCCTGAAAATTCGGATCCTCACACCCCACAGTGGGTCCCACATGTTTCTTACTATTCACGTCACTATTCACGTTACTATTTCAAATAGTAAAATTAATTATTTTATTTATTTATTTATTTATTTATTGTTCCTGTGAGTCCAACATATAAAATAATGTTACCATAATAATGTAAGAAACACGTTACATATTTTTATTAATTTAATAATATAAATTACAGTATATTTGCTACTGTGACAATTATTAGATTCAATAATTTTAAACTACAGTGCACCAACAATTATTGACTCGATGATATGAAATACAGTGTAATGACAATTATTGAATCAATAATGCAAAATACTGTGTAGCAACAATAATTGAATTGATAATATAAAATATTATGCAGTGACAATTATTGATGAAATGATGCGTAACAGTTACGGTGTCAATAATATGAGACACTGTGCAATACCGTGTGCTACTGTAGAATACCGTGTGCCACAATAAAATACCATAAATTACCGTATGCTACTATTCTTTTATCACCGGTATTTTAACAGTTAACACCGTTGACTATTTTTATTTAAAAAGGTTACTTCTGTCGTTTTCTATATCCGACAATTATTCCGTTGTGGGCTCCACCAATAATTAGTTATTTCGGCGCCGTCGTACGACCCGAATATTCCCCGACAAAACGAATATTCCCCGACAAAAAGAATATTGTCCGACAAAATAAAATTTACACATAACATCCTTAACTTTCAATTTTGTCAATTTAACCATTTACTGTTTTAGGAAAAATATATATGAAGAAAAATTAAATTTTGTATTTCATAAATTCGGGGTCTTACAACCTCCCCTCCTTATGAAATTTCGTCCCCGAAATTGACGTACCTGACATTTCGAAGAGGTATGGATACCTAGACTTCATCTCAGATTCTAGCTCCCAGGTCATTTCCTCAATATCTTGGTTCCTCCATAAAACCTTAACTTGAGGTATAACCTTTGAGCGTAAGATCTGCTCCTTCTTATCTAGGATCTTAACAGGTACCGCCTCATACGTTAAATCTTCTGCTATAACGTCTGGTTCTAACTCAATGACGTGGTTTGGGTCCTTCACATATTTACGTAACATAGATATGTGAAAAACATTATGGATGCGAGACATACTTGGTGGTAGGGCTAGTCTGTAGGCTACGGATCCTACTCGATCGAGGATTTCAAATGGGCCAATAAATCGAGGGTTGAGCTTTCCTCTCTTTCCGAATCTCGTAACTCCTTTCCATGGAGAAACACGTAAGAATACATGATCTCCGACGTTGAATCTCTCATCTCTCCGATGAAGATCGGCATAACTCTTTTGTCGTTCTTGTGCTGTCTGTATTCGTTGTCGGATCATTTGGATCTTTTCGGTCGTCAAGCGTACCAACTCGGGTCCCAACAGTTTTGCTTCTCCTACCTCATTCCAACATACTGGAGAGCGACACTTGCGTCCATATAAAGCCTCGAATGGAGCCATACCTATACTTGCTTGGTAACTGTTGTTGTAGGAAAATTCCACCAATGGCAAGTACTTATCCCAACTTCCTTTGAAATCTAGTACGCAAAGTCTCAAAAGATCTTCGAGGGTCTGGATCGTCCTTTCCGATTGTCCGTCCGTTTGAGGATGGTATGCAGAACTAAAACGTAGTTCAGTGCCCATAGCTTTTTGTAGATTGATCCAAAAGCGTGAAGTGAATCTAGGATCTCGATCAGAAACTATGGAAACTGGCATGCCATGCAGTCTCACGATTTCATTTATGTACATACCGGCAAGACGTTCAAGTGAAAAGTTTTCTCGTATAGGCAAGAAATGAGCGGATTTGGTCAATCTATCTACGATGACCCAAATTGCATCTAAGCCTTGAGAAACTTTGGGAAGACCCGTCACGAAATCCATATTGATGTGTTCCCACTTCCATTCGGGAACCTCAAGTGGTTGTAATGGACCCTTAGGTACTTGATGCTCTGCCTTGACACGTTGACAAGTTAGGCATCTTGAGATAAACTCTGCAATCTCTCTTTTCATATTGTTCCACCAAAATGTATGTCAAAGATCTCGATACATCTTGGTACCTCCTGGGTGGATTGCAAACGGCGTGTTGTGTGCCTCCATCATGATTTTATGCTTCAATTCAGGATCGTTAGGAACACAGAGTCGAGAGTTAACTCGACGTATTCCTGTCTCGTCGATTCTTGCTTCGGGGATGGCACCTTCTTGTACTTTCTTCATCATGTTCATCAGTTCCGGATCGGTAGCTTGAGCAGCTTTAATTTTATCCATTAAAGCTGGTTCTACTCGCATGTGAGCAATCTTCGAGTGGGTCCCTGGTGTCTTTAGCTCTATCTCCATCTTTTGCAAGTCGTACAAAATACACTTTTGTGTTGTCAGCAGTGCACTTGTACTCGCATAAGATCTTCTGCTCAAAGCGTCAGCTACAACGTTCGCCTTTCCCGGGTGATACTGGATTGTGTGGTCGTAATCCTTCAATAGCTCAAGCCAACGTCGTTGTCGCATGTTGAGTTCCTTCTGGGTGAAGAAATACTCGAGGCCTTTATGATCCGTATAGATATCCACTTTTTCTCCGTATAAGTAGTGTCTCCAGATCTTCAACGCGAAAACGACTGCTGCCAACTCTAGATCATAAGTAGGATAATTTTTTTCATAATCTTTGAGTTGTCGAGAGGCATAGGCTATAACATTTCCATGTTGCATAAGGACACAGCCTAGACCTTTGCCTGAAGTATCGCTGTAAATGACAAATTCTCCTGATCCTGATGGTATGGTCAGAACAGGAGCTGAAACAAGTCTCCTCTTGAGTTCTTGAAAACCTTTCTCGCATTCCTCGCTCGATATAAGTTTTGTACTAGAACGAATGATACCGATATCTAATAATTAAACCTTCAACTCTTGGTGTTCTATGGGAGTCATTTGGTATGAGACTTTGAAAATGGGTTTAGTGTCGGGTTCAAGATCGATACAGAATTCAATTTCTCGGTTTGGGAATAAGCCAGGAAGTTCCTCAGGAAAAACGTCAGGAACTCATTAACAATAGGAATATCATTCAAGTTTGACGTGTTTTTGTTCAAATCAATGACATGAGCTAAAAAGGCTTGACATCCGTTTTTCAATAAACGAATGGCTTTATGGCTAGAAATAACAGTTATAGATTTCAATGGTTTAGTTGCTTGAATTTGCATGACAGGTTGATTAGGAATATGAAAACTAATAATCTTATGAAAACAATCAATTTTAGCATGATGGGTAGTCAACCAATCAATTCCTAAAATCACATCAAATTCATGCATCTCCAAAGAAATAAGGTCAACAGGTAATGTGAGGTTGTTGATTTGAACTAGGCAAGATTTATAGATAGTAAATGTAATAGGTATTTCTCCCAATGAGGTTTCAACTGATAAGACAAGATTTAAGTTTTCAATAGGCAAATTTAAACGTTGAGTACATATAGGTGAGATAAAAGAGCGGATAAAGCCAGTATCTAACATGGCATAGACTTCTCGAGAATTGATGAATAGCTTACCGGTCATCACCTCATTCGATTTCTTGATCATCAAGGCTGTCATCATCAAATCGAGTCCCGTATACTTCATCCGGATCTTCACGTATTTCATCCATGGGGATACCGCTAAATAATTTTCTAACAAACTGTTTCTCGGATTCATCAACTTCATCAGTAGTAACGTACCAATGATTTCCATAAGAATAGTATTTTCGATAGACTGAAGTTTCCATGATAGTGACTAACTTAACCTGAATTCCTCTAAATTGTAACGCCCAAAAGTATAGAAACATCATTTTTAAATAATCTTGGAAATCATAGCTGGAACACCATAAATCCCAAAGACTAATATGAAAAGTCCATATATTCTGATCCTTTGTTATAGAGCATAACCAGGTGATATGACTCTCCCAATTAGTGAGTAAATTAAAGGCAATAATTTCTGCAAGTTCATTACTTCCTTTAATTGCTTCTAATAATGGATCTGGAACGACTGTAGCAGAACTTTCACCTTCATCCTTACTGGATAGAACACGCATAATTTTTGCCTTAGGCAAATGATTCAACTCTGAGTTTGTAAGAAGATTATTCGTCGCCTCTTGTTTTGCAGCTACATTTGTTTCGGTCATTTCATAGTTAACCTCCTGATTTCCAGATGCCATACTTAACTGTGGTCACAAAATAAATGTTAGTTCAAATAAACTGACTCATCAATTCATGTCCCTATATTCAAATCAACTCATTAGATAATAAAATCCAATTTAGGTAGGACGCACTAGTGACTGATTCTATTCGTCTCTCCCCTCCTAGTTCTAACCCCAGATCTCCATTAAAGACCATATCCCTAAGCTCTGATACCAACTGTGACGCCCCCAAATCTGAGCCCACACAGCCCAAACTTGAGTCGTCAAAAGACTACAACAAAATTATTACAACAAAGCACAACGTACAACAATACAGTGTATAAAAATACACAACTAAGTCTTCACTATTATTGCCACACTATTTTACAACACGTGAAGACTAGGACAGCTATTCCTCGGACTCTCACTCCATCCCCCGGCTAGACCCCGTTACATTCTCATCTCCTGTTGAAAACAATGGAACAAAAGAAAGGGTGAGCTCAAGTAGCCCAGTAAGAAATATCATGACTAAGATAATGACGAATAAATTATCATTAGCCTTCAACAGTTGAGTTCTTGATAGAATACAATAGACTACAAGGTTTATATCAAAAACTGTAGTTAAATTCTTAAACAATGTTCAGATCAATAATAGCAGCGGAATGAGCAATCTATTAGAAGAATAATGCAGACTATAATGTCCACTCGCTTATCTTTTTAGTAAAAATATCATCAACTTTTATCATCTGAAATACCATTAGTTAAAATAATACAACTTCACAGTTCCTGGACATAATTATGCAGATCAACAGTTCATCTTTGCACTATGGGCCAAAGACATTCAATATAACACCAACGGTCATGATTATACCAGATTCAGCCTTTGGTCATAATCATACCAATCAACAGTTCATCTTTGCACTACGGGCCAAAGACATTCAATATAACACCAACGGTCATGATTATACCAGATTCAGCATTTGGTCATAATCATACCAATCAACAGTTCATCTTTGCACTACGGGCCAAAGAGAACATTAACCACGTGCCATAAAAGACACCGAACAGATGTATCGCCTTTAACCTAGTATATCGCCTTTAACCTATCATCTGTTCAACAATTATATCACATCTGTGCCCCCGACCACAGATATTCACAACAACTTGATTCTTGATGATTAATACAAATAACAGTGATACAAATGATGAACAGAAGAACAGGATAAACAACAAGTATCGGAAGTTTACTTTGTGCAGATTCAAATAATGTCCAAATTGCCAACATGATGTGAAGTGAAATTTAAAATGATATTCAAGCTCCACAATTCAGAATAACGATTACAGTTCAATAGGAATGTTTAAAAAAAATAGGAAGGTTCAGTTGAAATAATGAAATTCAACTATTATGGAACATATAATATTTTCAGGAATTATAGAAGCAATAGTTCCATAATAAGTTTCGATTTAGGTGTATGAAAGAAAATAATATGCCTTATCGTAGCAGGTTTGATTAACAAAAGGTGAAGGGAATTAATATCCCTTACCATAGTAAGTTTAAATAATAGAAGATGAAAAAGATGGTATCCCTTATGGGTATAAAGGAAAATGATATCACTTACGAATATGGAATAAAAGTGTCATGTGATAATTCATGTAGACAAATTATTTCCACACGAGACAATTAAAAAGGGTTATTCACCAACAGGCGGTAATCTGCGCCGTAAGATTATTCCCATCAATTTGAATACGAATAGTTATTCACCAAACAGGCGATAATCCGCGCCGTAAGGTTATTCCCATCAATTTGAATACGAAGAGTTATTCACCAAACAGGCGATAATCCGCACCGTAAGGTTATTCTCAAAGATTAATAAGGAATGAATACAAAAGGTTATTCACCAACAGGCGGTAAACCGCGCCGTAAGGTTATTCCCACAATTTAATACATGGAAATAAATGGCACAAGAAAGAAACGATATTATTTTTGAGAATCAAAGAATGATAATCCCTTCAAGTAAGAAAAAAAATAATATCAATTTATGATGATGAAAAGAATGATACCCCTTACCGTAGTAAGTTTCAATAATAGAATATGAAAGAAAATGATATTCCTTACCGTAGTAAGTTTAAGAGTATGAAAGAAAATGACATCCCTTACCGTAGTAAGTTTAAGAGTGTGAAAAGAATGATACCCCTTACCGTAGTAAGTTTCAATAATAGAATATGAAAGAAAATGATATTCCTTACCACAGTAAATTTAAGAGTGTGAAAAGAATAATATTCCTTACCGCAATAAATTTAAGAGTGTGAAAAGAATAATATTCCTTACCACAGTAAATTTAAGAGTTTGAAATGAATGGTAATCCTTACTACAGTAAATTTAATAGTTTGAAATGAATGGTATTCCTTACCGTAGTAAGTTTAAGAGTATGAAAGAAAATGAAATTCCTTACCGTAGTAAGTTTAAGAGTGTGAAAAGAATGATACCCCTTACCGTAGTAAGTTTCAATAATAGAATATGAAAGAAAATGATATTCCTTACCTTAACACGTGACTGGATATTGATTTAAATGAGGTTGATCAACTTGAAAATTTTCTGCACTCCTTTTGGCTTTCAAACACTCAAAATAACCTTACTATTCTCAGAGAAAACTCATAAAATTCTTATAGAAAAATTTTATGTTTTAGGTGTGATTTTTCTATTTAGCTGAACAAGCTATTTATAGGAGAAAATAAGGCACTATGCGTGGTAGGTGAACAGAAAAAAAATTCAGCAGAGGCTGCTGCGCAGCCTCCACCAACCCATTCCCAGCAAACACATTTCTCACATTTCGTGTGGGCCCCACAGTGGGTCCCACATGTTTCTTACTATTCACTTACTATTCATGTTACTATTCACGTCACTATTCACGTTACTATTTCAAATAGTAAAATTAATTATTTTTTTTTATTTTTTTTTATTTATTCTTCCTGTGAGTCCAACATATAAAATAATGTTACCATAATAATGTAAGAAACGCGTTACATATTTTTATTAATTTAATAATATAAATTACAGTATATTTGCTACTGTGACAATTATTAGATTCAATAATTTTAAACTACAGTGCACCAACAATTATTGACTCGATGATATGAAATACAGTGTAATGACAATTATTGAATCAATAATACAAAATACTGTGTAGCAACAATAATTGAATTGATAATATAAAATATTATGCAGTGACAATTATTGATGAAATGATGCGTAACAGTTACGGTGTCAATAATATGAGACACTGTGCAATACCGTGTGCTACTGTAGAATACCGTGTGCCACAATAAAATACCATAAATTACCGTATGCTACTATTCTTTTATCACCGGTATTTTAACAGTTAACACCGTTGACTATTTTTATTTAAAAAGGTTACTTCTGTCGTTTTCTATATCCGACAATTATTCCGTTGTGGGCTCCACCAATAATTAGTTATTTCGGCGCCGTCGTACGGCCCGAATATTCCCCGACAAAACGAATATTCCCCGACAAAAAGAATATTGTCCGACAAAATAAAATTTACACATAACATCCTTAACTTTCAATTTTGTCAATTTAACCATTTACTGTTTTAGGAAAAATATATATGAAGAAAAATTAAATTTTGTATTTCATAAATTCGGGGTCTTACAATGTATATAGTCGTAAAGTTCAAGAACATAAGTCATAGTCATGTATGATTTTTCGTTCTCCGTATTCTTCATAAGTTATTGATCAAGACGTTATTATGCTAAATTTCATTTCATAGTTTAAAGCTCAAGAATGTACATCGTAGCCATATACGATTGTCATTCTCCGTGTTCTCCGTGTGTTATTGAGCAATAATTATAAATTGTTATAATCACATATACAAGCAGTTATAATGCTCAAATTATTTCAAGTATAAAATTCAAAAGCTCAAGAACATAAGTCGTTACCATGTACGATTTTTTCGTTCTTCGTGTGTTCTTGAGCAAAAGTCATAAATCTCTATATAAGAAGGTTTACGATTTTCTTATTTTATGTAATAAAGTGTTATTGATTGTTAGAATATGTTTTCTTAGCAAATTAAAGTTTAAGGTATCATGTTTTATCAATTTAATAAAAGAAATATTGAAACAATTTTTGTGCAATCCCTTTACTGTCAAAATTTGTGTAAATAAGTAAGGAATTTCGAATTTTGGTCTAAATATAAATTGTAGAGACGAAAGTTACAAATGCTTGAATTTTTTAACGACTCAAAAATATTTTTAAATGAAGAAGTTATGACCGTTTAACTAAGCTGAGGTCTGACAGTCAATGTTGTTGTCCACTTTTTAAAAGTGCCTTAAAAATGAGTTTTTGAGTTAGCAAATTTTTTGAATAAAACCGCATATGGAAATAGTATAAACAAGTTATAAAAATATTTATGAAGAAATAAAATTTGATAAACTAATATTCGAGTACGTGTAAACAATTATGTAGGCATTTAACGTTTTACCGGAAAAATTCTAAATTGCTTCAAGGCAAGTTTTCTATCCTTAACCTTTGTTTACTTCCTTTTTTTTATATGATTTATACATCTTTTACAAACAACGTGTTATAAATCTTCGATATGAGAGTTTATTGCTTCTTATTTTGGTATAACTTGAAAAATGAAATGCTCATTCGTGATATATTTCGAACCATGCTTTATTTTATCAAACCAAGTTATCTTGGGGTGATCCTGACATGTGAAGTAAACTGAGATGAATGAATATGTTTTGCTATTCATGATTTTTCTAGTGTAGTGTATGTTATGCATAACATAGGATGTCGTTAAGTTGATTCCCTTTCTATATCAACTGTAAATGGTTATGAGTCGAAAGACAAAGAAAAGTTCAAGGTCTAACCACCACTTAGTCTTGTTATGTTAAAACATTTGTAATTTCAATTGTTATGCCATGAATTCTTACAATCCATATCGGTGTGAGTTCACTTATATGTTATATGTTAAACTTGCTGAGCTTTTATATGCTCCCCCTTACAAATAAACCTAAATTACAGACAAACCCGAGAGCGCTTTAAGAAGAAGAAAGGAAAGAAGAAATGCGTAGATTAGTTTACATATTTTATTAAATTGCTTGTCTTTTTGTTTTAAAGTCTTGATGACTTATGTAATATAAACAAGCAAATCGTGTAACCGACTCTATATTAATATATATCAGGTTTTATCACATATTCTTGCCATGTCTTTACTTTGATAAAAACTTAGAATTGTTAAACTTAACATAGTATTGATAATGATTTATTTATCTAGATGGGGATTGGTAAATGACTTGTGAGTATTGTAAGCATCTGAGACAGGACTACTCGATGTTAACTGGTCAAATTCATCGTTAGGTTCCTCGGACCAAAGTACAAACTTGCTATAAATATTCTGAATGTCAGATAAGTAGGATTATTGATATGAAGATATATCAACAAAAATGTCAAAATTCAAATTACGCAAAATTTATCAATTTTTCAAGAGTTATTAAATAAAAATCAAAATTTTATTATCGGTTAAAAATTAAAATTCAAATCAAAATATTGCTCAACTGACACAATCCTAAATTTTTTTTATTCCATTTTTGTAGGCAACACGGTTACTGTTAGCACGTGCAACAAGCCTTTAAACCCCAAGGTTACCCCAAGTGGACGAGTTTTGTCTTGTGAGGGTTTTACAGTGAATTTACCCACAAAATTCAAAAATTTTAAAAAAAATTAATTTAAAATTCCCTAAAAATAAAACAAATGTTTAAAAATAAAATAAAAATTTTTAAATTTCCTAAAAATAAAAAAAAATCCTAAATTTCTTCCTCCACACTTAAAATTTACATTGTCCCCAATGTAAACTATAATGCAAAGAAATAGACACAAATAAATATATATAAAAAAAAAAGAAATGTAAATCTGATTTCTTGGGTTGCCTCCCAAGCAGCGCCTTTATCTATTGTCATTGGCTTGACAGCAACCCAAAGTACTACGTCACTCCTACTTCATGAATTTTGAGTACCCCATCCATCACGTTATTCTTCATTGGTAGATTTAGTCTCCCTTGCACGTGACATGAACGTTTTACTCCATCTTCAACGAAAAAGCATTTAAGATGATTGAGAAGAGTCTTTATATTCGGAATGAGATCATACAAAATAAAACATAAAAATTTGTCGTGAGTAACATGTAATGGAATGGAAATAATTATTTGATCTAAAATTATTGGCAAAGAATTGAATGCAGCTTCAGCGTCCTTCACATCTTGTTTTAACTCAATTTCTTCTTCCTTCTCTAACTTCAAACTGTTTGTACTTGCATCCTCTAAATTCTCTTTATCTATTTCCCCCAAAATTCTTTCCACCTTAGGTATGTTATCAGCACAAAGAACATCATTTTCTACATTAATATTGTCCATTTCTGCACTGATGTTGTCTGCTTTCTCTTGCATCGGTGATTGAGGGAATGACCTTTGAAAATCTAACTGACCAATTGCAGTAGCAAGCTGACTCAATTGATTCTCCAAATTATATATGGCAGTTTTTGTCTCTTGTTGGAATTGTTGTGCTTGAGTCATGAAAGCTTTAAACATGTCTTCTAAAGACATATCAGAACTAGACGATTGGTCATGTTGTTGTTGGGGATATGGTTGCATGTACTGTGGATTATTTGAAAAGTGTTGATTTGCGTGCCAATTCACTGGTGAATTCTCATAGCTTAAATTACGATGATCCCTCCATCCTGAATTATACGTTTTTGAATATGAATCGTATCTACTTTCTGATTGACCAAGGAAACCACCAGCTGCATTGACTTGTTCATATGACTGCTCTTGAAGCATTGGGCGTAAATTAGTTGATTGACCAAGAAGTCAGACTATCAGTTTATTGCTCATGAGAAGAAATATGTACCTCATTAACATATTCAGGCATGTCTTCCATCCTTAACTTGCAAAACTCAATTACACTATGAAAAACTATAAAAATAAAATCTAAGAAAAATTACTAAATTAAAATAAAGTTTACAAAAAAACAAAAACAAATTAAAATCATTCTCCGGCAACGGCGCCAAAATTTGGTATGCTGTCGCAGGCACCCAAAAATAAAATCATACTTTTGAAAAATATTAATGTAGTAGTGTAAGCAAGAGTCGAACCCCCATTGAATGATTAATATATTTTATATTTTCGTAAACCAGAATTGGGGGGTTTTGAATTTATTATTTAACTAATTAAAATTCAAAAAAATAAAACTAAATAATAAATAATAAAGATGAGAAAAATAAATTAAAACAAACTTCAGCTCCTTAGTTCAGTATCCCCCTTTTTTAATTAACAAATTAATCAACTTGTTATTATCTTTTCCTTCAATTGAAATTAATAATTCTAGATAATCGACAATCGCCAAGCTACCCGAAATCCTCCTTAAATTATAAATCTAATGCAGCAATCGCTCACAAAAGACCCTAACTATCATACAACCTATAACTATCAGTCTAGATTTAATATAACAGTTGCATTAAAAATTAGAGAATTAGATTATTCCAAGCAACAATCATAACATCGCAGATTATTTAACTTGCCATCTTGATAATCATAACAATATTCAAAAGTTTGTCCACAATCAAATATTATTAATTGCTACTTATGATCAGATAAAATATCATTTGCTTAATATCAAATCTTAATCTAGCATTTGATAAATTATTGATTAACTTAACAGTCCCTTATCAAATTAATCAAACAAATATCATAAAACAATTAAAACAGATTATCAAGAATAAATTTTATGCATGAAGGAATAGAGTATAAAACTCAATTAAAAATAAGGTTCAACATCCCTTTAGAACTGAATAAAAACTTAGTCTGACATGCTTCAAAATAATCTCCACTAGTTGAAAAGCTCTCTCCAAGAAATTAGGAGAAAGATCTCCCAAAAAACTTATATTGAATAATGAGAGGTTAACCCTCTATTTATAGGCCTCTAACTTGTCCAAACCCTAATACTATTTACAATTAAAAATAAAAGAAAATTAAAATAATTATTATCCTAACCCTAGTTGAAATTAAAATCCAATTTGGAATCAAAAAGTAGCAAAATTCTGAAATAATTCCGTTTCCCAGCATTAATGTACTTGCCAAACAGCCCCTTAACGCGTCAGTTGACCAAAGTCAACGGCCGCTCTTCCGCCTGTGCGCTTGGCGCGCGTGTTATTTCTTCCCTTTCAGCCGTCCGCGCATTGCGCATATTCTTTTCTTCTCCTTGAACTGGCAACGACGTCGTCCGGTTTGCGCACTGATGTTGTCTTGCGCGCAATGCGCGGTACCCACATTCCGGTTAATTATGAAAATGCCACCGGTTCCAACTTCAACTTAATTACAAAATTGCCATTCTGCTGGTTATTTACCAAAATGCCATCAGCCTTATCAGAATTTACAAAATTGCCCCCATTCTTATTTTTTTTACAAACTAAAATATAAAATAATTAAAAATAATTTAAAAATATTAAAAATCCTAAAAACACATAATAATAAATAAAACACCTAAAATAAATAAAAACACATAAAATATAAAAATATTATAAAATTACCTAAATTAACATAAATCATATAAAATCTATTAAAACCAAAATAAGCTAAATAATTAAGTATTTACGCATACAATAAATATAAAAACTAAGTATTAGGGAATAAAAATATCGTATAATTTAACCTTATCACTATCGTATAGTGGCATTCGGCTATCGTAGATTGGCCTCGGCCAAGCTTTCAGCTATCGTAGGATGGCCTCGGCCAAAGCCTTCGGCTATCGTAGAGTGGCCTTCAGCTAGCGTAGAGTGGCCTTGGCCAAAGCCTTCAGCTATCGTTGAGTGGCCTCGACCAAAGCCTTCGACTATCGTAGAGTGCCCTCGGCCAAGCTTTCGGCTGTCGTAGAGTAGCCTCGGCCAAAGCCTTCAGCTATCGTAGAGTGGCCTCGGCCAAAGCAGCTATCGTAGTGTAGCCTCGGCCAGGTCTTGGCCATTACAGAGTGATCGTAGGGTGAGATCATTCCGGTCGTAGAACTGCTTTTGATCGTCGACTAAGTTGCTGAGACAGACCATTTGATTCGTAGAGTAAGTCTGTTAAGGCAGACTGTACAAATCGTTGAACGACTATTCACCCGAGGATAGGAGAACATAAAACTTTTGATTTTGGTTATCAATGACAATCTAAAATAAATAAGGTTTATATTTTAATTAATTGTCATTTAATTAACAATTAAATAATAACTAAAGATAAATAAAGTTAATAATTTAATTATTCATTATTTATTTATATTAAATAATAAATAAGGATAAATAAATTGATTATTATTTTACCTTAAATAATAATTAAAATTAATTAAATAATTAATTATTATTTAATTGAGATTAAATAATAATTAAGAGGGTTAGAATTAGTAAACTATTATTTAATTTCCTTAAATTAAATAATCAGTGAGTTTAATTACTTAGTTAATTATTAGTTGATTAATATTAAATTAAAGAAGGTTAAAATTAAATCAATAATAATTTATTATTTAATTATTATTAAATAATAAGTAAGTACAATTAGTTATTATTCATTTTAAATAATAACTAAAGATAATTAATTAATTTCAATTTGATCAAGATTAAATAGTAATTGAATAGAGTTTTAGTTAATAAGATAATTTGAAGTTAATATTGCCATTAATTGTAATAAATTGTGTAAGGGTTTAATAAGTGTCCAACACTTAAGAAAAATATTTTCTAACTTATTAAATTATTAACCTAATATGATTAAGGGTCTATAAGGTTAATAATATTATTTTGACTGATGTAAATTATGTGTTAGTACTTATGTGGTAATAAGTTCCTTAGTGAGCGTATAGTTGTGCAAATACGCCATACTAATTATTAGACCAACTTTATTCATGTTAGGTCTTTCAAAGCCAGATAGTTAAAGCTAGACGTTAATTGTAGCTGAGCAGACATACAAGTTTCTTATCTCTAAACTCATTTCATTGAGCAAGTTATTTATTTAAACTTGAATTATAATTCTAAGCATGCTTTAAGTGGTTAAATTTACTTTACAATTATTCCACATCGATGTTGTTGTGATTCGCACTTGGTGCACTTGAACTTGTACAGTCTTTTGACTTGTACCTTATTTAATGTTCTAATGTTTAAAGGACTGTTCAAAGTACGTGTAAGCCATTGTTCGGCTAGACATTTTTGTTAAAGATTTTAAAAGTTATCCAAATCATTGAAGATGCAGATTCTTAGACTATTATGAACACCCCTCTATTATAGGGGAGTACCTTGTATCTAATATCAGATACAAAACACGAAAATTAAATGTTATGCACACACATATTGTACTAAGGTTGATCCCCTCGGGTACATATTTCTGGTAGTAACCATTGGGTTAACCTACTATTGACTCTAGTCGATGTTTATAGTTCATAGTCTATTTGACTATCTTGATTCTAAAAGCAAATCATTATTCTTGCTTATGTTATTCATATTGTTGAATTGTTCAGCTATTCCCTTTCATTCATGATATATTGTTTATTGTTGTTATTTAAACTTGTTGAGCAAACTAGTTGCTCACCCTTGTTATATCATGAACATTATTGCAGTGAAACCCGAGAGTTCTGGGAAAAACAAGGGTAAGGGAAAGATGAAGTGAAAGACTTCAGGTTGCAGCCTTTTTAGTTAACTAAATTACTTGTTATGTAATGTAAACCCTAAGTACTTTATTAAGGGTATTTATGTACTTTTATGTAAGGTTACCGTATCTTGGGACTAGTAACACCTTTTGAATGAATAACATATATTTATTATTCCGCATTTAGTTATTGTATGTTATTTAGAGGTGGATACTTGTATTGGATGGTGATGACCGGATCCGGATATTTGAGACCCGAATTTGGGGGCGTCACAGGTTGGTATCAGAGTTGTAGGTTAGAAATGTTAGGATTGCGAAACCTAAGTTATAACCTTAGTAGTAAACTTGTATTGAGTGTTAAGAGATAAATCGGGGAGATTTATCATATGTGGTTTTGATAAATTGGGGAATTCATCGAGTTAAGTCGTACCCAATGAAATATACTTTCATTTCTTCAATGAATATATTTTATTACTGTACTGATGTTAGTTTTTTTGTTGTGTTGTAGGATGGATATAGGAGACGAACGGAGCTCGAGAGGACATGGTATTCATTGACATAACAGTGGATACGCAACAGTTGGTAGGATATGCACCCGTTACACCTATATCACCAGTATGAGAGTTTGACCCAGAGGAGGACGATAGTAGGGATACCGCAGAGCCTGTCAGAGGCGGTGTTATGAGGTTCGACAGTCAGGACCAGGAGGCTGAGTCTAAGGATGACCCCGCTTGGGGTGAGGAGTCTGGGGAGGACCAGCCTGAGATGGAGGTTGAGGTAGCTACTAAGGAGGTACCCGCGGAGGGATATCCTGTCTACCATCATTTTCAGACTGATTTACTCATGGAGTGTACCAGTCGTATTGAGGCTTTAGAGCAAATGGTTAAGGAGCGGGAGGCCCGTATTGCTCATCTGGAGGAGCAAAACGTTGTCCATCAGCAGGTGGAAAATGTGTATAGGGATGATGCATACCAGAGAGAGATGGATGTGGCCGATCTGCAGGCTAATGTTCAGCAGTTGGAGCAGATTATGATCCAGAATAGTCAGCTGAGGCAGACGGTGGAGAGATTAGACGCTAGGGAGATGACGAGTTAGACAGTTCTCTAGACCATCAGGGCTGAGCTTGATAGGGAGAGAGTTGACAGGATGCAGATGTAGGAGGTATGGCTCAGGTCTACTAGGAGAGTTGGATCTGCTAGGATTGACACCTTGGAGTATGCCCTTGGCACTTCGTTTGATCGACTGAGGCATCGGGTTATGAGGTACCCTAGGGAGGCGGGTAACAGCCGACACTGGATTCGTCACCGTACAGTAGAGGAGTTGGCCCAGCAGGTTTTACGTAGGACTGTTCGCCGTTGTAGGCAGTGATTTATCGTTGTTATCTTATTGGTATCTATTAGTAGTGAGTTTCATATTTTGTTTCTATTAAGGACAGTTCAGCTATTGTAAGTCCTTATGAGTGATGTATGCATAGGATGTTAGTTAGACCCCAACTTTTATTATGTTAGGGGTGTGGATGGTAGTAAATCCTCACTTTTGTTCATTGGAGGATAGATGATGTTAGGCAACTTGTGTCTTGAGCGTTTATAGAAGTATACCACTTGTTGAGTCTGTACTAAAACATTGGTATATGAATATAGATGTAGTTATTTCTTTGTTTAAATCAAATGTGCTTGATATATAGTTTTAAATTTAACCATTAATTTGGCTAAACTAATGCATAGAATTATAAACGTAGGTCTAAGATTTGCTCTTTAGCAGATCATGCCAAGAGGTAGACCACGCAATCAACGTATCGCAGAGTCAGAAAGTGAGGTTGGGGATCAACCCAGTCCTATGAGAATGTTCACTGAGATGCTAGCAGAAGCCATGCAAGCTCGACCTACACCTGTAGTTGTGCCACCAGCACCACACTTTGCCAACTTCAAAGACTTCAAACTGGTTGGACCACTGGAGTTCAAGGGAACTCTAAACCCAATCGAGGCACAGACTTGGATCGAAGAAATGGAGAAGGTGTTTGAGATTACTAGGGTGGCCGAAGAACAGAAGAGTAGTTTCGCTACCTTCATGATGAAGGGGGAGGCGAACTACTGGTGGAAGGCCAACAAGGATGATGCGGGAGAAGGCGTCATTATTTAGGAATGCTTTAAAGAAATGTTTCTGGAAAACTACTTTCTAGAAAGCATGCAGCAAGAAATGGAGGTGAAATTCCTCGAGTTAAAACAGGGAAGCATGTTTGTGGCCGAGTATGCGGCCAAGTTTAATGAGTTGGCAAGGTTCGCAACTCATCAAGTCGATACTGAGGCTAAGAAGGCTCGGAGGTTTGAGCTGAGACTGAAGCCGTGGGTGTACTGTTTTGTGGCGGTATTGAAGATTAAGAGTTTTGCAGAACTGTTGGAAAGGGTAATCATCGCAGAGGGTGGCAGTGAGGCCCTGGCTAAATTTAATCAGGATAAGAAGAAAGGTCAGGAGGGCTAGAAAGCGGGGGGCAGCGGAGGCAGCAACCCCAATAAAATAAAGTGCAATGAGAGTCAATCCTCAGGAGGCAACAAATCCGGAGGAGAGGCTAAGAAAGTGGGCATATGCAATAATTTTGGTAAGAACCACGCGGACGAATGCATGAAGGGTAAGGATGTTTGTTATAGTTGCGGACAGCCTGGGCACATGGCCCCACAATGCCCGAAAAAGATGAAAGGAGTATGTTTTTCCTGTGGAGCAACCGATCATCATGCCCAAGACTGTCCAAAGAGGAAGGAAGACTCTGGGAGTGGCAACAAAGGCAACAACAACAACAGCAACAGGCTGACCATTGGAGGGCCAGCTAGCCAGGCCAACCGACCCACAACGCACACCTTCAACATGACTGTGCAGGATGCAGTCGACTCCAAGGACGTGGTGTCAGGTATCATCCCGATCAATGATATTAATGCATATGTATGTTTGATTTGGGTGCTACCTGCTCATTTGTTTCTGAAGATTTTGCTAAGAGATTAGATTTACCTCAAGAAAAGCTAGAACACCCTATGAACGTAGAAGTAGCAAATAAAGAAATCATTCCCGTAGACTACATTCATAGGAACTGCTATGCGAAATTTCGAGGGTTTAGACTTAATGTGGATTTGATACTGATTCGTCTGGGGGAGTTCGACATAATCCTAGAGATGGATTGACTATCGAGTCACGGGGTGGTTATTAATTATAAGAAGAAGTGTGTACACCTAAAGACTCCGAATAAGTCAAAAGTTATATTTTACGGTAGTAAATCGCTAAGACAATCAAGTTGTCTGACGATGATGCAAGCACGAAAGTTGCTTAGGAAAGGGTGTTTAGGTTATCTGGCTCATGTGATCGATACTCGATGGGTCGAGGGCGAACTGAGTCAAATACCTATTGTACAGAAATTCGCTGATGTTTTCCAAGATGAGATTATGGGGTTATCGTCGGACAGAGAAGTAGAGTTTGTTATTGACTTGGTACCGGGGACCGCATCGATATCGAAGGCACCATACCGTATGGCACTGGTGGAAATGAAAGAATTGATGGTTCAGTTGCAGGAACTGCTAGATAAAGGTTACATCAAACCAAGCGTGTCACCGTGGGGAGTGTCGGTTCTATTTGTAAAGAAGAAGGATGGTTCGATAAGGCTTTGTATTGATTACCGGGAGTTGAACAAGGTTACCATTAAGAACAGGTATCCGATTCCCAGAATTGATGATCTGTTTGATCAACTTAAGGGAGCAAAATACTTTTCGAAGATAGATTTGAGGATGGGTTATCATCAACTAAAGGTGAGGGAGGATGATATCCTGAAAATGGCATTCAGAACTTGTTATGGTCATTTCGAGTTTCTAGTGATGTCATTTGGACTGACGAATGCACCAGCGGCATTCATGGATATGATGAACAGATTGTTCAAGCAGTACTTGGACAAGTTCGTGGTCGTATCAATTGATGACATATTGGTGTATTCGAAGACGGGCGAAGAACATGCAGAACATTTAAGGATCATATTAGAGGCTTTGAGAAGGGAGAAGCTGTATGCCAAGTTTTCGAAGTGTGAATTTTGGTTGTAGAGAGGTCAGTTTTTAGGTCATGTTATCGACAATGACGGTTTTTCGGTGGACCCAACGAAGGTGGAGGCAGTTATCAATTGGGAACAGCCGAAGACGCCAACTGAGATCAGGAGTTTCTTAGGGTTAGCAGGGTATTATCGGAGATTCATTCTGGATTTTTCAAATATAGCATCATCGTTGACCAATTTTACCCGAAAGATTGTGAAGTTTGTTTGGTCGGAGAAGTGGAAGGAAAGTTTTATAGAGCTGAAGAAGAGGTTGAGTCAGGCACCGATGTTGGCTTTACCTGATGACACGAGAGGTTTCGTAGTGTACAGTGATGCGTCACACAAGGGTCTTGGTTGTGTGATAATGCAACACAACAAGGTCATTGCGTATGCGTCACGTCAGCTAAAGGATTATGAGAAGGGTTACCCGACTCATAACCTGGAGTTAGCAGCGGTAGTTTTCGCCATGAAGATTTGGAGGCACTACCTGTATGGCGAGAAGTGTGAGATATATACAGATCACAAAAGTCTGAAATATATCTTCACTCAAAAAGAGCTGAATATGAGGCAACGCCGATGGTTAGAATTGATCAAAGACTACGACTGTGAGATTCTGTACCATACGGGCAAGGCCAATGTAGTAGCAAATGCCTTGAGCAAAAAAGGCAGGGAGAAGTTGCTGAAGCTAACAAATTAGGAAGAGTTGATGAGAGATTTTGAACGTATGGAGTTGGAGATCAAATGTCTGATGGAAATGGACGAGAAGTTATTTCCAGTAACAACAAGCCCGTCCTTATTAAATAAAATCAAAGAGGCTTAGGAAAAGGATGAAGATTGTGATAGTATTAAGAAGTGAATTGCTGAAGGCAAAGAGCTTAAGTACAAGATTGATAGCACAGGGTTGCTAAAGTTTGAATGGAGAGTCTGGGTACCGTTGGATCTGAAACTGCGGGAAGAGATTCTTCAGGAAGCTCACAGTACGAGGTACTTAGTACATCCCAAAAGCACGAAGATGTATCAGGATCTACAGAAATACTTTTGGTGGCCGAATATGAAGAGGGAAGTGGCAAAATGCGTCAGTCAATGTCTGACATGCCAGCGGGTTAAAGCAGAGCATCAGCGGCAGAGTGGATTGCTTCAACCACTAAAGATTCCAGAGTGGAAGTGGGAGCACATCACGATGGACTTTGTGGTGGGTTTGCCACCGACACATAAAGGTTTAGACGTCATCTGGTTAATAGTGGATCGTCTGACCAAGTCAGCCCATTTTCTACCTATTAGAATATGGTACAATCTGGAGCAGTTAAAGAAACTCTATATGAAGGAAATAGTATCACGACATGGAGTGTCGGTATCGATTGTGTCTGACAGAGATCCGCGCTTCACGTCAAATTTCTGGAGAAGTCTACAATCAAGGATGGGGACACAGTTGAGATAAAGCACAACATACCATCCTCAAACTGACGGTCAGAGCGAGCAGACGATTCAGAGCTGGAGGATATACTTAGAGCGGTTGTGATGGACTTAAAGGGCAACTGGGATGATCATTTGCCATTGGTAGAATTCGCTTATAATAACAGCTATCACACTAGTATCGGCATGCCACCGTACGAAGCGCTTTATGGAAGAAAGTGTCGAACACCGTTGTGTTGGGACGAGGTCAGTGAACGAAGACTGCTTGGACCAGAAATGGTGCAGCAAACTGCAGACACAGTACAACTTATCAGAAATCGACTGGTAGCAACTCAAGATCGTCAAAAGAAGTACGCGGATTTGCAACGTCAAAAGCGGGACTTTGACGTGGGCAATTTCATATTTCTGAAGGTATCTCCCTGGAAGTGGAAGATTCTTTTTGGTAAGAAGGGCAAACTGAGCCTTAGGTTTATAGGACCGTTCGAAATCTTGAGGCGAGTCGGTGAAGTGGCGTACGAGATAGCATTACCTCCTAAACTTGAACACATTCACAATGTGTTTCACGTGTCAGTGTTGCGGCCGTATAGACCAGACTACAAGCACACTATCTCCTATGAGCCAATTCAAGTCAAGAAGGACTTATCGTACGAGGAAGTTCCTGTCCAGATACTGGAGAGGAAGGAACAGAAGCTGAGGAATAAGATAATTCATTCTGTCAAGGCACTTTGAAAGAATCACACACTTGAAGAAGCTACGTGGGAACTCGAGGAGAAATTGAGGGAAAATTACCTGTTCTTATTTGAGTGACCTTATTTTGCAATTTCGAGGACATAATTTTTATATAGGGGGGAGAATGTAATGACCTAGAATTTTCACGTCATTATTAATTAAATTATTAATTTAATTTCTAATGAGTTAGTTTTACGAGATTATTTAAATCTTTTTATGTGATTAATTAATTATGTGATTAAATGATTATGTGAATAATTGCTAGAGTTAATTAAAGGGAGTCACTAATAGTTTAATTAAATTAGTGAACAAACCCTAAAGTTTTAATATCAAAAGAATTGATAAGTTGTCATTAATTAAATATTCAATTAAATTAAATAACCAATCATTGGGTTATATTTAATGGCTAGTGTTAAATTAAATGGATTTGATTAAATAATAGTCCAAGTCATTTAATAGGAGTCCATTGGGTATTAAATGAAGTCCAAAGCATGAGTCCGCTTGGAATTAATTGTGTAACTTATTATTTATTAAAAGAGTTAACATGTGACAATCTTTTAGGACACAAATGCCCAAACCTACCGTGGAATAGGAGGAGAGAGAATAGCTAATTGAGTATATAGGTTGCTGGGTAGTTAAGTCAGTATATTGTCCCAAATCAGTGGTGACCTGGCATGGGATCCTTTACTGTTAACGACTAATCTAATAATTTATCTTTGCGTGTGTGTACAATCTGCTGAGCTCAGTCAGCGACCCTACTCTGCCGAGTACAACCTAAAGTGGTGATTTATGGGTATGACTGAAAGATGGGTTGGTAAAGTTTTCACCTAAACCTTAGTAACCAACGGGTAATGATTTCCTATAAATAGAGACTGTATTTTCTCTTGGAAAAGCTTGCTGAGTTATTCAATACTGATGCAAGAGAGTCATTGTAAGCTCTGAATTATAAAGGGAGTGTAGTGAGTGAGAGATATAACAAGAAAGCCATCAGGAAGTTGTGAGTAAAGTATCCAGTGGTGGTAACTGGGAAGTGGAAGTCATCAGATTACATCACATACTTCAGGAGAAGAAGAACAACAACTAGGAACCCATTTCGTTTCAAACCAGCTTTAAGGTATAAATAATTATGTTTAATATCTTAAGGAAGTTAGATATTGTTCCATATTATGTTAAAATGGGTTGTTGTGGTTATTTGCTGTTGGGAGGAATTTGTTATGAAGAACCATGACGAGTCCAATATATATAGGTTGTATAATGGATGTGAAGTAGCCTGTGTTCATGTCAACCTATTAAAGAAACTAGTAGAATCACCAAGTAATGATAAACTGTCTAAAAGAATCAGAAGGGTTAATATATTCACTATTATGTTTAAAACTGAAATTTGAAACCTTTCGGCTATCGTAGGATGGCCTCGACCAAACCTTCGGCTATCGTTTAGTAGCCTCGACCAAAGCCTTCGGCTATCGTAGAGTAGCCTCGACCAAGCTTTCGGCTATCATAGAGTGGCATTCGGCTATCGTAGAGTGGCCTAGGACAAGCTTTCGGCTATCGTAGGATGGCTTCGGTCAAAGCTTTCGACTATCGTAGAGTGGCTTTCGGCTAGCGTAGAGTGGCCTCGGCCAACGCCTTCGGCTATCGTTGAGTGGCCTCGGCCAAGCTTTCGGCTATTATAGAGTGGCCTCGGCCAAAGCGTTCGGCTATCGTAGAGTGGCCTCGGCCAAAGCCTTCGGCTATCGTAGTGTAGTCTCGGTCAGGTCTCGACCATTACAGAGTGATCGTAGATTGAGATCACTCTGGTCGTAGAACTACTTTTGATTGTCGACTAAGTTGCTGAGGCAGACCATTTGATTCGTAGAGTAAGTCTGCTAAGGCAGACTGTACAAATCGTTGAGCGACTATTCACCCGACGATAGGAGAACATAAAACTTTTAATTTTGGTTATCAATGACAATCCAAAATAAATAAGATTTATCTTTTAATTAATTGTCATTTAATTAACCATTAAATAATAACTAAAGATAAATAAAATTAATAATTTAATTATTCATTATTTATTTATATTAAATGATAAATAAGGATAAATAAATTGATTATTATTTAACCTTAAATAATAATTAAAATTAATTAAATAATTAATTATTATTTAATTAACATTAAATAATAATTAAAGAGGATTAAAATTAGTAAACTATTATTTAATTTTCTTAAATTAAATAATAAGTGATGTTAATTACTTAGTTAATTATTAGTTGATTAATATTAAATTAAAGAAGGTTAGAATTAAATCAATAATTATTTATTATTTAATTATTATGAAATTATAAGTAAGTACAATTAGTTATTATTTATTTTAAATAATAACTAAAGATAATTAATTAATTTCTATTTGATCAAGATTAAATAGTAATTAAATAGAGTTTAAGTTAATAAGATAATTTGAAGTTAATATTGCCATTAATTGTAATAAATTGTGTAAGGGTTTAATAAGTGTCCAACACTTAAGAAAAATATTTTTTAACTTATTAAATTATTAACCTAATATGATTAAGGGTCTATAAGGTTAATAATATTGTTTTGACTGATGTAAATTATGTGTTAGTACTTATGTGGTAGATAAGTTCCTTAGTGGGTGTATAGTTGTGCAAATAAATTGTACTAATTATTAGACCAACTTTATTAATGTTAGGTCTTTCAAAGCCAGTTAGTTAAAACTAGACATTAATTGTAGCTGAGCAGAAAGACAAGTTTCTTATCTCTAAACTCATTTCATTGAGCAAGTTATTTATTTAAGCTTGAATTACAATTCAAAGCATGCTTTAAGTGGTTAAATTTACTTTACAATTATTCCACATCGATGTTGTTGTGATTCACACTTGGTGCACTTGATCTTATAGAGTCTTTGACTTGTACCTTATTTAATGTTCTAATGTTTAAAGAACTATTCAAAGTAGGTCTAAGCCATTGTTCGGCTAGACATTTATGTTAAAGATTTTAAAAGCTATCCAAATCATTGAAGATGCAGATTCTTAGACTATTATGAACATCCTCTATTATAGGGGAGTACCATGTATCTAATATCAGGTACAAAACATGAAAATTAAATGTTATGCATACACATATTGTACTGAGACTGATCCCCTCGGGTACATATTTCTGGTAGTAATCATTGGGTCAACCTGCTATTGACTCTAGTGAATGTTTATAGTTCATAGTCTATTTTACTATCTTGATTCTAAAAGCAAATCATTATTCCTGCTTATGTTATTCATATTGTTGAATTGTTCAGCTATTCCCTTTCATTCATGATATATTTTTTCTTGTTGTTATTTAAACTTGTTGAGCAAACTAGTTGTTTACCTTTGCTATATCATGAACATCATTGCAGTGAAACCCGAGACTTTTAGGAAGAACAAGGGTAAAGGAAAGATGAAGTGATAGACTTCAGGTTGCAGCTTTTTTAGTTAACTAAATTACTTGTTGTGTAATGTAAACCCTAAGTACTTTATTAAGGGTATTTATGTACTTTTGTGTAAGGTTACAGTATCTTGGGACTAGTAACACCTTTTGAATGAACAACATATGTTTATTATTCCGCATTTAGTTATTGTATGTTATTTAGAGGTGGATGTTTGTATTGGATCGTGATGATTGGATTCGGGTATTTGAGACACGAATTTGGGGGCGTCACAGTGGATCTAGATAGCGTATTGAGTTGCAAGCATAAATTTTTTAAAATAGTTCAAGGATGCAATGTATCGAATGAAGCTCCGAGTAGAAAGAGAAAATGGAATAATACGAAGGAATGAGGAAATAAAGATAAAATAAAAATCTAAAAACATGTAGCAAGGGTCACATAGGGATATGATTGAAGGGTAAGAATATGGGTGGAAAGGAAGCATTTTGTTTCCAAATCCTAAGAAAAGGGCGTTTCAATTGTGGAGGTTTAGATCATCAGGCAAAGAAATGCTAGAGGAAAGGAATGAAGGAATCAGGAGAAACTGGTAAAAAGAAACAGCTACATAGGAGTTTATAGATTAAATAACCACGATTGTTTTACTACTGTAATGCAATCTTATACGGTTAAACCAATTATGATAAGCATTATGATAAAAGATGTTTTACATATAAATACATAAAATGAGATAGGTAAACTTATAAGGAGTTTTAAGTATTGAAATAGAGGAAAATTGATTAGTAATAGTTGGAGCAAAAGTGCATGTTAATAATTGTTTAGATTTCAATTGAAAACCCAAAATAAGTTTTTGAGTCACTACAAAAAATGGACATTTGGCAAAGATTTTTCTGGTAACGATTTATAAAATCGGATAAATCGTTGCCAAAAATATATGTTTAGCAACAAAATTTATCATTTGTTGCAGATTTTAAAAGGCTTTCATTTTTCGCAACGAATTTCAGAGGTCGTTGCAAAATTTCGTTGCCAATTCGTTGGCGGAAAAAAAAAATCCCTGCATTTTTACTTTTGTCGTTGCCAATTTGTAGCCAATTCTTGATGGACATTCGGTAACGATTTTTGTCCTTACCAAAAATGCATGTTTAGCAATGAAATTTCTCATTCGTTATAGTTTGTCAAAGATTTTCATTATTCGTAATGAATGTTATAGGTCGTTGCAAAATTTTGTTGTCAATTCGTTACAAAATTTTGTTGCCAATTAGTTGGCAAATTATGATTCATTATATCAAGTCCCTCATGCCAATCAGATTATGGAAATATTATTACATCATTTAAATAATTCATCCCCTGAAATATAACAATCATAAAACATTCCATTACAGGGGGAAAATAACTACAAAGAAATGGAAATTATATTGATATATTTATAGTAATAAAACTGAAATGAAAAACATCGCCACCAATAACAGTCGGTCGTTGGTGTAGAAACATCTATAACATAAGAAAGGTACCTAGAAATAAGCATTATAGATGTGTGTATTAGAAATAATTATGGTATAAATAGTATTAAAACTATTTCAAGTTGATTAACAGGCAAACACCAAAAGCCAATATAACAAGTCTAACAACATCCCAGTACCTTAGCTTGGTGTATACATCAGAAACTCCAAAATATGATGCAACAACTCCAAAATATGATGCAAATTCAGTGAGTAACCACTTCCAAGGTCCATGCAACAACAAATTCCTTTGTTGAAAAGACACAATAATGTACAACAATATGGGTGCCCTTCAATGGACAAGAATAAGCTCAAAAATATTATTTGATTTGCAACTTGTTCAAGAATAAAAGCAATATTATTGGATTTAAAACCTGTTGAAGAATAAAAACAATTTTAATCAACAAAATCAAAATTAAAGAAATCTCGTCATCTAAGGAATCTCAGTTACAAAGGGGTTGAAACCCCAATACGAGCATAAAAGCATTATTTGTGGACATTCACCTTGGAAAATCGCAATTGAGGAAAATTAGAGCAAGGATTCACGCGCACCTTTCCTCGAAGCCTGTGAACATTGGATATGTTACCAATTTCAACAAAGTCTGATCCAATGTGCCTGGTTTCAACAACATCCTAAGAAGATGATATAGAATCAAAAGAAAAATGAAAACAGGATAAATTTTTTTTAACCAATTAGTCACCACCTTTAGTAATAAACTATAGACATAGTAACTGCTCACATCAACAGAACATGAATTGCACTAACTTTTAGCAAGCTATATGGATACAACTTTTGAATCTTTCAAATGCTTTTCAAGATATGTAATTAACTACTGAACAAAAGTTGTAAAGATAGTTCCTGGTAATAAGGTCTGGAAACTATGAAATGTTCTTTTACATATAGTTACTAAAGAATTACAACATCACATTTCACTAGAGTGCCATTTTGTTATAATAGTTACATTTAGTTAATTTTTACTTCTTTGACTATTAACTCCTCTTTTGATGTTCTCAAAATACACGCCAAAGAATCTATGACTGCATGGAATTATGCACCCACAACCCAGACATAGAGTTGACTATTATGAAAGGATTTGTGCAACTGAACCAAATTCTTCAAGCTTTACCATGAATGTGACCATCAAGCTCTTACCTTCATGTCATTTCCTATCAAAAATAATGACTCTTGGACTGCGAAACTTTCCATTTTGCTCAAAATATGTTCTCATTTGTTTGTTCCATTATGATTTTATGGTCTTTCAATCTTAATGAATTAATTCAACTAATAATAGCTCAAACATTCTTAATATTGGTCGATCATTTTAAGTTATTCTATTTTTTTTAACTCTGCTTCCGCCATCTTAAAAGTATCACATTTATCATTTTAATCTATCAAAGAAAAAAAGAAAAACATAGATGTGTCATTCTATTATTTCACCCATCATTTAATTAGTGTTCTCCCATATTCACATGCTTGCAAAGTTAATGATTGAAAAATTGCAATGCCCAAATAACTATGCATCCAATGATGCATCATTTATAGAAAACAAAGATAACAGTAATAGTCATACAAAATCAAATCATAAATGCAATATGTAATACATTTATGAACATCAAAACCAAAAAGGAAAAAAGTTAATACCAAAACTTAAAATCAGGTGCTGCAAATTTCTTTGCTAAAACATGGTATAAAGATTAAAAGGGAAGACAATAAGGAAGGGGGAGGGAGGAGGATGGAAGCATTAAGAAACATTTTCCTTATACTCACTGCATTATTGATCAATATTGACAATGCTCACCAATGGATAATTAGCTCGACTCACACCAGCAAAGAAGCTACCTGACGAGCTTTGATGTCCAGGAAAAGCAACTACTTGAAGGAAATCGAGGTTTTGATGTAAGATGACTTTGCGTAGCATCAGTCTGTAGTTGTGGGCTAAAATGCACCTCTTAAAGTCCAAACATATTAAATTCTATTCCAGTAACCTGGAGATGACTCGCTACGTTATGTCTAGTTAAGCCTTCCACTTTTATAACATCTAATATTTTAGAAAGAATGTCCTAATCTGTGCAACAAGTTGCTTTCTACAGCCTGCACAAATTATTTGTGCAGTTCACATGTCCAGTATACCTAAAACCCAACAAGAGATGATAAAATCACATTCATAAATGAAACAATTACCCTAGATAACTATGTCCATTTGTGATCTAAGAGATAGTGTTCATGTTGAATTTATTGTATGCTCATGAATGGGATTCAACCTGATTTCTACATCTAAAGTTATAGGCTTATGGACAAGTTGTTTGTCAAAGATTACATCCACCAAAACAATTCAATTGTGTAATATACTTAGATAAGTAAATCTCAAAATCCCATAGCCCACGTTTTTTAGTTTTGTAATTTTCAATTTCATGTCAGCAAATCCAAACAAGTGTATCAGTTTGAATGGAGAGTAGCCTTGAAAGAATTTACTACCACAATTTACAAGAAAATTTTAAATGTGAACCATTGAATTCAACTACATTGAGAAACTCATTATGCAATATGGAATGGATGTTAGAGTTCATGCCCCAGAGGCCAATTATTTAATGTAATTGCTTAACATTTTTGATATTATATTTGATTGAATAAATGAATTATTTTATTATGATTTTATTTACTGTGTTATATAAATGTTAGCATAATAAAAGTCCTCAGAATAGTGATACGAAATATATAGCTTCAAGTATATGACTTGAACATGAGATTATATAATTACAATTAGTATCATTGCTCTTAAATGTCCCTAGTCGAGTATCATTGTTAATGGGACAACAATGATGCATTGAGACTAGTATGTGGATTGACTGATGGCCAAATCTCATTAGGCATAAATATATAAGATATTGAGTCAATGCATATGTATATGTTAGAGAACAATGTACTGGACTGACCCACCATGAGAATTCTACGTGGAGCATTATGCAAAGTGTCATAAGAATTCTCATAGTGACAATGATGTAATGATCCTTCGACCTGAAATCACTCTATTATTACACGAGAATTTATGTACTTTGATATCATCAAAGGTCACCTTTAATAGGGTGGACAATAAATATGATTATTGGGTACATCATGAATCGTGTGAGGAATATGAGTGATCTAGATGGAATTTAACCCTCCTATATATTAGGGGTGATATCTATAGGTCTCTTGATTGAGTAGTACTATGAAATGCATGACCATGCTCAAATAGTGATTTATTTCATATAGTCTACTCATTGATCAAGAAAACTCAGATTAAATTATGACGAGTATGACACAATCCATGCCTCGAGTTTAATCTAGGATGTCAAGGTTAAAAGGATTAAATTACATTGAAACATTGGTCACGAAAAGATTGCATCGAATTATCGATCTTATTATTATTTAGGTAGCAGTGATGCATTACTAGACGCTGCTCATTGTTTATAATTCTATAATATGATTTTAAAATTATTGCCAACATAATAATAACCTATAGGGTCACACACTTAGAACGTATTTAAAAGGGAATTAATTTAAATTATAAGTATTTAAATATATCAATATGATTGATAGTATTTAAATTACGAAGTTAAATCAATAAGATAGTTTACATATATATATATATGTATATATATATATATATATATATATATGTATATATATATATATATATATATATATATATATATATGTATGTATAGTCCCCTTCTCCAGCGAACCTTAAAAAGCGAACCAAAGACGAACCGTCGTCTTTGGTATCTATGGCGACGGTTCGACCCGTCGCCATAGCCATGCACTCTATGACGACGGTTTGTCTTTAGTTCGCTTTTTAAAATTTTCCTATATATATATATATATATATATATATATATATATATATATATATAAATTTGGATTTTATTTATTTTTATTTATTTTAGGTTTTGGTTAATTCCTATTAACTGCTATATATACGTGATATATCAGTAGTTTTTAGCACGTAAGGAAAAACTAAAAAAACCCTAGCCGCTTTTAGAAAGAGGCCACAGAGAAAAATAGTTCAGAAATCATGATCTTGGTGGTTAGTACTGCAGTTCTTTTTTCCTGTAAATCGTGTGACAATTCACGGAGCGTTCATGTGGATACTATAGAGACGCAGTCGTTGGATTGTGTTGAAGATTCGAAGTGTTCCAGAATTCTCAATCGTTTTCATCGACTCCATTCAAGCACAATTAATCGGTAAAACAAATCTAAACCTCTGATTAATATGTTTTCGCAAGGATCCTATTTTAGGGTTTCAAAAATTTTAAAAATTCCGCTGCGTTTATGTGTCGAAAAAACTACAGTGGAATAGTTTCGATTACTATAGACTTATGAAAGAGTATTCACCTAAAACTAGTTTTAAGAATTTAAGGTTTGTTTGCAGAGGCAAGATGTTCAAAATGTGGGAAATAATAATAATGTGCAATACTTGGTCCATGTCATTAAGACATAATAATAAGCTTAACAGTTGAAATAAATGACTTAATTTGGCCTCTAAAGAGCACAAATGTCAAATCCAGGATTTGGTATACGCAAACTAACAAGGATATCTAAAGTTTGGAATATCATAAAGGCTACTTCTTTTTTTGTGTCCCAAAAATAAAAGAGACGGAAAATCTTAATAAGATGGGGAAATTTACAAAATTGAACTTGAGAATATTCACAACAACGTAGGAAACCCCAATTAGTTTAGAATATTAATAACAACGCACTAACTTACCTTCATCTTTTTAAAACTAAACATATTCAATTCTATTGCTATTTCACTTAGTCATTTTGTAGAACATGATAACTACATTGGATGCTTTATGGATGGATGAATGGGAACAAGCCAAAGCTCACCTATAAAGCCCCTAATAAGTTATGCTAAATTAAACAAGATTTAAGGAAAATCATAACTTTACCAAGAAATTTTACACATTATAAAATCCATTACAATATATTGCTTATACAAATTATTGAATGCATAAGTACTAGTACAATCAATTGACTAGTTTAAAGACTTGCACAACTAAAAGCAACCTACTGAAATGGAGGAAAAAAACAAAATACCTGATTCAACCTTAAATCCTCTGTATAAAGTGTCACTGTGAAATCAAAAAAAAATTTACGTGTACTTAAAAGTAAATGATCATTCTCTTAAGAATCTGAAAGTCGAATAACTTCACTATAAAACGCTAAACCGATACACAAAGAACACTAACTACCTAATAAACAGTTTATGGCAACGAAAATTAACCTCAATATGTACTAGGCATAATCAACTTGTCACAAATACTCCCACAACCTGTTCAAGTTTGATTTTGCAAAAGCACTTACTTGGTATCGTGGGTGGAGACGAAAAGCCTTGAATTCCTTTTTGTTTAGTATAATACTCTCAAAGTTGAGTGAAAATCCGAATGGAGGATTGAAATATGATGAACATTGATGTGAGTCGGTAGATGAGAAGGAATTTGATTGAATGTGAAGTTTAGTAGAATTAGGTTACTTCAGTTGAGTGGATTGGGACTAGTGCGCAACATACTGGACAAGCGTTTTAAAACATAGCGTCAGACCCCAGTGCTAGCGACTCTCACCTTTCGTGAAGAAGTACAGAACTATTATACATCTCGGAGAGGTATGATTTTATGGGCCACGACTAAAACACTTCTAGATTCACAAACAAAATTAAAGAGACATACGTATATATGTATATCATAACATGTGAATTTTGTTATTTTATTTCTAGTTATTTGTTTTTTTTTTTTTTTTTTATCTAGATGGGCTATTTGAATATTACCTTTTTTAAAATGCAACTAAAAGTGATTAGAAGCTATGTAATATTTAATAACCATTCATTAAAGCTTTTGCAGCCTCAAAAGAAAATGGAGAAGTTAAAGTGTAAAGAGAAGTCAATGCAAAAAGCCATGTTTGAGAGTACCCGAATTTTCGGGATTTCTTTAATAATATTAAATAAGAATTTAAATAACAAAATTTATCAAGGTTTTTTAAAGTATTTATGATTGATATATTTTGTTTGATTTAAAGTGTGTGATGGGATTTAATTGGAAAATTAAATATGTACAGAGATGGTGATAAATTGTGTTGAATTAACATAATTGAAGAATAAATAAATTGTTTAAAAATAATTTATGAAGAATAAGAGAAATTTCATGAAATTGTACATTTAAATTGTTGATATTTAAAATAGTTGTGGAAATGCATAAATTGTTATATTTATAAAGTTTATTGATTATCGAGGTAAATGGATTAATAATTAAATTAATCCACATTTTTAATGAAAAGCTAATGAGGGAAATTAGTAAAATTGAAATTATTGATTATATAATTAATCAATAATTATGTTGAAAGTTTAGGAAAAAAAATTAAGAGAGAAAAGTAATTATATAAACTATATAATAATAAATTAAGTAATTTATATAAGAGGATTCAATTAATTGAGGATGTAAGAAAAAAATATATAAATTGTACAATATGTTATTGTATAGTTATATAAAGTGTAATGTGTAATGAGTAATGAAGAAAATAGAAAAAGAAGAGAGTTAATAAATGTATAATTATTGATTATAAAATTAATCGATAATTATGGAGACATTTTGAAAATTATCGAAAAAGGAGAATGTAATTATATAAATTATATAATAATGAATTATATAATTTATATAAGAAAGTTAAAGTGAATAGTAAGGAAATATATTTGTACAAATGGTACAATATTTTATTATATAGTTCATACATAAAGTGTGGCAAGTAGTAAAGAAATGAAAAATAAATGAGGAAAATGAATATTTTAATTTATTAAATTATGTTTATTGTATGATGAAATTATTTTAATTTTTTATGAAAAATAATATTTTAGAAACGTAAACATGTTAAGTAAACATGTTGTCCATGTAACGACGTTAAAAAGTATAAAAATTAATTTTTATAAGTTGTATGAGTTATTTTAGTAATTTTGGAGGTATAAATTATCTCATATAATTATATACATGTTATTATGCGTGTACAAAAATTGTCAAGTAAAGTACCTTTAAAAGGTTTAAATATTATTTATAAATCATGTTATGAATTTTGGTTAATTAAAATAAATATTTTACATACATTATGTAAACAATTTATTGCATGAAATAATTACTTAATGTATTAAAACATTTATTTATGCTTAATTTTATGCTAATCCGGATGGTAGAGGCGGTGGACTTGGAGTAGAATTTAGAAATAATTTACAACCTTAAGGCTATGTAAGGAATGAGGGAAAATAATAATATTAACAAGAATAAGAACCAAAACAAAACATATCCATTTCATTTTCTATTCTCCTAACCACCACCACCACCATCACCGCAACCGAACACCACCACCACTACCAAGAAAAAGAAATTTTTGGTACCATCCAAGTGAATAACAAGCTTCATGGGAAAAGTTTTAAAGTTTGGAGAAGGTATAAAATCATTTTAATTGATTATTTTTGTATTTTTAGGTATTAATTAAATTTTGTGAAAAATTAGTAAATAAATACAATAGTTATTCTATATAAATTTTAGATGTATATATATATGAATTATATCATGTTTAGAACAATTATGTTGTGGAAATTATGAACAAAAAAAAAAGATTTTTTGTTTTGTTTGGTTGGCTACTGTTAACGAAAGAAAGGAAGAAAAAAATAAGGGCTGCTTGTGCATTGCGCGACGACCATTTTTTTTCCGAACGTCGGGTCAAAACGACGGCGTTTGTTGGAGCGGAAGGAAGGAGGTCGCGCCATGCGCAGAGGCTTCGGTAACTGTAGACCAAACGACACCGTTTGGCATAGACGGAAGCTGAGGCCGCGCAATGCGCGGCTAGCATGGCTGATTAATTACCAGCGTGCCCCTGTGTTTTTTCGAAAATGACCAGCGTGTCCTGGAAGTTACGAAAATGCCCTCAGAAATTGGTTTTAAATTAAATAAATGTTTAAAAATTGTTTAAAAATTATAGAAAAATACTAAAAATATAGAAATGATATTTGGGCATTAAATTTAGTATTTTTCCAAAAATATTAAATATTTGAGATTAATATTTAAATATCTTAAATATTAATCTAGTAAGTTTAGAATTTAGAAAAATTGTTAAATGAAAGTTCGGACAACCGAATATGCTAAGTTTTATCCGACGAGCCGGATTGCCCGCATAAAATGTGTTCTATATTAATTAAATTAATATATTAGAATGAAAATCAATTATTATTTAATTGATTTACTATAAGTCGTCCAAGAAAGGATTATTAGCCATTAATTTAATAATCGGGCTCCGAGGCATGTTCTTCAGTACTTGATATTAATTGTTATATGATGTTATAAGCTTACTTTGTTCAAATGTGTATAGAAATTATGTGTTATGTGATCTGTGATTGACGTGACCGAGATGTGCCTTTGTTGCAATTATATGACTATATGTGAAGTAGTTCAATGTCTTCTTTAGGAAATTGTTAATCTGAGTTAGATATAATGCACATGAAATATATTGCTTTAGTAGAAGCATAATACATGATGTATGACATACACAGAGCATGTTATGTTATGTGCTATGTGCACATTGTTGAACTTGCTGAGCCTTAGTAATCATTCCTTGCATAATATTAATTTTGCAGGTAAAAATGAAATTTCAGAAGTATTAAATCATGACTAGAGATTTTGTGCAACATTAAGGAAAGTTGCAATTATAATAGAAGTATACATTTTGTTTGTATATAGAAACTGGATATGGTTAAATTAGTGGAATGAGTATTTATAATTCATGAGATATATATATATAATCGGATAAATAAGGTTTAGTCATGTATTTTGAGTATTCAACAATACTTATCATGAAAGAAAAGAAAAAGTAAAGGTTGCGATCCAGGGACTAGGATCGAGATGCTAAGTTTTTAAATGTCAAAATATTTTAATACAAAGAAAAAAGAAAAAAAAATTATACCGAAAAATTCGGTAATTGATGATTGTAAAGTCAATTAATGGATTAAATAAGGTGATTAAAGATTTATTAACGAACCAAAATTTGGATGTTAAGGAAATAATGTACAATAAATATGAAATTTAAGATAATAAGGTTTGTCGAATTTTGGGGTCGTTACAGATCGGTAATTGATGATTGTAAAGTCAATTAATGAATTAAATAAGGTGATTAAAGATTTATTAACGAACCAAAATTTGGACGTTAAGGAAATAATGTACAATAAATATGAAATTTAAGGTAATAAGGTTTGTTGAATTTCAATATTTTTACAATGTTGATGTCACAGTAGAGATACTAAATCGTTTCATACCCATCTAGTTACTTATTTTGTTTATGAGCTATGAGATGATGAATGATTATGTACTGGATGATTTTATTAAGTTAATAATATTTTAATTTTTTTGTTTATTTTTGTTATGGGATCATTGAGTTAGTCAAATACACAACAAAATTGTCATTTTTTTTTATTTTGCAATGATATAGTCAATGGCTATTTCGTTACCAAAGCGTTGTAAAATTAAGGATATAGTATCGACTTTTTATATATTTAGCAATAAGTTTTTGTTGCTAATGGCATTAAAATACAATTTTTGGCAACGAAAAATTAACCTTATAACAACGGGGATGATATTGTTGCTATACCAAAATAAAAATGCAACATTTATATCATTGCAAATCTTATCAATTTTTGTTGCACGTAAAAAGAAACAGCAACAAATAGTGTCGTTGCTAATCAACAATTCTCGTTACTACTGAAAAATAACCCGTAACAAACATTATCATTGCTGATTAATCATAATGTTGTTGCAAAATAGTATAATCAGCAACGAACATCGTTACTAAAAAGTATACAGTCAGCAACAAAAACATGTTTAGGCAACTATTTTCATGCTTTTCCGCAACGAAATAGATCGTTGGCAAAGTGAACCTGTGACACCCCAGGATTTTATGTGACACCCCAGGATTTTACAAAATTTCTAAATTAAGGATTATGATAATTAAGTAAAGATTATTAGTTAAAAACCTAGTGTTGAATGACAGATGTATCAAGAAATGATGAACTATGAATTATTATGTGATCGAGGTGTTAAAATGGACCTGTGTGGTCGACTATAGAAAGATGAGTTAATTTAGAGAACAATAAAAATGAGAATGTATAAAGGAAATGATTAGTTATATATGTGAAGTGTGTAAGTGATGTAATAAACATGAAATTATAATAAAGATGGAAATATGATGGGTAAATGCTATTATAAGGAAATTAAGATGAATGATTGTTGTAATGCCTACATTAAGGCAATTTGAAAGGAATGATGGTAGGACACTAGATTGTCTCAGGTTGTGATAGGAGCAATGTATGTTTATGAATGTAATTGATATAGTAAGGGAAATAAGGATGTGTATGGAAATTAATATTGAGTTTAATAAAGAGGCACTGAAAGGCTAAGTAACAGAAATGATAAACTAATGTAGAATTTTATGAGTTGAGAAAGAAAAGAACGGTTGACTTAATTGGTCTACTATGAATTAAAGGAATAATAAGGATAATGATTTTGAATATTTGAGGTTATTAAGAAATTAATCTTGAATGATTGAAATAAGATGACCGGGTTACGACGTGTAAAGATAAAAGGGTAATACTCTCAAGAAAGAGTAGAAGGAACGTAGATTTAATATATGTTGAAAATTGGCTCATATGTGTGAAATAACTAACAAAAGGAAGTAAAGATTTTTAAGCATCAATATAAGTTTTAAAAAGGATAAAGAATGATGAATTCGATTAATTGGTCGAGGTTTGCTTATCAACGAAACGGTTTATGGAAAAGATGAGCTAGACGATCATATTGAGATGTCGGAAAGTGGAATGGATTGAATGAAGAACCAAAGAGGTTCGTAGAAAATTTAGAAGGAAATATATGTAAAATTTACAATTTTGTGAATTATTATATGTGATGGCTGAATTTAATATTCGGAAGTGCGACAAGTGTTTTGGGATAAACCAATTATGATGTATTTAATGATAAAATGAAATTCAAGCGTAAAGAAATGAATTTGGATCAAAATGAAATTAAAATGGATTGAAGATGATCAAGGTATGATTTATTGGAGATTTAATTCTCTAGGAAAATGGAATAATTACTAAAGTACTCTTGACAATATAGGAAATGACATGTGAGTCCTAAGGTGGTGCAATGACCAAAGTGTCCATGCTTGGTAAGGTAAAATGCTATGAATACCCTTTACAAGTTTAAAAATGACCATGGTATCCTCTTGGTGAGAATTGTCAATTATGCCCTTAAAAGTTCATATGAAATGTCTTAAATGTCCCTAACCATGCTTAGATTAAACTTAACCAAAGATGGTTAATTGTTGGAGCTTTAAATATGATGTGTGTGTATCAAGTTGGCTAAGTTCATTCATTTTCAGCAAGTTTTGAAGTTGCTAGAGAGCGTAGGAAAGAAAAGGGAAGAGCAAGATAGGGTTTGGCCAAGAGATCAAGAAGTAGCTATAAAAGTGAGCAAGAGATGGAATACTAGTAGTCAAAGCGAAGATTTAAGCTATATCAAGCCTTATTGCATGAAGAGAAGAAAGCTACATGAAGGTATAACAAAGTTTAAGTGATTAAATTCAAGTTCAAGCTTAGCCATGCATGTATCTATAAATATACATGTTGATTATGTAAAGATTATGCATATTTCATGTTATATGTATGTAAATGATAGAACCCTAGACACAAGTTGGTAGAACAAAGTTGATGGACTAGTTATGTTCATGTTACAAGCTAGAAATCATGTTTTAAAATATGATCAAGTGTTATATGTTACTAAATTTGGTGAAAACCAAGATAGAAAGGTTAATCATGAAGAAATCATGTGTAAAATTATGTTAAATAGTATACAAAAATACTTTGAAGATTTAGAATCATGTTTGGTAAAGGAAGTTTGAATATTAGGCTATACTTTTTGTGTAGACTACGTAATAATCTGTAAAGTGCACTTGAATGTGCATATGGAAGTTATAGAAACGTATAAAGTCATTAAATGTGTTGGTGATTACTTATGTGGTGTGTTGAGATTGAATTATCAAGAGAGTTTAAGTTTTGAAAATTGAAAGTTTAGAAAAAATTAGTAAAATTGCACTAAAGTGTGACTTTTGGCAATTTTGAGGAACTAAAGGTGAAATGAAGTGAAATAAGTCATTTTCATGTTATTACACATGTTAGAGTCGATTTGGAAACCAACGGATTTAAATTTGATTGAATTGGCGATTCGAACGATCGAAATCGATAGTTTCGAATCAAAATGGATTTTAATGGACAAAAATCGCCTCGTGTGAAGTTTTATGGTTTTGAAAGCTTGAGCATGTCATATATAGGTTATATGAGCTATGTCAAATATTGGAATTGAGGTTTGAAACAAATGGCCAAAAATCACAAGGTTGCAAAACTTGAAGTTCTGAATTTCTGAAAATATTCTAAGTCTGAAATGATGTTCAATAGGCCTCTTATGGGCTAGGTTATATATGTTTTAAAGAGCCAAATGAGAAAAATGAAAATTTTATAAAATACTATGGTATGAGGTCTACATGTGTACCAAATTTGGTGTCATTTGGATGTATGGTTAAATAATTAAAAATCAGCAAAGCATGAGAGAAAATCAAAATTTCAGATTTCTGGGCCATGGCCGGGGCCAGATTTTTGTGGGCAAACCATGACTGGGGCTAGATTTGGCTGAGAGGTCACGGCCGGGGCTGCGGATTCTAGGCCAAAAAGCCGGCTGGGGCCACGGATAGCAGAGTTTAGAAAAATGTTATTTTTGACCCAAAATAAAATGTTTTGATACTAAATGATAGAGATAAGTTATATAAACCCTAGATTGATAAAAATAGACTATGAAAAGAGTGTTGTGGTATAATGAGATCATGAATGGCATAATATAACATGCCTAAATCTAAGCCAAAGTATGTTTAAGGTTGTAAAAAAGGTCGGGAACGAGCTAGGGTGTATTATAAACTTACATAAGGTATAATACACCAAATGTGAAATGATTTGAGACGAATGATCGTGCAATTGAAAGTTAAGTTTGACTGAGATTGTAAAGATTTATGATCCTATAATGATGTAAATAGGTTGTATGTTTATAGATAACGTTCGAAGTAGCAGTCCGATGCAAGAAAGGTTAAATGGCCGAGCGAGGCAATAAAGGTTAAGTTAAAATAAATCGTATAGGCAAGTTCTTCAGACTTAAGTGTTATAGATGTTCTATGTGAATTACATGATAGTAAATGAGTTGTAATGTGCCCAATGTGCAACTATATGGTTTAATTGCTAGATGAATTACGTGACATTAAGCATATCATGTTAAAGTAAAGGATGCATGACGCATGGATATAAACTGTAAGTATGTAAGGTGTTATCTGATTAACTTGCTGAGCCTATGTGCTCATACTTGCTATGACTAACATTTCAGGTAAAGTACGAGAAGACCGGAGGTTCCGGTGAAGCTAAGGTAACAGAATGTGATTGCATGGATAAGCGTGAACAAATTTGATATATGTACATTTGCATTGAAGGAATCATGTAACAGTTTGGTTTTAAATGTTAAACCTAAATCATAGAAAGGAATGTATGGTTTGTATATCCATATAGCTAATGAGCATGTATGTATTATTTAAGTAGAGATTGTAATGAGGTAAAGTTTGTGTTGTATGGTAGGTTGAGTTTTAAATGTAATAAAATCATATGTATAGATTAGTTATAAGCAGACATGGTGATATATGGTATGGATATGATGAATGACTGTGTGTAAACAGGAATAGGTACAGAACATGTACAAGTAAACAAGGCTATATTTATAAATAGTTCATGGCGAAATTTCAATTACGGGACATGTTAAATTATAATAATATATATGATTACGAAGTGAAATAAACTCGGTCCCAAATGATAAGTGTTGATCTAAATTCTAATGAAAGATAAGTGAACGTTGCGATCCTGAGACATGTAAGAGATGTAAGTTAAATTAAGTTTAAAAAAAAATGGACCGTATTATGGTCAACAGATTAGTTTCAAAAGTTAAAGGTTAAGTTTAACGCACGGGATTCCAAGATAAAATGGTTTAAAGTTAATAATTATGATATCCAGAGATAAATGGATAGAATTAAGGAAGGTGGGATCTTGGGGCGTCACAGAACCAACCGCAACGAAAGCACATTTTAGTTGCCAAAAAAAGCGTTCATTTTGTTGCCAATTAGTAGGTTTTTTGCAACAAAAGGTGATTTTTAATAATGTTTTTTTATTGATTTTGCAATAATAAATTTCTTTGCTAAAGAATCGAGGCCTTTGCACGAAAGTCAACTTTCGTTGCAAAATGTATCACTTTCGGCAACGAAAAAAATACGTTCGTTGCATAACAATTAGCAACGCTCATTGCGCAACGAAAGATGTAACGACAAGAAAATTGTTGCTAAATCCCTTTTACAACAAAATTTGGCACCTTTAGCAATGAAAACCAGTTGTTGCTAAAGCCCCATTTTTTTGTAGTGAGTTGAGCAAACCATGTATGGGCATGGGTTATGATAAGTTAGCTAACTAACTTTTATAATGTGTGTACAAATGTTCTATGATCAGTGTTAGATTACCGGCGAACTGATGAACACTGATGAGACTTTGTAGCAGTGTTAATGAATGGGGAAACCGATTTATTATTCATTCTTAGTTTAATAACCACTCAATTTACTATATTGATAATCGTTGAAATATTGTGTCAGATATTCTTTATATATATATTTATACTGATAAGGTAATTTTTTTTTTCTCGCGTGTATATTGAATTGTTCTTTATAGTTTTAGACCAAATGTAATGACCTAGATATTTATGAGGCTAGATGTAATGACCGTGAATTTCAAATCGCACTGTAATTAGATTTAATAATTAATTATCAATGAAAGAAGATTTTATGTGAATTAAAATTTTATGTTATGCAGTTGAATGCATAGATATATATGTATGTATAATTCCTCTTCAATTAAATGTAACAAAGTGGAGGAATTAGTAAATGAAGAATTAATTAAACAAGCTCAAGCTAATTGAATGTGTTAGGGTTTGTAGTTAAACCAATTAGTTGGTAGCCTAAATTAATTTAGTAAATGTAAGTCTAATTGGATTGATTAATTTATTAACCTAAGTGTGTCATTTAATTTGTTAATCCATGTAAAGAATTAACCTAGCTCAATATTAATTTAATTGACAAGCCTAATTAAATTAAATGTTGAAGTCCAATGAAATAATGTGACCTAGGCCAACACTTGTGTTAAATTGCTAGCCTTGCAAGTAGTATTGTTAGCCCAATTAAAAATTAATTATGAGCCTAACTCAAATGAATTTAATGAGCCCAAACGATGTGGATTATAGAGCCTAATTAAATTAACTCTATGACCCACTGGGTAGTCCAAATGATGCTAATTGATGTATATATGAGGTTCAAAAATGGAATCAAACACGGTTAAAGGTTACAGTTCAAACCCTAGATTGGAGAAAATAAGTGTGAAGAGGAATAATTAAACATTTAACCTAATTTATATATTAGGAATTAAATGTGAGTAATAATGAACTATGAGAATTAAAACCTAGAGTTGGTTAATATGAATATTTTGTCGAATATTAAGAGCTAGTTATTTATACGACGTGTAAATACAAATTCACTAATCCCGAATATGGAATGAAACACGAGGAAGAAACTTTTCATAAATGGAAAGTTTAGGAACTTTCCATAAATAGAATGTTTCCATAAAAGAAAAGTCTAGAGAAAATGAGAGATGACCATTTTTCCCTAGAGTATTTAGTAATGACTTTGATGTCCTAATAATCACCTAGAGACCATTTTATCCTTGGTTGGTAAGATGTAATGACAAATTTACCCTGGGGTGAAATTTGATTCAATTGGCCTAAACCCTGACTCATAAAATGTTTAGGGCCAAATTTGTTCTAGTTTGTGTTAATAGCGCAAACTAAATTAATTAGAAGTCCAATGGAATGTATAGAGAATTCCAATAATGGAATAAATTCCAAGTCCAATAAGTTAGCCCAATGAGGTATACACACATGTATGGTTAGTGTGATCCAATAGAATTTATATTCTAGCCCAAATTATAGAATAAGAGAAGTCCAACCGGCTAAGAAATTTAACTAGAGGACTAAACTAATGGAATTAAATTATGTAGAAAATTTAAAATAACAAGTTTAATTGGATTATATAATTAGTTCAAAGAAGTTATTGAATTAAAGTTCTAAGTGAATTAAATTTGTAAACAAAGTGACATATAAATAGGAATTAAATGAAAGTCCAAGTGTTGATAGCTATCACGAATTAATTGGTAGTCCAATTTGGAATAAATTATGAGCCTAATTAATTGTTGTTGGTAGCCCAATGACAATTAATATTGTTAAGCCCAAACAATTTAATGAGAAGTCCAAATTGAATTAATTAGAGTCCAAAGTGAAGCCCAATCATTTTTGGTGTATTGGTGAATTAATGAGAGTTAACCATTGTGTGGTTTAAATGGTAGGAAGTTAACCTCACCTAAGTTAAGTTTTGAAAAATTGGGAGGGAAAATAGCTAGAAGTACACAATGCTCCAAGCATTTTGTAGATAACATAAACCCATAAATTCCTCCAATGCAAGACAACATTCTCAAATTTTTGGATCTTGTTTGTAGAGACTTAACCAAAGTTGAGTTAGTTTGGTAACCCTAGGAAAGTTTGGTTGTAACTTGGGTTGGTGATTATGTATAGATGTAAATCTATATGTAAATAACCAACTAGTAAGTAACCTATGTCACTTAAGTGTAGATGATTAACTTTACATTAGTTAATTGATGGGAGAGATATTCACATATATATATAATGTAGAGAATTAACCAAATAGGAGTTAGTATATAAACCCTAGGTAATACTATGGGTGGAAATTAAACTTACTAGAGTTAATTGGTGAGAGGAGTTAGAAAAGATGATACAGAACTAATGTTGGATAAGTGTGAAAACCATGGGTTATTTGTTAGTAAAAATTAACCTTAGAGTAATTAAGTGGTGTGAGACCTAGGAAGCTAACATGTCAAGTTCCCTAAAACCCTCCCTCATGCAAGTCTTATCCCTTAATAATTAGATCTTGCTTTGTGAAGAGAATTTCAAGTATTGGTGATTTGTGTAGACTTACCCATTGTGTATGTATAGAAGTTGGATGATGGAATTCTCTAGAAATAAAGACCTGTTAGTTCATTTATAAAGGTTGTTCATTTGTTATTTCTTCAAAGTGTAGAGAGAGAAAGCTTGTAGAGAGAAGTGAGAACCCCTTCTAGAGATAACCTAGAGAGCTTGTTAAATAGAGAGCAAAAGAGAAAGAATTTGAGAGCTATCAAAGAGAAAGGAGTAAAACACTTAATGTTCTTGAGAGTTTACGCAAAAGAAACCAAGAGGCTTGCAAAGAGGGGATCTCGGTCAAGCTTGGTATATTCTTGGATGTCTTCGAGCTCCATATTCTACTTTGGAAATCATAGAAAGCAAGTTACTAAGTCCAAGAGGTATAAAAATAGCCAAAAGCCTAGTTTTATATCTTCTATTGTGCTTTATGCAATTTTTATGGTAGAAAAATATTTTTCAAAACCCTCTATTATAACATCCATGTTAGAATGATAGATCTATGGTTTAATGGGTTTAGCATGAGTTTTGATATGAATCTATATTGGTAAGTTTGATAAAAAGCTTGAAATTGACTTCACCGGAAAACCCTTAAATTGGACAGTCCATTCCCAAATTTACTCTTTACATTTCGTAAGTTGTATTCATGACCATAAATTTTTGGTGGTAGACCTATAAGGTACGAAGATTTTCCAATTGGAATGATTAAAAAAATTTAAACGAGCTATTTGTGGTGATTTTTCTCGTAAAACAGTTCCTGCCGGAAAATACCCAAAAAATCTAGTGCCCAGAATTTTATCTGGCCTATTGTGGTCACTTATATTTCTCTAAACATTCTAGCCTTTTTATATATGATATTATATGGTATATAACAACCACTGTCTAAAAATGAGCTCCATCTGACCCCGGGTGAATGAGTTATGACCCAACGATTCTCTAAGTTTTAATAGAGTATGACTGCTATTTCTTGAGATGTATAACTCAAAAACTTATGAAATGTTTACTGGGAGTAGTATATGATGGAAGGAAGCTACCATATATATTTCAGAATTTTCTGATGAAAACTAAATTTTTAATAATTATTATAATTTTCAGCCAGAAATTGACAATTTAAAAAATAGTAAATGAAGTTGAAAAATTAAAAGAAAATTATTCTGTGTATGAAATGAAATATACTAAGTATATCCAAGAGTTATAAAAATAATAATTCAATTAAGTGTTTTTAATAAATACGAAGGACTTAAGAAAATAAGTATAATAGAATAAAATAATTATGTATTATTCAATTTTAATTAAATAATACTTAAAGGTAATTATTTATTATTTAACTAATATTAAATAATAAATAAAATTATTAAAAGGAATTTAATTAATTAATTATTATTTAATTAATATTAAATGATAAATAATGGTTATTAATTATCTAATTATTAGTTAAAGATATAAAATAATAATTAAAGTAAGATAAAGTTAATAAGGTAATTATTTATTATTTAATAAATAAGGATGATTAATTACTTAATTATTATTTAAAGGATATTAAATAATAATTAAAGGGAGATGAAGTGAATAAAATTATCATTTGTCGTTTAATTAATATTAAATAATAAATGGGGTTAATTAATTAAGAAATTATTATTTAAATGATAGTCAATAATCATTAGAGGAATTGAGGATAATTATATAATTAATTATTATTAAAATGATATTAAAAAATAATTAAAAATAAATAAGGTTAAGAAAATAATTATTTTTGTAAAGATAAATAAATAAGTAAAGTTAATTAAATTATTTATTTATTTAATAAATATTAAATAAATAAAAAGAAGGAATAAGAAGGTTATTAAACAATTTATATTTAATGATAATAGTAAGTGATGAAATCTTATTAAAGGAATAATAATATTGGTAATTGTGTAAATATTATTAAAGGCTTAATAATATTAGTTACCAATTAATTTGTCGTTCAATACTTAATAATATTAGTAGATGGATGACGTATTATTAATTGTATAATAATACTACTCGGTAATTAAAATATTATCCAATGGTGATAATATTGTCCTATTTTTATAAGAGTAAATAGGAAATTATGTACTTTCGAGTCAATTTATTTGAGAATGATAAATGAATCCCTATTTGTATTACTAATTGAAAGATTATTGAATTGAATTGTGTAAGCGTAAGTGAGGAAGCAATTTAGGTAAGTTTTTCAGTATTATGTGTTGTTCTTGCAAACTTATTGCTGTATGTATAAATTGTTATGTCTGTACTTATTGTATGTGTGAATTGATTTTAAATATGTCTTTGTATAGTCATATAATGTGAATAGTTGATATATAATTGATGGTTTGAGTTTAAATATGTTATATGCATTATGTAACTTGAAAATATTGAAAGGCATTGTAAGTATGAAGTAATTTGGATAAATGCAAAGCATAAGAAGCATGATGTATATATAAATGTGAAACATGGAGCATGAAGCATGATTTAAATGAGAACTACATTTTATGTGATAACTATTAGACTTATTGAGTCATCATGCTCACTTGCTATAAGATCTCGATAGTCGTAAAGGAAATGATTGAAGTTATATTTGGTTATAAAACCCTGTCACTAGAATTATTTAAATCTCTTGATGTAACATTTTGGGATAATCATTGCTTTGTATTATTCTTGATTAAAGACCTTGTAACAGTAGTGACATGCAATTATATATTAAGACAAGTGCTAATATTTGTGAACTCGATTAGTTAAGAGTAAGTCGACAGATAGTCATAGCGACTTATTGTTGCAGTATGAGCTTATGTATACTCATAATCATTGTAATATACTAGGTTATGAATTATAAATGATCTGAGCTTGTAAGATCAATGTAAATATTTTGATTCTGAGGCAAAGAAACAAAGAGAATAAATATGTTACAAAAATTTTAAATTTATTAAGTTTTTAACATTATATTATTATATAATGTTGTGGTTAATAAGGAAAATGTTGTACATTAACGACCGGGAGTCACCCGTAGCTAGTGCGGGGATTCTCGGGGCGTTACAGAACTAAGGTGGTTCAAGGCTCCAAGCAATCCTTAATTTACACAAAACCCTAGTTTCTTATAAGCCTCTCCCATGCAAGCTATTTCCCTAAAAGGTGGATCTTATTTCTTGCTTGATTAGTGACTTAATCATCTATGTCTTGGGTGATTAAGGAAGCTAAGCTCACTTACCATTTCCCTATAAATAAGATGCTCCACCAAAATTGTAAGAGTTAGTCATTTTGTAGTTTCACCAAAGAGAAAAGTGAGAGCTTCTTATGTTCTTAAGAGAAGGTTGAGACAAATACTGTAAGTGTTGGTTAGTGTAGACATTGTGTGTATTGATCAAAGCTAGTGGATGCCCTTTAGCTTTTCAAACTATCTATTTAAAAGGAAGAGAGCATTAAGAACAAGGTTTAAAAGTGCTCTCATCCTTGAACTCTTTTCATTTTATAGTTTAATGTTTATAATAAATGTTTTTCATTTCATAGTTGGTTGTGGGAGAAATATTGTGTGATAGAGCTATGGTGAACTCGAAGATATAATGATGAAGGTTTGATGGAGTCTATGTATTTATGTGTCCATATATGTTAAATGTATTTTCTATAGTCAAAATAGATTTTCTATGGTCAATATGTATTTGTTATGGTCAAAATATATTTCTATTGGTTCGAAACCTATTTTAATACTCAATATTAGTAGATCTATGGTGTACATGAAGTTCTGTGGTTAAGGATGCATGATAAGTTTTTATATGTGTTTAATATGTGAAAGGGTTTAAGAAAAGTGCATATGAACATGTATGTTTTGAAAATTCTAGCTTAATGTCTAGATTAATGTGATGTATCTTGAAAATGAAAGTTGGTTAAGGGGTTTATGTGCCTTAAATGTTAGATTTATGTGTTTCGATTGTAATGAGACTTGAATCTTGGAAAAAGATGTTCAAATGAAGAAGAGGTGTGGCTTTTACCAAAATAGGTTGATTGGAAAACCGTAGGTATGTGATTATGATTTTTGGAGTGAAAAATGATTTCAAAACATAAATTGATCCATGAAAGATGAAGAACATTAAGTGATAAAACTAACAAATTAAATTTGGTGTTATTTGGACGTCCAGTATACTGCATGCATGTCATTCTTCTCTCTATGGAGGTCATTATGGAACGGAACGTACCGCGTCTAAAGTACTTCAAGCTGGGTTCTATTGGCCGACTATATTCAAAGATGCCCACCAGTTTGTAAAAAGCTGTGATCGTTGTCAACGAGTGGGTAACATTTCCAGACGAAATGAAATGCCATTAAATTCAATTCTGGAAGTGGAAATCTTTGATGTTTGGGGAATCGACTTCATGGGCCCATTTCCATCATCATCCGGAAATCTTTATATTCTCTTGGCAGTCGATTACGTCTCAAAATGGGTAGAAGCCAGTGCTCTACCATCCAACGATGCCAGAGTCGTCCTGAAATTCCTTCAAAGGAACATCTTCACTAGATTTGGCACTCCTCGAACAATCATCAGTGATGGAGGGAGCTATTTCTGCAACAGGCTCTTCACAGCATTATTAGCCAAGTATGGGGTAAAGCACAGAGTAGCCACAGCCTACCACCCCCAGACCAGTGGCCAAGCGGAAGTATCTAATCGAGATGTGAGGAGAATTCTAGAGAAGATGGTAAATCCGTCAAGGAAGGATTGGTCAATGAAGCTTGATGATGCACTATGGGCATACAGGACAGCCTATAAGACTCCCATTGGCATGTCGCCTTTCCAGATGGTTTATGGTAAGGCATGTCACCTTCCAGCGGAATTAGAGCACAAGGCTTACTGGGCCATAAAAAAGTTAAATTTCGATCTCTCAGCCGCAGGAGAGTAGCGACTGCTCCAACTTAATGAGTTAGATGAATTTCGACTGCGGGCTTATGAGAATATGAAATTGTACAAGGAGAAGGTGAAACGATTGCATGATCGGAAAATAATTGAAAGGAAGTTCGAGCCGGGACAAGAAGTATTGTTATTCAATTCCAGGCTTCGATTTTTCCCGGGCAAACTCAAGTCTCGATGGTCAGGACCATTCACAATCAAAACTGTCTATCCTCATGGCGCCATCGAAATTGTGGGAAAAGAGCATGAACGACCGTTCAAGGTTAACGGGCAGCGTCTGAAGCATTATTGGGGAGGCGATATGGATCGCCAACAGTCCTCAATTGCCCTCAAGGAGACAGAATGAACCGAGGAACAGTCGAGCTACGACTATAACTAAAGCGTTTGTTGGGAGGCACCCCACTTTTTGTCTAAATCTCCATTTGTTTAATTTTTGAATTATAAAATTGTTAAGCATAATGTTTGAAATACTCTTGGAGATTTGAATTTTGTTTTTGTGATTTCTTTCAGGAGGAGTTGAATTGACTTTGCATGATGGATCACAGAAAAGAAAAAAAAAAAGCCTCAGTTTTTGGGCTGACTGGCAGAAGGCGCAGCTGCGCCGGATTTACACTGCCAAGCGGTGCAGCTGCGCCGAGTAGCAGGGCAGGATTCTGGAGACAGGGAAAGGCGCAGCTGCGCCGTGTCCCAGTTCATTTGCTGCGCAGCTGCGCCGCACGCCAGTTTCAGTTGTTACGTTTTGTTTAAAGCCCGACTGACTGCATTCCTCCCCACTTTAAAACAGTTCCTTCCCTAAGCCTTCCATATCAGAAAATTCGAGACAAGAGCTCTCAAAGAAGATCAAACCCTAGTTCTCCTACCCATTTCCTAGCACACATTTGCCCTAATCTCCATCCATAGAAACCTCCATACATAGAATCCTCATCGAGCCCTAGTCGAGCATACAATCAGATTACCAACATTAGGGTTATGTGAAGCAAGTTTGGGGTTTCTTCCAGGTTGAGAGACAGCGTTTATACAGAGATACACATCTAGCCCTAACACTTTCAAAATGCCGAAGTGCGTCCGTACCCCATCGTCTTCATCGGCCAGTAGTGATGCGGGGGGAGAAGGCGATGACAGAAACACACTAGATGCCTCCAGATTTGTCAACCTTTCTGCACAACACTATTACTGGGACGTCATGATTACGAAATCATTTGTGTTAGAAAGGGGCCTCAAGCCCAGTGCTGCGGATGGAGGGCTGCTGCAACAAATCAAGAGTCGTGGGTGGGTTTTGCTTGTGGAAACGCCCACAGCGGCGCCGATGACGATAGTGCGGGAGTTCTATGCTAATGCCCGAGAGACTCAAAATGGGATTTCATATGTTCGGGGCAAGAAAATAGACTACTCCCCTCGAGCCATAAATGAGCTATTCAGGATGCCAGCCTTGACTGCAGAGGCAATTCAGTGGACGCGAGAACTGCGATCCTAAACAAACTTAGACACCCTGATGGAGGAGATGTGCAGGCCCGGTGTGGAATGGAAGATTAGGCCAGATACGAATCAGATGGTGCATTTCCCTCAGACGGCCTTGAGCAGGTATGCTAAGGCCTGGTACAGTTTCATATGCGGCAGCATACTGCCGACGACCCACCATCAGGACGTGACTAAGGAGGGGGCGATAATTTTGTATGGCATTTGCAAGGGTCAGAGTATGGATGTAGGATACATCATCCATCACTCTATGCTTAAATTTATGAGAGCCAGTACTTCGGGCAGAATCCCGCATGCCTCCATCATTACGCGGTTATGTACAGCAGCAGATGTAGAGTGGGGCGAGGAGTCTTCTCAGTTGCCGATGAGGGATATCGATCATACTGTCATTGAGAAGTTCACGGTCTGGAAGGGTATGAGATCGCATCCAAGGGGTCTCGGTTTTATTAGGGAAGAGGTTTCGGAGGAGCAGGGTGTGGCAGATTAGGAGCCACAGGCCGGAGGGCTTCCTCCTGATTTTGTAGCTAGGCATGATAGAGAGATGCGTCGCTTGCAGAAGCGCATGGACGCGATGCACACAGACTTCAGTTCATATACTGCCGACTTCTCAGCTGCATTGACCAGTGCATTCTCTCAGCTAGGCGCGGACGTACAGTTCCCGACCTTCGGGCAAGGAGGCGTGTACCCACTGCCAGATTCACCACCCGAGGCCTAGGGGAGTTTTCTCTCTCACCTTTATCTCCAATGAGGACATTGTTACATTTAAGTTTGGGGGTATTGGGTGCATGTCATGTTTAGATATGTCTTAATTATTATCATATTTTGCTTGTCATTTAAATTTGTAGTTTATGTTTAGTTGCATCGCATTTAGTTAAATTTGAAAAATAAAAATAAATAAAGCATCATATTTATTTCTCGTATTGCATTTTAGGTTAATTGCATTTTATTGCATGAATCCTAGTGTCCTGTTCGGTCGAAGTCATATTGGCCTATGATGATACTCGGCTTTGCTTGATCATGTAACGGGGTTGAAAATTGAGTCATAGTCTTAGTGTCATGTTGATTTACGATTCCTAACTTATTTGACTCTGATATAACCGGATAGCACTTTATGTGTAATTGTTTTGTTTGGTTTAATCTAAATATGTGCATAATTGTCTTCTGGTGGAAAAAATTTTTGTTTAAGCAATAGAAATTTGGTGTATGGGTTGTGTCGGCTATAATAACACAAAAATCAAGTTTGGGGGTTAAGAGAGCTATAGCGTGAGATGGAGCGTTAAAACGCACTCACATATATAAAAAAATAATAATAATAATAATAAACACGTTGGCTAGTTTAGTTCTGTGGTCGTAGATACTTGAGTTAATAGGCCCGTAGGGGTGTCTTTACACCTAGCGCCCTAAAGCCGACTGGTTTGGGAGTCGTTGGTCGAAAGCTTATTACATGGGTATCTTCGAAGCCTAATAGGACTAGGCATTGTACAGCCGGGTATAAACGCGAGATAGAGCAATTATTGCCCTCGTGGTTGTATATAAAGTCGGTTAATCCTGAATAACCCTGATATTGATTAATGTGAAGTCTTAGCTGACATTTTTCCTATTATCGTCTTTCTTGAGTTAAAACTGTGATTTTCCCTCTAAGAAGCGCATTATGACAATATTTGCATCATACCAACCTTAATGATGGCCAAGCACACTACACACTGTATCAGTACTAATATGTTGTGGAATTGTCGATTGATATGACCTATTGACGATTTCTTGGTTAGATGCTATGTTTAATGTTCATTGTAACTTTTCTGAGGCTGCTCAATTTAAGCTTTGTACTGACTGACGTGGATTCACTTGCATGTAGCGTAGACTGTATTTGTAGCTTAACTTGCATTTCAGTTTGCTCATTATGTAGCTTGAGGGCAAGCAACGGGTTAAGTTTGGGGGTATTTGATAAGTAGGTTTTATACCTACTATTTCAATGCCAACTTGCTTTAACTTTCGCTTGTTCTCATTAGTTTTTATTACTTTTCATGCTTTTATGTCTCTTTTGTAGGTTTCATGCTCCTTAGCACTTTATTGGCATTTTCCGTCTTTTTGGGGACAAACCGGCGTGTTTCGGTCTAGATCTTGTGCGGGGAGGAAGAATTGCAGTTTTTGGGACAAAAGTGGTTCAATGCGGGAGTGATATGCGCGATGATCGGATGCAGCAGAAAAGATGGCACAGATTCCAAGACTGGTGCACGGCGCAGCTGCGCCGCAATCCTTCATAAACACTGCGCAGCTACGCAGTAGCTCTTCAGGCTGCCTAACTGGTGCACGGCGCAGCTGCGCCGCATTGCTTCACATTTTCTGCGTAGCTGCGCAACACCTCTGTTGAGTCTTTGACTGCCGTGAGGTGCAGCTGCGCCCCATTTCAGTACAATCACGGCGCAGCTGCGCCGGTCCTTCGCACCAAATTCTGAGCTGACTTATTTTAAACGGGCCAATCATGTTGCTTCATGCTACAGTGATCGCGAGGGAGCAGTTGAGGCTATATATACCAGTAGTATCAGTCCAAGGCCAGATATAGAAGATAATAGATAGAAAAGCTAGGTCAAAAGGAAGAAGAGAGAGTGCATTGTTCATTTCCATTCTTTGTTGTCTGTGTTCTCTCTTGTTCCTTGTGATTTAGCTAGAATAGTATAGCTTAGAGCTGGGCATTGGAAGTTTGAAGCATTGTGTCAACCTTGTAACTCCGGATTTGAAGAAGAGAAACCGAGCTTTGCATTTCTTAACTTTGTTTTCTCTTTGTTTTCATTTGTAGCTTCAATGTATGAACATATGTGGATGATGGTTGTTATTTCTATTATGAACTAACTTCTCTTATGGGATTATAATGAAACCTAGGGTTTAGTTCAATTTGTATGCTTCCTTGTTTTGGCTAAATGATTATGTATGGATTGTCTAATGTGGTTTATCTTAATCGTTTAAATGCTTGATCATCATTTACCATGTTAACTCACACGGAACCGAGATGGGGAGTGTGAGTTTAGAACCGACCATGTTAGCTTGTGTTCATGATTTCACATGACGTTGGATTGCATGATTAGTGCTAAGGATAGACATATACCGAAGCACCGCACGTAGTCTTTTGAAAACCTGTGCTTAAACCCGTTTTTCTATAGGTCACATAGACATATAGTGATTTAATTAACTTGGGTGTTCTTTCCCGTTCTGTTGCCCTTTGGGTCGGATCTGGGTTGGATATGGGTATGATGCAATGAGAGTTGGTCATACTTTAGTTTCGTGTTTTCGACTAACAATCCGAATTAATCAGTTAGGTTTAACAGGAAGTAGAGCAGTTGAATGACACCCTAGGTGAAGTTATAATCCCATGCCTCCTTTGTTTGCTTAAATCGTTTATTAATTATTTGCCTTTAATTTTCACAACTTAGATTTAATTCACAATTACTTAATTTACTTGACCACTGTTTAAAGAAACCAAAATAGTTATAAAACTATTGCATGATAGTGTAATAGCTAACCATAGTCCTCATGGGAACGATACTTTACTTACTTTATATTACTTGTTGACCACGTGCACTTGCGTGTAAGTGTTGATTTGTCATACGCACGGTTTGACACCCAACAACTCACAATTTAGGAGCTTGTGTTAGTCATTTCTTCTTCTTCCACTTTGTAAGTTAAAGAGCATTTGAGAGTGTAGAAAAATATTTTGAGAGCAAAAATACCAAGAGAAGGAGTCCTTGGTTCAGGTCATCTTCTTTCACCACCTATTTTGGAAGAAAAAGAAGAATAGCCATTAAATCAAGGTAATGGTTATTCCAAATCTTTTTTTTTTTTTTGTTTTTTTAAATTAAATAAACCAACATGTGAGTATAAATATGTTAATATAGTTAATAATGTGTAGTATTAATATTTATGACATGCTTGAGTTTAATATGCTTGGTTTGTATTTTGGTATATTTTGTATGCTAAAATATGTGTTTAGTAGTGTGTAAACAAGTCTTGGAATTGGTGACCAAAAATATTTTTATAAAACTTAGGTTTGATGTTATAATATTATAGAACATTAAATCATGAGAAAAATAAAGTTTGGATCACCCAAAATGGAGTTATACACAAAAAGTTATGATTTGTGGTAGTTTATGTGATGTAAAAATTTTTATAAAAAAAATGATATTAAATCATGAAAAATTAAATTTTCATGTTATAAATTGATATTAAGTGATTGATAATTTTTTCGGATTTTTATTGAGGATTTAAAGCTTATTTGATGGTATAAATTTTATTAAAGTGTGTATTACTGGAACACTGTTTACATTCTGCTAAGGGAAGAAAAAAAAAAGCACTGGTCGCGCAATGTGCGCAGGCATTTTTCCCCGATTGACGCAGAGCCAAACGACGTCGTTTTGGAGTTTAAAACGGTAACCCGCGCGTTACGCACAGAAGTCAGCAGCGATTCCTCAAAACGACACCGCTTTTGGGCTGCTGTTTTGCTATGCACGCGCACTGCGCGGTAGCAGCTTCTAGGGAAATTATCATACTGCCTCTCCGTTTGTTTTTTGGTGAAATTACTATTTTGCCCTCAGATCAGTTTTCAACTTATTTACAGAAATGGCATTCGGGTAAATTTTAATTAATTTAAATATTTGAAAATTAATTTAAAATTATAAACAAAAAAATAATAATACAAAAATGATATTAGGGAGGATATTTTTCAGTAAGTTTAATATTTAAATATTTTAAATATTAATCTAGTTAAACCATGGTTAAGTTAAATAAATTTATTATTTATTTATTATTTACAATGTTAATAATAAATAATGGTGATAAAGTAGCAATTGTTATTTAATTCCTATTAAATAATAATTAAAGAGAGATAAAAAATTAAAAATTTATTATTTATTATTTAAATATTATTAAATCATAAATAAGGATAATTAAGTAATTAATTATTATTTAACTAACATTAAATAATGATTAAGGGAAATTAATTTATTAGATTAATAATTTATTATTTAATTTAAATAATAAATAAGGATGAATAAATTGATTATTATTTAACCTTAACTAATAATTAAAATTAGTTAAATAATTAATTATTAGTTAATTGACATTAAATAATAATTAAAGAGGATTAAAATTAATAAACTATTATTTAATTTCCTTAAATTAAATAATAAGTAAGGTTAATTACCTAGTTAATTATTAGTTGATTAATATTAAATTAAAGAAGGTTAAAATTAAATCAATAATTATTTATTATTTAATTATTATTAAATAATAAGTAAGTACAATTAGTTATTATTTATTTTAAATAATAACTAGAGTTAATTAATTAATTTCTATTTAACCAAGATTAAATAGTAATTAAATAGAGATTGAGTTAATAAATAAATTGAATTTAATTATGCTTTAATTAAACAATTGTAATAAGTTGTTTAAGGGTTTAATAAGTGTCCAACACTTAAGAAAAATATTTTCTAACTTATTAAATTATTAACCTAATTTGATTGAGGGTCTATAAGGTTAATAATATTATTTCGACCGATGTAAATTATGTGTTAATATTTATGTGTGGTAAATAAGTTCTTTAGTGAGCGTATAATTATGAAAATACGTTGTACTAATTATTAGACCAACTTTATTAATGTTAAGAAATTTAAAGCCAGTTAGTTAAAGCTAGACATTAATTGTAGCTGAGCGGACAGACAAGTTCCTTATCTCTAAACTCATTTCATTGAGCAAATTATTTATTTAAGCTTGAACTGTAATTCCAAGCATGCTTTGAGTGGTTTAATTACTTTACAATTATTCCACATCGATATTGTTGTTATTCGCACTTGCTGAACTTGATATTGTACAGTCCTTGATTTGTACTTAACTATTGTTCTACTGTTTAAAGAACTGTTCAAAGTAGGTCTAAGTCATTGTTCGACTAGACATTTATGTTAAAGATTTTAAAAGCTATCCAAATCATTGAAGATGCAGATTCTTAGACTATTATGAACACCCTTTTATTATAGGGGAGTACCCTGTATCTAATATCAGGTACAAAATACAGAAATTAAATGTTATGCATACACATATTGTAGTGAGGCTGATCCCCTCAGGTACATATTTCTGGTAGTAACCATTGGGTCAACCTGCTATTGACTCCAGTGGATATTTATAGTTCATAGTCTATTTGACTATCTTAATTTTAAAAGCAAATCATTATTCCTGCTTATGTTATTCATATTATTGAATTGTTCAGCTATTCCCTTTCATTCATGATATATTGTTTCTTGTTGTTATTTAAACTTGTTGAGCAAACTAGTTGCTCACCCTTGCTATATCATGAAACCATATTGCAGTGCAACCCGAGACTTTGGGGAAGAACAAGGGTAAGGGAAAGATGAAGTGATAGACTTCATGATGCAGCCTTGTAGTTAATTAAATTACTTGTTATGTAATATAAACCCTAAGTACTTTATTAAGGGTATTTGTGTACTTTTGTGTAAGGTTATTGTATCTTGGGACTAGTAACACCTTTTGAATGAACAACATATGTTTATTATTCCGCATTTAGTTATTGTATGTTGTTTAGAGGTGAATGTTTGTATTGGATCGTGATGACCAGATCCGGGTATTTAGAACTCGAATTTGGGGGCGTCACAGTAGATGACCTAGAGGGGGAGGTCCAAGCCAAAACAGTTAGGATCAACTCTCTGAACTTTGCATCAGACTCGACGTTTGGTAGGATGAAAGACAGTATTAGGAGGTATTCGAGGGAGTACGGTCAGAGTCGGCACACGGTGAGCCGCCGAGTGGTGGACAAGCTTGCACGGTAGGAGCACGACAATTCTGTTCTCTGGGACATGCACTGATAACATTATTTAGTAGTCTTATTATGTATATAGATGCAGTAGAACCTAACTTTTGTCGTGATAGAGGGTTATTATGCTTGGAAAACCCAACTCTAGGAGTTAGCGATATATGTTTATTTGTAAACCCCACCTTCTGTAGTCATGCAGGGATAGTAGCATTTATAGCAATATGCTTACGATGTAAAGTGTTATGCACTATATATGATTTGATATATGAATATAAATAAAGTTATGTTTTAAATATGTTTATGATTAAAGTGTTTACAATTGAATGTTAATGCGTTAAAAAATGATAATGAATAGAGTAATGAAAGTAAAGATATAAGACGAAAATAATAACTTAAAATTTCTTCTATATAGAAAATGCCGCCCTGTAGAAAAAATTAACCATTGCCACCATCACCTGAGGAATCAATTAATGTAGAAGGAGTACCACCGAACCGAGTGTAAGAATTTGTAGAGTTACTATTGGGAGCATTCCATAACTGAAAAACTAATGCTACGGGAGTACCAAATCTTACTGCTCTACTAGCAAACTTTAAATATTTTAAATTAGGAGGACTACCCGAGTTCTGAGGAACGATGAATCCAATAGAAGCCCAAACATGGGTAGAGGAAATAGATAACTTGTTTGAAGTTGCACGTGTCGTGGAGGATCAAAAGACAGCTTTTGCCACCTTCATGATGAAGGGAGAGGTTAACTATTGGTGGAAGGCCAACAAGAACAGAATAAGTGAAGGGATTGTCATATGGACTCGTTTCAAAGATTAATTCTTCAAAAATTACTTTCCAGAAAGCACACAGGTAAGGATGGAAGTGAAATTCTTGGAGCTCAAACAAGGAAAGATGTCAGTAACAAATTATTGTTGGTCAAAATCAGAACTTTTTATTTATTAGTTAAATTTCGATCTTGAATTCATTTGAATGAATAACGTGCAAGTATACACGGTCAATAAGTAATAAAGTGAAAGTAAAAGTCGATCCCACGAGGAATTAGTTCAAACAGATTCCCAAATACTAATTCAAAATAAGCCAATATTAGTTAAACGATTGATTGATTGAAAGGAAATTAAAATAAAGTAAATTAACATTTAAAATAGAACGCAATTAAAGATCGGTGAATCTAAGACTATAATTTCCCCCAATATGTCATTTTCATCTCCTAACTCTCATCTCAATCTTACGGTCACGAGGAATTGTCAACCGAGAATACGATAGTACTTATAAGCATATTTCTATAGCTAAATAAACATATCCCATCCAAACCTATCACATTTGTCATAATTCAGACAAGAACAACCCAAGTAAGATAATTCACTATATCTCTATGAGAACTAACACAAATAGGGTTTTTAAGCACATATTCTCACAAGGCTAAACGCGGTATGCATGTATATGTCTCTCCTACACGCAAATATGAATTTAATCCTAAGACAAAATAGCATACACATTTTAACATATTCAGGTCAAAACTTATAGTCCATCTTCTTATTTTATACAAGTTACCAAAGTGATTATAAAGCCAAACAATTAATAATCAACACAAAACATGATAACTCACTCATATGTCCTTAACCAATGAATGGTCAACCAAGAACATTACAGTACTTCTATACCTCTGTCGATAGCAATACAAGTATACCCAAGTCTAAATAATCTACAATATTTCTATGAGAATTACAATAAACAAGAGTTATGAAGCTCAAGTTCTTAACTAGTTACACATGATATGCATGTATATTCCTATCCTATATGCAAATTATACACTCCCACCATGTAGAATAGCACAATTACATGTTATGACATTTAGGTCAACACACTACAATCCATTTATCAATTTCATATAGGCGACCAAACTAATTATTAAGCCAAGCAATCAATTCATGAAAAAATAAACATGTTAATCCAATCCATGGTGCTAATTAAGAGAGAGAAAACCAATTTAAATAACTATTTGGTTTCCAAAACATAATATTGATTCCAATGTAGAAGTTTATCAAATATATACATAATAATCCATCAAGAAATTCAATACAATAAAATACAAAGACAACTAAGAGTTAAGAAGATACAACTTGTTGTCATCCAAGCACAAACCTCCTAGACCCAAGCATTTATAGCTTCCGTCAATGGTTTTAAGCTTGCTCTTCATCTTCTTCATTGCTAGATTCCAAAAATAGGATGATTTAAGATCAAGAATCAAAGGAACAGAGGTTTCCCATAGTGGAAAACCATCACCCTTCTTCTTTTTCATTGCCCAGATCGCCTGTCTCTTAGCCCAAAGAAAAAGGAAATAAGGTTTGTTCTTTCTTTCTACGCGTTTCCTTCATTTTCTATCATTTCTGCTAAAATCAGTAGCCAAAATCAAGCCCATGCGCTCTGATTCATTTGTATTTGGGCGCCTAGGCGCTTAGGAGCTTAGGCGCCTAGGCACCATTCTCCTTTATAATTTGGGCGCCTAGACGCTTAGGTACTTGGGCACCTAGTCGCCATTCTCCTTTATAATTTGAGCGCCTAAGCACTCTTCTGACGCACCATAATTACCAAAATGCCATCAGCTGAGATATTTCTGTAAAAACCAAATCAAATAAATAAAATATATATAATTAATATAAATTACCTAAAATATAATTAAAACACATAAAACTAGTAATAAACATAATTTACAGCAACAACATTAAAAACACATAAAAACTAACTAAAATGCTAAAGAATGGACAAAATTAATAAGTCCAAAAATATTCAATATATAGGTATAAAAATCAGTTATCAAATACCCCCAAACTTAAAAACCTTTGCTTGTCCTCAAGAAAAACGAAGACAAACTATACAAACAAAAATAATCAACACAAACTTGAGTAATGAATCAATATGAAAAACAAAATTGGTCACATAGATTATTCAAATGATAACTACAAGAAAATTTTAAAATATCACAAAGTTTAGAATTTCAACCTATATAATAGTCATACATTACTCATGATCCACAGGGTGTGTGTGTGTGTGTGTATGTGTGTGTGTGTGTGCTATTTGCAACAAACTAATTATAGCTCAGATTAGTTTATGTAAACAAATTACCTTATGAAAGAAATCAAAAACTTCAAAAGTATGCATAACACATCACTCTAAGCTAGTCCCAACAGAAAAATTAAATTTTATTCTTGATTTGTGCAATGTCTCATTCTATTAGGCTCTATAGAGTTACCTATGTAACGAGTGTTTGGCTAATGACTCCCAAACTAATTGGCTTTAGGTCACTAAATATAAAGACACCCCTAAGAGCCTATTAACTCGAACAACAAAGACCACAAAATTCGATTAGCCAAGTAACTTATTATATATATATATATATATATATATATATATATATATATATATATATATGTAACGAGTGTTTGGCTAATGATTCCCAAACTAATTGGCTTTAGGTCACTAAATATAAAGACACCCCTAAAAGCCTATTAACTCGAACAACAAAGACCAAAAAATTCGATTAACCAAGTAACTTATTATATATATATATATATATATTATATTCTTTTTTTTTCTTTTTTCTTTTTTTCAATTAATATTTTTTTTACATGTACATATGTGAGTGCGTTTCACACTGCATCTCACACTACCACTTTATAAAAATATATATATAAAAAAAGGAAAATAGCTTTGAATGATGCGTAAACAAGTTCTAAAGTAAAGTTCGCCTTCATAAGCATGTAGTCATATAAACCTTCTCTAAGCACCTAACTAGCTCAATACAAATGGATACGTGCTTAAAAGCGGAAAGGATCACAAACAAATGCAATAACCAATCAACAAGTCAAGCACGCAAACTAAGCTACATTGATTTATTTTCTACGAGTTATAATAAGAACAATCATTAGCCCTATCCTTTATTAAAGCTCTAAGCACATCAACAATGCTCAAGGAATACAAACTTATACTACAACGACTCAAACAAAACACAACAACAAAAAATAAAAACAAACATAACAAATCCATTTTTGTAGGAAACACGATTGCACTTAGCATGTGCAACAAGCGGTTAAACTCCAAGGTTTTTCAAGAGGACGAGTTATGTCTTGTGAGGGTTTGTAGATAATATACCTACAAAATTCAAAACTCAAAATAAAACTAAAAATAATAATAATGACACTTAACATCAAGCATATCAAAATAAACATCGAATACCCCCAAACTTGAAATTGACAACGTCCTCTCTATAAGCAATGAAAGAATTAAAGGCAAGGGACTTCCCTAAAAATAGGGTCAATTTGTCAATTGTCGCCTTCTGCAATCGAATCATATGATTTGCTAAGATATAACCTAAATATGAAAAACAAAACTAAACAAAACATTAATGAACATTGGGTTACCTCCCAATTAGTGTTTGTTTTATAGTCTTCAGTCTGAGTTACTATTTCTTATTCTGAACCTTGAGAACGCTGCGAACATAATCAAAAGTCCAAGAGAAAAGTAAAAATAGAAAAGTAAGTTTAAAAAAGACCAAATTGAATGAAGTCAATATTAAAAAACAATCAGAAAGTAATTCTCTGGCAACGACGCCAAAAACTTGTTAGTCAAAATTGAAACTCTTTATTTATATTTTATTTAATAGTTGAATTTCGATCTCGAATTCATTTGAATGAATAACATGCAAGTATATACGGTTAACAAGTAATAAAGTGAAAGTAAAAGTCGATCCCACGAGAAATTAGTTCAAACAGATTCTCAAATACTAACTCAAAACAAACCAATCTTAGTTAAACAATTAATTGAATGGAAGAGAAATTAAAATAAAGTAAATTAACATTTACACTAGAAAGTAATTAAAGATAGGTGAATCTATGACTGCAATTTCCCCCAACAAGTCATTTTCATCTCCAAACTCTCCTCTCAATCTTACATTCACGAAGAATTGTCAACCAAGAATACAATAGTACTTATAGGCATCTTTCGATAGCCAAATAAGCATATCCCATCCAAACCTATTACATTCGACAGAATTCAGACAAGAACAACCCAAGCAAGATAATTCACTATAACTTTATGAGACTAACACAAGCAGGATTTTTAAGCACAAATTCTCATAAGGCTACACGCGGTATGCAGGTATACGTCTATCGTACACACAAATATGAATTTATTCCAAAGACCAAATAGCATACACATGTTAATATATTCAGGTTAAAACTTATAGTCCATCTTTTGATTTCATACAAGTTACCCAAGTGATTATAAAGCCAAACAAATAACAATTAGCACAAAACCTGATAACCCACTTATATGGCCTTAACGAATAAATGATAAACCAAGGATACTACAATACTTATATGCCTTTGTCGATAATAATACAAGCATACATAAGTCTAAATAATCTACTATATTTCTATGAGAATTACAATAAAATAGATTTATGAAGCTTAGGTTTTTAACTGGTTACATATGACATACAAGTATATTCCTATCCTATATGCAAATTATGCACTCCCACCATGTAGAATAGCACAATCACATGTTATCACATTTAGGTCAACTCACTACAATCAATTTGTCAATTTCATATAGGCGACCAAACTAATTATTAAGCCAAGGAATCAATTCATGAAAAACTAAACATGTTAATCCAATCCATGGTGTCAATTAAGAGAGAGAAAGTCAATTCAAATAACTATTTGGTTTCCTAAACATAACATAGATTCCAATGTATAAGTTTAACAAATATACATAATAATCCATCATGAAATTCAATACAATAAAATACAAAGACAACTAAGAGTTAAGAAGATACAACTTGTTGTCATCTAAGCAAAATCCTCCTAGACCCAAGCATCCATCGCTTCCATCAATGGTTTCAAGTTTGCTCTTTATCCTCTTTATTGCTAGATTCCGAAAATAGGATGATTTGAAATCAAGAATCAAAGGAATGGAGGTTTTCCATGGTGGAAAACCACCGTCCTTATTCTTCTTCGTTGCCCAGATCGCCTGTCTCTCAGCCTAAAGGAAAAGAAAATGAGGTTTGTTCTTTTTTTCTACGTTTTTCCTTCTTTTTCTATCATTTCAGCCAAAATTAGTAGCTAAAATCAAGCCTAGACGCTCTAATTCATTTGTATTTGGGTTCCTAGGCGCTTAGGAGCTTGGGCGCCTAGGTTCCATTCTCCTTTATAATTTGGGCGCCTAGGCGCTTAGGGGCTCGGGCACCTAACTACTTTTCTGTTGTACTATAATTACCAAAATGCCATCAATTAAGATATTTCTGTAAAAATCAAATTAAAATAATACATATATATATATATATATATATATATATATATATATAATTAAAATAAATTACCTAAAATATAATTAAAACACATAAAACTAATAATAAACATAATTTACAATAATAACATTAAAAAGACATAAAAACTAACTAAAATGCTAAAAAATGAACAAAATCAATAAGTCCAAAAGTATTCAATATATAGGTATAAAAACCAGTTATAAATTATGTAGCTAAGTTCAATGAATTAGCAAGATTCGTTCCACACCAAATGGACACTGAGGTACGGAAGGCACAGAGGTTCGAGCAAGGACTTAAACCCCGAATTTTCAGCCGAGTGACAATTTTGCAAATAAACTCGTTTTCAGCACTACTAGAAAAAGCTATAATAGTAGAGGGCAGAAGTGAGGCCTTGACCAAGTACAATCAGGAGCAGAAGAAGAAGAATGATGGGGGAAACAAGAAGCATAGTGGTGGTGGTTGCAACAACAAGAGGAGGAGGAATAATTAAAGCAATGACAAGAGTTCTGAGAACCAACAATGAACTTCACAAAAGAAGAGGGCGTGTGGTAGTTGTGGTAAGAATCACTCTGGGAAGTGTATGAAGGGGAATAACGTGTGTTACAACTATGGTCATGAGGGACACATTGCACCAAAGTGTACTCAGCTAAAGAAATGAGGATTTTACTCGTGTGGAGTAGCAGATCATCGAATCAAGGACTGTCCAGTGAAGAAGGGTAACGACGGAGGAAGTGGCAACCGGAACAACAACAATAAGTTAATCATTAGGGAGTCTGTGCAGCAGGGCAAATTAAAAACCCATACTTTCAATATGACCATGCAAGACTCTGTGGCATCTAAAGATGTGGTGTTAGGTATTATTTTAATTAATAATATAAATGATTATGTATTATTTGATTCGGGTGCTACCTGTTAATTTGCATTTGAGGATTTTGCTAGAAAATTAAATTTAGCCCGAGAGAAATTAGAAACCCCAATGAACATAGAAGTCATAAATAAATAGGTGATCTCTGTTAGGTGCATACATAGTAATTGTTGTGTGAAAACAAGGGGGCATAAGTTATGCGTGAACTTCATTCTGATACGCTTAGGAGAATTTGATGTAATCCTAAGAATGGATTGGTTATTTAACCATGGGATAGTTATTGATTGTCAGAAGAAGAGCATACACCTTCAAACCCCAAAGAAGTCTAAGATCATATTTTATGATAATAAATCATCGAGATAATCATGTTGTATGACGATGATGCAAGCCAAGAAGTTGTTAAAGAAAGGTTGTGTAAGTTGTCTTGCACGCGTGGTAGATACTTAGAGGATGGGAACCGAAGTGGGGTAGATTTTGGTAGTTAGTGAGTTTGCGGATGTGTTTCTCGAAGAATTATCGGGTCTTCTGCTAGTTTGAGAGCTAGAGTTCGTAATTGATTTAGTGCCGAAGACTGCACCAATATCGAAAGCGCCGCATAGGATGACTCTAGTAGAGATGAAGGAATTGATGATACAATTATAGGAGTTGATGGATAATAAGTAGATTCAACCAAGTGTATCTCCATGGGGAGCACCGATACTATTTGTTCAGAAAACAGGATGGATCGTTAAGGTTTTGTGTTGACTATCAGAGTTGAATAAAGTGATGATCAAGAACAAGTACTCGCTACCTAGAATAGATGATCTTTTCGATCAACTTAAAGGAGAAAAGTTTTTTTCAAAATTAAACTTGAGGACTGACTACCATCAGCTGAAAGTGAGAGGAAGTAAGACGTCCCAAAGACAGCATTCGAAACTCGTTATGGCCATTATGAGTTTTTGGTGATATCATTTAGACTGAAGAATGCACCAGTCACGTTTATGGACATGATGAACAGAGTGTTCAAGCAGTACTTGGACAAATTTATGGTTATGTTCATTGACGACATCTTGGTTTATTCCAAGACTAAGGAGGATCACACCGAGCATCTGAAGCTAGTATTAGAGGTATTAAGAAAAGAGCAGTTGTATGCGGAAATTTTAAAGTGTGAATTTTGGTTGGATCAATTCAATTTTTAGGTCATGTTATTTGTAACGACCCCGAAATTCGACTTATTTCACTGTCTTAATTCTCATGTTTATTAAACATTATTTTCTTAACGTCCGAATTTCGGTCCATTAATAAATCTTTAATCTCCTTCTTTAATCCAATAATTGATTTTAAAATCATCAATTATCAAAATTCTCATATAATTTTTTTTTCTTGATTCAATCGTTGTATTAAAATATTTGGATGTTTAAAATCTTTACATATGGATCCTAGTCCCTGGATCGCAACCTTCACTTTTTCTTTTTGTTACACGTATCATAAAACTTATCATTTAAAATTTACTGTTATTTATTTTCATACAAATATTCCTTGTTGCGTCATTCGTAAATCCAACATATAATAATTTCTATCGTAACAATTATCCTGATCAATCACAGTTCATAATTGAACTTCTATCATATCCAGATTCAACTTATATATACATAGAATTCATCACAGTAAATTAACAAATTTCTCACATTGAATTATAATATTTACAATATAACAATCACGTTTTCTACCTTCTAGGCAATTCATCTCTAACATAATCCAATATTCTTAAATTTCATTTCTTTCCTGCAAAAAGGTTTATTAAGCAAGTAATGAGCACAATGGCTCAGCAAGTTTAACAGTTTATGTTTCACATAGCACATACCTTAATATGCTCGGTGTGTGTCATACATCATGTGCTTGTGCTTCTACTATAGCAATATATCTCACGACTTTGCACAGAGTACACATAATTGTCATATTAGCCACGATTCACATAACACATAATTTGTATACATTTAAAATAAGAATTATATATCATAACAGTCTAACATTTAATATAAGAGGACTGAAGAACTTGTCTGGCGTCCAGTTATATACATTGTTAGTTCAAACCCTTAACTTGATCAACCTATGATCATAAAATAATCAAATAATAATTATTTATCTCTTTATGATATTAATTTACTTAATTAATATCATCTATGGGCCAATTATTAATTTATATGGTTAATTATATTAACCTCGTCCTTTAAAATATTAATATAACTTAATATTTAACGCCTTCACTACGGACAACCCGACTCATCGGATACAATTTAACATATTTGGTTGCCCGAAAATTTTATTTAAACATTTTCTAAATTATAACCTTATTAGATTAATATTTAAACATTTAAATATTAATCCCCAATATTTAATATTTTACAAAAATATTAAATTTAATGCCCAAACATCATTTCTATATTTTTAATATTTTTCTATAATTTTCTATGATTTTTAAACAATTTTTAAACATTTATTTCAATTAAAATCACTTATGGGGGCATTTTGGTAATTTCCGCGCCCAAGGGGACACGCTGGTCATTTTTCGGAAAGTTCAGGGGCATTTCGGTCATTTTACAAAGCTAGGGACACGTTCGGTATTTTTCGAAAAACTCAGGGGCAAAATCGTACTTTAGCGAGGGTCAGGGACACGCTTGGTATTAACTGAAAAGAGCAGGGGCACGCTGGTAATTTCCAGCGTGTTGTCGGTCGCGCATTGCGCGCGGCCTTTCTCTTCCGACGCCAAAACGGCATCGTTTCAAAGCCGTTCACCGAGCCCCTCGCGCATTGCGCAGTCCTCCGTTCCCTCTCGCGCCGAAACGACGTCGTTTCAGCCCGTGGTTCAGCGAAATTTGCAGCCGCGCATTGCGCGGACCTGCCCAGATTTTCCTTCCTTCTTCCCGCGAACAGTGCACCAAGTTAAGCCAATTTAATCCATTTTTGCTCCAATTTTCACCACAAAATCACTCCAAAAATCATGAAATTCATAGGTATACATCTAAAAATTATTTAGAATAATTATACTAACTATCTACAATTTTTCCATAAAATTATTTTACCATCTAAAATACCAAAATAATTCTAATAAAAATATTTTTATACCTTCAAAGCTTAACTTTCTTCTTTTCATGTTTCTCCATACTTGGATGGCATCCTCTTGGCGGCTCATGGAGGTTGACGTGGTGGTGGGTGGTGGTGTTCACGGTAGAGGAAGAAATGTAAGAGGTTTGTTTTCTTTTTATTCTATTTTCTCTCTTTGCTTGCTTTCTTTATTCTTTTTCTTTTATAAACAAAGCACATAACATTTTGGTTTTTTAAAAAAAACCCACCGACTTTGCCACCACCGACTTTGTTGCTTCTCGGACGTTCCAAAATTTATGCCAATTAATAAATTTAATACATTACGTAGTTATATCGTATAATAAATATTTTATATAATGTATATAAAATATTTATTTTAATTCACTAAAAATCATCATTTGATTTATAAATAATATTAATACCATTTTTGGGTACTTTACTTGACAATTTTGTACACGCATAACGTCATGCATGTAATTATATGAGGTAATTTATATATCCAAAAATCATAAAATAATTCATATAACTTATAAAATTTATTTTTCATAATTTTTCACTCCGTTACTTGGACAACATGTTACACTAACATATTCACGTTTCCGAAATATTATCTTTCATAAAAGTCATAATAATTCCACTATACATAAATAAAATTTTTAATAACTTAAAACATTCATTTTTCTTATTTATTATTCAATTTCTTTAATAATCACATTAACTTTCCTTATATAAATTATATAATTTAATATTATATAATTTATATAATTACATTATTCCTTTCTAATTATCCCTTAATTGCGTAATCAATAATTATATATTTATTAATTTAATCCTCTTATATAAATGATAGAATTATTTTTATATAATTTATATAATTATAAGTTCCTTCATTCATTACTATAATTTCCTTATATAAATTATATAATTTATTATTATATAATTTATATAATTACATTTCTTTCTTAATTAATTTCTACTTCCTCCAAAATTCTTAATTAAATCTAAATTCAATAATTTCAATTTTATTAACTTCTCTCATTATTTTTTTATTTAAACTTGGATTAATTTAATTATTAATCCCTTAATTGTCATAATTAATAACATTTTAAATTATCAATTCAACATAACACATACACATACATATATAATTCATATTTCTTACATTTCCATATAACCTCATTTAAAACATAATTTATGCACTTCCATAATAATTTAATTGTACAATTTATTGTACATTTACATGAAATTTCTCTTATTCTTAATAAATTATTTTTAAACAATTTATTTGTTTTTCAATTTCTTTAATTCCATACCATTCATCATAATCTATGTACAGATTTAATTTAATAATTAAATCTCATCACATACCTTAATTCACATAAAATAATAATTTCTTTACACAACCTTGAAAATTGTATTAATTAAATTCTTATATAATCTTATTAAATAATTCCAAAAATTCGGATCCTCACATTATTGATAAGGAATGAGTTTCTATATATCCAGCAAAAGTGGAGGCAATTATTAATTGGGAACAGCTGAGAACGCCGATAGAAGTTAGGAGTTTCTTAGGGTTAGCAGGGTATTGTCGAAAATTTATCAAGGATTTTTCTAAGATAGCTACCCACTAACAAATTTGACAAGGAAGACCATGAAGTATGCTTGGAATGAGAAGTGTGAGGAGAGCTTTATGGAATTAAAGAAGAGGTTTAGTGAAGCACCCTTGTTATCTTTACCAGTTGACACGGGAGGATTTATAGGGTACAGTGACACGTCACACAAGGGTCTTGGATGTGTGCTCATGCAATATGTTAAGGTTATCGCGTACGCTGTAGACACCCAAATTTTGCACTTGTGTACTAACCTTGACAGGAGGGCAAGATCGTCACTTGACCCGACATGCGAAAAGGAAGGTGGACCCCAACACGAAGCCACCCCAACAACTTACGACCAAAGCCGCCACAACGAACAACGAGCATCAGGTTACTTGCGGCAAGACGAACAGTTGATCCAGAAGAACCTAATTTGATCATAACTAATGGCCACTACGCTTAAGATGTTCGGGGGTCTCGCTCGCCGGTGAGCTGGCGGGGGTGGAAGGGGGCAGCGCCCCCTGGAAGCCAAGCACGAAGAGCAATTTATACCTTAGATAACAGCCTTCCAAAATAATACCGCAGAAATTGGCGAATTAAGACCGCGCGACACGGAAATCGAGAAAAGCAAGCCGGACAGCCGCGGATGCACCTGCGGCCATCGACAAACGGGACAGTGCGCGGCTCGAGGACGGCACACGGCAGCCGAGGATTCGGCGCGGACGGCTGGCGAGCCCAGCGGTAGATGCACCTGCGGCCAGCCGCAGTTGCACCTGCGGCTGCCTGCGGAAGGCTATAGATTGCCATTTCCACCCGAGAGTTGAAGAAAGGAAAGAAAAAATAGATTTTAGAGAGAGAGAGAGAGCGCGGGAGGAGAGAGAAGTGCTCGGTTCTTGGCTAGATTGGTGTCAAATATTCATCTTCTCTTGGTAATTAGTTGAGTGTTCTTGTATTGTTGTCCGATTCGTGAAATAAGAAGCTTCAATCGTCTTTTGCAAGGTGAAAAGGAGTGTGTTCTTGAGTTTATTTGTTGTATTGTTAGCATAATGTTGTGATTGGTTTATTTGATGTAGTTATTGTTATATATTGATAAAGGATCCGTGGATTAGGGGTTGTTAGCGAGGGTTCCATCGGAACGTAACTCCTCCTAACGCCCCGATGACATCCGTACGGTGATATATCGTTCGTTGTGGTAATGAGTAGTTTGTAGTGGTTGAGTTGTGATATTTGGGCTATGTAGTATGATAGCAGTGTTTATCTTGTTAGATTTGGTTTAGTATTGGTTGGGCTGTGATTGGATGATTGTGAGCCTAGGGAGGAGATCCTAGGGATCGAATCCCGATGATGGACGTTTTGGTATATGTAATCGTGGCATAGGGTCCATAGCGGTGTATTTGTAATATCAGGCCTTAACGCGATATCAATCGTGATCGTGTTAAGGCCCCGTAATAATAATAAAGTATGTGACTGTGGGTGTTTGGGGTTGTCTAGATGGCTCACATGCCCATGGATAGCCCCGACACGTTTTGAATGTTTGTTTGGATTTACAGCGCAAAAAGCGGTTTCCCAAAATAAGGCAAATAACAAAGATTTTCTAAAAAGAATCAAATTAAGATATTAGATACACGACGTTTAAAAAGTAAAGAGTTTTGGCGAAATTTTGATCCTTGTTTGACGAAAAGGCTACGGTTGGTTTCAAAATGTCATAAAGGTTTTTTCGTGAAAAATAAATAAACGTTTTCATTAAACTTTGTGCATAGGGTTAAAGAGTTCTAGAAGTTGCCTTCATTTTATTTATATTAACTGTTAGAAGGCAATGTATAGTCTTGATACCTATTTGACAAAAGTTTAAAAACTCTGTTTTCTATAAACGACATCTAATAAAACCCTCATCGCTTTAAAAAGTAAAATCAATCTTTATTGTGAAACAAAGCCTTGTTATTTGGGTCAAAAGACGTATAAAACGCTTTCCAGATAAACACATTTGCCATGTAAAATAAAAGCAAACTTTTTATGCAAAACTCACCACAAACCTCCATTTAGGCGCACACACACACACACACGTAACTCACACATTTTTAGGATTTTTAAAGGATAGGAAAACATCAAGATAGCGGTAACCGTGTTGCACGGAAGTCGGGGGGTGCCTAACACCTTCCCCTCGCTTAAGCAAGCCCCCAAACTCTATGAATCTCGGTTTGCGGACCAATTAACTCGGAGTCACATATGAGCCAGCGATTACGAAAATAAAAATCGGATGAGTTGGTACATCCATTTCAAATATACCAACTGGCGGCTCTGGTCAATTGGCTCATAAAGAAATCGATCTTTCAAAACCCGTCGACATTAAGCCGACCCTTTTCAAAACCACATTTAATTCAAAAGGCTAAAATTGGAAAGGGCATTAATATTAAAAAACGAAACGACGAAAATCCCGACGTCGACATACGCGTCACGACAATTGAAAGTTATGAAAAGGAGTATCCAACTCATTACATTGAGTTGACAACAATAGTGATTGCATTGAAGATTTGGAGACATTACTAGTATAAAGAGAGATGTGAGATATATACGTACCATAAAAGTCTTCAATATATCTTCACATAAAAAGAGTTAAATATGAGGCAAAGAATATGGTTAGAATTGATCAAATACTATGATTGTAAAATTCTATACCATCCTACGAAGGCCAATGTAGTGGCAGATGCTCTAAGCAGAAATAGTAGAGAGAAATTTCTTGTATTGACAGATCAAGAGGAACTAGTAAAAGAGACGGCTCGAATGGAGTTGTATGTGAAAAATATGAGGGAGTCAGAAGAAAAATTTAAAGGAATAGAGGCGAGCCCAACTATATTGGACAAAGTAAGAGAGGCTCAAGACAATGATGAAGAATGTATAAGGATAAGAGAACAGACGACCAATGGTGAAGAGGTCAAATACAAAGTGGATAGTCAAAAATTGGGTTTCGGTACCTGTAATACCTGAACTACAGTATGATATTTTATAAGAGGCTCACAGTACGAGATACTCGATACATATGAAAAGTATGAAGATGTATCAAGATTTACACCAACATTTTTAGTGGCCAAAAACGAAGAGGGAGGTTGCAAAGTGTGTTAGTCGATGCCTAATGATGAGTTGATTTTATATCTTTTTATTAAGTATTTTTAGGATTAATTAGTTGCGAGTTTTAAAGTATTTTTAGCATTTTGGGTAATTTATGTGTTTTATTATTTTTATGTATTTTATATTATTTTTATATATTATTTTTATTTTGTTTTATAGGAAAATCCAAACAAAGGGCAGAATGGTAAATAATTAGATGATGATCGCAGACCTATGATAATTTGGAAAGGCTGGCTTAAGCGCCATGCATGCATAGAAGTGTGGTTCAGCAGTAGGGACAACGTCGTTCTGGCCAGGAGAAGAGGATAGCAGGTCACGCGGGAAATGTAAAGCGCACAATGTGTGACTTGGTAATTGAAGAAGAAAATAAAGTGCGTGGCGAGTAGCTGCAACTTATTTCCTATTTTCTTTTCATACATCGGTCCCACCACCACCTTTAATCAGCATATCAAGAGCATGCTTCAAATCCTTATGGGTCCAACTAGCAAATAAATTGAAAGAGAATTGAGGAATCCAATTGCAATTCAGAACAATATTAATAAAATAGGAATTTTATACTTATTTTATTTATATTTTAAATCTTATTAGGGTTTCAAAATTATAATTTTTATTAAGGTTAGGAGAATTATGTAGCCTATAAATAGAGGATGTTAGATACAATGGAAAGGTCACTTTTTACTAGAAAATTATCTATATTATTCTTTCGTGCTTTTCATGGCTTTATGTGGCTAAATTATTTTTCTTGGTTTAAGTAACTAAAGCCATCAAGATTTACTGTGAGATCTAATTTATTTTAATTATTCAATTTATATTTTTAGTATTGGGTATTCTTCTATGTTTATTTATATGATTGATTCGCTCAATTACATGGAGGCCTATTTGTTTATTATTCACATTAATATACTGCTAAATTAAATATCAAATTCATAATTGTTTGGTCACTTTAATTTGTGAAGCAACTAAGATTAATGATTGTTTTGCGGATCAAAATATTATTATATCTTAGGAACAATATCCATTTAAATTAAATGCAACCGCTTGTGCTTGTATTGTTTAGTTCAACAATCTTTTTATTTCTTAAACGTGCTAGTAGGTTAAATATTTAGCGCATATCTGAGATTATTTAATAGTAAGGGTTATTCAGATCTACTTAACAAAAGTTAATGAGAGATATGAAAATTATTCGAATGAGAATAATTATTCCACCTTGAATATTTAAAATATTAATTGATTTATTCTTGATGGTGGATGTTAACTTAATTCAAAGCTTTTTTTTTTCTTCTTATTTGTTTCTTTAAAGTACTTGTATATTTATTTTAGTTAATTTTATTTAAACTATTTTCTTAATTAACCCCCCCGCCCCCCCCCCCCCCCCAATTTTAGTTTACGAAATCATAAAATTAAATTAATCATTCTCTGTGGGATCGACTCTTACTTATACTGCTACATTAATATTTTTTTCAAAATGAGATTTTATTTTTTGGTGTCTGCGACAATACACCAAATTTTGGCGTCGTTGCCGAGGAATGATTCTAATTTATTTTTGTCCTTTTGTAAACTTTCTTTTAATTTAGTAATTTTTATTCGATTTTATTTTTTCCAAGTTTTTCATAGTTTAATTGAGTTGTGTTGGTAAGGATGGAAGTTATGCATGATCATGTCAATGAGGTAAATATTTATTCTCTTAATCAACAAATTGATAATCTAACTTCTCTTGTTTATCAAATGGTTGCAGGTAATATGCAACCATTGGAAGCTTGCAGGATTTGTGAAGTAGTAGGACATCTAACTAATATGTGTCTAATTCTTCGAGAGGAGTCCTATGAACAAGTCAATGTAGCAAGTGGTTTCCCTGATCAACTACAAAGAAGATATGATACATATTTATACACGAATAATTCGGGATTGAGGGATCATCCATAGGTGAATCAACTTGTAAACTAGAACTTTCCAAGTTATCAACAATACATGCAATTGTATCCTTAACAACAACAGGGCCAATCATCTAATTCTAATATGTCTTTAGATGATGTGATTAAACAACTTATCGCTAACACTTTGCAATCACAACAGAACCAAACTTACAATTTTGATATGTCTTTAGAAGATTTTCTTAAAGCTATTGAAACTAACACTTTACAATATCAATAAAAAATAACGAAAAATATTCATAACGTTAGAGCCATTGCGCAAAGTTTGAATAATCAAAAGGGCCAAATAGCAATTACAATCGATCAATTTAAGGAGCAAAGTTATGAGAAAATTACCCTCTCAAACGGTGGTGAATCCAAAAGATAATGTTAGTGCAATCACTTTGAGAAGCGATACAGAGATAAAAAAAACTCCACAAAAGACAGAGCAGACATTGCAAGAACAAAGCAAAGTAGAAGAGGACAATAATGAAGTAGACAACAGTAAATAGGACAATACTGTTCTAGGTGACAATGGTAACTCTAAGCATAAATTTTCACCTCTCTTTGATTATAAATCTCTATCCCCTTTTCCTCTTGCTTTAATAGAAAAAATAAATGAGAAAAATTCATATTTATATGAAACTTTTCATAAATGCGAGGTAAATATTCTATTATTAGATGCTATTAAACAAGTACCTCATTTTGCTTGATTTTTGAAAGAGTTATGTACACACAAGAGAAAACAAACACTTAAAAGATATGAAAATGTACAAGTAGGAATGAATGTATCTACAATAATTCAAAGAAAACTTCCTCCTAAATGCCAAAATCCAGGAATATTTACTATCCCTTACAAGATAGGTGACACTAGATTTGAAAAGTCTATGTTAGACTTAGAAGCGTCCATTAATGTCATATCATATTTTATATATGCTTATTTGAAACTTGAATCTTTGAATAAAACTGGTATTGTGATTTAGTTGGCTGATAGATCTAACGCTTATCCTAAGGGTATAGTATAAGATATTCTTGTGTAAGTAAATTATTTGATTTTTTCTACTGATTTTTATGTGCTTGATATGGAGAATGGTGATAAAAATTCTCCTATTTTTGTTAGGAAGACCCTTCTTAAAGACATCTAAGCTAAAATAGATGTTCATAGTGGTACACTTACAATGGAGTTTGATGGCGAAAATGTTAAGTTTAATATTTTAGATGCCATGAAATGTCCTAATGATGATAATCTTGTATACTCTGTTGATGTGATTGACTCTTTAGTGACAAAAATCTCTGAAACTAATGGAAATGATGAATTGTAAATGATATTTAGTCATAATCTTGGAAAAGAGAATGAGGAGTTAGTCTTGAGTATTGATTTGAAAAAAATTGTTGCGACTTTAAATGGTTCTCCGAAGATAGGGAATGATCCATACTTTGACTTACCAGTTCCTAACAAGAAGTCTTTACTTTCTATTTTGTAGGATCACATTTTAGATTTGAAGCTTCTCCCTAATCATCTCAAATGCCTGTTTATTGAAGAGGGAGTAAAACCTTCATATCAACTTCAAGGGAGTTTAAACATGTCCATGATAAATGGAATAAAGATTGATGAGATTTTCAGAATTCATGAAGTTGGAGTGATGTAGTGTTTAAGCATGCTGTCAAGTAAATGACAATAAACAAATGTGCTACTTGGAAGGCAACCTAAGGGGAGTATAATTTTTATTTTTTTTTATTTTTTTCTTTTTATATTTTAGTTATTTGTGTCTTTTTTCTTTGCATTTTACTTTACATTGGGGAAAATGTAAATTTTAAGTGTGGGGGAAGGAATTTAGGATTTTTATTATTTTTAGGTCATATTTTGAAAAAATTTAGGCAATTTTAAAATTTTTGAAAATTTTGAATTTTGTGGGTATATTCACTTCGAACCGTCACGAGACAAAACTTGTCCACTTGGGGTTTAAAGACTTGTTGCAAGTGCTAAGTTTAACCGTGTTTTCTACAAAAATGAGATAATTTTTTATTTTATTTTTAGGATTTGTTACTTGAGCAATGAGTTCACTGGATTTTTAATTTTTTGGCCAATGATAAAATTTTTATTTTTATTTAACAACTCCTGAAAAAAATGATAAATTTTTACTTAGTCTGAATTTTTTAACTATTGTTAATATTTACTGTATTTGAGAATTCATAAATTTGTATGCACATATCCATCTATGTTAAACTAGTTTTAACTAGGAGGAAGTTTATGTGATTAACTGCTTGTGGAATATGTGAATTTTGTTTATACCTTATTTTGATCATGTTCAATTCTAAAGTCTGATATAGGAAAATATATGATTGAGGGATTGAGAGAAAAAAATAGTAAGTAAAAAATAACTTGACTAGTTTAATTTTATGGCCTTTGTCACTCGAGTTAATAGATTCTTAGAGATGTCTCTACACCTAGTGCCCTAAAGTTAACCGGTTTGGATGTCATTTGTAACAGCCCCGAAACCCTATCATTTACTAATGGCGATCTCGTGTGCTAATAAATACATTTTACTTTTAAAACTATTCATTAAAACATAATACAATTTATAATCTTGTTTATTAAACTTACATTCGTCACCTGTCTCAGAATCATAACTTTCACTTTCCTTATGCTAGAACTCAGATCATATATAAATAAAATATGTCCTATTCTATTACATTTCAAAATCATATGATTTATGATTTTACATAACATAATATGTGGATACATTCACCATTAATCACTATCATACATAACCCTGCTTACATCATACATGCTCCATACATGCAAGTTTATTACATATAAGACTCGTCTTACACTGATTCATTAATCTTATTTCATTAAACCTTTCTCTGAATAAAACTTACATAATGGCTATGTCTATGGATTTGCAAAACATACATATCCTTATTAACGATTAAAATTGAGACGTTAATTCATTTATACCTTTATAAGTTAAATTTACTAGTGACTTGCCACATTACATGATTACAATTAACAAATTCTTTATGATGTTCTAAGCATCTAACATTCCTAATCCTTTAGCTTTACCGAAAACTCTGACCTTCTCGTACTTTGCCTGAAAATGTCAATTTATGGCAAGAGTGAGCACAAAAGCTCAGCAAGTCTAACAGATAACACATTCCATGCGTACAGTTGATATACGTGAGTCTTGCATTCTTTACTTTACAATGCTGTGAATTTTCGAGATATAAATGTCACGTATTGCATTTAACAATTAAAACACATAATTGCACGAAGTGCACATCTCAAAACATTTGTTGTCACATATTTTGTCAAACAATTCACATAAAACAATTATTACATTTCAACAAGTCTGAAAAAGTTGCCTGTTAACCATCACTAACTTAACATTTTACGTTTCTCCATAAATCTTTCATATCCGTCTTGTCGGTTTGCTGCTCCTAACTTATTACCGACCATTTTCATAAGCATTATGTTGCTTTTACTTAGCTTTAGGTATGTTATATTGTACCAGTTCTTGTTTTATTATGCTTAACACCCTTTAAATTGATCATTATTTATAAATTTAGGGCTTACATAACCTATCATTATCATTCCACATCAAAATATAGCTTTTTGGAAAATTAAAAAATCTGTTGTGAATAGTAACCTCACCCCGACAAGCTCAGAATTCGCTAGGCGCGAATTCCTCTCATCCGTGAACAGTAACCTCTCCCCAGAGCAGTGTTTAGTACAAACCACTACACCTAGGCATAGTGTTCAGAAATCATGATTTTTTATTTTAACATTATCTTTACGGATATTTAACTCCTTCATCTTACATCTAATTAAGCTCAAATTTGAACCATAGATAGGTCTTAATGCCTAGTATTTAAAAATAATATTACTTGACTAATTTGGCTTCTTAAAATTATCGAAGCAATAGCCCGTAGAAAGGCGTTTCAAAATATTTTTACACTTAGAATTTTTTTTAACATTTTTATCAGGTTTGTGATTTTTGGCCATTCACTTCTAACGCTCATTCCGACACTTCATATAGTCTCTATACATTATATAAGACATGTCTAGACCTTTCTAACAACTTAACGTTGCACGAGGCGGGATTTGTTCGGAAAAATCCATTTTAGGACAAAACGATCGATTTTGATCGTTTAAAACGAAATTCCATTCTAACTTTCATTTGTTGACTACCAAATGAACGTAGACACGTGTAATAACATAAAACAACATTATTTAACTTCATTTCACCATTAATTACTCAAAATTGTTAAAAATCACATTTTTGTTGGATTTTCACTAATTTTACTGTAACAACCCCAAAATTCTACCAACCTTATTACTTTAATCCTTATATTTATTAAACATTATTTTCTTATCGTCCAAATTTTGGTCCGTTAATAAATCTTTAATCACTTTATTTAACCCTTTAATTGACTTTACAGTCATTAATTATCAAGTTTTTCGGTATAATTTTTTTCTCTCCTCTTTTCTCAATCATTGTATTGAAATATTTGGATGTTTAAAATCCTTATATCTCAATCCTAGTCCATGGATCGCAACCTTCACTTTTTTTTTCTTTCTTTCCGTTACAAGTACCATAAAACTCAATATTCAAAATTTAATATTGTTTATATCCATATAAATTTTCTTTGTTTCATCATTTATAATTAGACATATAATAGTCCCTTTCATAACAATCATCTTGAACAATCATGGTTTACAATTTAACTTTATTTGTCCTATTCGGATCTAACATATATGTATATACGAAATATCAATATAAACTTAGTAATTGTATCCATGTTGAATTATGCTAATAAAAATATAATCATAACATTCACAACCTTCTGTGGTAATCTTTCTCTACATAATCTGATATTCTTGAAATTCATTTCTTAACTTGCAAAAGTTTATATTATGCAAATAATGAGTACAACGGCTCAGCAAGTTCAATAGTTTACATCTTTCATGTTTCACATAGCACGTAGCATAACATGCTCTGTGTGTGTCATACATCATGTGTTGTGCTTCTATTTAAGCAATATATTTCACATATATTCATATTGTTGCACAAAGTACACATTGTTGTCATATTATTCACAGATTACATAACACATAATTTATATGTATTTAAACAAGAATTAACATATCATAACAGATAATCAATTAACATCAAAGTACTGAAGAACTTGCCTGGATTGTGAAATTAATTAATAAATAACCCTTCTATAATGCTTCTCGTACAACCTTCCAAAACTTGAATTTCCTTCCTTGAAAGCACCACATATTTTCTTCTTCTCCCTCTTGGTGGTAGCCATGGTAGTCGGGTGGTGGTGGTTGATGGCTTCAGTGAAGGAAGAAGGAACAAAAGGGAGAGAATTGTTTTGCTTTTGTTTCTATTTTCTTTATTTTCCTTTCCTTTTTGTTATACTAAACTTAACCAATTTGGAAGTGAAATCTAATTCCACCGACTTAACCACGCAACTGACTTGGCTTCTTTTCAGAAAATAACACAAAAATCATACAAAATTAATTATTTAACACATCACGTAATTATTTCGTGTAATAAATTTTTTATATAATGTATATAAAATATTTATTTTAATTCACTAAAAATCATAACATGATTTATAAATAATATTTATACCCTTTTCAGGTACTTTATTTGATAAATTTTGTACACGCATAATGACATGCATGTAATTATATGAAGTAATATATACCTCCAAAATTCATAAAATAATTCATATAACATATAATAATTATTTTCAATGCATTTTCACTTCGTTACTTGGACAACATGTTACATTAACATGTTCACGTTTTCGAAATATTATTCCTCATTAAAATCATATAAATTCCATTATACATAAACATAATTTTTAATAAATTAAAACATTCTTTTTCTCATTTATTTTTCATTTCTTTACTATTTACATTAACTTTCCTTATATAAATTATATAATTTATTAGTATATAATTCATATAATTACATTCTCATTACACAATTTCCATTTTATACCAAATACAATTTATAAAATTTTCTTCCATCCTTAATTAATTTGATCCTCTTATATAAATTACATAATTATTCCTATATAATTTATATAATTATTATTTTCCTCATATTTCGCTTTAATTTCCTTATATAAATTATATAATTTATTATTATATAATTTATATAATTACTTTTCTTCTTTATTAATTTCAAAACTTCCACCATAATTATTGATTAATTATATAATTAATATTTCTAATGTTACTAACTTCTTCAATCACTATTTATTTAACTTTGGATTAGTTTAATTATTAATCCCTTAATTTCCATAATTAATGAAATTTATAATTATCAACTAAGCATACACATTTATATAAATACAAATGTATATATATACATATCTAATTTCTATATTTCACAATACCACATTACACTACTATAATAATTTCTGCACCTCTTTAATCATTTATTGTACAATTTATTGTACCATTACATGATTTTTTTTTATTCTTAATAAATTATTTTAAAATAATTTATTTCCTCTTCAATTACTTTAATTCAATCACAATTTGTCATCATCTCTGTACAGATTTAATTTATCAATTAAATCCCTTCACATACCTTAAATCACATAAAATATCACCAATAATTTAAACAACCTTAATAATTCCATTAATTAAATTCTCATTTAATATTATTAAAGAAATCCTGAAAATTCGGATCCTTACATTCTTCCCCCCTTAACAGGATTCCGTTATCGGAGTCATAATTACCGTAAGATGATTCGACACCATAAAATATGAAGTCACGGAAACACACGGCAGCCGAGGCGTCGGCGCGGACAGCGAGAGCAGGCCGTCGCAGATGGATCTGCTGCCAGCCGTAGATGTACCTGTGGCTGCTCCCAGTCAGCTATACAACGCCAATTGTTTCAGCCGAGAGAGGGGAGAAGAAAAAAAAGAAAGGAAAAGTTAGGGAGATGAGGTGATATCTAGAGAGAGAGATCCACGAATTAGGCTAAAAAAGGGAGAGTTTGTCATTTTTTGTTTCAATATTTATCTAATATTGTGTTTTAAATTTGATAGGGATAAATAAAGCGATCATTGAAGTATTGCAAGGTGAAAAAAGGCGTTTCTTGAAGTTTTGTCTTATATTTTTTGTGATGTCTTGTTGTTGGATTGCTTGGATGTAATATCTTTTTTATATTAAGTGATGATCCAAGGATTAGGAATGATGAACAAAATTTCCTCCTAATATCCCGATGTTATCCGGATGGTGATATATAGTTTATTGTGTTAATATGTAGTTCATAGTATTTTAACTTGCAATTTTAGGTTATTGTGGTCTAGTGTTATGAAGTTTTTCTTGTATGGTTGTGTGGTGATTTTGGGATTTGTGAGCCTAGGAATGAGATCCTTGTGATCAAATTCCAAAGATGGACATTTTTGGTAATGTAGTCACGACAATGGGCCCGTCATTGTACATATGTAAATCACAGGCCTTAAAATGATATCCATATCGAAATCGGGTTAAGGCCCCGTAATAGTGAAATATGTGATCGTGGGTGTTTGGGGTTATTTGAATGGCTCTCATACCCATGAATAGCCCCGACACATTTTGTGAATGCTTGATTTGATTTACGATATGGAAAACGGTTTCAAAAGGAAAAAAAGCAAAACAATAAAGATTTTCTAAAAGTAAATTAAATTAGGGTATTAGAATCACAAGGCTAAAAAATCGAGAGTTTTAATGAACGTCGATTCCTATTTCACGAAAAGGCTGCAAACATTTTCTTAAATATCATAAGAAATTGATTTTGTAAAAGTAAACGTCTTTTCATTAAACTTTGGTGCATAGGATTAAAGAGCTCCTAGAAGTTGACTATATTTGATTTTACTATACTGTCCAAAGGCAATGTATAGTTTCGATTCCTATTTGACGAAAGTTTAAAAACCCTTATTTTCTAAAACAACACCTAATAAAAAATCTCATTTCTTTCAATCTATATCTATTATAAAGCAAAGCCTTTGCGTATGGGTCAAAAGACGTTCTAAAACGCTTTCCAAATAAAGCACGTTTTCTACAGAAAAATCAAAGCGGTTTTTTTGCAAAATTCACCACAACATTCATTTAAGCGCGCGCACACACACACACACACACGTTTTAAGATTTTAAAAGGATAGGAAAAATATCAAAATTATGGTAACCGTGTTTTCACGAAAGTTGGGGGTGCCTAACACCTTTCCCTCGCTTAAGCAAGCCCCCTAACTCTATAAATCTCGGTTCACAGACCAATTAATTAGGAGTCACATATGAGCCATTACGATTACAAAAACTAAAACTCGGATGAGTTGGTACGTATGAATGAATGTGTGAGTTTTATGCCTTTGTTATCTTTTCAAGGCTTTATTTTATTGTCATCATATGCGTACGGTTAGGTACAATGAATGAATGATGAATGTATGATTAAGCAGTTCCTCCTCCTGAGGCAAACCCGTCAGATGTGGATTACTGGACTCAAAGGGGCGCTCCCCAGCGAGGCTCAGGAAAAGCATCCACTCAGATCCAATTCAATTGAAAGGCTGGATTTATTCTCGTCTAGTATGTTGCCAAGATCTGGGAACCTTCATGCCAAAAAGTCCGCGAGAGTAACTTAGGATAGGTCTGCCTCAGATAAACCCGACGCATGGGAAGTCTCTTCATACCCTATTATGCTTTATGCACAAGATGTCATCTTTAAAGTCAAACGTTTTTTTTTATATCTCCCCTCTTGTTAAAATAAAGTGTTAACCTCTGTTTTACAGGGAGAGCTTGAAAAGCATCATAAATTCACATTTGCATACCTTAATTGAAATAAAGGACCGCTGACATTGTTTTGCAGGAAAAGATTAGAAAACCCAAAAACACAAAGATATTTTCTTTAGCATACATCCATTTGTGTCATTCCTCGAAACTAAACTTGGGTTGTTTATTTGAAGGATTGCTCCTCAAACCCGCCTTCGATCTAAAACAACCCAGGATTCAACAATTGAGATGGCTGAAAATCCTAATCCTAACCCGGCTCCCTATATCTCGGGAAGAGTTTGAGATCGTAAAAAACCAAATGACTGAGATAACCGTGTTACTAAAGGAGCATTTCAAGTTAAAACCAGGGCTGCAACCCGAGGATCTACCGGGGCCATCATCACAAGGGAACGACACGACCCACGAAACTCCTAAAATCGAGCGGTCAAAGGAAGTTATTGTTATTCTCGAAGACGAAAGTACAAGTAATTTTAGCAAAAAGATAAAACAGATGGAAGAGGCCATCAAGACCGTGAAAGGGATTGGATCATACGGCAATGTCAATTATTCTGACTTGTGTGCTTTTTCGCGAATCAGATATCCCGAAAAGTTTAAAATCCCAGAGTTTGAAAAATATAATGGGGCAGGGGACCCCTACACTCACCTAAAGGTCTACCTTGGAGAGCTTGAGGTGTACACTGAGGATGAATCACTAAGGATGCAGCTCTTTCAGAGAAGTCTAACGGGAGAGGCTATGACTTGGTATGTCAGGCTGGACAATGCGAAAATTCTCAACTGGGAGAAGTTGGCCCACACATTCCTGACCCAATACAGCTTCTATTCATAAATGGCCACTGATCGATACCAAATGATGAAGATTAAGAAGCAACCCAAGGAATCCTTTAGAGATTATGCCCAGCGATGGATAAGGATGGCTGCGCAAGTAAACCCACGAATGAGTGAAATCAAGATGGTGATGACTTTTATAGATATCCAAGAGGCTCCTTATTACGAGAGGGAAATAGCTGGAAATGGAAAACCGTTTGCAAAAATGATTAAACATGGGGAAATGGCCAAAATGGGATTGAAATCTGGAAAGATCCAAGACTTTATGGCTCTTGAGGCTGTTGCAGAGCAGATTCAAAGCAAAAATTATGGCAGTACTTCCCGTAGGACACCGAAGCGAAAAGAGGAGGATGTATCCCTAGTCTTGCAAGGGCTGTATAGGAAAATAGAGAATAGCCCTCCTGTTCGAATGCAAAGGAGTATGCCCCCTCGACAACCAACCTTCACCAATCAAAGGTCTGAGGGGCGAAGGAGATTTGAAAATTCCTGAGATAGAGAATTCACCCCGTTGGGGGATTCCTTAGAGCAAATCTTGGTTGTGTTGATAACCCAGAAGAAGATTATGGAGCTAGCACCACCGACTGACCCGAAAGGTAAGAAGTACGATCCGAGCAAGAAATGTGCCTATTATTCGGGGTCCCTCGGGCATGACACTCAGGAATGCTGGATGCTGAACCACAAAATACAGAATATGATTGATAGTGGAGAAATTGTGGTAGAATAGCCGGAATCCCCAAACGTCAAGGTCAACCCTCTGCCCCAGCAAGGCGGAAGGGCCTTTGAAACTGAGGTACGTAAGAAAAATCGACGAAGTGGTTGGTATGGCCAATGTCCAAGAGAGCACGCAAAGTGAACCACTTAAATTGCCATGGTTGATCAAAGGCACCAAAGGGGCACCTATCCGGTTGTCAGCTCCGAGACCCTTCATTATTACAGCCAGATCACCAATGCCAATTACCAGTTTAAAATCTGTTCCATGGAGTTACGGGAGAAAGCCAGAGGAAATGGCCAACTGTGCATCAGTTACCTCCAAAGGAAATGCTTTGTATCTGCCGAGTTGAGTCCTTGAGGGCCCGGGGAAAGGAAGAGAGAAGATATCGGAGGAGAAAGCCCTGGAATTTTTCAAGAAAATGAATCACAACGAAGTCAGGGTGGTTAAGTCATTAGAGGAGCAACCGCCCCTGACATCGATCCTAGACCTGGTATTGGCGTCCAATGATCATCATCAAATATTAAGCAAGGCCCTGGAGGAGGCTCACGTCCCTAAGTCAATTAGCACGGAAAGATTCGACCATTTGGTGGGCCATTTATTGGACAACAATGTGATATCGTTCACCGATGAAGACATCCCCGAGGAAGGGAGAGGGCACTGAAGGCTATTGCACATTGCGGTCGTCTCCTCGGGGTATGTAATGAATGGAGTACTAATTGAGCGGCTATGAACATTTGCCCATATAGTACCCTGAAAAAAATGACAATCAACCCCAAGCGCCTGCGGGCCAACCAAGTGGTGGTTTGGACTTTCGATGGATCTCGGAAGGACACTGTGGGAGAAATAGAACTACCAGTTGAGATCGGGCCTTATACTTTCGACATTTCTTTCCAAGTGTTGGATATTGCTGTAAGTTACAACATGCTGCTGGGGAGACCCTGGATTCACATGGCAAGGGAAGTCTCCTCCACCCTGCATCAACAAATCAAATTTGTCCTTGACGGGAACTTAGTGACAATTGCCGCAGAGCCCGACTATCCTCTTCCCTCTATGAAAGGCATGTCAGTGATCAATCTATATGAGTCAGTAAAACCGGTCAGCTATCAAGCATTCGAAATTAGTACCCCTCAATACCGGCATCTGGGGGCTCCAACTTTGAAGCCTAAAATATCTCCGGAGCTCACATTTGTCGCCCGGGAAATGATGGCAATGAAATTTCAGCCAGGGCAAGGATTGGGAAAGAATGGTCAAGGGATCATCGAGCCCATTCAGATGCTAACGCAGTTGGGCAAAGCAGGGCTAGGATATGACAGAGGCATAGGGCGGAAGAACTCATACAAGAAGATGCCCACTCGTCTAGCCGAAGTCCAAATTCCAAGAACTAACAAAGAACATTCCTTGAAGATAATCAAGCCTGCGTCTGAAGCAAAAGATGAAGTAAAGGCTCTCCCAGCCAAGGAATTGGCCAAGCGGGAGGAATTCCTGCAAGAGATCATGGAACAGTTCGAGATAAAGTGCCATCTCCTAGGAAAGTCGACGCACGTTGAGAAGGGGAGGAAGAAATTGTCGGAAGGCGAGCAGAGCATTCCTTTTATCAATTGGGTCGGATTAGCGGTTCCCAAAAAAGATATGAATGAAAGCCAAGACCAAGTCGTCGCGATCATTGAGGAGGATCCAGATGCAGAGACCCCCTCCATCACTCACTTTAAAACCAAAGTGATCACCACGAATTGGACCATACAGTCGGTGATATCTAGAAAAGGGTAAATCTAGGAATGACAGGGAATCTCGTCCAATAGGGGGATCAAGGGGTTTTTAAGATGGTGTTTTTGTTTTATGTACCTGCAAGTCTATATCATATTTTGTCATGATTATTGAAAAAGAAATTCGTGTACTGAATGTTTATATATATGACAAATATTTTTGTTTTATGTCAGGTGTCTTGATTTGAATTATTTTAGCCTAATAAACGATTTTCCAAATTTGAAAGACGATTATGATTTTGATATAGAACTGGATTTTGATTTGATGGGAATTGAGCAGGACAAGATAGGTAATGACGACACTTCCGATGAAATCAAAGAGTGGGTCGAGGATAAACCCAAACCCAACCTCGACCAAACCATTACCATCAACATAGGAACCCCTAAAAACCCCAAAGAGCTGAAAATTGGGGCAGACTTGACCCCCAACCAGGAAGAAGAGGTAACTAAGTTATTGAGCCGATATGAGGATGTGTTTGCTTGGTCACATGACGACATGGTCGGATTATCCACGAATATTGTGGTACATCGATTGCCCATCAAGGAGGGTTTCAAGTCGGTTAAGTAAAAACTGAGGAAATTGAAACCGGAGTGGAGCTTCAAGGTGAAGGAAGAGATAGTCAAGCAATTCAAAGCTGGAATCATCATGGAGTACACTTACCCAGAATGGCTTTCCAATATAGTCCCAATGGCGAAGCCCAGAGGAAAAGTGAGAGTATGCGTTGACTATAGGGATCTGAACAAGGCCAGTCTCAAAGATAATTTTCAAGTGCCTTTCATACACATCTTGGTGGATAATACGGCCCAGTATGAAATGTATTCATTTGTCGATTGCTTTGCGGGATATCACAAGATAATGGTGGCAGACGAGGACCGAGAAAAGATTGCCTTCATCACCCCTTGGGGCACGTTTTGTTACAGACGACTTGCTTTCGGCCTCACGATTGCAGGAGCCACTTATCAGAGGGCAAAGATGGCCTTATTCCACGATATGATGCATAAGGAAATAGAGGTTTACGCGAACGATATCATTGTGAAATCAAGGGTTGAATTTGACCATGTGACTCATCTCAAGAAGCTATTTGATCGGTTCAGGAAGTACAACTTGAAGCTCAATCCAGCAAAGTGTGCCTTTAGAGTTCAGTCGGGCAAGCTCCTTGGGTTCTTGGTGAGCAACAAGGGCATTGAGTTACATCCGGCTAAGACTAAAGCCATTGTGGATATGCCATCACCTCGTATAGAGAAGGAGATAAGAGGATTCTTGGGGAGGATAAACTTCATTAGCCGGTTCATATCCTATTTGACGACCACCTGCGAGCTAATCTTTAAACTGTTAAGGAAAAATGCTTCCCAATAGTGGAACGAGCAGTGCTAAAGGACCTTTCAGACTATTAAGAAGCAATTGACGAAGGCGCCAGTGCTGGTACCCCCGAAGGATGGGATCCCTCTATTCATGTATATATCTGTTAATGCCATGGCCATGGGTTGTATGCTGGGGCAGAAAAATGAATCAGGCAAGGAGCATGCCATTTATTAGCTCAGCAAGAGATTCAGCAGCTGTGAATAGAATTATACTCCGATCGAAAGGACATGTTATGCCTTGGCGTGGGCTGCTATGAGGTTACAGCATTACCTTCATGGACACACTACCTATTTGATCTCACGAATTGATCCCCTGAAATATATATTTGAAAAACCAATGTTGAATTGTCGATTGTCGAGGTGGTAGTTAATCTTACAGCAGTTCAACATCCTTTATGTTACCCAGAAAGCTGTAAAAGGGCCGGGAATTGCAGATCAGTTATCGGAGATGCCGGCTGGAGGAATGGAACCTTTAGAGACTTCTATACCAGGTGAAGACATATTGTGGGTTCAACATACAAGGTGTGATGACGAAGGGAAATTCTGGAAAATGTATTTCAACGGTGCCATGAATGCTAAAGGGGCTGGAGCCGGAGCGATCCTGGTTTCAATTACGGGCAAGCAGTACCCTGTTCTCACCAAATTATAATTCAGTAATTCGAACAATACGGCTAAATATGAGGGATGTATACTGGGACTCAGATTCTCCCGCAATATGGGAGTGAAAAGATTAGCCGTGTTCGGAGACTTAGAATTAGTAATCAGACAGGCGACATGGGTGTATGGCACTAAAGAGCTTCGATTACTTTCGTACCACCGGTGTGTTGATCGGTTAATGCAGGAATTTGAAGACATAGCCTTTCGGCATATTCCCAGGGGACAAAATGACTTTGCTGATGCATTAGCCACCCTGGCTTCGTTAGTCCACATACTCAAAAGCGAAGCCACTCCCCTGATCGAAATAACGGTATAAAATGCCCCCGCTTACGAAGAACACGTTGCGGAGTTATTCGATGATGTGGTTCACCCAAATCTGCCCTGGTATCATGACATTTAGGGATATTTGAGGGATAGATCTCTCCCCGACCAAGAGAACCGAATAGAGAGACAAAGAATTCAAAAGATGGTGATGAAATTCTATTTAAGCAAAGATTCCCTGTATAAGAGGGATGTTGGCTTGAGATTATTGCGATGTGTGGATGAAACTCAAGCACAGAAAAAAAATGGGCGAAGTACACGGTGGAGTATGTGGGCCACATATGAGTGGACCACTGTTAGCCAAGAAGATTTTGAGAACGGGACACTACTAGTTATCACTTAAGGCCGACTGTGAAGATCATGTCAAGTGATGTTACCAATACCAGGCACACGGTAATGTGATTCATGTGCCTCCTAATGAACTGCACTGTATGACTTCCCCTTGGCCCTTCTCCATGTGGGGTATGGATGTAATCGGACCCGTAGAGCCCAAAGCGAGAAATGGCCACTGGTTCATCTTCGTCATAATTGATTATTTCACCAAATGGGTGGAAGAAACTTCTTTCCCCAAAGTAACACAGGAAATCATAGTCAGTTTCATCAAGAACAATGTCATTTGCCGATACGGACAACCCGAAATCTTTGTGTTCGACAATGCTAAGAATCTGAACAACGCCCTTATGAAGGAGTTATGCGACGAATTCAATATCAAACATCTCAATTCCGTCATTTATAGGCCCAAAATGAATAGGGTCGTGGAGGCTGCGAATAAGAATATAAAGAAGATTATGGCAAGAATGTCCGCCAATCATCGGAGATGGCCGAATTTGCTGCCCCTCACACTGTTTGCATATCGGACATCAGTTCGTACGTCTACAGGAGCAACCCCTTATGCCTTAGTTTATGGGATGGAGGCTGTTTTGCCTGTTGAGATGGAGATGGCGTCCCTCCGAATTTTGCTCGATGCTCGGATTGATGAGGAGGACTGGATGAAAAGTCGGTATGACCAATTAGCCCTAATAGATGAAAGAAGGGTGGCTGCTATATTACACGGTCAGTTGTATCAGCAACGAATCTCTCGATCGTACAACAAAAAAATACGGTCCCGAAAGTTCAAGGAGAATGACTTAGTACTGAAGAGGGTTATGCCCTGTCATGATGAAGCGAGAGGGAAGTTCGCTCCAAATTGGGAAGGACCCTTTGTGATCAAGAAAGTCCTATCTAGAGGGGCCCTCGTCCTATAAGAAATGGATGGCGAGTTGTTTCTGCAACCCCTAAATTCCAACTCAGTGAAACGGTTCTTTGCTTAATAAAAAAATAAAAAATAAAATAAAAAATCTCTCTCCATCTCTCCTCGCAGTTCGAACTACGTAGGACCTGATCTCCTAACCTTGTGGGAGTACGTAGGCAGCCATCATGGCGCGGTCTGTTCCCTATAAAATAATAAATCCTGTCCCTATACGAAACCCGTTCCCAAAAGTCCAAAAAACTCCTTTAATAAAATACCTTCAAGACCTTACCCAAAACCAGTCATATAATCTGCCCAAAATCCAAGACCTACTCCGATGAAATCAGAGGGTTATGCGGTGATATCGGTTAAATCCCAATCAAGACTTGAGAAAGAAAGAAGGCAATATATTTAAATTGTAATCAGCTGGATAAAATGATGATCTAATGGAGGGCGACAATACATCAAAAAGGGAAATGACTAAACCATAAATATTTCTCTCTATATATATAAAGTAATTTGATTACGAAGTCTATCTTTTAAGTAATAATGATGAAACTGACATAGTCTTCGCAGGGAGTAAAATAATTGACAGATCAAAAACCAGCTGAAGCAGGAGAGACAGAATAGCCGATGCATCATAAACCTCGAGCTCGCCTGCAATCTGCTGCCCCATCATGTCAATCCGGGCCAGAAGAGCAGCAGCACTACTGATAGTCGCAGAATGAGCCTCCATAATAACTCTAACCTGCTCTGTGATGTTATCTCTGGCAGAGAAGGAGACATCCCAAGCTAGTACAACAGCATCCCGCTCGGCGTGGGAAGTATCCCTCTTAATCTCGGTAGCACTCAGTGCTGACTGGAGCCTGGTACCCTCAATCATCAATCTCTGGTTATAATCCGCCGAATTAGGTCAATAGACATGTACCGAAGCAGGAATGTACTCAATATCAAATTCGGGCGCTAATTCTGAAAACTCCGGGGGGGGGGGGGGGTAGCCGTGTTTGAACTAGTCTCATCTGGGGAAAACCCTCGAGAACCATCCAATACCCCAATCTAGTCAAAATCAACAATCTCAGGATCTCCCCGCAACCATCGCAGTTAATTGGATGTCTAACCAGGATGACTGTCCCTAAACTCGCCCGAGACCTTGTGAGACCAAATATCATATACCCTAAACATCTCCCTCTCTGTCTGAAGTGATATAAGAAATCGGTAATCAGCTGCACCCACTAAAAGTTGAAGCTTCTGCGTCTGGTCAAACTGCCCCATAACAGCTAAGGGATGATAAGTCGTCACCCCTCTCAGACCGAGGAGTGGGAGGAAATCCAAAGGGGGCACATGAGTTAAGAAACTCATGAAGGAGCAATAACCCGAGTAGATCAGGAGATGGAAAGGCTCCTCAATGGCCGATAAGAACTCCTTCCACAAAGCTACATCAATGCATCACTGGGGGCGGAATAAGAACTGCATGGCCAAGCTGTGGCTGAAGCAAAACCCGAGCCGGCGGAACTGTCCGATGGGCCTGAGGTGGCTCATAAACCATACGAATAATAAAGTAGAACTTCCTCTGAATATCCTGCCTAGGAAGGACTGACAATATGAGGTCGATATGTAAGTCTCTGCGAGTATCATAGGAAGGATGGTATGATCCTCCTGAAGGGCCTGGACCGCCACAATAACCCGCATGTCCAGGAGATCGCTTCCGACAGGCATGTATAAAATCGATATAACACAAGCCATCAGGACATCCATTCTCAAAGCACCCCAGCACTCCTCAGATACTGAAAAATCACCAGAAAATGAAGAGAATCTATCCGCTGAGCCAAATCGATCAACCAAGAAGTGAAGAGGAACAATGTGGCTTGAAGAGATCATAGATAACAGAGTTGTCCTCCACAAGCCCGTAAAAGTCAAAAATTGACGGCGCATATGTCCTGAGGTAACCCTAGCGCAGGGGCCATCCACTGACAAACCAGTAAAACGAGCATACTCCTCGAGGGTAGGGGTCAGATACTCCAGCCCAAACCTGAACACATGCCTATTAGGAATCCAACAGCTGAGAATGCCATCAACAAAACCCGGCGGCACTTGAAAGGATAGGAGAGAAAAGGAGTGACCTAAAAAACCCTCTACGATAATCTGGTTGGTGGGGAACAAACCATCCAACCACAGGCGAAGCCTGTCAATGATCCCTGGGGAGGTGCAGTTGTCTAAGTGAACTACATCAAGGGGCGACATCTGTAAAAGAAAAAAAATAGTATTGAAAAGACTGTACAGGGGTCAATTTTTTATTCACGCATATAATAAATCAGTGCATCATGCAAGTTATAATAGAGTAAATGAAGCATCAGATATATAGGATTGTGCATAAATAAAAGATAATTATGTACATGATACATAAAATGAAATATATATATATATATATATATATATATATATATATAACATGTTTAAATACATAGGTCCTAGCCTATCAAAGTCTAATCCGTAAAAACTATGTCATCGACGAATGCACAATCCTCGAAATGGTCTGCACAACCCAAGTCCCGGGAAATAGAAGCCTCAGCGTCAAAGTTCAGATCTGGGCAGGAAAAAGGCGGAACTGGGACACCCGTTGAGCCAGGAGCCGCTCCAAAATCTGACCCGTCAGGGTTTACAGCATAGGCTTCCTCTGGACCCCGATCTAGCCTCCGAACAAAGGACGACATCTGATTCAGTCGCCGAGTCAGGGAGGCAATCTGATCCGAGTGGGTGGGGGCCCGAACGTACTCCAACTAGTCTGTCATCATTACTGACCCAGGAACTAGGTCTCCGAGAAAGAAGGTGGCCCGGGTCTGAGGTCCGATGGTGCGAGATCTCCACCAAGCACTGAAACTATCACTTGTATGAGATCCGTTGGACAGCATGAATCCATCATCCCCGACCATCAGGGCTGCTGAGAGCTTAGCATCCATGGGCCTAAATCTCCGGGAGGGGGGGCGGCAAAAGGGATACGGACCTCTCCAGACACACATCGGATGGCACGCTCCCCCAAATAGAGCTCCCATACACCATAAGTCAACAGCGGAATGCGACGGGTGGACAAAGCAAGCTCGTGATCCGCAGGAAAACCACCGGCGAAGCCAGCCGCCAGGTGCTCCGCGGTATAGGGGGTCTAGGTCACCTCCGTTGATGGGATCAGCTCTAACTACAGCCGACAGTGGGCAAAGCTGTCAGACACTGGGGTCTCCTCGAGAGTGCTGCCGACAACCCCTGGGATAAGTCTCTGGACCGAGGGTGGTAACAGGCCATAGGCAGGGTAGCCGCTCATAAGCCCAGAACTGATAAATGAAATAGAAGGGGCGTAAGTATCGTACATGGGCAAAGAGATGAAACAACATAGAAGATGGCATAATAAAGGAGATCTACCAGTAGAAAAGGATAGAATCCTAGCCAAGCATATGTCTGTCCCTCTGAGCGAAGCCGAAGACCATGAAGGAAGTAGGCAAACGTGAAGGAACCCCAGTCATAATCCCTGATCTGATCGACGTCCCGGGTAACCCCGACAATGCTGAAATGAATAGTCGAGGAGTTGTTCCCCAGGAAATAACCCCTCGTGATGGTCAAGAATAAATGCCGGAGCAGGAAATCCCGGGGGGATCGACCCTCAGGGAACGACTCAAAAAGGACCCCTCCAATGGCTTCCACAGCTAGAGCTCCCGATCGAATGCTACGGGCCTTAAAGACCCTATCCTGAGGAGAGTACCCTAGCAACGATTGAACAGTTGTGGGAGTAATGTCGGGCTCTAAGGGAACACGGGGTTCGAAGAACTCCACCCCGGTAATATATCGCCAGTCAAGGGGTGTCAACACCAGCTTGTAATCCAGAAGATGAAGCGACTGGGTCTGATGGAACCATCGCTCAGATAATGCCCGCATATAGCCCCATGGACATCGGCGGGGGGCAATGGTAAAAAAGTGGCCGAAACCCCAGGAGTCCACCATCCCGCGATAATCAGCATGCAGCACAAGATAGAGTGTGTAGATGCTGAACCAATTACCCCGAGGCTGGGTAAACTCAGGAACCTGTGACAACCGTCAAACAGTCAGTTATGGTAATCATGTGAGTTTGAATGAATTTAAACAGCGGATATACCTTGTTAGCCGCAAGATATGCCGATGGGTGACTACTAAGATCAGGACCGAGCAGATCCAGCATCCTAACACGGGCCCCTGGTAAGATCCGACGCATGGGGGGAGGGACCGATGTGACAGAAGGACCCGCCTCTGCCTTTGCCTCTACCTCAGCTGGGGCATCCTCACCAACATCCGGATGGAAGGGGCCAATGACAAACTCCGCCAGCCTACGGGAATGACGGGTCAGAATCGAAGCTGGAGCCGATGTGATCGCTCTACGTCGACGGACCCCAGCAACCCGGGGCACCGTGGAACTGCTTGGAGCATCAGGATCCATGGCTGAAACAGCACCACGAAAAGGAGGTATATCCTTAGCCCATTACTTTTCAAAAAAAAAAAAACTTACTATATATTGCCAAGTGATAATAGGGCAGCATCGCATGTTTATCTATGATGATATGAGATTTGAAATGCATAAATGAGTCCTTAGAGATGCGCTAGATTCCTCGAAATTTCGGCAGAGTTTTGTCAATAAAATGGGCGTCCCATGCACAACTAGGCATGTTTAATAAAATCATACAACCAACAAATCCCAAATGCAAGTGAAAATAATGCAGTTTACGTGACCCGTCGTTTACATACACTACAATGAACACGATTATCTCATTTGGGTATGCATGACTAAGTTAAAACATGTAAACAAGCAAATGTATAACAAAACAAAAGCGAAAATAAAAGAAAAAGGAGTCAAAATGTTACCCAAAGTGCATAGAGGGGTTTATCCGGAGCGAATTTTGTGGGAAAGATCCAAAAAGACGTAAAAGGATAAGGTGGGTCGAGGAAAACCGAAACTATTTGGAAAGAAAAGGGTTGAAAGTGACCGTTCATGGGGGGGTCGCGATCTGAAATAGTGTCGATCCCAACCGCAGATGCATCTGCGGCTGGCCGTAGATAGATCTGCGGCTGGTCTCAGTAGGGGCCCGTTGTCTCCTTCATTATCCTGAACCAGCATAAAGCCTATTACGACTGAAATACCAAATTACGAAACTTAACGAAACGACCCATCGGAGACAAAACCCGACATATACGAGATAAGTAGTCAGAGACGGAGCCCGATGGCTGCGAGACGACCAGTCAGAGACGAAACCTGACATTCGCAAGACGACCAGTCAGAGACGATACCTGACATTCGCAAGACGGCCAGTCAGAGACGAGACCTGACAATCACGAGACGACCAGTCAAAGACGAAACCTGACATTCACAAGACGACCAGTCAGAGACAAAACCTGACATTTATCAGACAATTAGTCAGAGACGGAACCTAGCGTTCACGAGATGACTCATCAGTGACGAGACCGACGCCTATGAGGTGATCAGTCGGAGATGAAATCCGACAGTCCCAAGTCAATCAATCAGAGACGAAACCCGAGCGATATTCATTCATAACTTTGAACTGACCTCTATATGAATATGACATATGACGTTGCATCATCTCATATATCTTGTTGCACCATTAATATATGTTGTCATTATCATGCGTTAGGTGTCCACTTCTTTATCATGTTGATTACATATTGCATTGTATAAACATGATAAGGAGGGGCAGCTGTAGACACCCAAATTTTGCGTTTGTACACTAACCTGGGCATGAGGGCAAAATCGTCATTTCGCGAGGACTGTGGAAGGGAATGATGGATTTCGGCACGGTCAGGACAAGCAAACACGAAAATGGATCCACATCAAATTATGTGATATATGGATACGAAGTAATCTAGACAGACCAAAACGACCAATACATCCTACCAATAGTCCCCAGATACCAATAATACAATGACAATGATGATTTAAAACTGCGTGACACGAGAATTGAGAAAAGGAAGTCAGGCGGCCGCAGATGCATCTGTGGCCAACGACAATGTGGCATTTTCGTGGCTCGAGAAAACACACGGCAGCCGAGGCGTCGGCGCGGACGGAGAGAGCAGGCAGACGCAGATAGATCTGCGGCCAGCCGCATATGCACCTGTTGCTGCTCCCAATCAGCTATATAATGCCAATTGGTTCAGCCGAGAGAGGGGGGAAGAAAAAAAGAAAGGAAAAGTTAGGGAGATAAGGTGAGATCTACAGAGAGAGACCCACGAATTGGGCTATAAAAGGGAGAGTTTGTCATTTTTTTTCTTTCAATATTTAACCAATATTGTGTTATAAATTTGATAGTGAAGTATAAAGAGATCATTGAAGTATTGCAAGGTGAAAAAAGGCGTTTCTTGAAGTTTTCTCTTATATTTTTTGTGATTTCTTGTTATTGGATTGCTTGGAGTAGTATCTTTTTTATATTAAGTGATGATACAAGGATTAGGGATGATTAGTAAGGGTTCCATCGAAACGAAATTTCTTCCTAATATCCCGATGATATATAGTTTATTGTGTTGATATGTAGTTCATAGTATTTTAACTTGAAATTTTAGGTTATTGTGGTATAGTAGTAAATCTAGTGTTATCAAGTTTTCCTTGTATGGTTGTGTGGTGATTTTGGGATTTGTGAGCCTAGGAATGAGATCCTTGTGATCAAATTCTGAAGATGGACATTTTTGGTAATGTAGTCACGGCAATGGGCCCGTCATTATACATATGTAAATCTCGGGCCTTAAAATGATATCCATATCGAAATCGGGTTAAGGCCCCGTAATAGTGAAATATGTGATCGTGGGTGATTTGAGTTATTTGGATGGCTCACATGCCCAAGAATAGCCCCGACACATTTTGTAAATGCTTGATTTGATTTGCGATATAGAAAATGGTTTCAAAAGGAAAAAAAGCAAAACAAGAAAGATTTTCTAAAAGTAAATCAAATTAAGGTATTAGAATCACAAGGCTAAAAAATTGAGAGTTTTAATGAACGTCGATTCCTATTTCACGAAAAGGCAACAAACGTTTTCTTAAATATCATAAGAAATTGATTTTGTAAAAGTAAACGTCTTTTCTTTAAACTTTGGTGCATAGGGTTAAAGAGATCCTAGAAGTTTCCTTTATTTGATTTTACTATATTGTCCAAAGGCAATGTATAGTCTTGATTCCTATTTGATGAAAGTTTAAAAACCCTTATTTTATAAAACGACACCTAATAAAAAATCTCATTTCTTTCAATCTATATCTATTATAAAGCAAAGCCTTTGTGTATGGGGCAAAAGACATTATGAAACGCTTTCCAAACAAAGCACATTTTCTACAGAAAAATCAAAGCCACTTTTTTACAAAATTCACCACAACATTCATTTAAGCACACACGCACACACATACACACACGCTTTAAGATTTTAAAAGGATAGGAAAAGCATCAAAATTGTGGTAACCGTGTTTTCACGGAAGTCGGGGGTGCCTAACACATTCCCCTCGCTTAAGCAAGCTCCCGAACTCTATAAATTTTGGTTCACAGACTAATTAATTAGGAGTCACATATAAGCCATTACGATTATGAAAACTAAAACTCGGATGAGTTGGAACATCCATTTCTAATATACCAACTGGCGACTCTGATCAAATTGGCTCATCATAAAATCGATCTTTCAAAACTCGTTGACACTTGTACCGATCTTTTCCAAAAAATCACATCGTAATGAAAAGGCTAAAATTGAAAAGGGTATTTATCAGCAGGAGACGATTTTCCCGGCGTCTACACAGCCAAAATTGCCAATCGTCAAGGTCAACCCTCTACCCGAGCATAATGGGGGAGGTGTTAATGTAATTGAAACCAACAAGGCAGAGGGGCCTTTGAGACTGAGATACATAAGAAGGATCGACAAAGTTGTTGGTATGACCAATGTCCTGGAGAGCACCCAAAGTGAACAACTTAAATTGGCTAGGGTGAGCAAAGGTCGCAAAGAGACACCTATCCGGTTGTCATCTCTGAAACCCTTCATTATAGCAGCTAGATCGCAAATGCCAATTATAAGTTTGAAAGTTGTTCCATGGAGTTATGGGGGAAAGCCAGAGGAAATGGCCAGCTGTGCGTTAGTTACTTCCAAGGGAAATCCTTTGTATCTGCCGAGGCGAGCCCTTGAGGGCATGGAAAAAGAAAGCGGGAGGATCTCGGAGGAGAAGGCCTTGAAATTGTTTAAGAAAATGAATCACAACGAAGCAAAGACAGTTAAGGTGTTGGAGGAGGAACCGCCTCTGACGTCAATCCTAGATCTGGTATAGTCATCCAATGATCACCATCAAATATTGAGCAAGGTCCTAGAAGAGGCTCACATCCCTAAGACAATCAGCACGGAAAGATTTAACCATTTGGTGGGTCATTTATTGGACAGCAATGTGATATCATTCACTGATGACGACATCCCTAAGGAGGGGAGAGGGCACCAAAGGCCGTTACACAATGCGGTCGTCTCCTTGGGGTATGTAATGAATGAAGTACTAATTGATGGTGGATTGACTCTAAACATTTGCCCATACAGTACCCTTGAAAAAATGAAGATCAACCTCAAGCGCCTGCGGGCCAGTCTAGTGGTGGTTCGGGCTTTCGATGGATCTCGAAAGGACATTGTGGGAGAAATAGAATTACCAGTTGAGATCGGGCCCTACACCTTCGACATTTCTTTTCAAGTGTTGGATATTCCTGCAAGTTACAACATGTTGCTGGGAAGACCATGGATACACATGACAGGGGCAGTCCCCTTCACACTGCATCAACAAATCAAATTCATCATTGACGGGAACTTAGTGACGATTGCCGCAGAGCCCGACTATCCTCTTCACTCTATGAAAGGCATGCAGTAATCAATCTGGATGAGTCAGTCGAACCGGTCAGCTATCAAGGATTCAAAATTAGTACCCCTCAATACTGGCATCTGGGGGCTCTAGCTTTGAAGCCTAGAATATCCCTGGAGCTCACATTTGTCGCTCGGGAAATGATGGCAATGAAATTCCAGCCAGGGTGAGGACTAGGAAAGAATGGTCAGGGGATCACCGAGCCCATTAAAATGCCAATACAGCTAGGCAAAGCAGGGCTTGGATATTACGGAAGCATAAGACGGAAGAACCCGTATAAAAGGATTCCCACTCGGCTAGCCGGGATCCCAATTCAAGGAATCAACAAAGAGCATTCCCCGAAGGTAGTCAGGCCTGAGTCTGAAGCATAAACTGAAGTAGAGGCTCCCCCAGCCAAGGAATTGGCCAAGCGGGAGGAATTCTTGCAAGAGATTCTGGAACAGTTAGTGATAAAGTGTCATCTCCCAAGACAGTCAGCGAATAATGAAAAGGGGAAAGAGAAATTGTCAGAAGGCAAGCAGATCATGTCTTTCATTGATTGGGTCGGACTAGCAGTCCCTAAAGGAAGTATGAATAAAAGCCAAGACCAAGTCGCTGCTATCATTGAGGAGGTTCCAGATAGAGAGACCCCCTCCATCACTCACTTTAAAATCGAATCGATCACCACAAATTGGACCGTGCAACCAGTGATATCCAAAAAAGGGTAAATCCAGGAGTGGCTGGGAATCCCGTCCAATAAGGGGATCAAGGGGTTTTTAAGATGGTGTTTTTGTTATATATACGTGCACGTCTATGTCATATTTTTGTCATGTTATTGAAAAAGAAATTAATGTACTGAAATGTTTATATATATGATAAATATTTTTGTTTTATGTCAGGTGTCCCAATTTGAATTATTCAAGCCAAACAAACGATTTTCCAAATTTGAAAGATGATTACGATTTGATAGGAATTGAGCAGGACGAGACAGGTAATGACGACACTCCCGACGAAATCAGAGAATGGGTCAAGGATAAACCCAAACCCAACCTCGATCAAACCATCACCATCAACATAGGAACCCCTAAAAACCCTAAAGAGCTAAAAATAGGGGCAGACCTGACCCCCAACCAGAAAGTGAAGATAACTAAGTTGTTAAGCCAATATGAGGATGTGTTATTTTGGTCACATGACGACATGGTCGGATTGTCCACATATATTGTAGTACATCGATTGCCCATCAAGGAGGGTTTCAAGCCAGTTAAGCAAAAACTGAGGAAATTAAAACCGGAATGGAGCTTGAAGGTGAAGGAGGAGATAGTCAAGCAATTCAAAGCTAGAATCATCACGGTGTCCACTTACCCAAAATGGCTTTCTAATATAGTCCCTGTGGCGAAGCCCAGAGGAAACGTGAGAGTATGCGTTGACTATAGGGATCTGAACAAAGGCCAGTCTCAAAGATAATTTCCTAGTGCCTTTCATACACATATTGGTGGATAATACGACCTAGTATGAAATGTATTCATTTGTCGATTGCTTCACGGGATATCACCAGATAATGGTGGCGGAGGATGACCAAGAAAAGACTGCCTTCATCACCCCTTGGGGCATGTTTTGTTATAGACGACTTGCTTTCGGCCTCACAAATGCAGGAGCCACTTATCAGAGGGTAATGATAGCCCTGTTCCACGACATGATGCATAACGAGATAGAGGTCTACGTGGACGACATTGTTGTGAAATCAAGGGTTGAATCTGACCATGTGGCTCATCTCAAGAAGTTATTTGATCGGCTCAGGAAGTACAATTTGAAGCTCAATCCAGCAAAGTGTGCCTTTGGAGTTCAGTCGGGCAAGCTCCTTGGGTTCTTGGTAAGCAACTGAGGCATTGAATTAAATTCAACTAAGATTAAAGCCATTGTGGATATGCCAGCATCTCGTATAGAGAATGAGATAAGAGGATTCTTGGGGAGGGTAAACTTCATTAGGAGGCTCATATCCCATTTAACGACACCTGCGAACCAATCTTTAAACTGTTTAGGAAAAATGCCTCCCAAGAGTGGAACGAGCAGTGCCAAAAGGCCTTTTAGACCATTAAGAAGCAATTAACGGAGGCACCAGTGTTGGTACCTTCGATGGATGGGATTCCTCTGTTCATGTATATATCTGTTAATGCCATGGCGATGGGTTGTATGTTGGGGCAGAAAACTGAATCAGGCAAGGAGCATGCCATTTATTACCTTAGCAAGAGATTCAGCAGTTGTGAACAGAATTACACCCCGATCGAAAAGACATGTTGCGCCTTGGCATGGGTTGCTATGAGATTACAGCACTACCTTCACGGACACAATACCTATTTAATCTCACGAATTGATTCCTTGAGGTATATATTTGAAAGACCAATGTTGAATTGTCGATTATCGAGGTGGAAGTTAATCTTATAGCAGTTCGACATCCTCTATGTTACCCAGAAAGCTGTAAAGGGGCAGGGAATTGTAGATCAGTTGTCGGAGATGCAGGCTAGAGGAATGGAACCTTTAGAAACTTCTTCTCTACCAGGTGAAGACATATCATGGGTTCAACATACGAGGTGTGATGACGAAGGGCAATTTTGGAGAATGTATTTCGACGGTGTCATGAATGTTGAAGGGGCTAGAGCCGGAGCGGTCCTGGTTTCTATTACGGGCGAGGAATACCCTATTCTTACCAATTATAATTCAATAATTTGAACAATATGGCTGAATATGAGGGATGTATATTGGGACTCAGATTCGCTCGCAATATGGGAGTGAAAAGATTAGCCGTATTTGGAGACTCAGAGTTAGTAATCAGACAAGCGACAGGGGTGTATGTGTAACGCCTCGAGATCCCACCTTCCTTAATTAAGTCTAATTATATCTGGATTACATAGTGATTAACTTAAAACCTTATTAACCGGGATCCAGTGCGTTAAATTTTAACCTTTGACCTTTAAAATCGTTTTGTTAACCATAAATTCGGTCCATTTTTTTTTTAATACTTTATGTTTCATTCCTTACCTGTCTCAGGATCGAAACGTTCACCTACTCTTTATTAGAACTTAGGTCAAACCATTACAATTTGTGACCTAGTCTATTACTTTTTAAAAAATCATATATATTTATGATATCATAATTTGTAAATAAAAATTTTGCCATGAAGTATTTATACATGGCCCTGTTTGTATATACATGTTCTTTACTTGCTCCTGTTCATATATGTCTATTTACATACATCAATATCATACATAACCCAAATCATACCTTTATACCATACTTGCGAGTTCTATTATATACATACTCGACTTACATAATACAATCATCAAATTATAACCTTTACAGAGTCTAACTGGATAATACATACATTACATTTAGCTAAAAGAATTTACAGACCATACATTCCTTTTAACATCTAGGTTTAACATTTAAAACTAACTATTACATAACTTGTATCTATACGGATTTACATATAACAAATTTCTTTATTCTTATCCATACACTCGCATTATTTACCTTAGTTGCACCGGAACCTCCGGTCTTCTTATACTTTGCCTGAAATGTTAGTTCATAGCAAGAATGAGCATAAAGCTCAGCAAGTAATTCAGATAACCACATTTCATGCTCGCAATTTATAATATGTTTTATGCCTCTTTACTTTATCACGTTATGCATAAATGCCACGTATTTCACTTAACAATTAAATCACGTAGTTGCACATCAGGCACATTTCAACTCCTTTATTACTATCTAGTTCACATAGAGCAATAACACATTTAGTCTGAAAACTTGCCTGATTAGCTTTCATTTAACTTAACCTTTTACCGCCATACTTGGCCTTGTCAATCATTTCATGCATTGGATTACTACCTCGATCTTTATCTGTCAATATAAAACCTTTACATCAATATAGGCTCATCACACTTTATAATCTTTGTCAAACTTAACTCGTAAATACCCGATCATTAATCTCTATTCATTTCACATATGATGTATTATACCTTATGTAGGTTTATAATACACCCTAGCTTGCTTCTGACATTTTACATAACCCTTAACTTGATTTGGCTTAGCTTTAGGCAGGTTATATTATGTCATTTATCATTTCATTATAACTAAACACTCTTTAATTTGACCATTATTATCACTTATAGGGTTTATATAACTCATTTCTATCATTCCAAATCAAAATATAGTTTTTTGGAAGCTTAAAAAAAATTTCGGTGCAGAGCAATTTCGCCCCGGCGCCGCTAGAGCTCGCTGGCCGTGAAATCTTCTCAGATATGAATAGTACATTGCACCCTGGCGCAATGTTTAGTACAAAACATGGCGCCTAGGCGCAATGTTCAAAATCTGAAATTTTGATTTTTGCACTACCTTTGCCGATTTTTAATTTCTTCATCTTAACTCCAATTGAGCTGAAATTTGGACCACATCTAGACCTCACTACCTAGTATTTTACAAAAATACTAATTACCTCATTTTGATTCTTAAAAATAGAGATACACTAGCCCTTAGGAGGGCTGTTCAACACATTTTTAGACTTAGAAAATTTTTCAACTTCAAAACCAATTTTTTACCAACTTTGTGATTTTTGGCCATAAGCTTTAAAACTCAATTCTAATGCTTGACATAGTTCACTTAGGTCATAAATGACATGTCCCAACTTTTAAAACCATAAAATTTCGCACGAGGCGAGAATTGTCCGTAAAAATCCCTTTCGAATCGAAACGATCGATTTCGATCGTTCGAATCACCAATTGACTCAATTTTCACTCCGTTAACTTCCAAAATAACCTAGACACGTGTATTAACTTAAACATGAGTCATTTGACTCCATTTCATCTTTAATTTCTCAAAATTGCCTAAAATAACCCTGAAATCGGATCTTCCTTAATTTTTCAAAACTTACAAATTTCAAAACATAACCTCACTTTGAATTCTTAACTCCATACATCACAAGGGCTATCACAATTACATTTTACAGTTATATAATTCCAAATAACTTATAAATGTACATTCTAGTACACTTTACAGATTATTACGTTGTCTACACAAAAAGTATAGCCTAATATTCAAACTTTTCATACAAATAATGTTTCTCTTTCATCTAAGAATCTTCAAAGTCATTTAACATGAAATTTCTCATGTTTCTCCCATGATCATCCTTTCTAGCTAAGCTTTATCACCCCCATCAACTTTTAACACATGATTCATCCATCAATCATGACTTCAAGCTTCAAAAATATACAAGAATAATCCATCAACTTTGCTCAACTAACTTTCAAGCCTATGTTTTCATCAAATCATAACATAAACACATAAACTCACATAAACTCCATAATCAATCCATGTATTTCAAAGATACATGCATGGTGATACATATTCTTAAACTTAATAACATAAACTTCCAATTTTAAAACTAGATCATGCTTATACCCTTTTGTTTGGCTAACTTCTTCACATCAAAAGCCTCCTTATGATGAGTGTTTCATCTTTTCTTCTTGCTCCTTGATCATTTAAGCTTCCTAGCTTCTTGATTTTATGCTCTTCATCATAGCTTCCATAGCTTTTTCTCATTTCTCTCTCTTAGGGCTCTCACTCGGTTGGTATTAAAATGAATTGGCCAACTTATGCTTGCTATATAGATATATACATATATTACATGTATATAATTGCCAACACTTAACCAATCTTTGGTTAACTTAACTTGTATGGTTAGGGGTAATAATGTCATTTCATAGTGCTAGCTAAGGACATATTAGTCCATATACATCTTTGGGACACATGAGCCAATACTTAACTTACTAAGGCCACTTTGGTCATTTCTCTAAAAATCTAGAGATTTAATTCCCTTAAAATTTCTAAATTACTTATTTTTCATCCAAATGAATTCCTTTTTGATTCAAACTTGTTTCATCATGCTTGACATTTCTAAATTACTTATTTTTCATCCAAATGAATTCCTTTTTGATTCAAACTTGTTTCATCATGCTTGACATTTAGTGCATCATCAAATACTTCAAAATTTACTTGTCCCAAATTGCTTGTCAAACTTTGAACATTGGATTTCCTTAATTAATAATAATTCACATAATTGTCAAATTCCATATTATTTCCTAAATTCTAATTTCTATGAACCTTTTGATTCCATAATAAATCACTTCCAATTTTCAACATCACAATATAAATGTCTAGCTCATCTTTTCCATAAACCGCTTCATCGATAGGCGAACCTCAACCAGATTATCAAAATTCTTCATCATGATCCTTTAAAGCTCAAAATGTCATAATTTTGACTTTAACATCTATTGACTTATTTACTTCACACACATGTGCTAATTCTCAACGTATAGACAATTTACGTCCCTTTTATTCACATTCAGGGTAATACCTTCCATTTCAACACATTGTAAAACTACATACCTCAATTTAACCAATAATATCGATTTAATCATAAAATCCTCATTTCTATCAATAATATCAATTTCTGCATAATTCCCACATATTTACATATCATATGCCTAATCTTCTATAAACCCTTAATAACCAATTTGATCATACGGTTTCTTCTTCACTGCACATACATACTTACCTTAACTTGTCATTCTCATACTTTCGCCTCTCTAGGCCTATTTATTAAGCGTGCTATCAACATTCATAACTTATACTAAATTCACTTTTGCTTTTCCTCATTTTTCTTAATTCTTATACATATGCTCAATTACATATACATAACCACATATTCAATCTATAGCTTGTTGACACATAATATTATGTCTTACAATAATTCTTCCCAAATTACCTTATTATAAATATTACAATAAATCATCTAACTCAAATCCGTTATATAACCATTCAAAATTCATTTTCATCATAATTTCTCGTTTCCATAATTCTCTGGCTTAATTCATTTTTCTATATTCGACCACATAGGTTTCTCTTTAATATTTCAACCTCACAAGTTCTTTCTAACATATTGATCACTTACTAATTCAATTTAATCACATTTAATCATTTTAACTACGTTTTGTTTTATAACCTTCACTTAATTATCCAAAATCCTTATTTAGAATTTTTGTAAAATCCTAGGGTGTCACAGTATGGCACTAAGGAGCTTTGGTTACTCCCGTACCACTGGTGTATTATCCGATTAATGCAAGAATTTGAAGACATTGCCTTCCAACATATTTCTAGGGGACAGAATGACTTTGTCGATGCTTTGGCCACCCTGACTTCATTAGTCCACGTACGCAAAAGCAGAGCTACTCCCCCGATTGAAAGAATGGTACGAAATGCCCCCACTTATGAAGAACACGTTGTGGAGTTATCAGATAAGGTGGTTCACCCAAATCAGCCCTGGTATCATGGCATCCGGGAATATTTGAGGGATAAATCTCTCCCCGACCAAGCGAACCGAACGGAGAGGCAAAGAATCCAAAAGATGGCGATGGAATTCTATTTAAGCGGGGATTCCCTGTATAAGAGGGATGTTGTCTTGGGATTGTTGCGATATGTGCACAAAACTCAAGCACAGAAGATCATGGGCGAAATACACGGTGGAGTATGTAGGCCACATATGAGTGGACCGGTGTTAGCCAAGAAGATTTTGAGAATGGGACACTACTGGTTCTCACTTAAGGCCGATTGTGATGATCATGTCAAGCGATGTTACCAATGCTAGGCACACGGTAATGTAATTTAAGCGCCTCCTAATGAACTATGCAGTATGACTTTCCCTTGGCCTTTCTCCATGTGGGGTATGGATATAATCGGACCTGTGGAGCCCAATGCGAGCAATGGCCACCGGTTCATCTGTGTCATGATGGATTATTTCACTAAGTGGGTGGAAGCAGCTTCTTTCCCCAAAGTAACACAGGAAATCATAGTCAATTTCATCAGGAACAATGTCATTTGTCGGTACGGGTAGCCCGAAATCTTGGTGTCTACAACGCCAAGAATCTGAACAATGCCCTTATGAAGGAGTTATGTGACCAATTCAAGATCAAACATCTCAATTTCGTCATTTATAGGCCCAAAATGAATGGGGTCGTGGAGGCTGCGAATAAGAACATAAAGAGGATTATGGTAAGAATGTCTGCCAATCATTGGGGATGGCCGGATTTGCTACCCCTCACACTATTTCCATATTGAACATCAGTTCGTACGTCTACAGGGGCAATCCCTTATGCCTTGGTATATGTGAAGGAGGCTTTTTTACCAGTTGAGATGGAGATGGCGTCCCTCCGAATTTTGCTCGATGCTTAGATTGATGAGGAGGACTGGATGCAAAATCGGTACGACCAATTAGCCCTAATAGTTGAAAGAAGGGTGGCTGCTATATTACACGGTCAGTTATTTTAGCAACCCATCTCCCGATCGTACGACAAAAAGATACAGTCCTAAAAGTTCAAAGAAAATGACTTAATATTAAAGAGGGTCATACCCTGTCAAGACGAGGCAAAAGGGAAGTTTGTTCCAAATTAGGAAGGACCCTTTGTGATCAAGAAAGTCCTATCCGGAGGGGCCCTCATCTTACAAGAGATGGACGGTGAGGTGTTTCCGTAACCCCTAAATTCTGACTCGGTGAAACGGTTCTATGCTTAAAAAAAAAAATATCTCTCTCTATCTATCCTTGCAACTCGAACTACGTAGGACCTGATCTCCTGACCTTGTGGGAGTACGTAGGTAGCTATCATGGCGCTGTCTGTTCTCTACAAAATAATAAATCTTTTCCCTATACAAAACTCGTTCCCAAAAGCCCAAAAAACCTCCTTTAATAAATTACCTTCAAGATCTTACCAAAATCAGTCATATAATCAACCCAAAATCTGAGACCTGCTATGATGAAATCAGAAGGTTGTACGGTGATATCCGTTGAATCCCAGTCAAGAGTTGAGAAAATAAAGAAGGAAATATATCAAAATTGTAATCAACTGGATAAAATGATTATCCAATGGAAGGCGACGATACATCAAAAAGGGAAATGACTAAACCATAAATCTTTCTCTATATATATAAAATATTTTGATTACAAAGTCTATCTTTTAAATAATGATGAAACTGGTATAGTCTATGCAGGGAGTAAAATAATCTACAGATCAGAAACCAGTTGAAGTAGGAGAGACAAAATAGTCGATGCATCATAAACCTCATGCTTGCCTACAATCTGTTGTCCCATCATGTCAATCAGGGCCAAAAGAGCAGCAACGTTACTGATGGTCTCAAAATAGGCCTCCATAATAACTCTGACCTACTCTATGATGTTATCTCTGGCAAAAAGGGCAGCATCCCGAGCTAGTACAGCAGCATCCAGCTCGGCGTGGGCGATATCCCTCTCAATCTAAGTAGCACTCAATGCTGACTGGAGCTTGGTACCCTCAATCACCAGTCTCTGAATACGATCCACTGAATTAGAGCAAGGGATATGTACCAAAGCAGGAATGTCCTCAACATCATATCTGGCCACTAATTCTAAAAACTCCGGAGGTATACCCACGTCTGAACTAGTCTTATCTAAATAAAACCCTCGAGAACCATCCAACACCTCAGTCTGGTCAAAATCAGTAATCTCAGGATCTCTGCGTAACCATCGTAGATAATCGGGTGTCTAACCAGGATGACTGTCCCCAAACTCGACCGAGACCCTGTGAGACCAAAGATCATATACCATCAGCATCTCCCTCTCTATCTGAAGTGATATAAGAAATTGGTAATCAACTGCACCCGCAAAAAGATGAAACTCCTACATTTGGCCAAACTACCCCATAACAGCTAAAGGATGATAGGTCGTCACCCCTCTCGGACCGGGAAGAGGGAGGAAATCCAAAGGGGGCACATGAGTTAAGAAGGTCATAAAGGAGCAATAACCCGAGTAGATCAATAGATGAAAGGGCTCCTCAATGGCCGATAAGAACTCCCTCCACAAAGCTACATCAGTGCATCATTGGGGGTGGAATGAGAACTGCATGGCCAAGTTGTGGCTAAAGCAAAACCCGTGTTAACGAAACTGCCCGATGGGCCTAAGGTGGCTCATAAACCATACGTATAATAAAGTGGAGCTTCCTCTGAATATTCTGCCTAGGAAGAACTGACAATACGAGGCCGACATGTAAGTCTCTCCAAGTATCATATAAAGGATGGTATGATCCTCCTGAAGGGCCTAGACTGCTACGACAACCCGCATGTCCAGTAGATCGTCTTCGGCAGGTATTTATAGAACTGATATGATACAAACCATCAAGACATCCACTCTCAAAGCGCCCCAGCGTTCCTCAGATACTGAAAAATTACTAGAAAATAAAGAGAAGCTATCCGCTGAGCTGAATCGGTCAACCAAGAAATGGAGAGGAACAAGGTGGCTCGAAGAGATCACAAATAGCAGAGCTGTCCTCCGCAAGCCCATGAAAGTCAAAAACTGACGTCGCTTATGGCCTGAGGAAACCCTAGCGCAGGGACCTTCCACCGATAAACCAGTAAAGCGGGCATACTCCTCAAGGATGGGGGTCAGATACCCTAGCCCAAACCTGAACACATGCCTATCAGGAATCCAATAGTTAAGAATGCCATCAACAAAGCCTGTCGGCACCTAAAATGATAGAAGAGACATGGAGTGTCCCAAAAGACCCTCTACGATAATCCGGTCGGTGGGCAACAAACCATCCAACCACGGGCGAAGTCTACAAACGATCCCTGTGGAGGTGCAGGGGTCCAAGCAAAGTACATCAAGTGACGACATCTGTTAAAAAATAGTATCAAAAGGACTGTACAGGGGTCATTTCTTTATCCATCTATATAATAAATTATGCATCATACAGGTAATAATAAAATAAATGAATCATCATAAATAAAGGATTATGCATAAATAAAAGATAATTTTGTACATGATACATAAGGGGGAAAAAACGAGCAGGTTTAAATACAAGGGTCCTAGCCTATCAAAATATAGTCAGTAAAGTCTATGTCATCAATAAATGCATAATCCGCAAAGTGTTCCGCATTACCCAAGTCCCTAGGAATAAAAGCCTCAGCATCAAAATTCAGATCTGGGCAGGAAAAGGGTAGAACTAGGACACCCGATGAGCCAGGAACCACACCAAAATCTGATCCATCCGGGTCTACAGCATAGGCTTCCTCTGGATCCTGACCCAACCTCCGAACAAAGGACGACAGCTGATCCAGCCGTTGAATCAGGGAGGCAATCTGATCTGAATGGGTGGGGGTCCGAACGCACTCCAACCAGTCTATCATCATCACTGACCCAGGAACCATATCTTCGAGAAAGAAAGTAGCCCAAGTCTAAGGTCCGATGGTGTGGGGTCTCCACCAAGCACCAAAATCATCACTCATGTGAGGACCGTCGGACAGCGTGAATCCATCTTTACCGGCTGTCAGGGCGTCTGAGAGCTAAGCATCCATGGGCCAGAATCTCCGGGATGGAGGGGTAGAAGGGATGCGGACCTCTCCAGATACACATCTGATGGCACGCTCCCCCAAGTATAGCTCTCATCCACCATAAGTCAACAATGGAATGCGGCGGGTGGACAAGAAAAACCTGTGATCCACAGGGAAACCACCGGGGAGGCCAGCCACCAGATGCTCCGCGGTATAGGAGATCCAGTTCACATCCGCTGAGGGGATCACCTCTAACTGCAGTCGGTAGTGGGCAAAGCTGTCAGACACCAGGGTCTCCTCAAGAGTGTTGTGATGCCACCGACGACCCCTGGGATAAGTCTCTGGACCGAGAGTAGTAACAGGCCGCAGACATGGTAGCAGCTCATAAGCCCAGAACTGATAAATGAAACAGAAAGGGCGTAAGTACTAGGCATGGGCAAAGAAATGAAACAAAATGGAAGACAATATAATAAAGGAGACCTACCAGTAGAAAGGGATAGAATCTGAGCCAAGCATCTGTCTGCCCCTCTGAGGGAAGGCGAAGATCGTGGAGGAAGTAAGCGAATGTGAAAGAACCCTAGTCATAGTCCCCCATCTGATCGATACCCCAGGTAACTCGACGATGCTAAAGTGAATGGTCGAGGAGTTTTTCCCCAAGAAACAACCCTTCATGATGGTCAAGAACAAACGCTGGAACAAGAAATCACGGGCGGATCGGTCCTAAGGGAATGGCTCAGAAAGGACCCCTCCAATAGCATCCATAGCTAGAGCTCCTGATCGTATACTGCGGGCCTTAAAGACCGTGTCATGAGGAGAGCACCCTAGCAACGATCGAACGGTTGTGGGAGTAATGTAGGGCTCCAGGGGAACACAGGGTCCAGAGAACTCCACCCCGGTGATATATTGCCAATGAAGGGGTGCCAACATCAACTCGCAATCCAAAATGTGAAGCGACTGGGTCTGGTGGAACCACCGCTCAGACAATGCCCGTATACAGTCCCATGGACATTGGCGGGAAGCGATGGTAAAAAAATAGTTGAAGCCCCTGCAGTCCACCATCCCGCGATAATCAAGATGCAACACATGGTAGAGGGTATAGATGCTGAACCAATTACCCCGAGGCTAGGTAAACTCAGGAACCTGTGATAACCACTAAACAGTTAGTTAGGGTAACCATGTGGGTTTTGAATGAATTTAAACAGCGGATATACCTCGTTAGCCACAAGATATGCCGATGGGTGACTACTGAGATTGGGACCGAGCACGTACGACATCCTAACATGGACCCCTAGTAAGATCCGACGAATGGGGGGAGGAACCATTGTGCCAGAAGGACCCGCCTTTGCCTTTGCCTCTGCCTCTACCTCGACTAGGGCATCTGCACCGATATCAGGATGGTCGGGATAAATGACAGACTCCGTCAGCCAGCGAGAATGGCAGGTCAGAACCGGGGCTGGAGCCGATGTGGCCGCTCTACGTCGACAGACCCCTACAACCCGGGGCACAGTAGAACTGCTCGGAGCATCAGGATCCATGGCTGAAACAGCACCACGAAACGGAGGTATATCCTTAACCCATTATTTTTCAAAGAACTTATTACATATTGCTAAGTAATAATAGGGCATCATCGTATGTTTATTTATGATGATATGAGATTTGAAATGCATAAATGAGTCCCTAGGGGTGCGCTAGATTTACCAAAATTTTGGCAGAGTTTCGTCAGTAAAATGGGCTTCCCATGCACAACTAGGCATCTTTAATAAAATCAAACAACCAACAATCCCAAATGCAAGTGAAAATGATGCATTGCGATCATAAAACGGCTAAAACAATAATGTTCCCAAAATAGTAAAGTAGTTTGCATGACCCGTTGTTTATGTACACTACAATGAACACGAATATCTCACGTGGGCATGCATTGCTAAGTTAAAAACATTTAAACAAGCAAATGTATAGCACAACAAAAACAACAATAAATGAAAAAGGAGTCAAAACGTTACCCGAATTGTGTAGAGTGATTTAACCGGAGCGGATTTTGCGGGAAAGATCCAAAAAGGTACAAAAGGACGAGGCGGGACGAGGAAAACCGAAAATGTTTGGAGAGAAAAAGGGTTGAAAGTGACAGATCCGGGGGGTCGCGATCTGAAATAGTGACCGATCCCAGCCGCAGATGCATCTGCGACTGGTCTCGGTGGGGCCCCGACTCCTTTTTTGTTACCCCGAGCCAGCATAAAGCCTATTACGACTGAAATACAAAATTATGAAACATAACCAAATGACCCGTCGAGGACGAACCCCGACATCTACGAGATGATCAGTCGGAGACAAAACCCGATGGCTACGAGACGACCAGTCAGAGATGAAACCTGACATTCATGAGACGACCAGTCAAAGACAAAACCTGACATTCACGAGAGGACCAGTTAAAGACGAAACCTAACATTCACGAGATGACCAGTCAGAGACGAAACCTGACATTCACGAGACGACTAGTCAGAGACGGGACCTGGCCTTCACAAGACGACTAGTCAGAGACGAAACCTAACATTCACGAGATAACTCATCGAAGACGAGACCCAACACCTACGAGACGATCAGTCGGAGACGAGACCCAATAGCCCCATGACGACTAAGCGGATATAAAACCCGACTGCCCCCAGACGACATGTCGGAGACGAAATCCAACAGTCCCAAGTCGATCAATCGAAGAAGAAACCTGATGATTATAAGACGATCTGTCAGAGACGAGACCTAACAGAGATGAAACAATCAATCGGAGACGAAACCCGAGCGATATTCATTCATAACTTTGAACTGACCTCTTCATGAATGTGTTGCATATGGCATTGCATCATCTCATATATCTTGCACATCATTAATATATGTTGTCATTATCATGCGACAGGTGTCTACTTCTTTATCATGTTCATTAATATATGAGGCAGCTGTAGACACCCAAATATTGCACGTGTCTACTAACTTGGGCAGGAGGGCAAAATTATAATTTTGCATGGCCTGCGAGAGGGAATGGTGAATTTTAGCACAGTCATGACAAGCAGACACGACAACGAATTGACATCGAATTGCGCGATATAGGGATACAAATTGATCTAGATGAACCAAAACAGTCAATACATCCTACCAACAGTCCCAAGATTGTGAGATACAAATAATACAGCAAAAAATGATGAGTTAAGACTACATGACATGATAATCGAGGAAAGGAAGCCGGGCAGCCGCAACTGTATCTGCAGCCAAAGGCTTTTGGGCATTTACGTGGCTCGAGGAAACACACGACAACCGAGGTGGCAGGTGAAATGGCGACAGCAGGTAGCTACAGATGGATCTGTGGCCAGCTGCAGATGCACCTGTGGCTGCCTCCAAACACTATACAGCGTCCAGTTTTTCATCCGAAAAAAGAAAAAAAAAAGTGAAAGGAATAGAGAATATAGAGAGAGGAAAAAGCCTACAGGTTTAAGAAAAATGGAGGGTTTTGTCTCCTTGTAGCTTCCATATTTATCCCATCTTGTGTTATATACTTGGTTGTGAAGTATAAAGTGATTCTTAAAGTATTGCAAGGTGAAAAAAGGGCATTCCTTGAAGTTTTTTTTCTTGTTTTCTCTTAAGATTTCTTATTGTTGTGTCGTTTGAATGTAGTGTCTTCGTTGTATTAGTAAGGATCCATGGATTAGGGATAATTAGTGAGGGTTCCGTCAAAACAAAATTTCCTCCTAATGTCCCAATGATATCCGTGTGGTGATGTATAGTTTATTATGGTAATGTGTAGTTCATAGTGTTTTAACTTGCTCTTTTAGGTTATTGTGGTGTAGTAGTAAATCTAGTGTTCTTGAGGTTCCATTGCATCCATATTATTGTTGTGTGGTTATTTTGGGATTGTGAGCCTAGGAATGAGGTCATTGTGATCAAATTTCAAAGACGGACAAATTTTGGTATATGTAGTTATGGGGATGTGCCCCTTTGTTGTACATATGTAAATTTAGGGCTTTAAAACGATATCGAATCGAAATCGGGTTTAAGGCCCCGTAATAGTGAAATATGTGATTGTGGGTGTTTAGGGTTATTTTAGATGGCTCACATGCCCATGAATAGCCCCGACACATTTTTGGATGCCTAATTTGATTTGTGACATGAAAAGCGATTTCAAAAAAAACAAAACGATAAAGACTTTCTAAAAGTAATTAGAGTAGGGTATTAGAATCACGAGGCTTAAAATCTAGAGTTTTAATGAACGTCGATTCCTATTTAATGAAAAGGCTACAATCGTTTTTTAACATCACTAAAAATGATCTTATAAAAATAGATTAACATTTTGTATTAAACTTTGGTGCATAGGGTTAAAGTGCTCCTAGAAGTTACCTTCATTTTATTTTACTTTACTGTTAAAAGGCAATGTATAGTTTCGATTCCTATTTGACGAAAGTTTAAAAAACCTTGTTTTTCTAAAACGACACCTAATAAAAATCTCATCGCTTTCGAAATTAAAATCAATATCTATTATAAAGAAAAGCCTTTTCGTATAGGTCAAAAGGCGTTCTAAAATGCTTTCCAAATAAAACACATTTTCTACAAAAAAAATCAAAGTGACTTTTCATGCAAAATTAACCACAGCATTCATTTAAGCACACACACACATACATACATGTTTTAGGATTTTAAAAAGATAGGAAAACATCAAGATTGTGGTAACCGTATTTTCACGGAAGTCGGGGGGTACGTAACACCTTCCCCTCACTTAAGCAAGCCCCCGAACCCTGTGAATCTCGATTTACAAGCCAATTAATTCGGAGATATATGAGCCAGCACGATTACGAAAACTAAAACTCGGATGAGTTGGTACATCCATTTCAAACATACTAACTAACAACTCTGGTCAATTAGCTCATCATAAAATCAACCTTTCAAACTTCGTCGACACTTGTACCGATCTTTTCTAAAAAATCACCTCTCACAATTAAAAGGCTAAAACTAGAAAGGGTAATTATTAATAGGAAACGATTTTTCCGGCGTCGACACTATCTTTCTTACAAATACACTTATACCATCACGCTCAACCTTATATATTAAGGTTTCACCATGATCTTTCAATTCTAGACATATATTTTTCCACGATTATACCTTTTAACCAAAAATTCATACTTAAACATACTTAAATAAAGGTTTTAATTTAAGAAAACTTTTAAACCTTCATGGATGATCATCTTCTTCACATAGGAGGCTTTTCCATGATGAGGGCTTCATCTTTTCTTCTTGCACCATGACCATCCAAGCATTCTAGCTTCCTTGATCAAGCTTTTCTTTCTATTTCCATGGCTTCCACTCTCTTTCTCTCTCTTAGGGATGGAAATTCACCAAAATGAATATGAAGGAGAGCCCTTGCATGGCTTGTTGCTTATATGAGACTTAACTAGGCTTGGTTAAGTATAATAACCACAATTAACCCATCCAAGGGCATTTTGGTCATTCCACATACTTAATGAGGGGCATTTTTGTCATTTCACCTCTTGGGACACAACGGTCATTACGTAATTTGCCAAGGGTATTTTGGTCATTTTACCCTTTAGGACACAAATGTCATTAAATAACTTGTAGAGGGCATTTTGGTCATTTTTGCTAGATTTTCATTTCCATATTAATTTCCATTTAAGCTAACCTTTATACTTTCTTTCATTAATTAAGTTTATTCTCATTTAAATTGATTTTTCTTTCAATCGACCGACTGGGTCATTCGTTTTCCCTTGGGTTATATTCACGTAGTCTCATTTTATAGTTTAATTAGTCATTAACTCGCAAACCGACTAAATAACTTTTCTTTAACTATAATTACGTTTCTAGTTTTTTACGAACCTTTTCAGTTTCACATTAAATCAATTTCAATTCCCGACATCTCAAATAGTCAAAATGCTCACTGTTTTCATAAATTGCTTTCTCGAAAAGCGAACCCTGGTCAGATTACCAAAATCCATTCTCTTTTAGCATTTTAGGCTCATATTAACGTTTTACAACTTTTAAATCATTACTTTCATCCACATTGTCCATATTTGCGAATTTGCATCATACATACCCTCTCCAGTCATTATACTCCTTATCGGGAATAATATCTTATGTATTTATACGTCGTATAAATACTTACCACATTTCAATCAATTAACATAAATTCCTTAATAAATTCCAAATATTTAAAAAAAATCATAATCCTTATTATTCCGTTAATCCCTAATATACCGATTAGATTAAACGGTTCCCTCTTTTTCACACGTGCTACCACACATAACCTTGTCATTCTCATAACTTAGCCTCTTCGGGCCTATTCATTTAGTTAGTTATTTATATTCATAACTAAAGCTTAATTTACATATTATTTCATCATTTATCACTTTTCTCTATATTTTAAGTTTTCTTTCTTTATCAAATATATATATATATATATATATATATATATATATATATATTCAACCTACCACATTCTGACACAACATAGTGTCTTACAATACTTTTTTTTTAATTATCTAATCGTAGGTATTACAATCTATCTTTCACCTTTAATCCGTTATATTATCATTCAACTATTGAAATTTATATTTATTATAATTCATTCATATATCGAGTCACTAAATTAGTGACTGATCCTTATAAGCCCTATAGACCCCTTTTTACATCAAGTGTCTCTCTTTATCAAATCAACCGCATAGGTTATTCTTAACACATTAATTTAGTAATACTTTATGTCCTTCCAAACTAAATTTTAACCTCTAACCTTGACTTAATTAACCAAGATCCTTATCTCAAAATCTTGTCAAAAATCTAGGATGTTACATTCACCCCTCCTTCAAAAAATTTTGTCCGCAAAATTGTTACGTACTTATCCCTTACTCATTTACAACATGCATATCTCTTTTTCATTCCATTTGTCATAAGTAGGTTTTCAACTAACTTCTACATTCTTTCCTTTCTCTACCTATCTTACCCCTTTTCTATCATTTATTCCAGAACAATGGAATGTCTTTCAGGAATCTTCAACGGTTGTTCAATAATTGTGAAGTAGCATGAATAAATAGGAATAAACTTTTCCTTTAAAAATAAAACTTTTTATCTTTTGTTGAGGGGTCACAAAGAACATGAACAAGAGTTACAACGCAACCACACCACTCTTTTCCTTCGACCTATTTACTAATCACACAGATTAGAAACTACCGTCATTGGTACGCTAGGTCATCAACCTATTGTACCTCTTTTTGTTGTGCACAATATTTTTTTTTTCTTTTTTAGGTTGAACCGTATTAACCAACCCATATATCCCTTTTCAGGGTTGTTCACCTCTGACTTTAAAAATATTTTCCTTCATCCAATTCTGGATTTAAAAACATTTACTCACTTCTTTAGCCAAATGGACTAGCCAAAACAAATGACATAGACTCACATCCTTAAACCGTTCATTCATTACAAACTTGAAACTTTTCAAAAATTCATAACATTGCAACATGTAACGATGTATCAGTGGTTCATATTCCCACATATACACCTTTGTTAATGTGCATTGAGAATTCCGTCCTTGGCTCAAAATTTGAACCCATTTTTATAAATTGAAAAGAAAAAAAATCTTTTAAAGACTTCGTAATACCGCACTATCCCAACAATATGTTGAGAATTCAATCATTTAAGACTTCATAATACTGTACTATCATAGAAGCACTTTGAGAATTCTGTTATTTTATCATTTCATGCCATATTCAACAGTGTAACAATCATTTCTTAAATACATTTTAAAATTTTCAAATAACTTTTGTCTAGCCGAATCAATTGGCATAAACCTATGAATCACAAAATTTTAAAAGTAACAGTTCGATACTTGAAAAAATCATTTTCAATGCACCAAAGTGCGAGAATAAACACATTTTTAAAACATTGATGATTTAGCATAGCTATAAGAGTTGGATTGCCTACCCAATCCTAATCACCTTTCATTTCCTTCCTTCACTCATTTAAATTTTTCTTACCAGTTCTATTTCTTATCTATTTCCTGAACTTTAGCCAATCTATGATAACTAACATTCTCACCCTATGACTCACTTTTCTAACCCCCAGTGTTCATCAAACCTGCCACACATTATGGGATCAGGAACTTACCGCATTAATATGAGTTTAGGAACTTGTCCTATTAATAAGTAGTTCAAGAACAAATCAAGAATTGTCCATACGCTTAGGGGTTCAAAAATATACCATACGATTACGAGTCACGAACTTATCATAAGGTGAGTTTTAAGAACTCACAACTAACCTTACTCTTTCTCAATCCCTATGTATCAGGTATATATAGAAAAAAAGAATCACCTTCTCAACATACATAACTGATACCGTGACGCTGGATCTCCACGGATTATCATTATAGGAAGCTAAATGGTCGTGAAACCAAGTACAAATCCCTGCCCATACAAAGAAGTGTACAACTCAGTCACTACCATGAGTCCTCAATGAAAATCCCACATAACCCTAACATTTCTTTAACTTTTCCTTTACATTTTCTTACTAAACTTTTCCTTTACCTCTCCATAACATGATATGAATTTCATTAATTCATATCTTACAATTCGTAACTCATCAAGAGTTCCTTTATTTTTTATCACTTATGATCTTATAGCCCTTTACCATTTCTCATTATCTTATCTTAAGACATCCTTTACCATTTTTTACTCATGAATTTCCAAAATTCATTTTCTCCTTACTCAACTCCTCTAGAGTTCATTTATTTACCATTTCCTTCTTTATAACAAAAGTTATAGCCTACGGTACTCTTACCTAAGGTCTATAACCTATCAACTCTGATACCAAGTGTAATAGCCCCAAAACCCCATAATTTACCAATGGCGATCCCGTGAGTTAATAAATAAATTTTACCTTTAAAACTATTCATTAAAACATAATACAGTTCATAATCTTGTTTATTAAACTTATATTAGTCACCTGCCTTAGAATCATAACATTCATTTTCCTTATGCTAGAACTCAAATCATGTATAAATAAATTATGACCTAGTCTATTACATTTCAAAATCATATAATTTATGATTTTACATAACATACTATGTGGATACATTCACCATTAATCACTATCATACATAACCCTACTTACATCATACTTGCTCCATACATGCGAGTTTATTACATATACAACTTGACTTACACTAATTCATTAATCTTATTTCATTCAACCTTTCTCTGAATAAAACTTACATACATGGCTATCTCTATGGATTTACAAAACATACATCTCCTTATTAACGACAAAGTTTAAAATTAAAGTTGAGACGTTAATTCATTTATACCTTTATAGATTTTCATTTACTAGTGACTTGCCACATTACATGATTACAATTAATAAATTCTTTATGCTTTTCTAAGCATCTAACATTCCTTACCCATTAGCTTTACCGAAAACTTCGGCCTTTACGTACGTTGCCTGAAAATGTCAGTTTATGAAAAGAGTGAGCACAAAGGCTCAGCAAGTCTTACACATAACACATTTCATGTTTGCAGTTCATATACATGTGTCTTGCATTCTTTACTTTACCATGCTGTGAATTTTCAAGATATAAATGTCACGTATTGCATTTAACAATTAAAACAAATATTTGCTCGAAGTTTGATAGAGCTAAATTATACGATATTTTTATGCCCTAATACTTAGTTTTTATATTTATTGTGTGCTTAAATGTTTAATTATTTAGCATATTTTGGTTTTAATAGGTTTTATAGGATTTTAGTTAATTTATGTTAATTTGGGTAATTTTATAGTAATTTTATATTTCTTTTTATTTATGTGTTTTTATTTATTTTTAGTATTTTAGGAATTTTATTTATTATTATGTGTTTTTAGGATTTTTAGTATTTTATATTATTTTTATTTACTTTTATATTTTATTTTGTAGGAAAAATAAAGCTTGGGGGCAAATCTGAAAAATTCGCAAAAGTCTGATGGTAAAACTGTAATTAACCAACACTGATGACATTATGGTAATTAAGGAAGAAAAGACGCGGAGGGGTATTATTGTAAATTCGCTAAAGTTCAGCCGCGTAATGCGCGCAAGAGGTGAATCAGCAGAACAAGAAACGACGTCGTTTGGTCATTGAATAGAAACAGACCGCGCAATGCGCAGAGAAGCAGCCGAGCGGCAGACCGAGGAAAACGAAGAAAACGACGTCGTTTCTGTATAGGAAGGGCGCGCAATGCGCGGATGTGCGCGGTGACGTCAGCGGACGCAGAAACCGCGTTGACCGGTCAACTGTGGCGCGTTTGGCTTGAGCGTTATTACCAGATTTCGGGATTTTTGCTACTTTTTGATTCCAAATTGGATTTTAATTCCAACTAGGGTTAGGATAATAATTCTTTTTCTTTTTCTTTTATTTTTAATTGTAAATCCTATTAGGATTTGGACAAGTTAGAGGCCTATAAATAGATGGTCAATCTCTCATTATTAGATTGTAAGTTTTTAGGAGTTCTTTCTTCTACTTTCTTAGAGAGAGCTTTTCAACTAGTGAAGATTATTTTGAAGAATGTCAGGCTAAGTTTTTATTTTCAGTTCCAAAGGGATGTTGAACCTTATTTTTAATTAATGTTTTAATTGAGTTTTATTATATATTCCTTCATGCATGAGATTTATTCTTGATAATCTGTTTTAATTGTTCTATGATATTTGTTTGATTAATTTGATAATGGCCTGTTAAGTTAATCAATAATTTATCATATGCTAGATTAAGATTTGATATTAAGCAAACGATATTTTATCTTAACATAAGTAGCAGTTAATAATATTTGATTGTGGGCAAACTTTTGAATATTATTATGGTTATCAAGATGGCAAGTTAAATGGTCCGCGATGTTGAGATTGTTGCTTGGAATAATCTAATTCTCTAATTTTTAATGCAACTGTTATATTAAATCTAGACTGATAGTTCTAGGTTATATGATAGTTAGGGTCTTTTGTGAGTGATTGCTGCATTAGATTTATAATTTAAGGAGGATTTCAGGTAGCTTGGCGATTGTCGGTTATCTAGGATTATTAATTTCAATTGAAGGAAAAGATAATAATAACTTGATTAATTTGTTGATCAAAAGAAGTGGATACTGAACTAAGGAATTGAAGTTTGTTTTAATTAATTTGTCTCATATTTATTTATAATTCAGTTTTATTTATTTGTTTGAATTTTAATTAGTCAATTAATAATTTCAAATCCCCCATTTAATTAGATATTTTTGAAAACATTAGATTTATTAAAACAATTCGCTCTCTGTGGGTTCGACTATTACTTTCACTACTACATTAATATTTTTCAAAGTAAAATTTTATTTTTGGTTGCTTGCGACAGCTTCCCAAAGTTCACATTTCAAAACATTTTATGTCACATAGTTTGTCAAATAGTTCACATAGAACAATTATTACATTTCAACAGTCTGTAAAACATGCCTATTAACCATCACTAACTTAACCTTTAACGCTTCTTCAAAATTCGTTCATATCCGTCTTGTCGGTTTACTACTCCAAGCTCTATCTGTCAACATTGAACCTATATATCATTATAGGGTCACAATATGTTCTATAACCTTTTTCAAACTTAAATCATAAATACTACACCACCCGTCTCTAATCATTTCACATTTGATGTATTATACCTTACATAGATTAATAATGCATCTTAACTTATTATCGACCATTTTCATAAGCATTATGTTGCTTTTACTTAGCTTTAGGTATGTTATATTATACTATTTCTTGTTTTATTATTCCTTAACACCCTTTAAATTGACCATTATTTATAAATTTAGGGCTTACATAACCTATCATTATCATTTCACATCGAAACATAACTTTTTGGAAACTTAAAAAATTTGTTGTGAACAGTAACCTCGCCCCGGAGTTGTGACGCCCCCAAATTCGGGTTCCAAATACCCGGATCCGGTCATCACGATCCAATACAAATATTCACCTCTAAACAACATACAATAACTAAATGCGGAATAATAAACATATGTTGTTCATTCAAAAGGTGTTACTAGTCCCAAGATACGATAATCTTACACAAAAGTACACAAATACCCTTAATAAAGTACTTAGAGTTTATATTACATAACAGTTAATTTAATTAACTACAGGGCTGCATCTCGAAGTCTATTACTTCATCTTTCCTTTACCCTTGTTCTTTCCCGAAGTCTCGGGTTGCACTGCAATAAGGTTTCATGATATAGCAAGAGTGAGCAACTAGTTTGCTCAACAAGTTTAAATAACAACAAGGAACAATATATCATGAATGAAAGGGAATAGCTGAACAATTCAATAATGTGAATAACATAAGCAGGAATAATAATTTGCTTTTAAAATTAGGATAGTCAAATAGACTATGAACTATAAATATCCACTGGAGTCAATAGCAGGTTGACCCAATGGTTACTACCAGAAATATGTACCCGAGGGGATCAGCCTCAGTACAATATGTGTATGCATAACATTTAATTTCCGTATTTTTGTACTTAATATTAGATACAGGGTACTCCCCTATAATAAAGGGGTGTTCATAATAGTCGAAGAATCCGCATCTTCAATTATTTGGATAGCTTTTAAAATCTTTAACATAAATGTCTAGCCGAACAATGGCTTAGACCTACTTTGAACAGTTCTTTAAACAATAGAACAATAATTAAGTACAAGCCAATGACTGTACAATCTCAAGTGCAACAAGTGTGAATAACAATAATATCGATGTGGAATAATTGTAAAGTAATTAAACCACTCAAAGCATGCTTGGAAATAACAATTCAAGCTTAAATAAATAATTTGCTCAATGAAATGAGTTTAGAGATTGTGAGGATCCGAATTTCCAGGATTTCTTTAATAATATTAAATGAGAATTTAATTAATAAAATTATCAAGGTTGTTAAAGAAATTATTATTTTATGTGAATTAAGGTATGTGATATGATTTAATTGATAAATTAAATTTGTACAGAGATGGTGATGAATTGTGTTGAATTAAAATAATAAATTGTTTAAAAATAATTTATGAGGAATAAAAGAATTTCAGATAAAGGTACAATAAATTGTACAATTAAATTGTTATGGAAATGTAGAAATTATGATTTAATAATGTATGTGGTAATGTGAAATATGAAAAATTGGATATGTATATATATACATTTGTATATATACGTGAATGTTTAATTGATAATTATAGATTTCATTAATTATGAGAATAAAGGGATTAATAATTAAATTAATCCAATTTTAAATAAAAGTGGATGAGGGAGTTGGTAAAATTGTATGTATTGATTTTAGAATTTATCAAGAATTTTGGAGGAGGTTTAGAAATTAATTGAGGAGGAAATGTAATTATATAAATTATATAATTTATATGAGGAAATTAAAATAAGGTATGAAGAAAATAATAATTATATAAATTATATAAGAATAATTATGTAATTTATATAAGGTGATTAAATGAAATAAGGTTGGAGGAAATTAAGAAATTATTTAAAAGGAGAATGTAATTATATAAATTATATAATATTAAATTATATAATTTATATATAAAGAAATTAATATGTATATTAAAGAAATTGAATAATAAATAAGAAAAAAGAATGTTTTAATTTAATAAAAATTATGGTTATGTATAATGGAATTATTATGATTTTTATGAAGAATAATATTTCGGAAATGTGAACATGTTAATGTAACATGTTGTCCAAGTAACGGAACGAAAAATTATGAAAAATAATTTTTATATGTCCGATGATTTATTTTATGATTTTTGGAGGTATAAATTACCTTATATGATTACATGCATGTCGTTATGAGTGTACAAAATTTGTCAAGTAAAATACCGAAAAAGGTATTAATATTAGTTATAAATTAAATTATGATTTTTGGTGAATTAAAATAAATATTTTATATTTATTATATAAAATATTTATTACACGAAATAAGTACATAATGTATTAAAAAAATTAATTATGCATGCGATTTTTGTTGAAATTTCCGGATACTTCTAAGATTGGTGCGTGGCTTGGGCGGTGGAAGTGTCAATCTATTAAAATTGATTTAGTGTGTATGTTATAAAAGACAAGAAATAAGAGAGGAAAAAGAAAAAGAAAAACAAACACACAAAAACAACTCTCTCTCTCATTTTCCTCCATCACCGCCACCCTCCACCACCCACGCACCACCATAGCTATCAAGAAAAGAAAGTTTTGATAACATTCAAGGATTTATCAAGCTTCATGGAAGATTTATTAAAGGTATAAAATCATTTTATTGTTTTACTTAGGTATTTTTTGTGGTAAAATTTATTGTGTGAAAAATTAGAAAATAATTAGAATAATTATTCTAAATAATTTTTAGAGGTGTATTTATGAATTATATGATTTTTGGAATGATTATATTGTGAAAGTTTGGATCAAAAAATGGTGTAATTTATTCTTGGTTGGGCTACTGTAAGCGGAAGAAGGAGAAAAGAATTTATGGGCTGCCGCGCATTGCGCGGCAGCCAATTTTTTTTCTGGCGCGGGAGTCAAAACGACGGCGTATGGGGGGGGCAGAAGGGGTCGCGCCATGCGCGGATGAGATTTCTGTAGCGACCGACCCAAACAACGTCGTTTGGCGTCGGCAAGGGCAGGCCGCGCGCAATGCGCGGCCGATGCAAAGTAGCGAAATTACGAAATTGCCCCCGGTCTTTTCCGGTAATGCCGAACATGTCCCTTGACGCGCAAAAATTACGGATATGCCCCCTACCTTTCCGGGAAAGTCCAATTTTGTCCCTGAAAGTGCCAAAATTACGGGAATGCCCCTGGGCTTTCCAGAAAATTCCGGTTATGTCCCTAGGGCGCAAAAATTACCAAAATGCCCCCAGAATCAGTTTTTAATTAAATAAATGTTTAAAAATTGTTTAAAAATCATAGAAAATTATAAAAAAATACTAAAAAATATAGAAATGATATTTGGGCATTAAATTTAATATTTTTGCATAAATATTAAATATTGGGGATTAATATTTAAATACTTTAAATATTAATCTAGCATGGTTACAATTTAGAAAATGTTTAAATAAAATTTTTGGACAACCAGATATGCTAAAATTTATCCGATGAGCCGGGTTGTCCGTATGGAGGATGTCTTATATTAAGTTAAATGAATATATTAAGGGAAGAGGTTAATGTAGTTAACCGTATAAGTTAAAAATTAGTCCGGAAATGATATTAATTAAATAAATTAATATCATAAAGAGATGCATAATTAGTATTTGATTATTTTATGATCATAGGTTGATCGACAGAGGGTTTTGAGCTAGCAATTAAATAACTGGACGCCAGGCAAGTTCTTCAGTCTCTTTTATGTTAAATGTTGGAATGTTATGAAATGTAATTCTTGTTTTGACTGCAAACAAATTATGTGTTACGTGATACGTGATTAATATGACCACAATGTGTATTTTTTGCAACGATATGAATATATATGAGATATATTGCTATAGTAGAAGCACCAGCACATGATGTATGTCACACACCTAGCATGATAAGGTATGTGCTACGTGAAGTATAACTGTTGAACTTGCTGAGCCGTTGTGCTCATTACTTGCTTAATATATATTTTGCAGGAAATAAATAAATTTCAAATGTGTCAGTTGATATAAAGATGGATAATCACAGAAGGTTGTGAATGTTATTGTTATGTTTCAATAACATAATTTAATGTGAATACAGTTATTAAGTGTATATTGATAATTTGTATGTACATATATGTTGAACTCAGACAGGATATGTAAAGTCAAATTTTGAACTTTGATTATACTAGATAGAGGTTGTGATAGAGATTACTAAATGACTTAATTATGGATTATGAAATCAAGAATAAATTGGTACGGATATGAACAATATTAAGTTTTGAATATCAAGTTTTATTATACTGGTTACAGAAAGAAAAGAAAAAGTAAAGGTTGCGATCCATGGGACTAGGATCCAAATGTAAGGATTTTAAATATCCAAATGTTTTAATACAATGATTAAGTTGAGAAAAAAAAAAATTATACCGAAAATTCGGTAATTGATGATTTTGAAATTAAATAATGGATCAATTTAGATGATGAAAGATTTATTAACGAACCGAAATTTGGACGTAAGGAAAATAATGTTTCATAAATATGAAAATTAAGGTAATTAAATTGGTCGAATTTCGGGGACGTTACAGAGATAAGGAACTTGCCTGTCTGCTCAGCTACAATATATATCTAGCTTTAACTAACTGGCTTTGAAAAGACCTAACATTAATAAAGTTGGTCTAATAATTAGTACGGCGTATTTGCACAACTATACGCTCACTAATGTACTTATTTATCATATAAACACTAACACATAATTTACGTTAGTCGAAATAATATTATTAACCTTATAGACCCTCAATCAAATTAGGTTAATAATTTAATAAGTTAGAAAATATTTTTCTTAATCGTTGGACACTTATTAAACCTTTAAACAACTTATTACAATTGTTTAATTAAAGTATAATTAAATTAAATTTATTTTATTAATTCAATCTCTATTTAATTACTATTTAATCTTGGTTAAATAGAAATTAATTAATTAACTCTAGTTATTATTTAAAATAAATAATAACTAATTGCACTTACTTATTATTTAATCATCATTAAATAATAAATAATTATTGATTCATTTTAACCTTCTTTAATTTAATATTAATCAACTAATAGTTAACTAAGTAATTAACCTTACCTATTATTTAATTTAAGAAAGTTAAATAATAGTTTACTCATTTTAATCCTCTTTAATTATTATTTAATGTCAATTAAATAATAATTAATTATTTAATTAATTTTAAATATTGTTTAAGATTAAATAATAATCAAATCATTCTTATTTATTATTTAAATTAAAGAGAGATAAAATTTATAAATTAATTATTTATTATTTATATATTATTAAATAATAAATAAGGATAATTAAGTAATTAATTATTATTTAATTAGCATTAAATAACGATTAATGGAAATTAAGTTATTAGAGTAATAATTTATTATTTAATTTAAATAATAAATAAGAATGATTTGATTATTATTTAATCTTAAACAATAATTAAAATTAATTAAATAATTAATTATTATTTAATTGACATTAAATAATAATTAAAGAGGATTAAAATGAGTAAACTATTATTTAACTTCCTTAAATTAAATAATAGGTAATGTTAATTACTTAGTTAACTATTAGTTGATTAATATTAAATTAAAGAAGGTTAAAATGAATCAATAATTATTTATTATTTAATGATGATTAAATAATAAGTAAGTACAATTAGTTATTATTTATTTTAAATAATAACTAGAGTTAATTAATTAATTTCTATTTAACCAAGATTAAATAGTAATTAAATAGAGATTGAATTAATAAAATTAATTTAATTTAATTATACTTTAATTAAACAATTGTAATAAGTTGTTTAAAGGTTTAATAAGTGTCCAACGCTTAAGAAAAATATTTTCTAACTTATTAAATTATTAACCTAATTTGATTGAGGGTCTATAAGGTTAATAATATTATTTCGACTAACGTAAATTATGTGTTAGTACTTATATGATAAATAAGTACCTTAGTGAGCGTATAGTTGTGCAAATACGCCGTACTAATTATTAGACCAACTTTATTAATGTTAGGTCTTTTCAAAGCCAGTTAGTTAAAGCTAGATATATATTGTAGCTGAGCAGACAGGCAAGTTCCTTATCTCTAAACTCATTTCATTGAGCAAATTATTTATTTAAGCTTGAATTGTTATTTCCAAGCATGCTTTGAGTGGTTTAATTACTTTACAATTATTCCACATCGATATTATTGTTATTCGCACTTGTTGCACTTGAGATTGTACAGTCATTGGCTTGTACTTAATTATTATTCTATTGTTTAAAGAACTGTTCAAAGTAGGTCTAAGCCATTGTTCGGCTAGACATTTATGTTAAAGATTTTAAAAGCTATGCAAATCATTGAAGATGCGGATTCTTGGACTATTATGAACACCCTTTTATTATAGGGGAGTACCCTGTATCTAATATTAGGTACAAGAATACGGAAATTAAATGTTATGCATACACATATTGTACTGAGGCTGATCCCCTCGGGTACATATTTCTGGTAGTAACCATTGGGTCAACCTGCTATTGACTCCAGTGGATATTTATAGTTCATAGTCTATTTGACTATCCTAATTTTAAAAGCAAATTATTATTCCTGCTTATGTTATTCACATTATTGAATTGTTCAGCTATTCCCTTTCATTCATGATATATTGTTCCTTGTTGTTATTTAAATTTGTTGAGCAAACTAGTTGCTCACTCTTGCTATATCATGAAACCTTATTGCAGTGCAACCCGAGACTTCGGGAAAGAACAAGGATAATGGAAATATGAAGTAATTGACTTCGAGATGCAGCCCTGTAGTTAATTAAATTAACTGTTATGTAATATAAACTCTAAGTACTTTATTAAGGGTATTTGTGTACTTTTGTGTAAGGTTATCGTATCTTGGGACTAGTAACACCTTTTGAATGAACAACATATGTTTATTATTCCGCATTTAGTTATTGTATGTTGTTTAGAGGTGAATGTTTGTATTGGATCGTGATGACCGGATCCGGGTATTTGGAACCCGAATTTGGGGGCGTCACAGGTTGGTATCAGAGCTGTAGGTTAGAAACGTTAGGATTGCGAAACCTAAGTTATAACCTTAGTATTAAACTCGTATTGAGTGTTAGGAGATAAACCGAGGAGATTTATCCTATGTGGTTTGGATGAATTGGGGAATTCATCGAGTCGAGTCGTACCCAATGAAATATAATTTCATTTCTTCAATGAATATATTTTATTGTTGTACTGATGTTAGTTTTTCTGTTGTGTTGTAGGATGGCTATAGGCGAGATGAGCGGAGCTCGAGAGGACGTGGTATTCATTGATATCCCAGTGGATACGCAGCAGTTGGTAGGGTATGCATCTGTTGCACCTGTAGCACCAGTAGGAGAGTCCGATCCGGAGGAGGATGATAGTAGGGATGCCGCGGAGCCCGTCAGGGGTGGGGTGATGAGGCCCTATAGTGAGGAGGAAGCCGAATCTGAGGATGAGACTGATTCTGAGGATGATGAGCAGGAGGAGCCAGCAGAGTATGCTGATGGCATGGGCACTACTGCCAATGACATCATCGATACTTTGACTACGGCTAATGATAAGCTAGAGGAGAGGGTTCAGCACCTAGAGGAGCAGAACCAGATTCACCAGCAGACTGAGGAGCAGTATAGGGACGCAGCTTACATGTTCTCTGGTGAGAACATGGAACTTATGGAGAAGATGGCCGATTTGCAGGCCAAAATTCAACAGTTGGAGAGCGCTGCACCTCCGTTGGGTCCTACTGTGCAGCAGCTGATGATCCAGAATAGTCAGCTGAGGCAGACGGTGGAGAGATTGGATGCTAGGGAGATGGGTAGTCAGACAGTTCTCCAAACAGTCAGGGCTGAGCTTGATAGGGAGAGAGCTGCTAGGGTCGACACCTTAGAATATGCTCTTGGCACTTCGTTTGATCGACTGAGGCGTCGGGTTAGGAGGCACCCTAGGGAGGCGGGTAACAGCAGACGCTGGATTCGTTGCCGTACAGTGGAGGATTTGGCCCAGCAGGCTTTACGCAGGGCTATTCGTAGGACTGTTCACAGCAGCAGGCGGTGATTTATTATTGTTATCTTATTTGTACCTAGAAGTAGCGAGTCCCACATTTTGTTTCTATTAGGGATGTTTCAGCTGTTGTAAGCCTTTATATTTTGATGTATGCATAGGATGTCAGTTAGACCCCAACTTTTGTTCTGTTAGGGGGGTTGATGATTGTGAATCCTCACTTTTGTTCGTCAGAGGATAGTCGTTATTAGGCAACTTGTGCCTTGAGCGTTTATAGAAGTATGCCACTTGTTGAGTCTGTACTAAAACATTGGTATATGAATATAAATGCAGTTATTTCCTTGTTTAAATCAAATATGCTTGATATATAGTTTAAATTTAAATGTTAATTTGGCTAACATAATGTGTAGAACTATAAGCATAAGTCTAAGATTTGCTCTTTAGCAGATCATGCCGAGAGGTAGACCACGCAATCAACGTATCCCAAAGTCAGTGAGTGAGGTTGGGGATCAACCCAATCCTATGAGGATGTTTGCAGAAATGCTGGCGGAAGCCATGCAAACTAGACCCCTACCAGTGGTAGTACAACAAGCACCGCAGCCAGCGCCGCACTTGGCAAACTTTAAGGACTTCAAACTGGTTGGACCACCGGAGTTTCAGGGAACTCTAAACCCGATCGAAGCACAGACTTGGATCGAGGAAATGGAGAAGGTGTTCGAGGTCGCTAGGGTGGCCGAAGCACAGAAGACTAGTTTCGCTACCTTCATGATGAAGGGGGAGGCGAACTACTGGTGGAAGGCCAACAAGGGCCGTGCGGGAGAAGGCGTCATCACCTGGGAATGCTTTAAGGAAATGTTTCTGGAAAACTACTTTCCAGAAAGCATGCAGCAAGAAATGGAGGTGAAATTCCTCGAGCTAAAACAGGGGAGTATGTCTGTGGCCGAGTATGCGGCCAAGTTTAATGAGTTGGCAAGGTTTGCAACTCATCAAGTGGATACGGAGGCTAGGAAGGCTCGGAGGTTTGAGCTGGGACTGAAGCCGTGGGTGTACCGTTCTGTAGCGGTATTAAAAATCAAGAGCTTTGCAAAGCTATTGGAAAGGGCAATCATTGCAGAGGGTGGCAGTGAGGCCCTGGCTAAATTCAACCAGGAGAGGAAGAAAGGTCATGAAGAACAGAAGACGGGGAGTAATGGAGGAAGCAACCCCAATAAACGAAAGTGGAATGAGGGTCAATCGTCCGGAGGTAACAAATCTGGAGGAGAGGCTAAGAAAGTGGGCAAATGCAACAATTGTGGTAAGCACCACACGGGCGAATGCTTGAAAGGGAAGAGTGTTTGCTATAGCTGCGGACAGCCAGGGCACATGGCTCCACAATACCCGAAGAAGATGAAGGGAGTATGTTTCTCCTGTGGAGCAACCGATCATCATGCCAAGGACTGCCCAAAGAGGAAGGGAGACGCTGGGAGTGGCAACAGAGGCAACATCAGCAACAACAACAACAACAACAACAACAACAACAACAACAACAACAACAACAACAACAACAACAACAACAGGCTGAGCATTGGAGGGCCAGCCAGGCCAACCGACAAACAGCGCGCACCTTCAACATGACTGTGCAGGATGCAGTCGACTCCAAGGACGTGGTGTCAGGTATCATCCCGATCAATGAAATTAATGCATATGTATTTTTTGATTCGGGTGCTACCTGCTCATTTGTTTCTGAAGATTTTGCTAAGAGATTAAATTTACCTCAAGAAAAGCTAGAACACCCTATGAACGTAGAAGTAGCAAACAAAGAAATCATTCCCGTAGACTACATTCATAGGAACTGTTGTGCTGAATTACGAGGGTTTAGACTTAACGTAGATTTGATACCGATTCGTCTGGGGGAGTTTGATGTAATCCTAGGGATGGATTGGCTATCGAGTCATGGGGCGGTTATTGACTGTAAGAAGAAGTGTGTGTACTTAAAGACTCTGAATAAGTCCAAAGTTATATTTTACGGTAGTAAATCGCCAAGAAAATCAAGTTGTCTGACGATGATGCAAGCACGAAAGTTGCTCAGGAAAGGGTGCGTAGGTTATTTGGCTCATGTGGTCGATTCTCAACGTGTCGAGGGCGAACTGAGTCAGATACCTGTTGTACGGGAATTCGCTGATGTTTTCCCAGAAGAGATTATGGGGTTACCGCTGGACAGAGAAGTGGAGTTTGTTATTGATTTGGTACCGGGGACCGCACCGATATCAAAGGCGCCGTATCGTATGGCACCAGTAGAAATGAAAGAATTGATGGTTCAGCTGCAGCAACTGTTAGATAAAAGTTACATCAGACCAAGCGTGTCACCATGGGGAGCACCGGTTCTGTTTGTAAAGAAGAAGGATGGTTTGATGAGGCTTTGTATTGATTACCGGGAGTTGAACAAGGTCACCATTAAGAACAGATATCCGCTGCCCAGAATTGATGATCTGTTTGATCAACTTAAGGGAGCGAAATACTTTTCGAAAATAGATTTGAGGACGGGTTATCATCAACTAAAGGTGAGGGAGGAGGATATCCCGAAAACGGCATTCAGAACTCGTTATGGTCATTTCGAGTTTCTAGTGATGTCATTTGGACTGACGAATGCACCAGCGGCATTCATGGATATGATGAACAGAGTGTTCAAGCAGTACTTGGACAAGTTCGTGGTCGTATTCATTAATGACATATTGGTGTATTCGAAGATGGAGGAAGAACATGCAGAACACTTATGGATCGCATTGGAGGCTTTGAGAAGGGAGAAGCTGTACGCTAAGTTTTCGAAGTGTGAATTTTGGTTGCAAAGGGTGCAGTTTCTAGGTCATGTTATCGACAAAGACGGTGTTTCGGTGGATCCAACAAAGGTGGAGGCAGTTATCAATTGTGAACAACCGAAGACGCCGACTGAGATCAGGAGTTTCTTAGGGTTAGCGGGGTATTATCGGAGATTCATTCAGGATTTTTCGAAGATAGCATCACCGTTGACCAATCTTACCCGAAAGACTGTGAAGTTTGTTTGGTCGGAGAAGTGCGAGGAAAGTTTTATGGAGTTGAAGAAGAGGTTGAGCCAGGCACCAGTGTTGGCTTTACCGGACGACACGGGAGGTTTCGTAGTGTACAGTGATGCGTCACACAAGGGTCTTGGTTGTGTGCTAATGCAACACGGCAAGGTCATTGCGTATGCGTCACGTCAGTTAAAGGATTATGAGAATGGTTACCCGACTCATGACCTGGAGTTAGCAGCGGTAGTTTTTGCCCTGAAGATTTTGGAGGCACTACCTATATGGCGAGAAGTGTGAGATATATACAGACCACAAAAGTCTGAAATATATCTTCACTCAAAAGGAGTTGAATATGAGGCAGCGCCGATGGTTAGAATTGATCAAAGACTACGACTGTGAGATTCTGTACCATCCGGGCAAGGCCAATGTAGTAGCAGATGCCTTGAGCAGAAAAGGCAGGGAGAAGTTGTTAAAGCTAACAAATCAGGAAGAGTTGGTGAGAGATTTCGAACGTTTGAAGTTGGAGATCAAATATCCGATGGAGACGGACGAGAAGTTATTTACAGTAACAGCAAGCCCGACCTTATTAGACAAGATCAAAGAGGCTCAGGAAAAGGATGAAGATTGTGATAGTATTAAGAAGCGACTTGCTAAAGGCGAGGAGCTTAAGTACAAGATTGATAGCACAGGGTTGCTAAGGTTTGAAGGGAGAGTCTGGGTACTGTTAGATCCGGAGATTCGGGAAGAGATTCTTTAGGAAGCTCACAGTACAAGGTACTCAGTACATCCCGGGAGTACGAAGATGTATCAAGATTTAAGGAAATATTTTTGGTGGCCGAATATGAAGAAGGAAGTGGCAGAATGTGTCAGTCGATGTCTGACATGCCAACGGGTTAAAGCAGAGCATCAGCGGCCGAGCGGACTGCTTCAACCACTAGAGATTCCCGAGTGGAAGTGGGAGCACATCACGATGGATTTTGTGGTGGGTTTGCCACCGACACACAAAGGTTTGGACGTCATCTGGGTAATAGTGGATCGTCTGACCAAGTTAGCTCATTTTCTACCCATCAGAATACGGTACAATCTAGAGCAGTTAGCGAAGCTCTATGTGAAGGAGATAGTGTCACGACATGGAGTGCCGGTATCGATTGTGTCCGACAGAGATCCGCGCTTCACGTCAAATTTTTGGAAAAGTCTGCAAGAAAGGATGGGTACACAGTTGAGGTTAAGCACAGCGTACCATCCTCAAACTGACGGCCAGAGCGAGCGAACGATTCAGACCTTGGAGGATATGCTCCGAGGGGTCGTGATGGACCTAAAAGGCAGTTGGGATGACCATTTGCCACTGGTGGAGTTCGCTTACAATAACAGCTACCACGCTAGTATCGGTATGCCACCATACGAAGCGCTTTATGGAAGAAAATATCGAACACCGTTGTGTTGGGACGAGGTCGGTGAACGAAAAATGCTTGGACCTGAAATGGTGCAGCAGACTGCAGACACAGTACAACTTATCAGGAATCGACTGGTAGCAGCTCAAGATCGTCAAAAGAAGTACGCGGATTTGCATCGCCAAAAGCGGGACTTCGACGTGGGCAGTTTTGTATTTCTGAAGGTATCTCCCTGGAAGGGGAAGATCCGTTTTGGTAAGAAGGGCAAGCTGAGCCCTAGGTTCATAGGACCTTTCAAAATCTTGAGGCGAGTCGATGCAGTGGCGTACGAGGTAGCATTACCTCCTGAACTGGAGCACATTCACAACGTGTTTCATGTGTCAGTGTTACGGCCATATAAACCGGACTGCAAGCACGTTATCTCCTATGAACCAATTCAAGTCGAGAAGGACTTATCATATGAAGAAGTTCCTGTTCAGATACTCGATAGGAAGGAACAGAAACTGAGGAATAAGATAATTCATTCTGTCAAGGTACTTTGGAGAAATCACGCAATTGAAGAAGTTACGTGGGAACTAGAGGAAGAAATGAGAACAAATTACCCGTTCTTATTTGAGTAACCTTATTTTACAATTCCGAGGACGGAATTTTTATAAGGGGGGAGAATGTAATGTCCTAGAATTTCCACGTCATTATTAATTAAATTATTAATTTAATTTCCGACGAGTTAGTTTTTCGAGATTATTTAAATCTTTTTATGTTATTAATTAATTATGTGATTAAATAATTATGTAATTAATTACTAGAATTAATTAAAGGGGGGTCACTAATATGTTATTAAATTAGTGAACAAACCCTAAAGTTTTAATATCAAAATAATTGATAAGTTTCTTATTAATTAAATATTCAATTAAATTGAATATAATGAGTGAATTAAATATAATAAATTAATTAATATGATTATTAATTAATTTAAATAATGTGAAATATTAATAATAATATTTATTAGTCCATTTAGTAATTTAATACTAATGGGTTAAAATATTTAATTATTTATTCAATCTAATTATTTATTTAATCATGGATTGAATAATTAATGTGTAAATTATTAAATTAGCCCAACATGGGTCGATTAGTAGCCCAAGTGTAGAATAATAAAATTTGACAATTTAGTAGCCCAAACAATTTAATAGAAGCCCAATTGGTATTTTAAATTAAAGCCCAATGATTGACCCACTTGGAAAAACAATTATATAACTATTAATTAATTAAAAAGTAGAAAGTGACTCTCAAATTGGGACAAGAACTAAGGAAATCAGCCGACCATAGAAGAGAGAGAAACATGATAGGTTGTTTTTTTTTTTTTTCATTTATTTATTTAATAGATTGCTTGTTTTATTTTTAAAGTACATAGACACCATTCTTCTTTTCACCAACTTAGTACTTAGCTAGATTTCTTGCACAAGTCTCCAACTACCCTCATTATGGAAATTTGATAGATATAGATTTTATATCTATGCCCATTGTAAGTATACTTACAATTTAGTAGTTTTTGAAAGTCATTTCTCATCTTTTATTTTCAAACTAAAGAAAGAGCTAGAGAGCATTTGTAAGTGTAAGAAAATATTGAGAGCAAAATACCAAGAGAAGAGAAGGAGTTTTTGGTTTATGTCTTCAAGATTCACCACTTATTTTGGAAGAAAAAGGAGGATAGCCATTAAATCAAGGTAATGGTTATTCTAAATCTAATTTTGTTTTAAATTAAATAAACTAACATGTGTATATAAATATGTTAATATAGTTAATAATGTGTGGTAGTAATATTTATGTCATGCTTGAGTTTAATATGCTTGGTTTGTATTTTGGTATATTTTGTATGCTAAAATATGTGTTTAGTAGTGTATAAACAAGTTTTGGAATTTATGACCAAAAATATTTTTATAAAACTTAGGTATGATGTTCTAATATTATAGAACTTTAAATCATGAGAAAAACAAAGTTTGAATCACTCAAAATGGAGTTATACACAAAAAGTTATGATTTATAGTAGTTTATGTGATGTAAAAATTTTTATAAAAAAATATGTTATTAAATCATGAAAAATTAATTTTTTTTCATGTTATAAATTAATATAAGGTGATTGGTAATTTTTTTGGATTTTTATTGAAGAGTTAAAGATTTATTGAAGGTATATTTTTATTTAAAATGTGTGTGCCGGAACACTGTTCACATTCTGCGAAGAAGACAAAAAATTAAGGATTTCCGCGCAATGCGCGTAGCGACTGTTCACCGAAAACACAGAGCCAAACGACGTCGTTTGGCAGAAAAGAAATTTACTCTGCGCGTTATGCGCGGAAGTCGTTCAACGGTTATACAAAACGGCACCGTTTTGGTCCGATTACTTGGTGACGCGCGCCATGCGCGGTAGTTATTTTTTCGGTGAAATTACATTTATGCCTCTCCGTGTTTTTCTTGGCAGAATTACCATTTTGTCCTCAGATCAGTTTTCAACTTATTTACGAAAATGTCATTCGGGTTAATTTTAATTAATTTAAATATTTAAAAATTAATTTAAAATTATAACAAAAATAATATTAGGGAGGATATTTTTCAATAAGTTTAATATTTAAATATTTTAAATATTAATCTAGTTAGCTAAACCATGGTTAAGTTAAATAAAATTATTATTTATTTATTATTTTAAATGTTAATAATAAATAAAGATGATAAATTAGCAATTATTATTTAATGCCTATTAAATAATACTTAAAGAGAGATAAAATTTATAAATTAATTATTTATTATTTATATATTATTAAATAATAAATAAGGATAATTAAGTAATTAATTATTATTTAATTAGCATTAAATAACGATTAATGAAAATTAAGTTATTAGAGTAATAATTTATTATTTAATTTAAATAATAAATAAGAATGATTTGATTATTATTTAAGCTTAAACAATAATTAAAATTAATTAAATAATTAATTATTATTTAATTGATATTAAATAATAATTAAAGAGGATTAAAATGAGTAAACTATTATTTAACTTCCTTAAATTAAATAATAGGTAATGTTAATTACTTAGTTAACTATTAGTTGATTAATATTAAATTAAAGAAGGTTAAAATGAATCAATAATTATTTATTATTTAATGATGATTAAATAATAAGTAAGTACAATTAGTTATTATTTATTTTAAATAATAACTAGAGTTAATTAATTAATTTCTATTTAACCAAGATTAAATAGTAATTAAATAGAGATTGAATTAATAAAATTAATTTAATTTAATTATACTTTAATTAAACAATTGTAATAAGTTGTTTAAAGGTTTAATATGTGTCCAACGCTTAAGAAAAATATTTTCTAACTTATTAAATTATTAACCTAATTTGATTGAGGGTCTATAAGGTTAATAATATTATTTTGACTAACGTAAATTATGTGTTAGTACTTATATGATAAATAAGTACCTTAGTGAGCGTATAGTTGTACAAATACGCCGTACTAATTATTAGACCAACTTTATTAATGTAAGGTCTTTTCAAAGCCAGTTAGTTAAAACTAGATATATATTGTAGCTGAGCAGACAGACAAGTTCCTTATCTCTAAACTCATTTCATTGAGCAAATTATTTATTTAAGCTTGAATTGTTATTTCCAAGCATGCTTTGAGTGGTTTAATTACTTTACAATTATTCCACATCGATATTATTGTTATTCGCACTTGTTGCACTTGAGATTGTACAGTCATTGGCTTGTACTTAATTATTATTCTATTGTTTAAAGAACTGTTCAAAGTAGGTCTAAGTCATTGTTCGGCTAGACATTTATGTTAAAGATTTTAAAAGCTATCCAAATCATTGAAGAATACGGAAATTAAATGTTATGCATACACATATTGTACTGAGGCTGATCCCCTCGGATACATATTTCTGGTAGTAACCATTGGGTCAACCTGCTATTGACTCCAGTGGATATTTATAGTTCATAGTCTATTTGACTATCCTAATTTTAAAAGCAACTTATTATTCCTGCTTATGTTATTCACATTATTAAATTGTTCAGCTATTCCCTTTCATTCATGATATATTGTTCCTTGTTGTTATTTAAACTTGTTGAGCAAACTAGTTGCTCACTCTTACTATATCATGAAACCTTATTGCAGTGCAACCCGAGACTTCGGGAAAGAACAAGGGTAAAGGAAAGATGAAGTAATAGACTTCGAGATGCAGCCCTGTAGTTAATTAAATTAACTGTTATGTAATATAAACCCTAAGTACTTTATTAAGGGTATTTGTGTACTTTTGTGTAAGGTTATCGTATCTTGGGACTAGTAACACCTTTTGAATGAACAACATATGTTTATTATTCCGCATTTAGTTATTGTATGTTGTTTAGAGGTGAATGTTTGTATTGAATCGTGATGACCGGATCCGGGTATTTGCCCGAATTTGGGGGCGTCACAACCCTTCTCATAATCTATTAACTGACGTGACGCATACGCAATGACCTTGCCGTGTTGCATTAGCACACAACCAAGACCTTTGTGCGACGCATCACTGTACACTACGAAACCTCCCGTGTCGTCCGGTAAAGCCAACACTGGTGCCTGGCTCAACCTCTTCTTCAACTCCATAAAACTTTCCTCGCACTTCTCCGACCAAACAAACTTCACAGTCTTTCGGGTAAGATTGGTCAACGGTGATGCTATCTTCGAAAAATCCTGAATGAATCTCCGATAATACCCCGCTAACCCTAAGAAACTCCTAATCTCAGTCGGCGTCTTCGGTTGTTCCCAATTGATAACTGCCTCCACCTTTGCTAGATCCACCGAAACACCGTCTTTGTCGATAATGTAGACACCCAAATTTTGCACTTTTGTACTAACCCTGACAGGAGGGCAAAATCGTCATTTGACCCGACATGCGAAAAGGAAGGTGGAGCCCAACACGAAGCCACCCCAACGATTTACGGTCAGAGCCGCCACAACGGACAACGAGCATTCGGTCACTTGAGGCAAGACAAACAGTTGATCCAGAAGAACCTGATTTGATCATAAAAGACGACTAATGGCCACTACGCTTACCAAGCATAATTAGCAAATTCTATATCAAGTTGCAGCCCTCCGGACTAGCCTCCCAGAACAATATGACACGTTTTCCAAGGATTTTCGGATTGCAAAGTACAGCCTTCCAAAATAATACCGCAGAAATTGGCGAATTAAGACCGCGTGGCACGGAAATCGAGAAAAGTAAGCCGGACAGCCGCGGATGCAACCGCGGCCACCGACAAAGGGGGCAGGTTCGCGGCTCGAGGGCGGCACACGGCAGCCGAGGCGACGGCTCAGACGGCCACAGCAGGCCCAGCCGCAGATGCACCTGCGGCTGCCTCCAATCAGCTATACAATGCCATTTCCGCGTCCGAGAGAGAGAGAGAAGAAATTTTGAAGGTTTTAGAGAGAGAAAAATGGCAGAAATAGAGAGAGAAACCTTCGGGTTTGGTCAAAAAGTGTGAGATTTCTTCTCCTTTTGTTCAATCTTCATGTTATACCTTGTATTCTACATTGGATTTGAGTGCTAGTGCGTGATTTCTATCAATATCAAGGCAAAAATTTCGATATCTTTCTTAGTGTTGGTGCATTTTGTAGATCTATTAGATTTAATACTTCATCTTGCTTTAGTAGTGTAATCGATAAATATTTGTGTATTTGTGCATTTGTTGGGTGGATCTACTATTAGATCCGAAAATATTTGGTGCATTGCTATTTAAGTAGTTTGATTCGGTGTATTTTGAAGTTAGATCCAATGTAGTCAATATATTGTAGATCTATGGATTAGGGACGGTTAGAGAGGATTTATGGCGGATGGAATCTCCTCCTAACCTCCCGATGATATCCCTTTAGTTTATTTTATAATTTTTACGTATGTAACGGTGGCGATGCATTTGTATTGTATATATGTAATTTATGGGCCTTAAAGCGATGTCGAATCCAAAATCGGGTTTAAGGCCCCATGATAATGAAATATGTGATTGTGGGTGTCTGGGGTCGTCTAGATGGCTCACATGCCCATGGATAGCCCCGACACGTTTTGGGATGCTCGTTTTGATTTACGACAAAAAACGATTTTTCAAAATAAAGCAAACGATAAAGATCTTCTAAAAAGAATCAAAATAGGATATTAGATACACGAGGTTTAAAAAGTAAAGAGTTTTGCGAAACTTTGATCCTTGCGTGACGAAAAGGCTATATTTGGTTTGAAATGTCATAAAAGATGTTTTCGAAAGATAAATAAACGTTTTAATTAAACTTTGTGCATAGGGTTAAAGAGTTCTAGAAGTTGCCTTCATTTTATTTATATTAACTGTTAGAAGGCAATGTATAGTCTCGATTCCTATTTGACAAAAGTTTAAAACTGTTTGTTTTCTAAAAGGACATCTAATAAAAAACCTCATCGTTTTCGAAATTAAAATCAATCTTTCTTAAAAAAAAGTGAAGCCTCGTCATTTGGGTCAAAAGACGTCTAAACGCTTTCCCGACAAAACACATTTTGCCATATAAAATCAAAGCAATTTTATGCAAAAGGACACCACAAACATTCATTTAGGCACACACACACACACGCACGCGCACACACACATTTCAAGATTTAAAAGGATAGGAAAATATCGAGATTGCGGTAACCGTATTTCACGGAAGTCGGGGGGTGCCTAACACCTTCCCCTCGCTTAAGCAAGCCCCCGAACTCTATGAATCTCGGTTTGCGGACCATTTAAATCGGAGTCACATATGAGCCATTACGATTACGAAAACAAAATTCGGATGAGTTGGTACATCCATTTCAAAATATACCAACTGGCGACTCTGGTCAATTGGCTCATTACAAAATCGATCTTTCAAACCCCGTCGACACATAAGCCGACCCTTTTCAAAAAAATCACATCTTAATCTAAAGGCTAAAATTGGAAAGGGACATTTTAATTATTAAAAAACGAGACGACGAAAATCCCGGCGTCGACAGATAACATCACCTAGAAACTGCACCCTCTGCAACCAAAATTCACACTTCGAAAACTTGGCGTACAACTTCTCCCTTCTCAAAGCCTCCAATGCGATCCGTAAGTGTTCTGCATGTTCTTCCTCCATCTTCGAATACACCAATATGTCATCAATGAATACGACCACGAACTTGTCCAAGTACTGCTTGAACACTCTGTTCATCATATCCATGAATGCCGCTGGTGCATTCGTCAGTCTAAATGACATCACTAGAAACTCGAAATGACCATAACGAGTTCTGAATGCCGTTTTCGGGATATCCTCCTCCCTCACCTTCAGTTGATGATAACCCGTCCTCAAATCTATTTTCAAAAGGTATTTCGCTCCCTTAAGTTGATCAAACAGATCATCAATTCTGGGCAGCGGATATCTGTTCTTAATGGTGACCTTGTTCAACTCCCGGTAATCAATACAAAGCCTCATCGAACCATCCTTCTTCTTTATAAACAGAACCGGCGCTCCCCATGGTGACACGCTTGGTCTGATGTAACCTTTATCTAACAGTTCCTGCAGCTGAACCATCAATTCTTTCATTTCTACTGGTGCCATACGATACGGCGCCTTTGATATTGGTGCGGTCCCCGGTACCAAATCAATAACAAACTCCACTTCTCTGTCCGGCGGTAACCCCGGAATCTCTTCTGGTAAAACATCAGCGAATTCCCGTACAACAGGTATCTGACTCAGTTCGCCCTCGACACGTTGAGAATCGACCACATGAGCCAAATAACCTACGCACCCTTTCCTGAGCAACTTTCGTGCTTGCATCATCGTCAGACAACTTGATTTTCTTGGCGATTTACTACCGTAAAATATAACTTTGGACTTATTCAGAGTCTTTAAGTGCACACACTTCTTCTTACAGTCAATAACCGCCCCATGACTCGATAGCCAATCCATCCCTAGGATTACATCAAACTCCCCCAGACGAATCGGTATCAAATCTACGTTAAGTCTAAACCCTCGTAATTCAGCACAACAGTTCCTATGAATGTAGTCTACGGGAATGATTTCTTTGTTTGCTACTTTTACGTTCATAGGGTGTTCTAGCTTTTCTTGAGGTAAATTTAATCTCTTAGCAAAATCTTCAGAAACAAATGAGCAGGTAGCACCCGAATCAAAAAATACATATGCATTAATTTCATTGATCGGGATGATACCTGACACCACGTCCTTGGAGTCGACTGTATCCTGCACAGTCATGTTGAAGGTGCGCGCTGTGGGTCGGTTGGCCTGGCTGGCTGGCCCTCCAATGCTCAGCCTGTTGTTGTTGTTGTTGTTGTTCTTGTTGTTGTTGTTGCTGATGTTGCCTCTGTTGCCACTCCCAACGTCTCCCTTCCTCTTTGGGCAGTCCTTGGCATGATGATCGGTTTCTCCACAAGAGAAATATACTCCCATCATCTTCTTCGGGCATTGTGGAGCCATGTGCCCTGGCTGTCCGCAGCTATAGCAAACACTCTTCCCTTTCAAGCATTCGCCCGTATGGTTCTTACCACAATTGTTGCATTTGCCCACTTTCTTAGCCTCTCCTCCAGATTTGTTACCTCCGAACGATTGACTCTCATTCCACTTTTGTTTATTGGGGTTGCTGCCTCCATTGCTCCCCGTCTTCTGTCCTTCATGACCTTTCTTCCTCTCCTGGTTGAATTTAGCCAGGGCCTCACTGCCACCCTCTGCAATGATTGCCCTTTCCAATAGCTCTGCAAAGCTCTTGATTTTTAATACCGCTACAGAACGGTACACCCATGGCTTCAGTCCCAGCTCAAACCTCCGAGCCTTCCTAGCCTCTGTATCCACGTGATGAGTTGCAAACCTTACCAACTCATTAAACTTGGCCGCATACTCGGCCACAGACATAATCCCCTGTTTTAGCTCGAGGAATTTCACCTCCATTTCTTGCTGCATGCTTTCTGGAAAGTAGTTTTCCAGAAACATTTCCTTAAAGCGTTCCCAGGTGATGACGCCTTCTCCTGCACGGCGAAACTAGTCTTCTGTGCTTCGGCCACCCTAGCGACCTCGAACACCTTCTCCATTTCCTCGATCCAAGTCTGTGCTTCGATCGAGTTTAGAGTTCCCTGAAACTCCGGTGGTCCAACCAGTTTGAAGTCCTTAAAGTTTGCCAAGTGCGGCGCTGGCTGCGGTGCTGGTTGTACTACCACTGGTGGGGGTCTAGTTTGCATGGCTTCCGCCAGCATTTCTGCAAACATCCTCATAGGATTGGGTTGATCCCCAACCTCACTCACTGACTCTGGGATACGTTGATTGTGTGGTCTACCTCTCGGCATGATCTGCTAAAGAGCAAATCTTAGACTTATGCTTATAGTTCTACACATTATGTTAGCCAAATTAACATTTAAATTTAAATTATATATCAAGCATATTTGATTTAAACAAGGAAATAACTGCATTTATATTCATATACCAATGTTTTAGTACAGACTCAACAAGTGGCATACTTCTATAAACGCTCAAGGCACAAGTTGCCTAATAACGACTATCCTCTGACGAACAAAAGTGAGGATTCACAACCATCAACCCCCCTAACAGAACAAAAGTTGGGGTCTAACTGACATCCTATGCATACATCAAAATATAAAGGCTTACAACAGCTGAAACATCCCTAATAGAAACAAAATGTGGGACTCGCTACTTCTAGGTACAAATAAGATAAGAATAATAAATCACCGCCTGCTGCGGTGAACAGTCCTACGAATAGCCCTGTGTAAAGCCTGCCGCGCCAACTCCTCTACTGTACGGCGACGAATCCAGCGTCTGCTGTTACCCGCCTCCCTAGGGTGCCTCCTAACCCGACGCCTCAGTCGATCAACCGAAGTGCCAATAGCATATTCTAAGGTGTCGACCCTAGCAGCTCGCTCCCTATCAAGCTCAGCCCTGACTGTCTGGAGAACTGTCTGACTAGCCATCTCCCTAGCATCCAATCTCTCCACCGTCTGCCTCAGCTGACTATTCTGGATCATCAGTTGTTGCACAGTAGGACCCAACGGAGGTGCAGCGCTCTCCAACTGCTGAATTTTGGCCTGCAAATCGGTCATCTTCTCCTTAAGTTCCATGTTCTCACTAGAGAACATGTAAGCTGCGTCTCTATACTGCTACTCAGTCTGCTGGTGAATCTGGTTCTGCTCCTCTAGGTGCTGAACCCTCTCCTCTAGCTCGTCATTAGCCGTAGTCAAAGTATCGATGATGTCATTGGCAGTAGTGCCCATGCCATCAGCATACTCTGTTGGCTCCTCCTGCTCGTCATCCTCAGAATCGACCTCATCCTCAGATTCGGTGTAAGACCCCGAATTTTATGAAATACAAAATTTAATTTTTCTTCATATATATTTTTTTGAAACAGTAAGTGGTTAAATTAACAAAATTGAAAGTTAAGGATGTTATGTGCAAATTTTATTTTGTCGGACAATATTCGCTTTGTCGGGGAATATTCGTTTGGTCGGGGAATATTCGTGCCGTACGACGGCGCCGAAATAATAAATTATTGGTGGACCCCACAACGGAATATTTGTCGGATATAGAAAACGACATAAGTAACCTTTTTAAATAAAAATAGTCAACGGAACTGTTAAAATACCGGTGATAAAAGAATAGTAGCATACGGTAGTTATTGGTATTTTCTGTAGCACTCGGTACTCTACAGTAACACACGGTATTGCATAGTGTCTCATATTATTGGTCTGATAATTGACACCGTAACTGTTACGCATCATTTCATCGATAATTGTCACTGCATAATATTTTATATTATCAATTCAATAATTGTTGTTACACAGTATTTTGCATTATTGATTTAATAATTGTCATTACACTGTATTTTATATCATTGAGTCAATAATTGTTGTTGCACTGTTTTTAAAATTATTGAACCTAATAATTGTCACAGTAACATATGCACAGTAATTCACATTATTGAATCAATAATTGTCATTACACAGTAACGTATGCTTTATTTTACATTATTGTTATCTCTATTATGATGTTATTTAAACAGTTGTATTTCATTAATTTATTGACTTGATATCTAAGAACTAACTATACTGTATTTATAACAATTAGTCATAATAATTGAATTGATAAAGTTATTTGTTTATAATATAAAGTTAGGTGATTATTAGGTGATATGAAATGAATGGTGTAGATTAAAGTGTGAATTATTGTTGAATAATTGAATTGATTTGTTTATAATATAAAGTTAGGTGATTATTAGGTTATATGAAATGAATGGTGTAGATTAAAGTGTGAATTATTGTTGAATAATTAAATTGATTTGTTTATAATATAAAGTTAGGTGATTATTAGGTGATATGAAATGAATGGTGTAGATTAAAGATAATATAATATTTGAAATGGATGGTGTAGATTAAAAGATGATCTTTAAATGAATGGTTTAGATTAAATGAATGATAAGATTTTTGGCTATAAACAGAAGCCTTAACTTAAGGATTTTTGATAAACTTCCTTACTTGTTCTTTCTTTCTCTCTCTAAATACTTTTTGTGTAAGTTCTCTCTAAGTGTTCTTAAGTCATTCCTAGTTTTGAAATCTTTTGCATTCTTCTTTGAATTCCCGAGTAGAATTTTCTTATGTACAGCAACTCTTTCGAAAAATCGTAGTAAATTCATTATTTGTCAGAATTTAATGAATTAAAAGTCTGTCTCTTCAGTTTTTCGTCCTCTACAACTTTGAAGAAGGAAGAAAAGTCATCTGAAATCATCTTCATGTCTTAAAATACTAAAAACCGTAACCTATTCTGATTTTCGTCACTATTTTCAGTCTTAGTTTTGAAAATTCATAACTCATTCATATTAACTCCGAATTGAGTGATTCTTGAGTCTATGCCGTCTATCTTTCCGAGAGTAACATTATTTTAAAAACATAAAGAGATTTTAAAAAACTCTAGAAGACTCAAAAGTCAGATTCTTTACTGCTACAAACAAGGAAGGATTTGTTCGGCTATAAACTTGTTTCACAATATTACGGTAAGGAATATCATTCTTTTCACACTCTTAAATTTATTACGGTAAGGAATATCATTCTTTTCACACTCTTAAATTTATTACGGTAAGGAATGTCATCTTCTTTCATCTTCTATTATTAAAACTTACTACGGTAAGGGATACCATCTTTTTCATCTTCCATTATTCAAACGTACTATGGTAAGGGATTATCATTATTTGATTCTCGATAATAATATTGTTTCTTCCTTACTCATAAGACGTGCCTTTTATTTCCATGTATTAAATTGTGGGAATAACCTTACGGAGCGGATTGCCGCCTGTTGGTGAATAACCTTTCGTATTCATTCATTATTAATCTCTGAGAATAACCTTACGGAGCGGATTGCCGCCTGTTTGGTGAATAACTCTTTGTACTCAAATTCTATTAAATTGTGGGAATAACCTTACGGAGCGGATTGCCGCCTGTTGGTGAATAACCTTTCGTATTCATTCATTATTAATCTCTGAGAATAACCTTACGGAGCGGATTGCCGCCTGTTTGGTGAATAACTCTTTGTACTCAAATTCTATTAAATTGTGGGAATAACCTTACGGAGCGGATTGCCGCCTGTTGGTGAATAACCCTTTGTATTAATTTCCTTCACCTTTTGTTAATCAAACCTGCTACGGTAAGGGATATTATTTTCTTTCATACTCCTAAATCGAAATTTATTATGGAACTATTGCTTCTATAATTCCTGAAAATATTATATGTTCCATAATAGTTGAACTTCATTATTTCAACTGAACCTTCCTATTTACGTGAACCTTTCTATTGAATTGTAACCGTTATTCTGAACTGTGGATCTTGAATATCATTTTTAAATTTCACTCCACATCATGTTGACAATTTGGACATTATTTGAATCTGTACAAAGTAAACTTCCGATACTTATTGTTATCCTATTTCTTCTGTTCATCATTTATATCATTCTAATCATCCAAAAATCAAGCTGTTGTGAATATCTGTGGCCGGGGGCACAGATGTGATATATTTGTTGAACAGATGATAGGTTAAAGGCGATTTAATAGGTTAAAGGCGATACATCTGTTCGGTGTCTTTTATGGCACGTGGTGAATGTTCTCTTTAGCCCGTAGTGCAAAGATGAACTGTTGTTTGGTATGATTATGACCAAAGGCTGAATCTGGTATAATCATGACCGTTGGTGCTATATTGAATATCTTTGGCCCGTAGTGCAAAGATGAACTGTTGATGTGCATGATTATGATCAGGAACTGTGAATTTGTATTATCTTGACTAATGATATTTCAGATGATAAAAGTTGATGATGTTTTTCCTAAAAAGAGAACCGAGTGGACATTATAGTCTGCATTATTCTTCTAATAGATTACTCATTCCGCTGCTATTATTGATCTGAACGTTGTTTAAGAATTTAACTGCAATTTTTGATATAAACCTTGTAGTCTATTGTATTCTATCAAGAACTCAACTGTTGAAGACTAATGATAATTTATTCGTCATTATCTTAGTCATGATATTCTTTACTGAGCTATTTGAGCTCACCCTTTCTTTTGTTCCATTGTTTTTCAACAGGAGATGAAAACATAACAGGGTCTAGCCGGGGAATGGAGTGAGGGTCCGAGGAATAGTTATCATAGTCTTCACGTTTTGTAAAATAGTGTGACAATAATAGTGAAGACTTAGTTGTGTATTATTATACACTGTATTGTTGTACGTTGTGCTTTGTTGTAATAATTTTGTTGTAGTCTTTTGACGACTCAAGTTTGGGCTGTGTGGGCCCAGATTTGGGGGCGTCACATTCGGCTTCCTCCTCACTATAGGGCCTCAACACCCCACCCCTTACGGGCTCCGCGACATCCCTACTATCATCCTCCTCCGGATCGGATTCTCCTACTGGTGCTACAGGTGCAACGGGTGCATACCCTACCAACTGCTGCGTATCCACTGGTATATCAATGAATACCACGTCCTCTCAAGTTCCGCTCGTCTCGCCTATAGCCATCCTACAACACAACAGAAAAACTAACATCAGTACAACAATAAAATATATTCATTGAAGAAATGAAATTATATTTCATTGGGTACGACTCGACTCGATGAATTCCCCAATTCATCAAAACCGCATAGGATAAATCTCCCCGATTTATCTCCTAACACTCAATACGAGTTTAATACTAAGGTTATAACTTAGGTTTCGCAATCCTAACGTTTCTAACCTACAGCTCTGATACCAACCTGTGACGCCCCCAAATTCGGGTTCCAAATACCCGGATCCGGTCATCACGATCCAATACAAACATTCACCTCTAAACAACATACAATAACTAAATGCGGAATAATAAACATATGTTGTTCATTCAAAAGGTGTTACTAGTCCCAAGATACGATAACCTTACACAAAAGTACACAAATACCCTTAATAAAGTACTTAGGGTTTATATTACATAACAGTTAATTTAATTAACAACAGGGCTGCATCTCGAAGTCTATTACTTCATCTTTCATTTACCCTTGTTCTTTCCCGAAGTCTCGGGTTGCACTGCAATAAGGTTTCATGATATAGCAAGAGTGAACAACTAGTTTGCTCAACAAGTTTAAATAACAACAAGGAACAATATATCATGAATGAAAGGGAATAGTTGAACAATTCAATAATGTGATTAACATAAGCAGGAATAATAATTTGCTTTTAAAATTAGGATAGTCAAATAGACTATGAACTATAAATCTAATGTCCTAGAATTTCCACGTCATTATTAATTAAATTATTAATTTAATTTCCGACGAGTTAGTTTTACGAGATTATTTAAATCTTTTATTGTGATTAATTAATTATGTGATTAAATGATTATGTAATTAATTACTAAAATTAATTAAAGGGGGTCACTAATATGTTATTTAAATTAGTGAACAAACCCTAAAGTTTTAATATCAAAATAGTTGATAAGTTTCCTATTAATTAAATATTTAATTAAATTGAATATAATGAGTTAATTAAATATAATAAATTAATTAATATGATTATTAATTAATGTAAATAATGTGAAATATTAATAATAATATTTATTTGTCCATTTAGTAATTTAATACTTATGGGTTAGAATATTTAATTATTTATTCAATCTAATTATTTATTTAATCATGGATTGAATAATTAATGTGTAAATTATTAAATTAGCCCAACATGGGTCAATTAGTAGCCCAAGTGGAGAATAATAAAATTTGACAATTTAGTAGCCCAAACAATTTAATAGAAGCCCAATTGGTATTTTAAATTAAAGCCCAATGATTGGCCCACTTGGAAAAACAATTATATAACTATTAATTAATTAAAAAGTAGAAAGTGACTCTCAAATTGGGACAATTCTAGTGTCATCAGCCGAGCACATGGAAGAGAGAGAGAGAAAAATTTGATTTTTGTTATTTTTCAATTATTTAATTAAAAGATTGCTTGTTTTATTTTTAAAGTACATAGACACCATTCTTCTTTTCACCAAATGTGTCATGCAACCCATTCCTTGTGCTAGCTTGTGTAAGTATCCTTGCCACTCTCATTATGACAATTTTAATAGATATAAATTTTATATCTATCCAAATTGTAAGTATACTTACAATTTAGGAATGCATGTTGGTCATTTCTTCTTCTTCCACTTTGAAAGCTAGAGAGCATTTGAGAGTGTAGAAAAATATTTTGAGAGCAAAAATACCAAGAAAAGGAGTTCTTGGTTCATGTCACCTTCTTTCACCACATATTTTGGAAGAAAAAGGAGGATAGCCATTAAATCAAGGTAATGGTTATTCTAAATCTAATTTTGTTTAAAACTAACATGTGTATATAAATATGTTAATATAGTTAATAATGTGTGGTAGTAATATTTAGGCCATGCTTGAGTTTAATATGTTTGGTTTGTATTTTGGTATCATTTGTATGCTAAAATATGTGTTTAATAGTGTATAATCAAGTCTTGAAATATATGACCAAAAATATTTTTATAAAACTTAGATTTGATGTTCTAATATTATAGAACATTAAATCATGAGAAAAACAAAGTTTGAATCACTCAAAATGGAGTTATATACAAAAAGTTATGAGTTATGGTAGTTTATGTGATGTAAAATTTTTTATAAAAAAAGAATGATATTAAATCATGAAAAATTAAATTTTCATGTTATAAATTAATATTAAGTGATTGGTAAATTTTTCGGATTTTTATTGAGGATTTAAAGCTTACTTGATGGTATATTTTTATTTAGAATGGGTATTGTCGGACACTGTTCACAGTCTGCAAAGAAAAAAAAATTAATTAATTTCCGCGCAATGCGCGGACAACTGTTCACCAAAAACGCGGAGACAAAACGGCGTCGTTTAGCCTCAAGAAAAAATTACGCTGCGCGTACGCGCGGAAGCCAAAGCAGTGACTCCAAAACGGCACCGTTTTGGTCCTGCTTCAGCCTAACGCGCGCAATGCGCGAGAACCGGTTTCCGAGAAATTACAAAAATGCCCCTCCGTGTTTTTTTCGGCGAAATGACCATTTTGCCCTCGTTTCAGTTTTCAACTTAATTACAGAAATGCCATTCGGGTTTAATTTAATTAATTTAAATATTTAAAAAACTAATTTAAAATTATAACAAAAATAATAATAATACAAAAATGATATTGGGAGGATATTTTTAATTAAGTTTAATATTTAAATATTTTAAATATTAATCTACTTAGCTAAATCATGGTTAAGTTAAATAAATTTATTAGTTATTTATTATTTAAAATGTTAATAATAAATAAAGGTAATAAATTAGCAAATTATTATTTAATTCCTATTAAATAATAATTAAAGAGAGATAAAATTTATAAAGTAATTATTTATTATTTAAATATTATTAAATAATAAATAAGGATAATTAAGTAATTAATTATTATTTAATTAGCATTAAATAACGATTAATGAAAATTAAGTTATTAGATTAATAATTTATTATTTAATTTAAATAATAAATAAGAATGATTTGATTATTATTTAACCTTAAATAATAATTAAAATTAATTAAATAATTAATAATTATTATTTAATTGACATTAAATAATAACTAAAGAGGATTAAAATGAGTAAACTATTATTTAATTTCCTTAAATTAAATAATAGGTAAGGTTAATTACTTAGTTAACTATTAGTTGATTAATATTAAATTAAAGAAGGTTAAAATGAATCAATAATTATTTATTATTTAATTATTATTAAATAATATATAAGTACAATTAGTTATTATTTATTTTAAATAATAACTAGAGTTAATTAATTAATTTCTATTTAACCAAGATTAAATAGTAATTAAATAGAGATCGAGTTAATAAAATAAATTGAACTTAATTATGCTTTAATTAAACAATTGTAATAAGTTGTTTAAGGGTTTAATAAGTGTCCAACACTTAAGAAAAATATTTTCTAACTTATTAAATTATTAACCTAAAATGATTAAGGGTCTATAAGGTTAATAATATTGTTTTGACTAATGTAAATTATGTGTTAGTACTTATATGATAAATAAGTACCTTAGTAAGCGTGTAGTTGTGCAAATACGCCGTACTAATTATTAGACCAACTTTATTAATGTTAGGTCTTTTCAAAGCCAGTTAGTTAAAGCTAGACATATATTGTAGCTGAGCAGACAGGCAAGTTCCTTATCTCTAAACTCATTTCATTGAGCAAATTATTTATTTAAGCTTGAACTGTTATTTCCAAGCATACTTTGAGTGGTTTAATTACTTTACAATTATTCCACATCGATATTATTGTTAATCGCACTTGTTGCACTTGAGATGGTACAGTCATTGGCTTGTACTTAATTATTGTTCTATTGTTTAAAGAACTGTTCAAAGTAGGTCTAAACCATTGTTCGGCTAGACATTTATGTTAAAGATTTTAAAAGCTATCCAAATCATTGAAGATGCGGATTCTTAGACCATTATGAACACCCCTTTATTATAGGGGAGTACCCTGTATCTAATGTTAGGTACAAAAATACGGAAATTAAATGTTATGCATACACATATTGTACTGAGGCTGATCCCCTCGGGTACATATTTCTGGTAGTAACCATTGGGTCAACCTGCTATTGACTCCAGTGGATATTTATAGTTCATAGTCTATTTGACTATCCTAATTTTAAAATCAACTTATTATTCCTGCTTATGTTATTCACAATATTGAATTGTTCAGCTATTCCCTTTCATTCATGATATATTGTTCCTTGTTGTTATTTAAACTTGTTGAGCAAACTAGTTGCTCACTCTTGCTATATCATGAAACCTTATTGCAGTGCAACCCGAGACTTCGGGAAAGAACAAGGGTAAAGGAAAGATGAAGTAATAGACTTCGAGATGCAGCCCTGTAGTTAAATTAAATTAACTGTTGTCGACGCCGGGATTTTCGTCGTCTCGTTTTTTAATAATAAAATGTCCCTTTCCAATTTTAGCCTTTAGATTTAAGATGTGATTTATTGAAAAGGGTCGGCTTAATGTCGACGGGTTTTTGAAAGATCGATTTCTGTATGAGCCAATTGACCAGAGTCGCCAGTTGGTATATTTGAAATGGATGTACCAACTCATCCGAATTTAGTTTTTTTATAATCGCTGGCTCATATGTGACTCCGAGTTAATTGGTCCGCAAACCGAGATTCATAGAGTTCGGGGGCTTGCTTAAGCGAGGGGAAGGTGTTAGGCACCCCCCGACTTCCGTGAAACACGGTTACCGCAATCTCGATGTTTTCTTATCCTTTTTAAATCCTAAAAGGTGTGTGTGTGTGTGTGTGTGTGTGCCTAAATGGATGTTTGTGGTGCGTTTTGCATAACAAGTTTGCTTTTATTTTATATGGCAAAAGTGTTTATCTGGAAAGTGTTTTGGACGTTCTTTGACCCAAATGACGAGGCTTCGCTTTTTATAAGAAAGATTGATTTTAATTTCGAAAGCGTTGAGGGTTTTTTTTTATTTAGATGTCATTTTAGAAAACAATAGTTTTAAACTTTTGTCAAATAGGAATCGAGACCATACATTGCCTTCTAACAGTTAATATAAATAAAACGAGGGCAACTTCTAGAACTCTTTAACCCTATGCACAAAGTTTAATGAAACATTTATTTATTTGCAAAATCGTTTTTTGTGACGTTTTAAAACTAACTAAAGCCTATTCATCAATCATGGATTAAAGTTTGCCAAAACATTTAACCTTTAAACCTCGTGAATCTAATATCCTAAATTGATCACTTTTAGAAAATCTTCATCGTTTGCCTTATTTTGGAAAACCGTTTTTTCGTGTCGTAAATTAAAACAAGCATCCACAACATGTCGGGGCTGTCCTTGGGCATGTGAGCCATCTCGACAACCCCAAACACCCACAATCACATATTTTATTATTATCACGGGGCCTTAACCCGAACACGACTTTGTATCGTTTTAAGGCCCGATATTACAACATATATATACATGGACCCTATATCATGATTACATATACCCAAAACGTCCATCATCGGGATTCGACCGCTAGGATCTCCTCCCTAGGCTCACAATCACCCAAATAGCTACATAACCAATAATAAGCCAAATCTAAACAATATTAAACATTACTATCGCATTACATAACCCAAATATCACCCAAATCAACACTACGCATTACTCATTACCACGACGAGCGAAAACTCACCGTACGGGTGTCATCGGGGCGTTAGGAGGAATTATGTTCCGATGGAACCCTCGCTAACGACGCCTAACCCACGGATCATCACCCACATAATAACATATTACATCAAATAAACCAAACACAATGCTATACTAACAGTACAAACAAAAAAAACCCAAAACAAACAACTTTTCACCTTGCAAAATGTCGATTCGAGCCTCTTATATCATAAAATGAACTACACCACAAGATCACTCAACTAAAATAGCACAACAATATGGATCCAATGCTTAAATCTAACCAAAACCGAGCTTTCTCTCTCTCTACCGCGATCTTTCTCTCTCTCTTTTTCTTTCTTTTTTTTTCTTCTTCTTCAGCTCTCGGGTGGAAATGGCGATCTATAGCCATTTCCAGGCAGCCGCAGATGCATCTGCGGCTGGGCGGCAAGCCGCCTGCGCCGCTTCCTCGGCTGCCGTGTGCCATCTCCTCGAGCCGTGCGAAACCTCGAAAATCGTTTGGCCGCAGATGCATCCGTGGCTGTCTGGCTTGCTTTTCTCGATTTCCGTGCCACGCGGTCTTAATTCGCCAATTTCTGCGGTATTGTTTTGGAAGGCTGTATTTTTGCAATCCGGAAATCCCTGGGAAACGTGCCATATTGTTCTGGGAGGCTAGTTCGGCGGGCAGCGACTTGATATAGAATTTGATAATTGTGTCTGGCTTCCAGGGGGCGCTGCCCCCTTTCCACCCTGGCGGTGAGCGAGACCCCCGAACATCGTAAGCGGAGTGGCCATTAGTCGTCTTTTGTGGTCAGCTCAGGCTTTTCTGGATCAACTGTTCGCCTTGCCTCAAGTGACCGGATGCTCGTTGTCCGTTGTGGCGGTTTTGACCATAAATCGCTGGGGTGGCTTTGTGCTGGGGTCCACCTTTCTTTCCGCATGTCGGGTCAAATGACGATTTTGCCCTCCTGCCAGGGTTAGTAGAGAAAGTGCAAAATTTGGGTGTCTACAGCTGCCCCTCTTTATCATGTTTATGGAATGGTAAGTGAAATGAACATGATAAAGAAGTAGGCACCCAATGCATGAGGATGGCAACATGTGTTGATGATGCAACATATACACATTAATGATGCAACATATATATCAATTGTGCAACATATACATATTAATGATGCAACAACAATATCACCAGTTACTGTCTCAAATGGACTCGCATCGCATATTTGCCAAAAACTATTTTTCTCTTGCTTAACGCATATCGCATATTTAAATATCAAATTCAATATCATACTAAATCAAAATCGCATTACATCGCATATGAAATCGCATATCGCACCGCTTCTCATATGATGTATCGCATATCGCATCGCATATCGAATCGCACATCGCGTCGCTTCGCATCGCACATTGCATCGCATCGCACATCGCATCGCATCGCATTGTTTTGGTCATCGTCGGATCTTTTCCCATGGTTATCGCATTGTCATTGTCAGATCTTTTGCCAACAGGTCGTATTGTCATCGTCGGATCTTTTGCCAACGGGTCGTATCGTCATCGTCGGGTCTTTTGCCAACGAGTCGTATCGTCATCATCGGATCTTTCCCCAACGGGTTGTTTTTGGACGGTCAGGAATTTTCACTGACGGGTCATTTTGGACGGTCAGGGATTTTCACTAACGGGTCATGTTGGACGGTCAGGGTTTTTACTGACGGGTCATGTTTGGACGGTCAGGGGTTTTCACTGACTGGTCATTTTGGACGGTCAGTTCTTTTGACTGACGGGTCAGGTTTGGACGGTCAGTTCTTTTGACTGACGGGTCGTGTTGGACAGTCAGTTCTTGTTTCTGACGGGTCGTGTTGGACGGTCAGTTCTTGTTTCTGACGGGTCATTTTGGACGGTCAGGTATTGTTTCTGACGGGTCATTTTGGACGGTCAGGGGTTTTCACTGACGGGTCATGCTTGGACGGTCAGGTATTTTCACTGACGGGTCATGTTTGGACGGTCAGGGGTTTTCACTGACGGGTCATGTTTGGACGGTCAGGAGTTTTCACTGACGGGTCATTTTGGACGGTCAGTTCTTGTTTCTGACGAGTCGTGTTGGACGGTCAGTTCTTGTTTCTGACGGGTCATTTTGGACGGTCAGGTATTGTTTCTGACGGGTCATTTTGGACGGTCAGGGGTTTTCACTGACGGGTCATGCTTGGACGGTCAGGTATTTTCACTGACGAGTCATGTTTGGACGGTCAGGGGTTTTCACTGACGGGTCATGTTTGGACGGTCAGGAGTTTTCACTGACGGGTCATTTTGGACGGTCAAGTATTGTTTCTGACGGGTCTGTTTTGAATTGGTCAGGTCTCGTATCTGACGGGTCGGTTTTGAATTGGTCAGGTCTCGTATCTGACGGGTCGGTTTTGAATTGGTCAGGTCTCGTATCTGACGGGTCGGTTTTGAATTGGTCAGGTCTCATATCTGACGGGTCGGTTTTGAATTGCCGGGTCTCGTCTCCGGAATCGCTGTGTATTGTCCCAAATGGACTCGCATCGTATCGTACATCATAAAAAATGCAATAATTCTTGAGGAAATTTAAAAAGAAAGCGTACCTGATTAGTTTGTGGGGCCTCCTTGGGATTCGTCCTCGTAAATCGCTTTTGCCAGCCACTTCTTTGATTTGACTTGTCATTCTCGGGGTTCGTCCTCGTCGATCGCTCTTGACAGCCATTGCTTTTGAGCTGTCATCCTTGTTGATTAGCTGAAGGTGCTTCAGACAGTCGCTTTGCAATTCCTTGATGTTCCATAGATTCTGGGTGCATCGGATCGTAGAAGTTTCCCGCTGTCACGTCTTTCTGATCAATGGCAATGGCATTCGCGACGCCGACAGTCTCGTACCTGTGATTTTCCTTTCTTGTGCATTTTATATACATGAATGCGCAGATGTTATGCATGGATCAATAGATATGCTTGGAATGGAAATGACCCCTGTTTAGTCAAATGATACAATTTTTCACGTGTCGTTCTTTTTGACTACTCAGTTGTGCCACGCCTTATTTGGGAGTACAGTTTCTGGACATCAAGGTTGGTCCGTTGAATCGCATGCCCCTGATCATTTCTCTGTTGGGGAATTGTATATGTCGTTTTGAATGCCCAATCGACCTATCCCGGGCTCCTCGTCCTGCTGGTTCCCAGATTGTCATGTCTTTGAATTTGGGGTGCAGGGACTTCTTCTGATGCTGGAGGATTATGCCTAGATTTTGGGCTGATATCTAGGTGATCCCCTGGTCCGTTGGTCGTATGCTTTGATAGCTCTTGACTTTCATCTGATTGGGGCAGTCCACTTGGCCTCTCTTTTTTCCGATGACCGACGGCCATACTGCCCTTCCTCGCCTTTTAATCGATCAGCTCTGACGTCAGGAATTATATCGCTCTTGCATATGCTCGCCTGAGTATCGAGGTAATGTCAGCATGCATCAGGCTGAGTTCGTCAAAATCCATTGATGGTCGCGGGGGAAGGTTCGTTGATGAGGAATTTGATATAGACCGGTGCTCCTTTCATTTCCATGATCTTTAAGATGCCCCAGTCTTTACTCATGTTCTTGTCGAGGATTCGTATGGGAAGTCATTTCGTTGGTCATGCCGAGTTACCCACATCGATTCATATCCTGCACAAGTAACAAACGCTAAATGCTCGACCGTTCGGGTCGGCGGGGTTAACTCCGATATAAGAATTGCTAAAATCTTGACAGTAAAGCATAAAAAAATGGAAAGCTCGTGATTCTGCAATTTAGCTGGTGTCGTGGTGTTTATGTCTTATCGTTAAAGAAACTTGACATCGAGATGAATCTCTTTTGTTCGTGAATCGTGAGTGGATTAATTTGACATTGAATGAATTGTGAATGTATTAAGTCACTCTCGATTTTTTTTTTTTTTTTTTTTTTCTTCATTCGACGAGTTATGAAATCGTAATAGAACATTTAAGCATTCATGGTCAATATACGTGAGTATGATTAAATTCAAAACTACCTTCCTTTATCAAAAGTATTCCGTCTTCATTCTTGATATTGTTCTTCATAGGATTTACGTCATACGACAAGTGCACTGTGCGATGCAATCCTTCAATTAGGGGCCTCTTTTCCGTGACTTTAGATGAGCTTTTTCTCCTCTGGTTGAACATTTTTTTATTTTCTTCTTTTTTTTTTTTTTTCAACTCCACATATCACTTCCTGTGCTCACTTAACTTGTCTCGTTTTCTTAGGCTATTCAGAGTTACCCATTTAACGAGTTTTGGACCAATGACTCCCAAACCAGACGGCTTTAGGGCATTGGGTGTAAAGACACCCCTTCGGGTTTACTTGCTCGAGTAACAAAGGCCACGCTTCGATACAAGTTAGGTGGTTTACTGCATTTATTCCTCGTCTGACTCTGTGCAAGATTCGTTTTCTTAGGCTTGAGTTACCCATGTAGCGAGCGTTGGGCCGGTGACTCCCAAATCGGACGACCTTAGGGCACCAGGTGTAGAGACACCCTTTAGGCTTAATTACTCGAATAACCCCTGCCACGATTCGAATCTGCTCAGATCTCTGCAGTTGTAATGCTCGTTTTCTTAGGCTCTGAATTACCCATGTAACGAGCGTTGGGCCGGCGACTCCCAAATCAGACGACTTTAAGGCGCCAGGCGTAAAGACACCCCTCAGGCTTAATTGCTCGAATAATTCAGGCCACGATTCGAGGCATTTGATTCACTTTTATTTACTTTTCGACTCCGCATCAATCGTCATCATTATCGTCATAGTTTTATACCCCACATCTGAAAGTTGGCGCAAACGCAAAGTGCAGACTTGCGTATGAGGTGGATTCTGCTTCGAACGACACTTCGAAATCAGGTCTTTGTTGAACAATTTTTATCATTTAATCATACTCATGAGTCTGCCCCACGGATGCTTGTCAGAATTTATTCGATTCCTATCAAGTCAAATAAAAATTTCTCTTTCCAAAAGTAATGTTAGCGTTAAACTATGTACAATCTTGATATATGTACAGGGAGACAGGAAAGAAATAAATAGATGAAATGAGTTGTATCTTACCTGTGGGTCCTCGTATCCTAAAAGAGCTCTGACTGAAAAGGACCAATTGACAGTACATCTCTGATGATGTTATTGTACGCTGACGAGATCGTATCATAGATGTTGAATCGTGCACTACCTTTCCACGGATGGCTGATGAATGCCCCAGTGTCGAGTCGTCATCGATTTTGAAACTGCCCCAGTCCTGATTGTTGTCAAGGTCATTGCTTCGTGGTGTCTTTGACAGGTGGGCTGATGAGATGCTGGGAACCCAAGAATCATTTGCCGTTGATCAGGTTGGAAGTGTACTCCGATGGGTTGACAGGAGAACAGGTCATCTGAGTCGTTGATCGTTAATTGCAAAACTATCGAAGGGTTATATACATTTTTACAAAGATTAGACCGCGCCAAAGTGGCTGCCTACGTACTCCTATAGGAAGAGGAGATCAGGTCTTTCGTAGTTCAGGCCATCAATAGCACACAAGATTGCTCTCTTTTTTTTTTTTTTTTTTTTTTTTCAAGAAAACATAACATAATAATGCATAGAAAAATAAAACGAGGAATAATATTAAGCAGCCAATAACATCCCCACCCTTTTTTTTGGGACTCGCAATCGTATCATTTAAGTTCACCATTTCATAGTTCGCGGAGGCTCGTCAATCCATTCGTCGGTGTTCGGGTTCCCCATTGCGGTGATCTCAATATCGTTTGCCATTTTTAGCTCTCCTCTTTCGATAAGATTTTGGATCTTGTGCCGCAACGCCCAACACTCTTCAGTATCATGCCCTGGTGAGTTGGAATGATAGAGGCATATTCGTGTAGGATCGTATCTTTTAGACTTGGGGTCGGTTTGTGGCAGCAACTCCGTAATCTTTCCCCGGCTGATCAGAAGGTGCAATATTTCTGCATTTGATTTGCTCAAAGGGGTGAACTTTCGATCTCTTGGGAATGCTGCTCGATCTTTCCCCTTTGAGGGTTCACCTCTGTCCGAGCGGTTATCAAGGCTCCACTGGTGGGATCGTCTGGCATCTTTTTCATTTCCCTGCCCTTTTATTCTGTTTTGATCTCCTTGAGTCATCTGGTTTTCCTGGGAGGGATCCTGGTTTGAAATTTGTTTGTCCTCTTCTTCTGTTTGGTCTCTCAGTAATTGGGTGAAGAGTTGCCTCGTCAGATTATGTTGGTGTACCACCAGGTCTGCTAATTGCTTCATTTGATGCCTGACCAACTTCATCTCTTGCCTAATGACCTTAACCTCCTCCAGACATTCCCTTTCAAGGACATTTGTTTCGCTCATTGGGGGGTATTCTTCGACCTTTCGGATGTATTTGCGAGTGGGGTCCACCCCGATATTTCCTGACCCAATCATGCCGACCTCATCTGTTCCGTATTGTGGCCGATGGTTGGCGTTGATATCTGGTCGCTGAACTACAATGTCCCCCCTATCGATCAAGTTCTGTATCTTATGTTTCAACGTCCAGCATTCCTGAGTGTCATGCCCCGGGGACCCGGAATGATAGGCACATTTCTTGCTTGGGTCGTACTTCTTCCCCTTTGGGTCAGTCGGTGGTGCCAGCTTCGTAATCTTCTTTTGGGTGATTAACACGGCCAAAATTTGCTCTAATGGATCTTCCAACGGAGTGAATTCCCTATCTCGGGCATTTTCAAATCTCCTCCGCCCCTCAAATCTTTGATTGGTGAAAGTTGGCTGTCGATGGGGTATATTCCTTTGCATGCCAACAGGAGGGCTACTCTCTACTTTCCCAGACATCCCTTGCAAGACTAGGGATACCTCCTCCTCTTTTTGCTTCTGTGTTCTATGGGAAGAACTGCCATAGTTTCCATTCTGGATTTGCTCAGCAACAGCTTCAAGAGCGGTGAAGTCTCGGATCTTCCCCGACTTTAACCCCATTTCAGCCATTTCCCCATGTTTAATCATCTCTGCAAAAGGCTTCCCTATTCCAGCCATCACCCTTTCATAATAAGGGGCTTCTTGGATATCGATGAAGGTTATCACCATCTCCGTTTCGTTCATGGGTGGGTTTACTTGGGCCGCCATCCTTCTCCATCGTTGAGCGTAATCTCTGAAGGATTCATTGGTTTGTTTCCTAATCTTGGTCATCTGGTATCGGTCCGGGGCCATTTAGGATTGAAAGTTGTATTGTGTCAGAAAGGTGTGGGTCAGCTCCTCCCAGTTGTGAATCTTAGCATTATCCAGCCTCGCATACCAGGTCCTAGCCTCCCCTGTCAGGCTTTTCTGGAATAACTGCATTCTCAACGACTCGTCCTCAGCATATACCCCAAGTTCTCCGATATAGACTTTTAGATGCGTGTAAGGATCCCCCGACCCGCTATACTTTTCAAATTCGGGGATCTTGAACTTCTCGGGGTATTTGGCTCCCGGGAAAATGCATAAGTCGGAGTAGTTGACACTGCCATATGACCCGATCCCTTTCATAGTTTTTATGGCTTCTTCCATCTGGTTTATCTTCTTGCTGACACTATTTGCAACTTCATCTTCTGGAATGACAATAATTTGTTTCGGCGGTTCAACCTTCGGGGTTTCTGGGGTCATCCCGTTCCCTTGGGATGATGGCTCCGGTGGGTCCTCGGTTTGTGACTTCGATTTCAATTTGAAGTGCTCTTTTAGCATCACGGTCACTTCCGTCAACTGATTCTTTACTGCATCAAACTCTTCCCGAGATATAAGAGCCAGGTTCGGATTGGGATTCTCAGCCATTTTGACTGTTGACTCTCTGGTTTTCTTGGATCGAAGACGAGTTTGGGGCGCAATCCTGCGAATAAACAAACCAAGTTTAGTTTCGGGAAATGACACTGGTGGATGCATGCTAAAGCAAATATTTTTGTGTTTTTGAGTTTTGTAATCTTTTCCTGCAAAACAAGGTTAGTATCCCTTTATTTTAACCAAGGTATGACAGTGTGCAATTATGATGCTCTCCAAGCTGTCCCTGTAAAACAGAGGTTAGTATTTTTATTTTGACAAAACGGGAGGTACAAAATTTTTGACTAAAGTATGACATTACGTGCGTGAAACGTAAAAGGGTATGAAGAGACTTCCCACGCGTCGGGTTTATCTGAGGCTGACCTACCCTAAGTTACTCTCGCGGGCTTTTTGGCATGAAGGTTCCCAGATCTTCGCAACATACTAGAAGGGAAAAATCCGATCTTTCAATTGGATTGGATCTAAGTGGATGCTTTTCCTGAGCCTCGCCGGGGAGCACCCCTTTGAGTCCAGTAATCCACATCCGACGGGTTTGCCTCAGGAGGAGGAACTGCTCAACATACATTCATCATTCATTCATCGTTCCTCACCGTATGCAAATGATGACAATAATGTAAAGCATTCGTAAAGCCATCACAACACTCTCATATTCATTCATACACGCACAAAAAGTAGATCAAACGCAAGCAACGCAACCACACATTTTTAGATTTTTTAAGGATAGGAAAACATCGAGATTTAAATGCGGCCTAAGCCCTCTACTCTCCCCAGCGGAGTCGCCAGCTGTCGACGCCGGGATTTTCGTCGTCTCGTTTTTTAATAATAAAATGTCCCTTTCCAATTTTAGCCTTTAGATTTAAGATGTGATTTATTGAAAAGGGTCGGCTTAATGTCGACAGGTTTTTGAAAGATCGATTTCTGTATGAGCCAATTGACCAGAGTCGCCAGTTGGTATATTTGAAATGGATGTACCAACTCATCCGAATTTAGTTTTTTTGTAATCGCTGGCTCATATGTGACTCCGAGTTAATTGGTCCGCAAACCGAGATTCATAGAGTTCGGGGGCTTGCTTAAGCGAGGGGAAGGTGTTAGGCACCCCCCGACTTCCGTGAAACACGGTTACCGCAATCTCGATGTTTTCTTATCCTTTTTAAATCCTAAAAGGTGTGTGTGTGTGTGTGTGTGCCTAAATGGAATTTTGTGGTGCGTTTTGCATAACAAGTTTGCTTTTATTTTATATGGCAAAAGTGTTTATCTGGAAAGTGTTTTGGACGTTCTTTGACCCAAATGACGAGGCTTCGCTTTTTATAAGAAAGATTGATTTTAATTTCGAAAGCGTTGAGGGTTTTTTTTTATTTAGATGTCATTTTAGAAAACAATAGTTTTAAACTTTTGTCAAATAGGAATCGAGACCATACATTGCCTTCTAACAGTTAATATAAATAAAACGAGGGCAACTTCTAGAACTCTTTAACCCTATGCACAAAGTTTAATGAAACATTTATTTATTTGCAAAATCGTTTTTTGTGACGTTTTAAAACCAACTAAAGCCTATTCATCAATCATGGATTAAAGTTTGCCAAAACACTTAACCTTTAAACCTCGTGAATCTAATATCCTAAATTGATCACTTTTAGAAAATCTTCATCGTTTGCCTTATTTTGGAAAACCGTTTTTTCGTGTCGTAAATTAAAACAAGCATCCACAACATGTCGGGGCTGTCCTTGGGCATGTGAGCCATCTCGACAACCCCAAACACCCACAATCACATATTTTATTATTATCACGGGGCCTTAACCCGAACACGACTTTGTATCGTTTTAAGGCCCGATATTACAACATATATATACATGGACCCTATATCATGATTACATATACCCAAAACGTCCATCATCGGGATTCGACCGCTAGGATCTCCTCCCTAGGCTCACAATCACCCAAATAGCTACATAACCAATAATAAGCCAAATCTAAACAATATTAAACAATACTATCGCATTACATAACCCAAATATCACCCAAATCAACACTACGCATTACTCATTACCACGACGAGCGAAAACTCACTGTACGGGTGTCATCGGGGCGTTAGGAGGAATTATGTTCCGATGGAACCCTCGCTAACGACGCCTAACCCACGGATCATCACCCACATAATAACATATTACATTAAATAAACCAAACACAATGCTATACTAACAATACAAACAAAAAAAACCCAAAACAAACAACTTTTCACCTTGCAAAATGTCGATTCGAGCCTCTTATATCATAAAATGAACTACACCACAAGATCACTCAACTAAAATAGCACAACAATATGGATCCAATGCTTAAATCTAACCAAAACCGAGCTTTCTCTCTCTCTACCGCGATCTTTCTCTCTCTCTTTTTCTTTCTTTTTTTTTCTTCTTCTTCAGCTCTCGGGTGGAAATGGCGATCTATAGCCATTTCCAGGCAGCCGCAGATGCATCTGCGGCTGGCCGCAGATCCATCTGCGGCTGGGCGGCAAGCCGCCTGCGCCGCTTCCTCGGTTGCCGTGTGCCGTCTCCTCGAGCCGTGCGAAACCTCGAAAATCGTTTGGCCGCAGATGCATCCGCGGCTGTCTGGCTTGCTTTTCTCGATTTTCGTGCCACGCGGTCTTAATTCGCCAATTTCTGCGGTATTGTTTTGGAAGGCTGTATTTTTGTAATCCGAAAATCCCTGGGAAACGTGCCATATTGTTCTGGGAGGCTAGTTCGGCGGGCAGCGACTTGATATAGAATTTGATAATTGTGCCTGGCTTCCAGGGGGCGCTGCCCCCTTTCCACCCTGGCGGTGAGCGAGACCCCCGAACATCGTAAGCGGAGTGGCCATTAGTCGTCTTTTGTGGTCAGCTCAGGCTTTTCTGGATCAACTGTTCGCCTTGCCTCAAGTGACCGGATGCTCGTTGTCCGTTGTTGCGGTTTTGACCATAAATCGCTGGGGTGGCTTTGTGCTGGGGTCCACCTTTCTTTCCGCATGTCGGGTCAAATGACGATTTTGCCCTCCTGCCAGGGTTAGTAGAGAAAGTGCAAAATTTGGGTGTCTACAACTGTTATGTAATATAAACCCTAAGTACTTTATTAAGGGTATTTGTGTATTATTTTTGTAAGGTTATCGTATCTTGGGACTAGTAGCACCTTTTGAATGAACAACATATGTTTATTATTCCGCATTTAGTTATTGTATGTTGTTTAGAGGTGAATGTTTGTATTGGATCGTGATGACCTGATCCGGGTATTTGGAACCCGAATTTGGGGGCGTCACAGGTTGGTATCAGAGCTGTAGGTTAGAAACGTTAGAATTGCGAAACCTAAGTTATAACCTTAGTATTAAACTCGTATTGAGTGTTAGGAGATAAATCGAGGAGATTTATCCTATGTGGTTTTGATGAATTGGGGAATTCATCGAGTCGAGTCGTACCCAATGAAATATAATTTCATTTCTTCAATGAATATATTTTATTGTTGTACTGATGTTAGTTTTTCTGTTGTGTTGTAGGATGGCTATAGGCGAGACGAGCGGAGCTCGAGAAGACGTGGTATTCATTGATATCCCAGTGGATACGCAGCAGTTGGTAGGGTATGCACCCGTTGCACCTGTAGCACCAGTAGGAGAGTCCGATCTGGAGGAGGATGATAGTAGGGATGCCGCGGAGCCCGTCAGGGGTGGGGTGATGAGGCCCTATAGTGAGGAGGAAGTCGAATCTGAGGATGAGGCCGATTCTGAGGATGACGAGCAGGAGGAGGCAGTAGAGTATGCTGATGGCATGGGCACTACTGCCAATGACATCATCGATACTTTGACTACGGCTAATGATGAGCAAGAGGAGAGGGTTCAGCACCTAGAGGAGCAGAACCAGATTCACCAGCAGACTGAGGAGCAGTATAGAGACGCAACTTACATGTTCTCTGGTGAGAACATGGAACTTAAGGAGAAAATGGCCGATTTGCAGGCCAAAATTCAGCAGTTGGAGAGCGCTGCACCTCCGTTGGGTCCTACTGTGCAGCAGCTGATGATTCAGAATAGTCAACTGAGGCAGACGGTGGAGAGGTTGGATGCTAGGGAGATGGCTAGTCAGACAGTTCTCCAGACAGTCAGGGCTGAGCTTGATAGGGAGAGAGCTGCTAGGGTCGACACCTTAGAATATGCTCTTGGCACTTCGTTTGATCGACTGAGGCGTCGGGTTAGGAGGCACCCTAGGGAGGCGGGTAACAGCAGACGCTGGATTCGTCGCCGTACAGTGGAGGAGTTGGCCCAGCAGGCGTTACGCAGGGCTATTCGTAGGACTGTTCACCCCAGCAGGCGGTGATTTATTATTGTTATCTTATTTGTACCTAGAAGTAGCGAGTCCCACATTTTGTTTCTATTAGGGATATTTCAGCTGTTGTAAGCCTTTATGTTTTGAGGTATGCATAGTATGTCAGTTAGACCCCAACTTTTGTTCTGGTAGAGGGGTTGATGGTAGTGAATCCTCACTTTTGTTCGTCAGAGGATAGTCGTTATTAGGCAACTTGTGCCTTGAGCGTTTATAGAAGTATGCCATTTGTTGAGTCTGTACTAAAACATTGGTATATGAATATAAATGCAGTTATTTCCTTGTCTAAATCAAATATGCATGATATATAGTTTTAAATTTAAATGTTAATTTGGCTAACATAATGTGTAGAACTATAAGCATAAGTCTAAGATTTGCTCTTTAGCAGATCATGCCGAGGGGTAGACCACGCAATCAACGTATCCCAGAGTCAGTGAGTGAGGTTGGGGATCAACCCAATCCTATGAGGATGTTTGCAGAAATGCTGGCGGAAGCCATGCAAACTAGACCCCCACCAGTGGTAGTACAACCAGCACCGCAGCCAGCGCCGCACTTGGCAAACTTTAAGGACTTCAAACTGGTTGGCCCACCGGAGTTTCAGGGAACTCTAAACCCGATCGAAGCACAGACTTGGATCGAGGAAATGGAGAAGGTGTTTGAGGTCGCTAGGGTGGCCGAAGCACAGAAGACTAGTTTCGCTACATTCATGATGAAGGGGGAGGCGAACTACTGGTGGAAGGCCAACAAGGGCCGTGCGGGAGAAGGCGTCATCACCTGGGCACGCTTTAAGGAAATGTTTCTGGAAAACTACTTTCCAGAAAGCATGCAGCAAGAAATGGAGGTGAAATTCCTCGAGCTAAAACAGGGGAGTATGTCTGTGGCCGAGTATGCGGCCAAGTTTAATGAGTTGGCAAGGTTTGCAACTCATCAAGTGGATACGGAGGCTAGGAAGGCTCGGAGGTTTGAGCTGGGACTGAAGCCGTGGGTGTACCGTTCTGTAGCGGTATTAAAAATCAAGAGCTTTGCAGAACTATTGGAAAGGGCAATCATTGCAGAGGGTGGCAGTGATGCCCTGGCTAAATTCAACCAGGAGAGGAAGAAAGGTCATGAAGGACAGAAGACGGGGAGCAGTGGAGGCAGCAACCCCAATAAACGAAAGTGGAATGAAAGTCAATCGTCCGGAGGTAACAAATCTGGAGGAGAGGCTAAGAAAGTAGGCAAATGCAACAATTGTGGTAAGAACCACACGGGCGAATGCTTGAAAGGGAAGAGTGTTTGTTATAGCTGCGGACAGCCAGGGCACATGGCTCCATAATACCCGAAGAAGATGAAGGGAGTATGTTTCTCCTGTGGAGCAACCGATCATTATGCCAAGGACTGCCCAAAGAGGAAGGGAGACGCTGGGAGTGGCAACAGAGGCAACAGAGGCAACAACAACAATAACAACAACAACAACAGGCTGAGCATTGGAGGGCCAGCCAGTCAGGCCAACCGACCCACAGCGCACCTTCAACATGACTGTGCAGGATGCAGTCGACTCCAAGGACGTGGTGTCAGGTATCATCCCGATCAATGATATTAATGCATATGTATTTTTTGATTCGGGTGCTACCTGCTCATTTGTTTCTAAAGATTTTGCTAAGAGATTAGATTTACCTCAAGAAAAGCTAGAACACCCTATGAACGTAGAAGTAGCAAACAAAGAAATCATTCCCGTAGACTACATTCATAGGAACTGTTGTGCTGAATTACGAGGGTTTAGACTTAACGTAGATTTGATACCGATTGTCTGGGGGAGTTTGATGTAATCCTAGGGATGGATTGGCTATCGAGTCACGGGGCGGTTATTGACTGTAAGAAGAAGTGTGTGCACTTAAAGACTCCGAATAAGTCCAAAGTTATATTTTACGGTAGTAAATCGCCGAGACAATCAAGTTGTCTGACGATGATGCAAGCACGAAAGTTGCTCAGGAAAGGGTGCGTAGGTTATTTGGCTCATGTGGTCGATACTCAACGTGTCGAGGGCAAACTGAGTCAGATACCTGTTGTACGGGAATTCGCTGATGTTTTCCCAGAAGAGATTCTGGGGTTACCGCCGGACAGAGAAGTGGAGTTTGTTATTGATTTAGTACCGAGGACCGCACCGATATCAAAGGCGCCGTATCGTATGGCACCAGTAGAAATGAAAGAATTGATGGTTCAACTACATGAACTGTTAGATAAAGGTTACATCAGACCAAGCGTGTCACCATGGGGAGCGCCAGTTCTGTTTGTAAAGAAGAAGGATGGTTCGATGAGGCTTTGTATTGATTACCGGGAGTTGAACAAGGTCACCATTAAGAACAGATATCCGCTGCCCAGAATTGATGATCTGTTTGATCAACTTAAGGGAGCGAAATACTTTTCGAAAATAGATTTGAGGACGGGTTATCATCAACTGAAGGTGAGGGAGGAGGATATCCCGAAAACGGCATTCAGAACTCGTTATGGTCATTTCGAGTTTCTAGTGATGTCATTTGGACTGACGAATGCACCAGCGGCATTCATGGATATGATGAACAGAGTGTTCAAGCAGTACTTGGACAAGTTCGTGGTCGTATTCATTGATGACATATTGGTGTATTCGAAGACGGAGGAAGAACATGCAGAACACTTACGGATCGCATTGGAGGCTTTGAGAAGGGAGAAGCTGTACGCTAAGTTTTCGAAGTGTGAATTTTGGTTGCAGAGGGTGCAGTTTCTAGGTCATGTTATCGACAAAGACGGTGTTTCGGTGGATCCAGCGAAGGTGGAGGCAGTTATCAATTGGGAACAACCGAAGACGCCGACTGAGATCAGGAGTTTCTTAGGGTTAGCGGGGTATTATCGGAGATTCATTCAGGATTTTTCGAAGATAGCATCACCGTTGACCAATCTTACCCGAAAGACTGTGAAGTTTGTTTGGTCGGAGAAGTGCGAGGAAAGTTTTATGGAGTTGAAAAAGAGGTTGAGCCAGGCACCAGTGTTGGCTTTACCGGACGACACGGGAGGGTTCGTAGTGTACAGTGATGCGTCACACAAGGGTCTTGGTTGTGTGCTAATGCAACACGGCAAGGTCATTGCGTATGCGTCACGTCAGTTAAAGGATTATGAGAAGGGTTACCCGACTCATGACCTGGAGTTAGCAGCGGTATTTTTTGCCCTGAAGATTTGGAGGCACTACCTATATGGCAAGAAGTGTGAGATATATACAGACCACAAAAGTCTGAAATATATCTTCACTCAAAAGGAGTTGAATATGAGGCAGCGCCGATGGTTAGAATTGATCAAAGACTACGACTGTGAGATTCTGTACCATCCGGGCAAGGCCAATGTAGTAGCAGATGCCTTGAGCAGAAAAGGCAGGGAGAAGTTGTTGAAGCTAACAAATCAGGAAGAGTTGGTGAGAGATTTCGAACGTTTGGAGTTGGAGATCAAATATCCGATGGAGCCAGACGAGAAGTTATTTACAGTATCAGCAAGCCCGACCTTATTAGACAAGATCAAAGAGGCTCGGGAAAAGGATGAAGATTGTGATAATATTAAGAAGCGACTTGCTGAAGGCGAGGAGCTTAAGTACAAGATTGATAGCACAGGGTTGCTAAGGTTTGAAGGGAGAGTCTGGGTACCGTTAGATCCGGAGCTTCGAGAAGAGATTCTTCAGGAAGCTCACAGTACAAGGTACTCAGTACATCCCGGGAGTACGAAGATGTATCAGGATTTAAGGAAATATTTTTGGTGACCGAATATGAAGAAGGAAGTGGCAGAATGTGTCAGTCGATGTCTGACATGCCAGCGGGTTAAAGCAGAGCATCAGCGGCCGAGCGGGCTGCTTCAACCACTAGAGATTCCCGAGTGGAAGTGGGAGCACATCACGATGGATTTTGTGGTGGGTTTGCCACCGACACATAAAGGTTTGGACGCCATCTGGGTAATAGTGGATCGTCTGACCAAGTCAGCTCATTTTCTACCTATCAGAATACGGTACAATCTGGAGCAGTTAGCGAAGCTCTATGTGAAGGAGATAGTGTCACGACATGGAGTACCGGTATCGATTGTGTCCGACAGAGATCCGCGCTTCACGTCAAATTTTTGGAAAAGTCTGCAAGCAAGGATGGGTACACAGTTGAGGTTGAGTACAGCATACCATCCTCAAACTGACGGCCAGAGCGAGCGAACGATTCAGACCTTGGAGGATATGCTCCGAGCGGTCGTAATGGACCTAAAGGGCAGTTGGGATGACCATTTGCCACTGGTGGAGTTCGCTTACAATAACAGCTACCACGCTAGTATCGGTATGCCACCATACGAAGCGCTTTATGGAAGAAAATGTCGAACACCGTTGTGTTGGGACGAGGTCGGTGAACGAAGAATGCTTGGACCTGAAATGGTGCAGCAGACTGCAGACACAGTACAACTTATCAAGAATCGATTGGTAGCAGCTCAAGATCGTCAAAAGAAGTACGCAGATTTGCATCGCCAAAAGCGGGACTTCGACGTGGGCAGTTTCGTATTTCTGAAGGTATCTCCCTGGAAGGGGAAAATCCATTTTGGTAAGAAGGGCAAACTGAGCCCTAGGTTCATAGGACCGTTCGAAGTCTTGAGGCGAGTCGGTGAAGTGGCGTACGAGGTAGCATTACCTCCTGAACTGGAACACATTCACAACGTGTTTCATGTGTCAGTGTTACGGCCATATAAACCGGACTACAAGCACATTATCTCCTATGAACCTATTCAAGTCGAGAAGGACTTATCATATGAAGAAGTTCCTGTTCATATACTCGATAGGAAGGAACAGAAACTGAGGAATAAGATAATTCATTCTGTCAAAGTACTTTGGAGAAATCACGCAATTGAAGAAGCTACGTGGGAACTAGAGGAGGATATGAGAACGAATTACCCGTTTTTATTTGAGTAACCTTATTTTTACAATTCCGAGGACGGAATTTTTATAAGGGGGGGAGAATGTAATGTCCTAGAATTTCCACGTCATTATTAATTAAATTATTAATTTAATTTCCGACGAGTTAGTTTTACGAGATTATTTAAATCTTTTATTGTGATTAATTAATTATGTGATTAAATGATTATGTAATTAATTACTAAAATTAATTAAAGGGGGTCACTAATATGTTATTTAAATTAGTGAACAAACCCTAAAGTTTTAATATCAAAATAGTTGATAAGTTTCCTATTAATTAAATATTTAATTAAATTGAATATAATGAGTTAATTAAATATAATAAATTAATTAATATGATTATTAATTAATGTAAATAATGTGAAATATTAATAATAATATTTATTTGTCCATTTAGTAATTTAATACTTATGGGTTAGAATATTTAATTATTTATTCAATCTAATTATTTATTTAATCATTGATTGAATAATTAATGTGTAAATTATTAAATTAGCCCAACATGGGTCAATTAGTAGCCCAAGTGGAGAATAATAAAATTTGACAATTTAGTAGCCCAAACAATTTAATAGAAGCCCAATTGGTATTTTAAATTAAAGCCCAATGATTGGCCCACTTGGAAAAACAATTATATAACTATTAATTAATTAAAAAGTAGAAAGTGACTCTCAAATTGGGACAATTCTAATGTCATCAGCCGACCACATGGAAGAGAGAGAGAGAAAAATTTGATTTTTGTTATTTTTCAATTATTTAATTAAAAGATTGCTTGTTTTATTTTTAAAGTACATAGACACCATTCTTCTTTTCACCAAATGTGTCATGCAACCCATTCCTTGTGCTAGCTTGTGTAAGTATCCTTGCTACTCTCATTATGACAATTTTAATAGATATAAATTTTATATCTATCCAAATTGTAAGTATACTTACAATTTAGGAATGCATGTTGGTCATTTCTTCTTCTTCCACTTTGAAAGCTAGAGAGCATTTGAGAGTGTAGAAAAATATTTTGAGAGCAAAAATACCAAGAGAAGGAGTTCTTGGTTCATGTCACCTTCTTTCACCACATATTTTGGAAGAAAAAGGAGGATAGCCATTAAATCAAGGTAATGGTTATTCTAAATCTAATTTTGTTTTAAACTAACATGTGTATATAAATATGTTAATATAGTTAATAATGTGTGGTAGTAATATTTAGGCCATGCTTGAGTTTAATATGTTTGGTTTGTATTTTGGTATCATTTGTATGCTAAAATATGTGTTTAATAGTGTATAATCAAGTCTTGAAATATATGACCAAAAATATTTTTATAAAACTTAGATTTGATGTTCTAATATTATAGAACATTAAATCATGAGAAAAACAAAGTTTGAATCACTCAAAATGGAGTTATATACAAAAAGTTATGAGTTATGGTAGTTTATGTGATGTAAAATTTTTTATAAAAAAAGAATGATATTAAATCATGAAAAATTAAATTTTCATGTTATAAATTAATATTAAGTGATTGGTAAATTTTTCGGATTTTTATTGAGGATTTAAAGCTTACTTGATGGTATATTTTTATTTAGAATGGGTATTGTCGGACACTGTTCACAGTCTGCAAAGAAAAAAAAATTAATTAATTTCCGCGCAATGCGCGGACAACTGTTCACCAAAAACGCGGAGACAAAACGGCGTCGTTTAGCCTCAAGAAAAAATTACGCTGCGCGTACGCGCGGAAGCCAAAGCAGTGACTCCAAAACGGCACCGTTTTGGTCCTGCTTCAGCCTAACGCGCGCAATGCGCGAGAACCGGTTTCCGAGAAAATACAAAAATGCCCCTCCGTGTTTTTTTCGGCGAAATGACCATTTTGCCCTCGTTTCAGTTTTCAACTTAATTACAGAAATGCCATTCGGGTTTAATTTAATTAATTTAAATATTTAAAAAACTAATTTAAAATTATAACAAAAATAATAATAATACAAAAATGATATTGGGAGGATATTTTTAATTAAGTTTAATATTTAAATATTTTAAATATTAATCTACTTAGCTAAATCATGGTTAAGTTAAATAAATTTATTAGTTATTTATTATTTAAAATGTTAATAATAAATAAAGGTAATAAATTAGCAAATTATTATTTAATTCCTATTAAATAATAATTAAAGAGAGATAAAATTTATAAAGTAATTATTTATTATTTAAATATTATTAAATAATAAATAAGGATAATTAAGTAATTAATTATTATTTAATTAGCATTAAATAACGATTAATGAAAATTAAGTTATTAGATTAATAATTTATTATTTAATTTAAATAATAAATAAGAATGATTTGATTATTATTTAACCTTAAATAATAATTAAAATTAATTAAATAATTAATTATTATTATTTAATTGACATTAAATAATAACTAAAGAGGATTAAAATGAGTAAACTATTATTTAATTTCCTTAAATTAAATAATAGGTAAGGTTAATTACTTAGTTAACTATTAGTTGATTAATATTAAATTAAAGAAGGTTAAAATGAATCAATAATTATTTATTATTTAATTATTATTAAATAATATATAAGTACAATTAGTTATTATTTATTTTAAATAATAACTAGAGTTAATTAATTAATTTCTATTTAACCAAGATTAAATAGTAATTAAATAGAGATCGAGTTAATAAAATAAATTGAACTTAATTATGCTTTAATTAAACAATTGTAATAAGTTGTTTAAGGGTTTAATAAGTGTCAAGAAAAATATTTTCTAACTTATTAAATTATTAACCTAAAATGATTAAGGGTCTATAAGGTTAATAATATTGTTTTGACTAATGTAAATTATGTGTTAGTACTTATATGATAAATAAGTACCTTAGTAAGCGTGTAGTTGTGCAAATACGCCGTACTAATTATTAGACCAACTTTATTAATGTTAGGTCTTTTCAAAGTCAGTTAGTTAAAGCTAGACATATATTGTAGCTGAGCAGACAGGCAAGTTCCTTATCTCTAAACTCATTTCATTGAGCAAATTATTTATTTAAGCTTGAACTGTTATTTCCAAGCATACTTTGAGTGGTTTAATTACTTTACAATTATTCCACATCGATATTATTGTTAATCGCACTTGTTGCACTTGAGATGGTACAGTCATTGACTTGTACTTAATTATTGTTCTATTGTTTAAAGAACTGTTCAAAGTAGGTCTAAGCCATTGTTCGGCTAGACATTTATGTTAAAGATTTTAAAAGCTATCCAAATCATTGAAGATGCGGATTCTTAGACCATTATGAACACCCCTTTATTATAGGGGAGTACCCTGTATCTAATGTTAGGTACAAAAATACGGAAATTAAATGTTATGCATACACATATTGTACTGAGGCTGATCCCCTCGGGTACATATTTCTGGTAGTAACCATTGGGTCAACCTGCTATTGACTCCAGTGGATATTTATAGTTCATAGTCTATTTGACTATCCTAATTTTAAAAGCAACTTATTATTCCTGCTTATGTTATTCACAATATTGAATTGTTCAGCTATTCCCTTTCATTCATGATATATTGTTCCTTGTTGTTATTTAAACTTGTTGAGCAAACTAGTTGCTCACTCTTGCTATATCATGAAACCTTATTGCAGTGCAACCCGAGACTTCGGAAAAGAACAAGGGTAAAGGAAAGATGAAGTAATAGACTTCGAGATGCAGCCCTGTAGTTAAATTAAATTAACTGTTATGTAATATAAACCCTAAGTACTTTATTAAGGGTATTTGTGTATTATTTTTGTAAGGTTATCGTATCTTGGGACTAGTAGCACCTTTTGAATGAACAACATATGTTTATTATTCCGCATTTAGTTATTGTATGTTGTTTAGAGGTGAATGTTTGTATTGGATCGTGATGACCTGATCCGGGTATTTGGAACCCGAATTTGGGGGCGTCACAATAAATATCCACTGGAGTCAAAAGCAGGTTGACCCAATGGTTACTACCAGAAATATGTACCCGATGGGATCAGCCTCAGTACAATATGTGTATGCATAACATTTAATTTCCGTATTTTTGTACCTAATATTAGATACAGGGTACTCCCTTATAATAAAGGGTTGTTCATAATAGTCTAAGAATCCGCATCTTCAATGATTTGGATAACTTTTAAAATCTTTAACATAAATGTCTAGCCGAACAATGGCTTAGACCTACTTTGAACAATTATTTAAACAATAGAACAATAATTAAGTACAAGCCAATGACTGTACAATCTCAAGTGCAACAAGTGCGAATAACAATAATATCGATGTGGAATAATTGTAAAGTAATTAAACCATTCAAAGCATGCTTGGAAATAACAATTCAAGCTTAAATAAATAATTTGCTCAATGAAATGAGTTTAGAGATAAGGAATTTGCATGTCTGCTCAGCTACAATATATGTCTAGCTTTAACTAACTGGCTTTGAAAAGACATAACATTAATAAAGTTGGTCTAATAATTAGTACGGCGTATTTACACAAGTATACGCTCACTAAGGTACTTATTTATCATATAAGTACTAACACATAATTTACGTTAGTCGAAATAATATTATTAACCTTATAGACCCTCAATCAAATTAGGTTAATAATTTAATAAGTTAGAAAATATTTTTCTTAAGCGTTGGACCCTTATTAAACCTTTAAACAACTTATTACAATTGTTTAATTAAAGTATAATTAAATTAAATTAATTTTATTAATTCAATCTCTATTTAATTACTATTTAATCTTGGTTAAATAGAAATTAATTAATTAACTCTAGTTATTATTTAAAATAAATAATAACTAATTGTACTTACTTATTATTTAATCATCATTAAATAATAAATAATTATTGATTCATTTTAACCTTCTTTAATTTAATATTAATCAACTAATAGTTAACTAAGTAATTAACCTTACCTATTATTTAATTTAAGAAAGTTAAATAATAGTTTACTCATTTTAATCCTCTTTAATTATTATTTAATGTCAATTAAATAATAATTAATTATTTAATTAATTTTAATTATTGTTTAAGATTAAATAAAATTTAATTTATTTATCCTTATTTAAATTAAATAACTTAATTTCCCCTTAATCATTATTTAATGCTAATTAAATAATAATTAATTACTTAATTATCCTTATTTATTATTTAATAATATTTAAATAATAAATAGTTAATTTATAAATTTTTATATCTTCTTTAATTATTATTTAATGGGAATTAAATAATAATTGCTAATTTATTACCTTTATTTATTATTAACATTTTAAAAAATAAATAACTAATAAATTTATTTAACTTAACCATGATTTAGCTAACTAGATTAATATTTAAAATATTTAAATATTAAACTTAATTAAAAATATCCTCCCCAATATCATTTTTGGATTATTATTATTTTTTTTATAATTTTAAATTAGTTTTTAAATATTTAAATTAATTAAATTAAACCCGAATGACATTTCTGTAAATAAGTTGAAAACTGAACCGAGGGCAAAATAGTAATTTTGCCGAGAAAAAAATACGGAGGGGCAATTTGGTAATTTCGTAGAAACAGTTGCTCGCGCATTGCGCACATTAAGCTGAAGCAGGACCAAAACGCGCGGCGTAACTTTTCTGAGGCTAAACGACGCCGATTTGTCTCCGCGTCCGACTGCCAAAACCGCTTGCGCGCATTGCTCGGAAAACCATTTTTTTTTCTCTTTTTAGCAGATTGTGAACAGTGTTCCGGCACATACATTTTAAATAAAAATATACTATCAAGTAAGCTTTAACTCCTCAATAAAAATTCAAAAAAATTACCAATCACCTTATATTAATTTATAGCATGAAAAAATTATTTTTTTATGATTTAATAACATATTTTTTTTATAAAAATTTTTACATCACATAAACTACTCTAAATCATAACTTTTTGTGTATAACTCCATTTTGAGTGATTCAAACTTTGTTTTCCTCATGATTTAATGTTCTATAATATTAGAACATCAAACCTAAGTTTTATAAAAAATATTTTTGGTCATAAATTCCAAAACTTGTTTATACACTACTAAACACATATTTTAGCATACAAAATATACCAAAATACAAACCAAGCATATTAAACTCAAGCATGACATAAATATTAATACCACACATTATTAACTATATTAACATATTTATATACACATGTTAGTTTATTTAATTTAAAACAAAATTAGATTTAGAATAACCATTACCTTGATTTAATGGCTATCCTCCTTTTTCTTCCAAAATAGGTCGTGAATGAAGATGACATGAACCAAGAACTCCTTCTCTTGGTATTTTTGCTCTCAAAATATTTTCCTACACTCTCAAATGCTCTCTAGCTTGCAAAGTGGAAGAAGAAGAAATGACCAACATACATTCCTAAATTGTAAGTATACTTACAATTTGGATAGATATAAAACTTATATCTATTAAAATTGTCATAATGAGAGTAACAAGGATACTTACACAAGCTCGCACAAGGAATGGGTTGCATGACACATTTGGTGAAAAGAGGGATGATCATTGTACTTGAAAAAATAAAACAAGCAATCTATTAAATAAATAAATGGAAAATAAAAAAAAACAAACTATCATGTTTCTCTCTCTTCTATGGTCGGCTGATGCACATCTTCTTGTCCCAAAATTAGTGTCACGTTGCTTTCTTTTTAATAATTAATAGTTTAATTAAGTATTTTTCAAGTGGGCCAATCATTGGGCTTTAATTTAAAATACCAATTGGGCTTCTATTAAATTATTTGGGCTACTAAATTGTCAAATTTTATTATTCTACACTTGGGCTACTAATTGACCCATGTTGGGCTAATTTAATAATTTACACATTAATTATACAATCCATGATTAAATAAATAATTAGATTGAATAAATAATTAAATATTCTAACCCATAAGTATTAAATCACTAAATGGACTAATAAATATTATTATTAATATTTCACATTATTTACATTAATTAATAATCATATTAATTAATTTATTATATTTAATTCGCTCATTATATTCAATTTAATTGAATATTTAATTAATAGTAAACTTATCAATTATTTTGATATTAAAACTTTAGGGTTTGTTCACTAATTTAATAACATATTAGTGACCCCCTTTAATTAATTTTAGTGATTAATTACATAATTATTTAATCACATAATTAATTAATCACATAAAAAAAAATTAAAATAATCTCGTAAAACTAACTCGTCGGAAATTCTAGGACATTACATTCTCCCCCCCCCCCCCCCCCCCCCCTTATAAAAATTCCGTTCTCGGAATTGTAAAATAAGGTTACTCAAATAAAAACGGGTAATTCGTTCTCATTTCTTCCTCTAGTTCCCACGTAGCTTCTTCAATTGCGTGATTTCTTCAAAGTACTTTGACATAATGAATTATCTTATTCCTCAGTTTCTGTTCCTTCCTATCGAGTATCTGAACAGGAACTTATTCATATGATAAGTCCTTCTATACTTGAATTGGTTCATAGGAGATAACGTGCTTGTAGTCCGATTTATACAGCCGTAACACTGACACATGAAACACGTTGTGAATGTGCTCCAGTTCATGAGGTAATGCTACCTCGTACGCCACTTCACCGACTCGCCTCAAGATTTCAAAAGGTCCTATGAACCTAGGGCTCAGCTTGCCCTTCTTACCAAAACGGATCTTCCCCTTCCAGGGAGATACCTTCAGAAATACGATACTGCCCACGTCGAAGTCCCGCTTTTGGCTATGCAAATCCGCGTACTTCTTTTGACGATCTTGAGCTGCTACCAGTCGATTCCTGATAAGTTGTACTGTGTCTGCAGTCTGCTGCACCATTTAAGGTCCAAGCAGTCTTCGTTCACCGACCTCGTCCCAACACAACGGTGTTCGACATTTTCTTCCATAAAGCGCTTCGTATGGTGGCATACCGATACTAGCGTGGTAGCTGTTGTTGTAAGCGAACTCCACCAGTGGCAAATGGTCATCCCAACTGCCCTTTAGGTCCATTACGATCGCTCGGAGCATATCCTCCAAGGTCTGAATCGTTCGCTCGCTCTGGCCGTCAGTTTGAGGATGGTACGCTATGCTTAACCTCAACTGTGTACCCATCCTTGCTTGCAGACTTTTCCAAAAATTTGACGTGAAGCGCGGATCTCTGTCGGACACAATCGATACCGGCACTCCATGTCGTGACACTATCTCCTTCACATAGAGCTTCGCTAACTGCTCCAGATTGTACCGTATGCTGATAGGTAGAAAATGGGCTGACTTGGTCAGACGATCTACTATTACCCAGATGACGTCCAAACCTTTATGTGTCGGTGGCAAACCTACCACAAAATCCATCGTGATGTGCTCCCACTTCCATTCCGGAATTTCTAGTGGTTGAAGCAGTCCGCTCGGTCGTTGATGCTCTGCTTTAACCCGCTGGCATATCAAACATCGGCTGACACATTCTGCTACTTCCCTCTTCATATTCGGCCACCAAAAGTATTGCCTTAAATCCTGATACATCTTCGTACTTTCGGGATGTACTGAGTACCTCGTACTGTGAGCTTCCTGAAGAATCTCTTCCCGAAGCTCCGAATCTATCGGTACCCAGACTCTCTCTTCGAACCTTAGCAACCCTATGCTATCAATCTTGTACTTAAGCTCCTCGCCTTCAGCAAGTCGCTTCTTAATACTATCACAATCTTCATCCTTTTCCTGAGCCTCTTTGATCTTGTCTAATAAAGTCGGGCTTGCAGTTACTGTAAATAACTTCTCGTCCGTCTCCATCGGATATTTGATCTCCAACTCCAAACGTTCGAAATCTCTCACCAACTCTTCCTGATTTGTTAGCTTCAACAACTTCTCCCTGCCTTTTCTGCTCAAGGCATCTGCTACTACATTGGCCTTGCCCGGATGGTACAAAATCTCACAGTCGTAGTCTTTGATCAATTCTAACCATCGGCGCTGCCTCATATTCAACTCCTTTTGAGTGAAGATATATTTCAGACTTTTGTGGTCTGTATATATCTCACACTTCTCGCCATATAGGTAGTGCCTCCAAATCTTCAGGGCAAAAACTACCGCTGCTAACTCCAGGTCATGAGTCGGGTAACCCTTCTCATAATCCTTTAACTGACGTGACGCATACGCAATGACCTTGCCGTGTTGCATTAGCACACAACCAAGACCCTTGTGTGACGCATCACTGTACACTACGAAACCTCCCGTGTCGTCCGGTAAAGCCAACACTGGTGCCTGGCTCAACCTCTTCTTCAACTCCATAAAACTTTCCTCGCACTTCTCCGACCAAACAAACTTCACAGTCTTTCGGGTAAGATTGGTCAACGGTGATGCTATCTTCGAAAAATCCTGAATGAATCTCCGATAATACCCTGCTAACCCTAAGAAACTCCTAATCTCAGTCGGCGTCTTCAGTTGTTCCCAATTGATAACTGCCTCCACCTTTGCTGGATCCACCGAAACACTGTCTTTGTCGATAACATGACCTAGAAACTGCACCATCTGCAACCAAAATTCACACTTCGAAAACTTGGCGTACAGCTTCTCCCTTCTCAAAGCCTCCAATGCGATCCGTAAGTGTTCTGCATGTTCTTCCTCCGTCTTCGAATACACCAATATGTCATCAATGAATACGACCACGAACTTGTCCAAGTACTGCTTGAACACTCTGTTCATCATATCCATGAATGCCGCTGGTGCATTCGTCAGTCCAAATGACATCACTAGAAACTCGAAATGACCATAACGAGTTCTGAATGCCGTTTTCGGGATATCCTCCCCCCTCACCTTCAGTTGATGATAATCCGTCCTCAAATCTATTTTCGAAAAGTATTTCGCTCCCTTAAGTTGATCAAACAGATCATCAATTCTGGGCAGCGGATATCTGTTCTTAATGGTGACCTTGTTCAACTCCCGGTAATCAATACAAATCCATTCACTTCTAACGCTCATTCCGAGACTTGATATAGTCTCTATACATCATATAAGACATGTATAGACCTTTCAAACAACTTAACGTTGCACGAGGCAAGATTTGTCCGTAAAAATCTGTTTTAGGACAAAACTATCGATTTTGATCGTTCAAAATAAATTGTCATTCTAACTTTCATCCGTTGACTACCAAATCAACGTTGACATGTGTAATAACATAAAACTAAGTTATTAAACTTCATTTCACCATTAATTACTCAAAATTGCCAAAAATCATATTTTTGTTAGATTTTCACTAACTTTACAAAACTTTCCATGAAAACTTCTTTTCAATTCTTATACTCCAATTTTTATATACTCATTAAAGAGTTCATTTACCAACTTTGTGGTATTATACTACACATATATGACTTGTTCCAAATTTCTTTACTTTCAAATATGTTTATAAGAACATATTTTCACTTTAGGGAATTTTAACTTCCAAAATCATGCTTTATATGCTCTTAGGCATTTTTCAAGCTGTATTTCATACAGTTACACTTATACCATCATGCTCAACCTTATATATTAAGTTTTCATCGTGATCTTTCAATTCTAGACATATATTCCTCCATGATTCTACCTTTCAACCAAAAATACATACTTAAACATACTTAAATCAAGGTTTTAAGTTAAGAAAACTTTTAAACCTTCATGGATGATCATCTTCTTCACATGGAAAGCTTCTTCGTGATGTGGGCTTCATCTTTTCTTCTTTCTCCATGACCATCCAAGCATTCTAGCTTCCTTGATCAAGCTTTTCTCTCTCTTTCCATTGCTTCCACTCTCTTTTTCTCTTTAGGGCTGGAAATTTAGCAAAATGAACATGAATGAGAGCACTTGCCTGGCTTGTTGCTTATATGAGGCTTAACTAGGCTTGGTTAAGTATAATAACCACGGTTAACCCATCCAAGGGCATTTTGGTCATTCCACATACTTAATAAGGGGCATTTTTATCATTTTACCTCTTGCGACACAATGATCATTACTTAATTTGCCATGGGTATTTTGGTCATTTTACCCTTTAGGACACAAATGTTATTAAATAACTTGTTGGGGGCATTTTGGTCTTTAGCCATTTTTGCTAGATTTTGATTTCCATTTAAGCTAACCTTTATAATTTCTTTCATTAATTCAGTTCATTCTCATTTAAATTGATTTTTCTTTCAATCGACAGACTGGGTCATTCGTTTTCCACTAGGTTATGTTCACGTAGTCTCATTTTATAGTTTAATTAGTCATTTAATCACAAACCGACTAAATAACTTTTCTTTAACTATAATTACGTTTCTAGTTTTTACGAACCTTTTCGGTTTCATGTTAAATCAATTCAAATTCTTAACATCTCAAATAGTCAAAATGCTCACTTTTTCCAAAAATCGCTTTCTCAAAAAGCGAACCCTAATTGGATTACCAAAATTCATTCTCTTTTATCATTTTATGTGCATATTAACATTTTACCACTTTTAAGTCATTACCTTCATGAACATTGTCCTTATTTGCTAATTTGCATCATACATACCCTCTCTAGTCATTCTACTCCTTATCGGGAATATCATCTTCTGTTTTTATACGTCATATAAATATTTACCTCATTTCAATCAATTAACATCAATTTCTTAATAAATTCTAAATATTTCAAAAAAATCGTTATCCTTATTATTCTGTTAATCCCTAATATACCTATAAGGTTAAACGGTTCCTTCTTTTCTACACATGCTACCACACATTACCTTTTCATTCTCGTAACCTAGCCTCTCCAGGTCTATTCATTAAGCGAGTTATTAATATTCATAACTAAAGATTAATTTTCATATTCTTTCATCATTTATCACTTTTCTCTATATTTTAACTTTTCTTTCTTTATCAAATCATATATATATATATTCAACCTACCACATTCTGACACGTATTATAATTTATCTTTCACCTTTAATCCGTCATATTATCATTCAACTATTAAAATTTATATTTATTATAATTCATTCATATATCGAGTCATTAAATTAGTGACTGATCCTTATAAGCCCTATAGACCCCTTTTTACATCAAGTGTTTTTCTTTACCAAACTATGTTTTAACTTCTAACCTTTAGTTAATTAACCAAGATCCTTATCTAAAATTCTTTTCAAAATCTACGATGTCAGATTCACCCCTCCTTTAAAAACTTTTGACCTCGAAATTGCTACGTACTAAACCCTTACTCATTTACAACATACATATCTCTCTTTCATTCCATTTATCATAACTAGGTTTTAAACCAACCTTTACATTCTTTCATTTCTCTACCCATCTTACCCCTTTTTTTATCATTTATTCTAGAACATTGGAATGTCTTTTAGGAATCTTCAACAGTTGTTCAATAATTGTGAAGTAGCATTAATAAATAGGAATAAACTTTTCCTTTAAAAATAAAACTTTTTATCTTTTGCTGAGGGGTCACAAAGACCATGAACATGAGTTACGACGTAACCACGTCTCACTTTTTCTTTGGCCTATTTACTAATCACACAGATTAGAAACTACCGTTACTGGTACGCTAGGAGATCAGCCTATTGTACCTCTTTTTGTTGTGCACAATATTTTCTTTTTCTTTTCTAGGTTGAACCGTGTTAACCAACCCATATATCCCCTTTTCAGGGTTGTTCACCTCAGACTTTATAAACATTTTGATAGGGCTAAATTATACGGTATTTTTATTCCCTAATATATAGTTTTTATATTTATTGTGTGCTTAAATGTTTAATTATTTAGAATTTTTTGGTTTTAATAGGTTTTATAGGAATTTAGTTAATTTAGGTAATTTTATAGTATTTTTATATTTCTTTTTATTTATGTGTTTTTATTTATTTTATGTGTTTTATTTATTAATATGTATTTTTAGGATTTTTAGTATTTTTATATTATTTTTATCTATTTTATTTTATTTTATTTTGTAGGAATTTATTAATAAGCTGATGGCATTATGGTAATTAAGCAAGAAAAGACGCGGAGGGGCATAATGGTAATTAGCCGGAACACAGACGTCCGCGCAATGCGCGGAAGACTTCAAAAACCGGAGATGAGACGACGCCGTTTTGGCGTGCATAGAAATGGAACAGCGACCGCGCAATGCGCGGATAGCAGACAGGAATAAAAACGACGTCGTTTAGGCGTCTAGGTCGCGCAATGCGTGGTTGCTTGCGTGTTGACCGGTCAAGGGGCGCGAAGGGCGTGTTTGGCTGCACGAAAATGCTGGAAACAGGATTATTTCGGATTTTTGCTACTTTTTTTTATTCCAAATTGGATTTTAATTCCAACTAGGGTTAGGATAATAATTATTTTTCTTTTTCTTTTATTTTTAATTGTAAATCCTATTAAGGTTTGGACAAGTTAGAGGCCTATAAATAGAGAGTCAATCTCTCATTATTGGGAGGAAGTTTTTGGGAGATCTTTCTCCTAATTTCTTGGAGAGAGCTTTTCAACTAGTGAGTATTATTTTTATTATGTTTGGCTAATTTTATTTTTCAGTTCTAAAGGGACGTTGAACCTTATTTTTAATTAATGTTATAATTGAGTTTTATAATATATTCCTTCATGCATGAGATTTATTCTTGATAATCTGTTTAAATTGTTTTATGATATTTATTTGATTAATTTGATTTGGCCAGTTGAATTAATTAAGTTTTTGTCATATGCTAGATTAAGATTTGATATTAAGCAAATGATATTTTATCTTATCATAAGTAGCAGTTAATAATATTTAATTGTGGTCAAACTTTTGAATATTATTATGATTATCAAGATGGCAATTTAAATGGTCCGCGATGTTGAGATTTTTGCTTGGAATAATCTAATTCTCTAATTTTTAATGCAACTGTTATATTAAATCTAGACTGATAGTTCTAGGTTGTTTAATAGTTAGTCTTTTGTGAGCGATTGTTGTATTAGATTTATAATTTAAGGAGGATTCCGGGTAGCTTGGCGATTGTCGGTTATCTAGGATTATTAATTTCAATTGAAGGAAAAGAAATAATAACTTGATTAATTTGTTGATTAAAAGAAGGGGATACTGAACTAAGGAACTGAAGTTTGTTTTAATTGATTTTTCTCATCTTTATTATTTATTATTTAGTTTTATTTGTTTGAATTTTAATTAGTTAATTAATAATTTCAAAATCCCCCATTTAATTATTTATTTTTGAAAATATTAGAATTTATTAAAACAATTCGCTCTCTGTGGGTTCGACTCTTACTTTCACTACTACATTAATATTTTTCAAAGTAAGATTTTATTTTTGGGTGCCTGCGACTGCATCCCAAATTTTGGCGCCGTTGTCGGGGAGTGTTTTGCTTTAATTTATTCTTTATTTTCTTTGTAGTTTATTTTTCAAGTTTATTTATTTATTTTATTTTTGTTTTTCATAGTTTAATTTAGTGTGCAGATGAAGGAGAAAATCATGGCTTGGAACCAAAACGATGATTATTTTAATGCGGTAAAAATTTCTTCTCTTCAACAACATGTTGATGAACTAACTTCTGTTATCTATGCCTGGGCTGCAAGTAGAGGACAACCAATGAAGGCTTGTAGGATTTGTTCCATAGTAGGACATCCAACGGAGTTGTGTCCAATGCTTCGAGAGGAGTTCTATGGACAAGTAAATGATGCAGATGGTTTCCTTAGACCGCAAGGGAACTATGATCCCTATTCAAACACGTACTACTCAGAATGGTGGGATCGTCCAAATTTCAGTTGTGGGAATCCATAAGTGCACCAACCTGCAAGTCAACATTGGCCAGATTACCAACAATTCAATTAGACATATCCCAACGATCAAGAACAGGACCAATCTTTTAACTCTAATTTGTCTTTAGAAGATATGTTTAAATATTTTATGACTGATGCTTGGCAATTTTAACAGGAAACAAATGTGAATATTCAGCGTATAAGTATTCAAGTGGAACAACTGAAAGTTGCGGTCAGTCAATTGGAGGTGCAAAGTGTTGAAGAATTACCATCTCACACAATGGTGGATTACGAGGACGATGACTATGAAATTGTGTTGAGTAGTGGTAAAGATGAGGGAACTCCAGAAACAACAGACAATGAAAAGGAAAATTTGGAATAGGCTATTACTTATAGCTTGGGATTGACAAAAGAAGAAGAAGAAATTGAGCCGAAACAAGATTTGAAGAGGGCTACAGATTCGTTAAATTCTTTGTCATTGATTTTAAATAAATTTGCAGAACTTTTCATTCCATTACATGTTACTCAAAATAAATTTTTACCTCTTATTTTGCAGGATTTCATTCCGGAACAATCATATCATGCAAAGACGAGATGTAATCTACCTATGAGGAATGTTGTGATGGATGGAGTACGCAACATACATGAAATTGGAGTGACGTAGTGGTTTGGCCTGTTGTCGAGCCAATGCCAATAAATAAAGGCGCTGCTTGGGAGGCAACCCAAGGGAAGTAGACTTTTCTTTCTTTTTATTTTTGTATTTTATTTTTGTTATTTGTGCCTGTTTCTTCGCATTATAGTTTACATTGGGGACAATGTAAATTTTAAGTGTGGGGGAAGGGATTTAGGATATTTGTTTTATTTTTAGGAAATTTTAAAATTTGTTTTTTTTAGGGAATTTCGAAATTTTGGAATTTTGTGGGTAAATTCACTGCAAACCCTCACGAGACAAAACTCGTCCACTTGGGGTAACCTTGGGGTTTAAAGGCTTGTTGTATATGCTAAGTGTAACCGTGTTGCCTACGAAAATGTGATAGTTTTTTCTAGGATTGAGTTAGTTGAGCAATATTTTGATTTGAATTTTAATTTTTAACAGATGATAAAATTTTGATTTTCATTTAATAACTCTTGAAAAATTGTTAAATTTTGCATAATCTGAATTTTGACATTTTTGTTGATCAGTACTTTGTTTGAAATCTTTTATTTTATGTGTACATATCCATATGTTTGAACTAATTTTAATTTGGAGAAAATTTATTTGGTTAAAAGCTTATAAGATATGTTTTTAATTCTATATCTTATTTGAACATTACTTGAAGCGAATATAAAATAAATATAATGTGGAGAAATGATTAAGGTAATTTTTCTGGAATTATTAGATTGACCTTACCCGAAATAAAAGAAAAAAAGTGAAACAATTGTCATGTAGTGGGTTAAGATGAAGCGTAAAACACACTCACTCATAAACACATACAACGAAATGGAGCGTAAAACACACTCGCTGGTGAGATGGAGTATAAAATGCACTCACCGTAAAAAAAATGAAAAAAGAAAGAAAAAAAAGTCTTGCTAGCAGATTTTAAAAATATTTGGGAAGGTATGTGATTAAAGTTAAATACTAGTGTGGTTAAAATATAAAACATTTTGATCTTCTAGATTGTATTTATTTGTATTAAATGGAAAGTGATGTGAAAATAAATGTATAGAATTTTAATATATTTTGTGATGAATTTGATTAGATGAATTTATCTAAATTTTTATTAGTTTGATATATATGGATTTTCACCCACACACGAAGGATTAAGAATAAAGTGGAATTAATAAATGAGTTAAAATTTTGGATGATGTATTATTTTGAAATTTTCTAAGAGTTGTTAATTATAATATTTGAGGTTGATGTGAAGTTCATATTAATTTATTGCTCATGTAAAAAGTCAACTTAGTTGAGTCGCTTTAATCTGTTGGGCTAGTTAGATTTATTTTATTTTTGTTTATTTTTATTTTTGTTTTGCCCGAGGACGAGCAAAAGCTAAGTGTGGGGGTATTTGATAGGGCTAAATTATATGGTATTTTTATTCCCTAATACTTAGTTTTTATATTTATTGTGTGCTTAAATGTTTAATTATTTAGCATATTTTGGTTTTAATAGGTTTTATAGGATTTTAGTTAATTTATGTTAATTTAGGTAATTTTATAGTATTTTTATATTTCTTTTTATTTATGTGTTCTTATTTATTTTAGGTGTTTTATTTATTAATATGTGTTTTTAGGATTTTTAGTATTTTTATATTATTTTCATCTATTTTATTTTATTTTGTAGGAATTTATTAATAAGCTGATGGCATTATGGTAATTAAGCAAGAAAAGACACGGAGGGGCATAATGGTAATTAGCCGGAACACAGACGTCCACGCAATGCGCGGAAGACTTCAGAAATCGGAGATGAGACGACGCCGTTTTGGCGTGCGTAGAAATGGAATAGCGGATAGCAGACAGGAATAAATACGACGTCGTTTAGGCGTCTGGGCCGCGCATTGCGCGGCTGCTTGCATGTTGACCGGTCAAGGGGCGCGAAGGGAGTGTTTGGCTACGCAGAAATGCTGGAAACAGGATTATTTCAAATTTTTGCTACTTTTTTATTCCAAATTGGATTTTAATTCCAACTAGGGTTAGGATAATAATTATTTTTCTTTTTCTTTTATTTTTAATTGTAAACCCTGTTAGGGTTTGAACAAGTTAGAGGCCTATAAATAGAGAGTCAATCTCTCATTATTGGGAGGAAGTTTTTGGGAGATCTTTCTCCTAATTTCTTGTAAAGAGCTTTTCAACTAGTGGGTATTATTTTGATTATGTTTGCCTAATTTTATTTTTCAGTTCTAAAGGGATGTTGAACCTTATTTTTAATTAATGTTCTAATTGAGTTTTATAATCTATTCCTCCGTGCATGAGATTTATTCTTGATAATTTATTTTAATTATTTTTATGATATTTATTTGATTAATTTGATTTGGCCAGTTGAATTAATTAAGTTTTTGTCATATGCTAGATTAAAATTTGATATTAAGCAAATAATATTTTATCTGATCATAAGTAGCAGTTAATAATATTTAATTGTGGTGAAACTTTTGAATATTATTATGGTTATCAAGATGACAAGTTAAATGGTTAGCGATGTTGAGATTGTTGCTTGAAATAATCTAATTCTCTAATCTTTAATACAACTATTATATTAAATCTAGACTGATAGTTCTAGGTTGTATAATAGTTAGTCTTTTGTGAGCGATTACTGTATTAGATTTATAATTTAAGGAGGATTTCGGGTAGTTTGGCGATTGTCGGTTATCTAGCATTATTAATTTTAATTGAAGGAAAAGATAATAATAACTTGATTAATTTGTTGATTAAAAGAAGGGGATACTGAAATAGGGAACTGAAGTTTATTTTAATTGATTTTTCTCATCTTTATTATTTAGTTTTATTTGTTTGAATTTTAATTAGTTAATTAATAATTTCAAAATCCCCCATTTAATTAGTTATTTTTGAAAACATTAGAATTTATTAAAACAATTCGCTCTCTGTGGGTTCGACTCTTACTTTCACTACTGCATTAATATTTTTCAAAGTAAAATTTTATTTTTGGGTGCCTGCGACAGCATCCCAAATTTCCTTCATCTATTTTTGGATTTAAAAACATTTACTCACCTTTTTAGCAAAATGGTCTAGTTGAAACAAATGACATAGACTCACATCCTTAAACCATTCATTTATTACAGACTTGAAACTTTTCAAAAATTCATTTTTACCATAACTTTATCACATTGCAACATGTAACGATATATCAGGGGTTCATATTCCCACATCCACACCTTTGTTAATGTGCGCTGAGAATTCCGTCATTGGCTTAAAATTTAAACATATTTTTATAAATTGAAAAGAAAAAAATATTTTAAAGACTTCATAATAGGACACTAGCCTGCAATATGTTGAGAATTCAGTCATTTAAGACTTCATAATACCGTTCTATGATAGAAGCACGTTGAGAATTCCGTCATTTTATCATTCCACAATATATTCAAAAGTGTAACAATGATTTCATAAATAAATTTTCAAATTTTCAAATAACTTTTATCCAGCCGAATCAATTGGCATAGACCTATGAATCACATAATTTTAAAAATTACATTTCGATACTTGAAAAAACCATTTTTAATGCACCAAAGTGCGAGAATAAGCACATTTTTAAAACATCGATGATCTAGCATACCTAGAAGAGTTGGATTGTCTACCCAATCCTAATCACCTTACATTTCCTTCCTTTACTCATTTAAACTTTTGTTACCAGTTTTATTTCTTTTCTATTTCTTGAACTTTAGCCAATCTATGAGAATTAACACTCTCACCCTATGGCTCTCTTTTCTAACCTCCACAATTCATCAAATCTGCAACACATTATGGGATCAGGAACTCGCCATAATAATATGAGTTTAGGAACTTGTCCTATTAATATGTAGCTTAAGAACAAATCAAGAACTATCCATACGCTTAGGGGTTCAAAAACATATCATACGATTACGAGTCACGAACTCACCATAAAGGTGAGTTTTAAGAACTCGCAACTAACCTTACTCTTTCTCAATCCCTATGTATCAGGTATATATAGAAGAAAAGAATCACATTTTCAACATACATAACTGATATCGTGACACTGGATCTCCACTGATTATCATTACAGGAAGCTAAGTGGTCGTGAAACTAAGTGTTGAATGTTGTTTGATTTGATGATGATGACTGTTGTGCAAAAAGGACTGGGCTAAATGTGCTTATGTGGTTATTTGACAAAGTGATTTTATAATGTGCTTATATGGTTAATTGTCAATATGTATCTGACAAAGTGTATATGTGTTAATGTGCTTATGTGCTTACTTGATAATGTTCTTAGATGTTCTAAAAGTGCTTATGTGGATATTTGACAAAGTGATTATATGTTAATCTAATTGTGGGTTTACATTGTCATGTGTGCTTGATGTATATTACTCATTTCAAATACTGTGATTTGCACACTTGTTTAAACAAATATGAACTTGCTATAAACTATCTGCTTCTTTTTAAAGAGAATAAAAGTTATCGGATTGAAATGTTGTAAAGTCCTTTTTTAGATATATGTGTACAAAGGACTTAGATTTTAAAGATCAGAAATGTTAGGTTGATCTTTCAATAGAAGTCACTCTGCATAAAAGATGTATGATATTAGCAGAGTAGCATAAGAATGAATCATTGTTGTATTTGTGTATGTCAAAGTCTGTAAAAGTCCTTTCAATATGTAATGATGTAATAATACAAGAAAGGACTTAGTTAGAAAAGATCAAATCTGTTAGGTTGATCAGTCTATACGATCGTAGAACGAACACTACGATTTCTTTCAAAGAAGACTCAACGATTCTGTATAAATCGTAGAGTTAACTCTACGACTCCTTACCAGGATAACTCTACGATCATCAAAGAGAGTCAGATGTGCAAGAAGTCTACAGGATATACGAGTAAAGTTAAAGAACTGTTCAAGTACAAATCGTAGAGCTGAACTCTACGATCATCGAACAAACAGCCAAGCTAGCCTGCAGATAACGCTGAACCAGAGAAGAAATGTACTCTACGATACACACTCTATAGCAAAATCGTAGAGTAAAATTGTTGAGCAAGCTTACAAGGATTGGAATGTATGCAGATAGAAGAGATCGTAGAGTGGAACAAAATGATAAGGCAATACAGAAGATTGTTATACATATGGAACAATCGTTGAGTAGAATTAAAGGATGAAGCAACACAGACTGCAACTCAACAATTCCACTAACAAGCAATACAGTTAACTAACTCTACGATTTGATCAAACCTACAAGATCGTAGAACGAAATCAAAGCAAAGCATTGCAAGCACAAACTCTACGATCTGACCAAAGCAACAAGGTCGCAGAGTTAGAGAAAAGATCGTTCTAACTCAACGTTTCACTTGACATACCTCAAGTAACATTCATGAAGCTGAATTTGCAGAAACAAAGTAGACAGTCTATCACTCAACGAATTCATTAAGCAGGTCAAGGCAAGTAGACTAACAGAACGGCTATATGGTGCAAGAGAAAAGGGAATACTCCTCGCCCAGATTAAAGAAAGATTAAGTGCTGTTGAGATACAGATGCATGTCAGAGTCACAGTAGATGTTGTGCCCAACCGACTATAAGTCAGGACCCACTGCTCAGGAAAATGGTGAATAAAGTCAGACCAATGGGACATCTCTGAATGCATCAGTACAGTTGGTTCAAAAAGTCAAGAAAGGTATTTATTGATGAATCAGAAGATTAATTAACAAAGGAAATAATAATCCTTACTGAACAACTGTGGGAGTGCAACGGCTATATATTCAGAGAAAGCTGAGCTACAGGTCAATATATCAGAACATGTCAGAAAAGGGAAAACCACTGACACAAGTGGCAAGAAAGTCAAACATCGAAGATATTTAAGATCTGCACAAAGCCAAAAGAAACCAACGGAATTTATCTCAACGGTAAAATATGCTCAGAAATATAAAGGCATACATAACGAACAAAATAAGCAGTTGTTGCAGTTGTTGAAAATATACACGAGAGATATGATGGTAGACAACAACCAATCGTAGAGTGGAACAGAAAATGAAGATGCTGAAGGACTCTACGATCCATCAGAACACTAACACTGAATTGAGAAAGACATAGAGATTTATAACTCTATTACATAAGAAGTGTTCAGAGCTGCTAGGTACATGGAAGAGAGAAGCTTAAACGCCAACTTGATACATACATGGTAGCAACTGAGTACCAAAAGGAAGGAGCATTACAGTCATCTCAGAAGCCCATCTCGAGAAGCTATAATATGTCTATGATAAGAAGGAACAACTGAGTACCAAAAGAAAGGAGCATCACAGTCATCTCAGGAGTTCATCTCGAGAAGTTATCAAGTACCAAAGAAGCTGAAGTACAAAAGCCTAGCAGCACCATGGGTGATCACAAGATGATATTGAGCATATAAAGAAGTCAAGCATCATTGTCGGACTCAATATTATCCCAGGAATGATCACATCCTGCTACTGAGTGTTTAAAGACAATAGGACTTAAAGTACAACTCAGTAGCAACTCCAACCTCTTTCAAATGATCAGGGAGCCAAGTCTGCTGGACTTGAAGAGGGCAGTAATGTCCTTGTCTTTGTGACTAAACTAACCAAACCTGCTAGGTTTGAAGGGTTCTTAGTGAACCAGAGTTTCCAGGCTAATGAGCTTGAAGGGTTCCGTATGAACCATCCTTAGTGGATTTCCTACTCGTTGTAGTAGAAGAGTGGAGTATGAGTTATTCAGTCTCCGAACCATTTAAAACTCTCTGGTGTCATTTATATTCTGTCTTATATATATACATATATATATATATATATACATATATATATATATATATATATATATATATATATATATGTTTACATATGACTGTGAATTAGTTTACTTAACAAGTGACTTTCTTCAAAATAATCTTAAACTTAACGGAGAAGTTTTACAAATCTTTAAGGGGTGTTTTCAAACTAATATTCCGCTGTGCAAACAAATCTTAATTAAGTTTGTTAATTGCTATTAAATCTTTGAACTTAATATTAAAAGGAAAAGTTTTTAATAAGATCTATTCAACCCCCCCCCCCCCCCTTCTAGATCACTTGTGTGCCTCTGGGAACTAACAATTGGTATCAGAGCAAGTTCTCACGAACATAAAGCTCACGCTTTGTGTAGATCCTATGGCACTAGCAATTTCTGATTTTGAGCTTAAGAATTGAAATAAACTATTTCTTATGAACAATCTTACAAATCAATGTATCTTTTCTCGCAGGTACAATTTTAAATGATTGATTAGTGACACACTATCTGATGCTGTTATACATTGCCATTATTCTTTCTAAAACAACTTCAGATGATCTCAGCAAAGAAACTATCGAGTAATTCTTCTAAATTAAACTGATGCTGCAAGATGAAGAAATCAAAGATGTTCTGCGAATAAGAATTATAAATTGATTCACTCGAGGAATACAATAACGTGTATCTCTGCTCTCAAACAAACGGGAAGTTCAAATCTTGATGCCAAAGGACACCGGATCCTATTCTTCTCAAAGGAAGCATCACTGTGCCAAGCTCTAACAAATCTACTTCTCACCGGTTTGAAAGTTTGTAGCAGAAGCAAGTCCAACAGAAATCTTTGCTTATGTTGTTAATGTCAGCAGCTGAAATCAGTCTCGAATCTATATATTTACTCGATGGGCTCAGCATTAAAGTTTTCCGATAAGCTTAAGGACTTATATTCTAAGGATCTTATCTGAAGATGTGCGTCAAAGGAAGTGCTTCTTTTATCCAAGAATGGCATCAAGAGTTCTGTCAAGCTACATTATATAGTAATCAATGATAATATCCACTGGCAGCATTTCTCATTTCTTCTGGTAGATGATCTCTAGCTTGACTGGCTTTTAAAGGAATCTATTTCAAAAGTCTTCAACGGTCTTCTGGAACCACTTCTCTGAAATTGGGAGAAAGATCAAATCACAGTTGTATACTTCACTGCAATATCCTTGGTGATGAGTTTTCAAAGTCATTCCTCCAAATCACAGTTATCAGGCCCGAGACCTGGAAATCAACTCAGCACGAATGAATGAACATATATGTTTATCAATGATCACCGGATCTAAGAATCATTCTGCAGATCATTAAAGATCGAGAAGAGTTGAAGAACCTCATTCATGTACAAAGCAGCTCTTAAAATGAAGAAGTCCTTGCCAGGCACACCATGTGTACATGCTCAGATTTAAAAGGCAAATGCTCTCAGTGTCAAAATTCTTCAAAACCATCTTTGAATGAGAAGGGTGAGAAGATCAAGGCAAAAAGGAGTAATCACAACTGATTTACTGTAAGGTTCAAAAATCACCCTTAAATCTGTGAGAAGAGGAAAAGTGCATCTCAAAGAAATGGTCACACTCATAACCTTTGGAAGTAGACTCTCCAACTTCATGGCATCAGAAGAAGCTCTAAGCTTGAGATGGTTGAAGATTTATCTGCTTGTTTCTATGAAGAAGTCAGCTCTATAATATGCTAAACCGGAAGTCTTTTGATAAGCATACATCCTCACAAATCATTCTCGATGAAGATAATCCAAGCAGATCAACAGGAAGGAAACAATGCTGTAGCCTCAAGAGAAAAGCTCTACGATATAAAGAAGGAGGAGAAAATTGTTGTGAGACTCAACGATGAATTTCGTAGTATACCCTACTCAACGAATTTGCAGGAAGTCAATCTATGAAAGATTAAATGAAGTCTGATTACTGATGCATGAAGAAGATTTGAATCTTGGGATTCTCTAGAAGAGAAAGAAGCTGGTCATAAAAGGAGGCATCTATTAGTCTTTATCTCACCTATTGATTTAGTGAATCTTGTTGGTATGTTTGTCACTAATATCATGGTTAGATAAAAGATCACTCAAGTCAGAAGAAAGTTCATATCACAAAGAAGGATCGTAGAGTATGTCAGGCGATTGCAGAATAAGGGTTGGAAAAATGAAGTGTCCTCTCCAAAGAACGTAGAGTTGTCTCCTCGTCATAAAGCTCAAGATCGTAGAGTCAACACAGTCAGTCACTCTACGACTCTCTACAACCAATCTACGAAACCAGCAAAATCAAAAGAGCAACCTCTACATGATAACCAGAGTCATGACAACGATCCTTACAAAGTCCTTTCAGAAGGCTGTCATTGAGCTATCAACCAGGCTTAACAAAGTTCTCTGAATTCATCTAAAGTCTCCAGTCTTAATAGAGATCGTAGAGCAGTTCAAATCATAACTCTACGATTGCACTTCAGAAGAAAAGCAGAAGGTAAATCGATTCTTCTTTGGAATACCTTTCTCATTCCAGTCACAAAGTCCCAAAACAATGTGATTGATGAACCAAATGCACTTATCTCTTCGGTCATAATCTTTAAATTCTATGACTGATAACCAAGCAAACCATATCATCCTAAATCGTAGAGTCACCATGTTCATCTTCCTGATCGTAGAACATTGAGTCTATGTTTGCATCTCATAACAATATCTTTCCCATAAACTCCTTCAGAGCCTTTTTCCAGCATTCAATTCACACCAGTCTTCAAGGCCATCTATTGAAAGGATGATGGTTGAGTGTCTTGCAGCCAACTCTACGAACTGGTCAAGCTTACTATACAGAGAAAGTGAACCACACGCTCTTCAAACTCAAGTGGGTTAGAATAATTGATGTGCTCTATTTATGGAAAATAAAAAGGTTAAAGCCACGTTCTTCAAATAAGTATCTGGCACGTGTACTCTGCAAAAATAAGAGGGAACTAGCATAAGTCTTGTTTATAAACTGACAATGGTCATTTCCCGTCAGTTGTCAATACCCATTCTCCCAAAACTCATCAAAACCCAAGAAATCGAAAATTCTTCTGAAACCGATATTGGTATCTTTCCCTGTGCTATTCCCCAATCAGTTTAATCACATGGCATCTCTTCAAGTCATTCCTGGAAATGTTGTTTGTTTTGAAAAATTCAGAGATGCAGAGCAGAAATACAAGGATATTTTACATCTGGTCAAGAATGCTGGCTTCACCATGTGTTTGGAAACTAGCACCAGGATTTTCTCTTCGCTTGTGAAAGAATTATATTCAAACGCTGATTATCGAGGTAACACCCTCTTCTCAAGGGTTAAAGAAATCGTAGTGCAAATAGGAGTTTCTGAAATCAATCTCAGTCTAGGTATTCCAAGTGGAGGAATTACCTCTCTTGACAAGATTAACATTGAACTTGGATTGGAATTGATGGGCTATGAAAAGAAGTCTCCTCTCAAAGGAATCAAGAAGAAAGATTTCCCTCAGCAGTATGAGTTTCTGGCTGATATTGTTGGAAAGAGTATTTTATGCAAAGACACTGCATATGATACTATCAGTGAAGATCAACTGAGGCTGATGACTGCTATTGCTCAAAGAAAGAAAATCAACTTCGGAGCAATTCTCTTAGGATGGATAAGGAGATGGATAGATGATTCAAAGACAAGAGCTGAAGCTGGAAAGCCAACTCCCAAGATGCCCTATGGGAGATTCATAAGCATCATTCTGAAGAACTTGCTGGCAAATGAAATTGGGGAAGATGAAGGAGAAGTTCTAAACTGCAATAAAAGAATTACTCCAAGGTTGTTTGAAGATTGGAAAAAGAACCCTCATGCCAATAAAGGTAAGAAGTCACGAGGTTCTATGAGCTTCAGCAGTAAGATGGAGGTGAAATCGAAAGGAAAAGGAAAAAGGGAAATGGAAGAAATATCTGAGGAGATGTTACAGGAGGAAAATGAACAATCAAGAAACAAAACTCTTGTGATCTATGATAGTCAGGAATCAGAGAAGAAAAGAAAATTCATTGAAATAGAGAAGGCTGAGGAAGAGAAAGATGTCTGTTCAGGGAAAGCTAAGAAGGAAAAGATGAATCCCAAAGTATCTGAAGTAAAGAAGAAGAAGAAGAAAACAGAAAAGAAAGTTCCTCACATTGCTCCAAGAAGAAGTTGGAGAATCAGAGAACAGTGGAGAAGCTCAATCACTGCAGGACCACCTCAGGTGATAGAAATTGATGATGACGCAAGTTCTGATTCTGAAGAAAGAACTTCTGACAGTTCAAAAGAGGGAACATCTACAGGCTCTTCAGAGGAAAGATCAGAATGTCATAAAAATAGCCTGTCTGAAAAGGAAGTCTCTTTGGGTTCTGATCAGGAAATTGAACCAGTTGAAAAAGACTCAACACCTGAGTTCAACAAGGATGATGATGTAGCTGAAGAAGATGATGTACCAAGGGAACATTGCTCTGAAAATTCTGAAGCTGGAAAGACTGAATCAGATGAGAAAGGAGACTGTCAAGAAACTGTGGTAAAAGAAGATAAACACCTTCAAGAAGAGACCAGCACTCATGATTTGGAAGAATCAAAAGACGGGTCAAGAAGGTCAAGTAGAAGAAGAGGATTAAGTGGCTTTATGAAGAAAATAGGCAGGAGTTCAAAAACAAGTCATAAGGAGAGTCAAATAAGGATGAAAGCTGAAAAGAAGCTGAAGAAAGTAAGACTGCTGAGAAAACTAGAAAAGTAGAAATTTGAAGCATATCGATTGAAGCAGATCAAAAGGAGACGTAGAGAAAGAAGGAAGTATGCCAGTCAGATGGAAAGATGCTCTATTACTTGGGATCATAATCATCTGTTGAGTTTCATTCCCATTTTACCACTTCTAAGGGCTATATTCATGAATGATCAAAGTTCTATCAGCTGAAGCTACTCAACTTTTCCAAATCTTTCATTAGTAGCTCAACATTTCACAAAGGCAATGACCCTTGCAACCACACTGATAAGCAGTGAACCCTTCTATTCTCACTACCAAAGTTGCCAGGAAATATCCATCTGGAATCTGTCCAGCTCTGTGGAAAATCAAAATGCAGAAATCAGAAAGTCCTCGGCTGTGACTTACTAAACTCTTAATCACCCTGCACCACCTCCCTGTTCGTAAAGTCCCAAAACTTTGCAAACATTTCTCAAAATACCAATTCTCCAGTCATAGAGTCCCAACACTATATGGACCATGAAAATTTACTTACTCTTAGTCTCGTAGAGTCTCAAAGCTCTGTGATAGACTTCAAAATATCCTTCTAAATCCGCAGTAACTTTGCAAGCTCCATACATATCATAATTGATGATGTCAAAAAGGGGGAGAGAATACAGCAGAAAGGGGAGCTATGAAGAAGGAGGATCACTGAACTAAGGGGGAGGATCACTGAACTAAGGGGGAGGATCACTGAACTAAGGGGGAGAGCTGAACTAAGGGGGAGCTATGAAGAAGGAGGATCAAGCAACTAAGGGGGAGATAGCTAGCAAACTAAGTGGGAGAAAAGTTAAAACATGAAGAGCAACTGTAAGTATGTATAACCTTTTGTAAGAATGTTCATTTAATGAAATCATCCTTTTGCACTAGCTATACAGTATTTCACTGTATCGTAAGACATAATTTACCTGTCAAATCGATGCATTATATGAATGTCTTATAAATAAGTCTATTAGTTTTGTCATCATCAAATAGGGGGAGATTGTTGAATGTTGTTTGATTTGATGATGATGACTGTTGTGCAAAAAGGACTGGGCTAAATGTGCTTATGTGGTTATTTGACAAAGTGATTTTATAATGTGCTTATATGGTTAATTGTCAATATGTATCTGACAAAGTGTATATGTGTTAATGTGCTTATGTGCTTACTTGATTATGTGCTTAGATGTTCTAAAAGTGCTTATGTGGATATTTGACAAAGTGATTATATGTTAATCTAATTGTGGGTTTACATTGTCATGTGTGCTTGATGTATATTACTCATTTCAAATACTGTGATTTGCACACTTGTTTAAACAAATATGAACTTGCTATAAACTATCTGCTTCTTTTTAAAGAGAATAAAAGTTATCGGATTGAAATGTTGTAAAGTCCTTTTTTAGATATATGTGTACAAAGGACTTAGATTTTAAAGATCAGAAATGTTAGGTTGATCTTTCAATAGAAGTCACTCTGCATAAAAGATGTATGATATTAGCAGAGTAGCATAAGAATGAATCATTGTTGTATTTGTGTATGTCAAAGTCTGTAAAAGTCCTTTCAATATGTAATGATGTAATAATACAAGAAAGGACTTAGTTAGAAAAGATCAAATCTGTTAGGTTGATTAGTCTATACGATCGTAGAACAGACACTACGATTTCTTTCAAAGAAGACTCAACGATTCTGTATAAATCGTAGAGTTAACTCTACGACTCCTTACCAGGATAACTCTACGACTCCTTACCAGGATAACTCTACGATCATCAAAGAGAGTCAGATGTGCAAGAAGTCTACAGGATATACGAGTAAAGTTAAAGAACTGTTCAAGTACAAATCGTAGAGCTGAACTCTACGATCGTCGAACAAACAACCAAGCTAGCCTGCAGATAACGCTGAACCAGAGAAGAAATGTACTCTACGATACACACTCTCTAGCAAAATCGTAGAGTAAAATTGTTGAGCAAGCTTACAAGGATTGGAATGTATGCAGATAGAAGAGATCGTAGAGTGGAACAAAATGACAAGGCAATACAGAAGATTGCTATACACATGGAACAATCGTTGAGTAGAATTAAAGGATGAAGCAACACAGACTGCAACTCAACAATTCCACTAACAAGCACTACAGTTAACTAACTCTACGATTTGATCAAACCTACAAGATCGTAGAACGAAATCAAAGCAAAGCATTGCAAGCACAAACTCTACGATCTGACCAGAGCAACAAGGTCGCAGAGTTAGAGAAAAGATCGTTCTAACTCAACGTTTCACTTGACATACCTCAAGTAACATTCATGAAGCTGAATTTGTAGAAACAAAGTAGACAGTCTATCACTCAACGAATTCATTAAGCAGGTCAAGGCAAGTAAACTAACAGAACGGCTATATGGTGCAAGAGAAAAGGGAATACTCCTCGCCCAGATTAAAGAAAGATTAAGTGCTGTTGAGATACAGATGCATGTCAGAGTCACAGTAGATGTTGTGCCCAACCGACTATAAGTCAGGACCCACTGCTCAGGAAAATGGTGAATAAAGTCAGACCAATGGGACATCTCTGAATGCATCAGTACAGTTGGTTCAAAAAGTCAAGAAAGGTATTTATTGATGAATCAGAAGATTAATTAACAAAGGAAATAATAATCCTTACTGAACAACTGTGGGAGTGCAACGGCTATATATTCAGAGAAAGCTGAGCTACAGGTCCATATATCAGAACATGTCAGAAAAGGGAAAACCACTGACACAAGTGGCAAGAAAGTCAAACATCAAAGATATTTAAGATCTGCACAAAGCCAAAGGAAACCAACGGAATTTATCTCAACGGTAAAATATGCTCAGAAATATAAAGGCATACATAACGAACAAAATAAGCAGTTGTTGCAGTTGTTGAAAATATACACGAGAGATATGATGGTAGATAACAACCAATCGTAGAGTGGAACAGAAAATGAAGATGCTGAAGGACTCTACGATCCATCAGAACACTAACACTGAATTGAGAAAGACATGGAGATTTATAACTCTATTACAGAAGAAGTGTTCAGAGCTGCTAGGTACATGGAAGAGAGAAGCTTAAACGCCAACTTGATACATACATGGTAGCAACTGAGTACCAAAAGGAAGGAGCATTACAGTCATCTCAGAAGCCCATCTCGAGAAGCTATAATCTGTCTATGATAAGAAGGAACAACTGAGTACCAAAAGAAAGGAGCATCACAATCATCTCAGGAGTTCATCTCGAGAAGTTATCAAGTACCAAAGAAGCTGAAGTACAAAAGCCTAGCAGCACCATGGGTGATCACAAGATGATATTGAGCATATAAAGAAGTCAAGCATCATTGTCGGACTCAATATTATCCCAGGAATGATCACATCCTGCTACTGAGTGTTTAAAGACAATAGGACTTAAAGTACAACTCAGTAGCAACTCCAACCTCTTTCAAATGATTAGGGAGCCAAGTCTGCTGGACTTGAAGAGGGCAGTAATGTCCTTGTCTTTGTGACTAAACTAACCAAACCTGCTGGGTTTGAAGGGTTCTTAGTGAACCAGAGTTTCCAGGCTAAGGAGCTTGAAGGGTTCCGTATGAACCATCCTTAGTGGATTTCCTACTCGTTGTAGTAGAAGAGTGGAGTAGGAGTTATTCAGTCTCCGAACCACTTAAAACTCTCCGGTGTCATTTACATTCAGTCATTTACATTCTGTCTTATATATATACATATATATATATATATATATATATATATATATATATATGTTTACATATGACTGTGAATTAGTTTACTTAACAAGTGACTTTCTTCAAAATAATCTTAAACTTGATGGAGAAGTTTTACAAATCTTTAAGGGGTGTTTTCAAACTAATATTCCGCTGTGCAAACAAATCTTAATTAAGTTTGTTAATTGCCATTAAATCTTTGAACTTAATATTAAAAGGAAAAGTTTTTAATAAGATCTATTCAACCCCCCCCCCCTTCTAGATCACTTGTGTGCCTCTGGGAACTAACACTAAGTACAAATCTCTGCCCATAAAAAGGAGTGTACAACTCAGTCACTACCACGAGTCCTCAATGAAAATCTCACATAACCCTAACATTTCTTTAACTTTTCATTTACATTTCCTTACTTAACTTTTCTTTTACCTCTCCGTAACCTTATATGAATTTCATTAATTCATATCTTACAATTCGTAATTCATCAAGAGTTCCTTTATTTTTTATCACTTATGATCTTATAGCCCTTTACCATTTCTCATTATCTTATCTTAAGATATCATTTACCATTTTTTACTCATGAATTTTTAAAATTCATTTTCTCCTTACTTAACTCCTCTAGAGTTCATTTATTTACCATTTCCCCTTTCTATCTAACAAAAGTTACAGCCTACAGTACTCTTACCTAAGGTCTATAACTTATCAGCTCTGATACCAAGTGTAATAGCCCCAAAACTCCATCATTTAGTAATGGCAATCTCGTGCGTTAATACATACATTTTACCTTTTAAACTATTTATTAAAACATTGTAACGCCCCCAAAATCCGGGTACCTTGAACCCTAGACTTGGTACGTCATGATACATCATCTTCATACATGTTCTATAACTAATGCGGAATATATAAACATAAATTGTTTATTCTACAACATTTTCCAAGGTTTCTAACCTTAACTTACATATATACCTTTAGATTCATAAAAAGGTTTACAAAATTACTTACATCATATAACAATTTAGTTATCAAGTATAACACTATAATCTTGTCTTTTGCTTCTGTCTCCGTCTCTCCTTGGACATTCGTATTATTCTGAAATTTGTTATCATGACATAGCAAGAGTGAGCAACGACTTTGCTCAGCAAGTTTAAATACAATAACGATATATCATGATTGAAAGAAAGAATATGCTTTTGGATTTTCAACAATATAATAATTGTGAAAGCGTACGAATCATAATTTCAATAATTGAATGACTGAATCAATTAATGTTGAGTGTCAATAATGACCATGAACAAATTTAACTGAACCTTATGGTAATGAAGGTGATCAGCCTTTCATACCTGATGAACACATGCAACAAGCACTATGTGCGAATCAACAATTTAAAAAGGTGGAATAATTATACAGAATTAAACCATAGCATGCTTGAAACATAATAACTTGAGTTTGAGTTAGGAACTTGAACAATAAAATAATATATCATGCTCGAATATAAATTGAGTAGGGTTTAGGAAACTTGTCTGTCTGCTCAGCTACAATAAATGTTTAGCTTTAACTAACTGGCTTTGAAAGACCTAACATTAATAAAGTTGGTCTAATAATTAGTATGGCGTATTTGCACAACTATACGCTTACTAAGGAACTTATCTACCACATAAGTACTAACACATGATATACATTAGTTAAAACAATATTATTAACCTTATAGACCCTCAATCATATTAGGTTAATAATTTAATCAGTTAGAAAATAATTTTCTCAAGTGTTAAACACTTATTAAACTATTAAACAATTTATTATAATTGTTTAAACAAAAGAGTTAAAAGACATTTTCTTTATTTCATTAAATCTAATTTCATTCAATTACTATTTATCATTAATTAAATAGAAAGTAATTAACTACCTTTAGTTATTATTTAATAATAAATAATAACTTATTAGATTTATTTATTATTTAAAGTTAATCAAATAACAAATAATTATATTATATTATAAATAATCAAATATATTTAGTTATTATTTAATAATAAATAATAACTGTAATATCCCAGATATTTTCAAGATTTTAAATAATATCTTAATTGATTTTATTAAAGGTTAAGGTTTAAAACCTAGAATGTGAGAAGTAAGATGTGTAGAAAATGGGTAAACATTTTTTTTAACATAATTGATTTGTTAGAAATTAAATGTGAGAATATTGTATTGATGCATGTAGAGAATTTGTTAAGGAAATAAATTCAATTGAAAAGTGAAGGTGGATATATATATGTATATACCTAAAGTGAGCTTGTTAGCCAAATAAGAGGATGAGTAAGTTAATACTCAATTAAGCTAATAAATTAATTAGTTTAATTAAGAAGCAAGAAGGAAAGTCGTGAAATATAATTACTTAGGTTAATTATATTAGTTATGAGTTGAAGTTGTGAAAAAGCTAGGATGATTGTCTAGGATGACAATAATGTGAAGTGATTAGTTAAGTAATTAACTTAATTAATAAGTTTATGTATAGAATTCCAAAGTGAAATTAAAACAAGCCCAATATGTTAATTATTGTAAGTCTTGTTGGTAATTATAGAGAGGTCCAAATAAATTATGGATTAAAGCCTCATGGAGAGTCCAAGTAATTTAATTACTACTAGTGGACTAGCCCAAAAGAATTATATGTGTTAGCCCAATATGGGAATACTTGTATGAAGATGGATAAGTTAATTGAGTAACCCAATGTATGAATAACTACATGGGTATGGGTAATTAAATTATAAACCCAAGTTGATGATAAAAGATAGTAAATTTAATCAAGTCAAAGTACTTGTATTAATGTGTTTTAGAATTTTGAAAATTAGCACTACCGCCGCAGCGGTAGGTTTCACCGCCGCAGCGGTGAAACTCTCTGGAAAGTAAAATTTGAACTACCGTCGCAGCGGTAGTAATCACCGCCGCAGCGGTGGAGCAGAATGTTTGAAAATTAATAAGTTATTTAATTCAAATTGAAATGCTTGTATGTATGAGCATTATTAGGGTTTTAATAAATTAAACCCAAGCTATGTTAAGTGTTAGTGTTTTATAAACTAACTCAATTAGAGGTCCAATAGACTTATAGATAGCAAGTCTAATTGGATTATGTAATTAGATTAGTGTGAGCTAATTGGATTATATTATAAGTCCAAATGAGGTTTTGAACTAGGTCTAATAAATTAACCTAGTAGTTCTTGTAATTAATTTAACATTGATTCAAGTTATAATTAATCAAGCCCAATGCTTGTTTTAATTAAATGTAACATAGGGTATTTAATGTTAGCCAAATGTGATAAATATATTGAGCCCAAACAAATTAAATGGATGAGCCCAATATATTAAATTCTAGAGTCCAATGTGGAGCCCAAATGATAGTCAAAATTGGTCAACAATTGATCATAGGTGTATATATGTATATAGATGTATATATGTCTATTAAATGAAGGAAAAATAAAGCAAAAATGGAGAAATAAAAGGCCATTTGCTGAGATTTAGAGGGGCCCACTTGGGGTGGCTTGATTTGCTTGGTTGCTTCACTTGTACACAATATCAAGGTGGTTCACCAACCCTAGTCAATCACCTAGTCATTCCATATGTCTATCAATTGGTCATTCAACCAATAGTAATCTAGTTTAAGCTTCTAATTGCACCAATGTTGGTTGATTAAGAAGTTAATGAAGTTCTCCTAGAGTTCTATAAATAGAAATCACCAACACATGAGCAATGTTGGTCATTTCTATGCTTGTTGGTATTTTTAGAGAGAGGAAGAAATTCTAGAGAGAAGGGAGAGCATTGTTGGAGATTTCCACCAAGGAGATTGCTAGAGGATGATCAAGGTGGAGTCACAAGCCAAGATCATAGTCAAGTGATGAAGAACATCCAAGATCAAGAGGTTTAAAAGTGATCTAACCTTCACCTATTTCATTTTTATAGTCTATATAAGTTTTAATCGGTCAAAATATATTTTTAACCGATCAAAAGTTATTTTGATGCTCTAGAAGTCTAAATCTATGATATATAGGTAGATTCATGGTTTAGTATGTTTAAAACAAGTATTGGTATGTGTGGTATGCAAATAAATGGAAGAAAATTCCATATTGCGATTTACCGGTAAAACCCTAAGGGGTTCGATCTTTAAATTTCGTGTCAAACGTTTTTAAAAATGTGATCAAACCATAAAATATTGTAAAACAAGAAGTTAGAAAGACAACAACACTAAGTTGGTGTCATTTGGATGTGTAGAGTTTATTTTATTCAAGTTTGAACAATTAAAACCAAGGATTTGTGATTTTAGTTTTCACTTTGTCCTTGTGAGCCATTTTTAGTCCAGTTCCGTTTGGAATTTGGATTTGTGATACAAAGAGAAATTGTATAGGGGGAAATTCTGATGAGAATGGACTCAAGAATCACCCCAAAATATTTCCGTATGAGGAAGTTATGGCTGTCGGAGCGTCGGAGGGTCGGGCAGTCCCCAAACTAGGGTTTCGGAAATTATGTACCACCGCCGCAGCGGTGAAAACCACCGCCGCAGCGGTGAAACATTCTGCCAGTGACCAGTTTTAGTGGTCCGGGTCGGGTCGGGTCGGTCCGGGTCGGGTCGGGTCGGTCCGGGATGAGTTTTTAATGAAAATTTAAGTTGAAATACATGTAAAATGAGTGTGTTTCAATACTAAACCATATATGTAAAGTTTATTAGTAACTTAATGGTATCCAAATGTATAAAATAAAGACTAAAGTTAACACAATTAAAAAGTTAAATATTGGTAATATTTGAAGAATATTAAAATATTATTAAATGATGAATAATATTAGTATAAGATTAAAAGGTTATTAAATGTGTAATAACATTTGTATATGATGAAAATGTTCTTAAATAATTAATGACATTATTAAATAAGTAAAATATTATTAAATGGTTAATAATATTAATAAGTGATTAAAATATTATTAAATGGTTAATAATATTAATAAGTGATTAAAATATTATTAAATGGTTAATAATATTAAGAAGTGATTAAAATATTATTAAATGGTTAATAATATTAATAAGTGAATAAAATATTATTAAATGGTTAATAATATTAAAATATTATTAAATGGTTAATAATATTAAGAAGTGATTAAAATATTATTAAATGGTTAATAATATTAAGAAGTGATTAAAATATTATTAAATGGTTAATAATATTAATAAGTGAGTAAAATATTATTAAATGGTTAATAATATTAAAATATTATTAAATGGTTAATAATATTAAGAAGTGATTAAAATATTATTAAATGGTTAATAATATTAGGAAGTGATTAAAATATTATTAAATGGTTAATAATATTAATAAGTGAGTAAAATATTATTAAATGGTTAATAATATTAATAAGTGATTAAAATATTATTAAATGGTTAATAATATTAATAAGTGATTAAAATATTATTAAATGGTTAATAATATTTAAACATAGTTGTATATTATCAAATGTAGATAATATTTTGGGGTATTTGGTACATTATTAATGTCCAAATCATTAAGTTATGTAAAAGAAGAAAGTTTAATTGAATTAAACAAATGTAAATAGTCCATTTGTGACTAATTTAGACAACTTATTAAAAGTGTGTCGTACAAAGATTGTACAATGAAAGCGTACGCTGGTTAAGCATGCCTGATATGTTCAAACTGTATTTGGGCTAGGATTTTTGTCCGGAACTTAAATGTTCATTTGTCGGACAACTAAAGAGTTAATAATTTGAAGTTAAGGTCTTAAGTTAAGACTAATTAATAGTCCTGGTAGCTAATGATTATGTCAATTCTATATATAAATTGTAGGTTGAACAAGAGACGCAACTAAGCGTAGATGGTAGAAGCTGCCAGGCAAGTTTTTCAGAACTTGCTCTTATGTGCCTTAACATGCTATGATGTGATATTAAATTGTTAATAGAAAGATATTGATGATAATTGTGATATGCATGAGGTATGATTACATGTAGATTATGTATAAATATGAAGCATGAATTGATAGATGTTATATGTGAGGCATGAGCAGTATGACATAAACTGAAATGCATAAAGAGCATGATGTAAGTATAAATTGCAGAGTATATGTGAAGCATGTAATGTGTTATGTGTAACTGTTAAACTTGCTGAGCCGTCGTGCTCACTCTTGCTTAAACCAACATTTTCAGATAGTACAAGTATTTGAAGTCTTGATAAGGATCAAGAAACAGGAATGCATATTACATTCATTGAAGGTCTAGCACGACCACTGTAGATATCAGTCTGAATTGGACAGGTAAATGATTGTGTAGTATAAGACTTTAGTTGGTATGTATTATGAGTCTTAGATACTCAAATTGATTGTAATAGAATGTCGTATCGTGTATGATATTGAGACATACTAGGAATGTATAAAGATTTCGATTCTGGAATAGAAAGAGATGTTGTGAAATTGCAAATAAATGATTATTTAGCAATTATAATATTGTTATAATTCATGAACAATAAGGAAAAGGTAGTACCTGTGTTGAACCGAGTTCGAGGTTCGAGGGACCCGGATTCGGGGTCGTCACAAGTTGGTATCAGAGCTGATAGGTTATAAACCTTAGGTAAGAGTACCTTAGGCTATAACCGTAGTAGAAGATAAGTAAAATGATAAATAAATAAACTCCGGAAGAGTTTAAGTAATAAAAATGAATTTGGAAAATTCATATATAGAAGATTATCCAAAGATGGATTTGAGAAGAATGAAAAAGGTCATGTTGTACCTAATTTGAAGAAATGATAGAAAATATCTTATGATAAGATTTTGAGAAGCATAAAGAAAATGCTAATAAGGTCATGAAATGATCTAGAGAGATGAACTCGTAATGAGGCAGATGTGCTAAAATATGAATGGATAAAATTCGTATTCAGTTAAGAAAAATTAGTGGTTTGTGGGTTTTTAATTGAGGACTCATATTAGTGGTTGAGTTGTACGATTCCTTGTATGGGCAGGGAATTTGTGCTTTGGTTTTAGAACCGCTTAGCTTCCTATATTAATATAGTGGTTGAGTTGAACGAACCTTTGTATGGGCGGAGGCTATGATATGTCAGCGAACCAATTTGGGAGATGCTGCTGCGAAACTTGGCACGATCAGGGTGTATCGTAGAATAAACGTATGCACTGATGGCAGGTGTTCCTTACAGTGTTGAAGAGTTGGGAAACTGATGTATTTGTTCTTGGTTTAACGACCGCTTAACTTTCTATATTGATTAGTGGCCGAGTTGACCAATTTCTTGTATGGGCAGGAGATTGTGTTTGGTTTGACGACCACTTAGCTTCCTATAGTGATAATCGATTGAAACCTGGTGTCGCGATATTTGTTATATGAATGTTAAGAAGGTGATTCTTTTCTCATGATAACGAATAGGTAGAGGATGTTAAGTTAAGTTCGTGTTCTGAGAACCGACACGCATGGAAAGTTCGTGACTCATAGTTATGTGGTGGAACCCCTCAGCGAATGGGCGACTTTGGCCTGACTAGGACAAGTTCCTCAAACCATATGATTGTGGTAAGTTCCTGAACCCAAATACGTGGTGAGTTTGATGAACAGTGAGTATGGATAGAGTTAAGTAGTCAGGTTAAGGCTATACTAGATATAGTTATTAAGCTGAAAAAGAATGTGGAGGAAAAATTTGAGGTGTTTTGAGGTTTTAGGATATTCCAAATCTTCTAGCTATGCTAGACTTTGAAATTCTTAAAATCGTGCTAAATTCGCACTTTTGTGCTTTTGAAAATGTCAAAATGTGTTTTCATAATCATTAATGCATTTAGTGCAGAGATGATAAACGATGGAGTCATCAATGCAGAGTAACCTAGTGTTGGATGTATTTTTAAGCCCGCTATGGTACGATGTAAAATGACAAAGTCAAAATGATTTTCAGTATTTTGAAACGTGCAAAGAAGAGTCTATGCTAATTGTTTCGGCTAGACAAATTGATTTGAAAATATCAAAATGTATTTATAAAATCATCACACGCCATTAAAGCCATGGTGCAGAGATGAAAAAGACGGAATCCTCAACGCACTGTTGCAACGGTGCGGTATCATGAAGTCCTATAAATGAATTTTAGTTACTTTAACTAATCTGAAATGATTTTTGAGTCGTAATATACGAACAGTTCAATGATGTGAGTCTATGTCATTTATTTTGACTGGACACTTTTTGGTCAGAAATGACTCAAGTTTTATTTTCCAATCCAACTTATGCTGGAGCGGAATTTTGTAGTAAGTCTGAGGTGAACAACCCCATAATGGGGGATATGTCAGAGCCATGAATAAAGAACCCGCGAGGGGGCGCCCAACAGTGGTGGCATGCTGATATGGGTTGGTAAATCCAAAGAGTTCGACCCCGAGAGAAGTCGTTGTGCACAGCGCTAGAGTACGATAGGCTGATCACCTAGCGTACGAAACCATTGTGGTATGTTTTCAGTCTTTGTGATTGATAAACATTCTCGCAGTATGTTCACAGTCTTTATGACTCCTCAGAATAGTATGAAAGTTTTAATGAATATTTTGATTTTCAATTTATTCTTTTATAAGATATTGATTTTCAATTTATTCTTCTGCAAGATATTCCATTGTTCTGGAATTGTGAAAAGTATGAACTTCCTAGAAAAGGGTGGTCATAAAATTTGATGAGTAAAGAGATATTCTCAGAGATGAAAATTGGTAGAAATGAGTATGATAAAATTTCGGGGACGAAATTCTTATAAGAAGGGGTGAATGTAATATCCCAGATATTTTTAAGCTTTTAAATAATATCTTAATTGATTTTATTAAAGGTTAAGGTTTAAAACCTAGAATGTGAGAAGTAAGATGTGTAGAAAATGGGTAAACATTTTTTTTAACATAATTGATTTGTTAGAAATTAAATGTGAGAATATTGTATTGATGCATGTAGAGAATTTGTTAAGGAAATAAATTCAATTGAAAAGTGAAGGTGGATATATATATGTATATACCTAAAGTGAGCTTGTTAGCCAAATAAGAGGATGAGTAAGTTAATACTCAATTAAGCTAATAAATTAATTAGTTTAATTAAGAAGCAAGAAGGAAAGTCGTGAAATATAATTACTTAGGTTAATTATATTAGTTATGAGTTGAAGTTGTGAAAAAGCTAGGATGATTGTCTAGGATGACAATAATGTGAAGTGATTAGTTAAGTAATTAACTTAATTAATAAGTTTATGTATAGAATTCCAAAGTGAAATTAAAACAAGCCCAATATGTTAATTATTGTAAGTCTTGTTGGTAATTATAGAGAGGTCCAAATAAATTATGGATTAAAGCCTCATGGAGAGTCCAAGTAATTTAATTACTACTAGTGGACTAGCCCAAAAGAATTATATGTGTTAGCCCAATATGGGAATACTTGTATGAAGATGGATAAGTTAATTGAGTAACCCAATGTATGAATAACTACATGGGTATGGGTAATTAAATTATAAACCCAAGTTGATGATAAAAGATAGTAAATTTAATCAAGTCAAAGTACTTGTATTAATGTGTTTTAGAATTTTGAAAATTAGCACTACCGCTGCGGCGGTGAAGCAGCGGTAGGTTTCACCGCCGCAGCGGTGAAACTCTCTGGAAAGTAAAATTTGAACTACCGCCGCAGCGGTAGTAATCACCGCCGCAGCGGTGGAGCAGAATGTTTGAAAATTAATAAGTTATTTAATTCAAATTGAAATGCTTGTATGTATGAGCATTATTAGGGTTTTAATAAATTAAACCCAAGCTATGTTAAGTGTTAGTGTTTTATAAACTAACTCAATTAGAGGTCCAATAGACTTATAGATAGCAAGTCTAATTGGATTATGTAATTAGATTAGTGTGAGCTAATTGGATTATATTATAAGTCCAAATGAGGTTTTGAACTAGGTCTAATAAATTAACCTAGTAGTTCTTGTAATTAATTTAACATTGATTCAAGTTATAATTAATCAAGCCCAATGCTTGTTTTAATTAAATGTAACATAGGGTATTTAATGTTAGCCCAATGTGATAAATATATTGAGCCCAAACAAATTAAATGGATGAGCCCAATATATTAAATTCTAGAGTCCAATGTGGAGCCCAAATGATAGTCAAAATTGGTCAACAATTGATCATAGGTGTATATATGTATATAGATGTATATATGTCTATTAAATGAAGGAAAAATAAAGCAAAAATGGAGAAATAAAAGGCCATTTGCTGAGATTTAGAGGGGCCCACTTGGGGTGGCTTGATTTGCTTGGTTGCTTCACTTGTACACAATATCAAGGTGGTTCACCAACCCTAGTCAATCACCTAGTCATTCCATATGTCTATCAATTGGTCATTCAACCAATAGTAATCTAGTTTAAGCTTCTAATTGCACCAATGTTGGTTGATTAAGAAGTTAATGAAGTTCTCTTAGAGTTCTATAAATAGAAATCACCAACACATGAGCAATGTTGGTCATTTCTATGCTTGTTGGTATTTTTAGAGAGAGGAAGAAATTCTAGAGAGAAGGGAGAGCATTGTTGGAGATTTTCACCAAGGAGATTGCTAGAGGATGATCAAGGTGGAGTCACAAGCCAAGATCATAGTCAAGTGATGAAGAACATCCAAGATCAAGAGGTTTAAAAGTTATCTAACCTTCACCTATTTCATTTTTATAGTCTATATAAGTTTTAATCGGTCAAAATATATTTTTAACCGATCAAAAGTTATTTTGATGCTCTAGAAGTCTAAATCTATGATATATAGGTAGATTCATGGTTTAGTATGTTTAAAACAAGTATTGGTATGTGTGGTATGCAAATAAATGGAAGAAAATTCCATATTGCGATTTACCGGTAAAACCCTAAGGGGTTCGATCTTTAAATTTCGTGTCAAACGTTTTTAAAAATGTGATCAAACCATAAAATATTGTAAAACAAGAAGTTAGAAAGACAACAACACTAAGTTGGTGTCATTTGGATGTGTAGAGTTTATTTTATTCAAGTTTGAACAATTAAAACCAAGGATTTGTGATTTTAGTTTTCACTTTGTCCTTGTGAGCCATTTTTAGTCCAGTTCCGTTTGGAATTTGGATTTGTGATACAAAGAGAAATTGTATAGGGGGAAATTCTGATGAGAATGGACTCAAGAATCACCCCAAAATGTTTCCGTATGAGGAAGTTATGGCTGTCGGAGCGTCGGAGGGTCGGGCAGTCCCCAAACTAGGGTTTCGGAAATTATGTACCACCGCCGCAGCGGTGAAAACCACCGCCGCAGCGGTGAAACATTCTGCCAGTGACCAGTTTTAGTGGTCCGGGTCGGGTCGGGTCGGTCCGGGATGAGTTTTTAATGAAAATTTAAGTTGAAATACATGTAAAATGAGTGTGTTTCAATACTAAACCATATATGTAAAGTTTATTAGTAACTTAATGGTATCCAAATGTATAAAATAAAGACTAAAGTTAACACAATTAAAAAGTTAAATATTGGTAATATTTGAAGAATATTAAAATATTATTAAATGATGAATAATATTAGTATAAGATTAAAAGGTTATTAAATGTGTAATAACATTTGTATATGATGAAAATGTTCTTAAATAATTAATGACATTATTAAATAAGTAAAATATTATTAAATGGTTAATAATATTAATAAGTGATTAAAATATTATTAAATGGTTAATAATATTAATAAGTGATTAAAATATTATTAAATGGTTAATAATATTAAGAAGTGATTAAAATATTATTAAATGGTTAATAATATTAATAAGTGAATAAAATATTATTAAATGGTTAATAATATTAAAATATTATTAAATGGTTAATAATATTAAGAAGTGATTAAAATATTATTAAATGGTTAATAATATTAAGAAGTGATTAAAATATTATTAAATGGTTAATAATATTAATAAGTGAGTAAAATATTATTAAATGGTTAATAATATTAAAATATTATTAAATGGTTAATAATATTAAGAAGTGCTTAAAATATTATTAAATGGTTAATAATATTAGGAAGTGATTAAAATATTATTAAATGGTTAATAATATTAATAAGTGAGTAAAATATTATTAAATGGTTAATAATATTAATAAGTGATTAAAATATTATTAAATGGTTAATAATATTAATAAGTGATTAAAATATTATTAAATGGTTAATAATATTTAAACATAGTTGTATATTATCAAATGTAGATAATATTTTGGGGTATTTGGTACATTATTAATGTCCAAATCATTAAGTTATGTAAAAGAAGAAAGTTTAATTGAATTAAACAAATGTAAATAGTCCATTTGTGACTAATTTAGACAACTTATTAAAAGTGTGTCGTACAAAGATTGTACAATGAAAGCGTACGCTGGTTAAGCATGCCTGATATGTTCAAACTGTATTTGGGCTAGGATTTTTGTCCGGAACTTAAATGTTCATTTGTCGGACAACTAAAGAGTTAATAATTTGAAGTTAAGGTCTTAAGTTAAGACTAATTAATAGTCCTGGTAGCTAATGATTATGTCAATTCTATATATAAATTGTAGGTTGAACAAGAGACGCAACTAAGCGTAGATGGTAGAAGCTGCCAGGCAAGTTTTTCAGAACTTGCTCTTATGTGCCTTAACATGCTATGATGTGATATTAAATTGTTAATAGAAAGATATTGATGATAATTGTGATATGCATGAGGTATGATTACATGTAGATTATGTATAAATATGAAGCATGAATTGATAGATGTTATATGTGAGGCATGAGCAGTATGACATAAACTGAAATGCATAAAGAGCATGATGTAAGTATAAATTGCAGAGTATATGTGAAGCATGTAATGTGTTATGTGTAACTGTTAAACTTGCTGAGCCGTCGTGCTCACTCTTGCTTAAACCAACATTTTCAGATAGTACAAGTATTTGAAGTCTTGATAAGGATCAAGAAACAGGAATGCATATTACATTCATTGAAGGTCTAGCACGACCACTGTAGATATCAGTCTGAATTGGACAGGTAAATGATTGTGTAGTATAAGACTTTAGTTGGTATGTATTATGAGTCTTAGATACTCAAATTGATTGTAATAGAATGTCGTATCGTGTATGATATTGAGACATACTAGGAATGTATAAAGATTTCGATTCTGGAATAGAAAGAGATGTTGTGAAATTGCAAATAAATGATTATTTAGCAATTATAATATTGTTATAATTCATGAACAATAAGGAAAAGGTAGTACCTGTGTTGAACCGAGTTCGAGGTTCGAGGGACCCGGATTCGGGGTCGTCACAAGTTGGTATCAGAGCTGATAGGTTATAAACCTTAGGTAAGAGTACCTTAGGCTATAACCGTAGTAGAAGATAAGTAAAATGATAAATAAATAAACTCCGGAAGAGTTTAAGTAATAAAAATGAATTTGGAAAATTCATATATAGAAGATTATCCAAAGATGGATTTGAGAAGAATGAAAAAGGTCATGTTGTACCTAATTTGAAGAAATGATAGAAAATATCTTATGATAAGATTTTGAGAAGCATAAAGAAAATGCTAATAAGGTCATGAAATGATCTAGAGAGATGAACTCGTAATGAGGCAGATGTGCTAAAATATGAATGGATAAAATTCGTATTCAGTTAAGAAAAATTAGTGGTTTGTGGGTTTTTAATTGAGGACTCATATTAGTGGTTGAGTTGTACGATTCCTTGTATGGGCAGGGAATTTGTGCTTTGGTTTTAGAACCGCTTAGCTTCCTATATTAATATAGTGGTTGAGTTGAACGAACCTTTGTATGGGCGGAGGCTATGATATGTCAGCGAACCAATTTGGGAGATGCTGCTGCGAAACTTGGCACGATCAGGGTGTATCGTAGAATAAACGTATGCACTGATGGCAGGTGTTCCTTACAGTGTTGAAGAGTTGGGAAACTGATGTATTTGTTCTTGGTTTAACGACCGCTTAACTTTCTATATTGATTAGTGGCCGAGTTGACCAATTTCTTGTATGGGCAGGAGATTGTGTTTGGTTTGACGACCACTTAGCTTCCTATAGTGATAATCGATTGAAACCTGGTGTCGCGCTATTTGTTATATGAATGTTAAGAAGGTGATTCTTTTCTCATGATAACGAATAGGTAGAGGATGTTAAGTTAAGTTCGTGTTCTGAGAACCGACACGCATGGAAAGTTCGTGACTCATAGTTATGTGGTGGAACCCCTCAGCGAATGGGCGACTTTGGCCTGACTAGGACAAGTTCCTCAAACCATATGATTGTGGTAAGTTCCTGAACCCAAATACGTGGTGAGTTTGATGAACAGTGAGTATGGATAGAGTTAAGTAGTCAGGTTAAGGCTATACTAGATATAGTTATTAAGCTGGAAAAGAATGTGGAGGAAAAATTTGAGGTGTTTTGAGGTTTTAGGATATTCCAAATCTTCTAGCTATGCTAGACTTTGAAATTCTTAAAATCGTGCTAAATTCGCACTTTTGTGCTTTTGAAAATGTCAAAATGTGTTTTCATAATCATTAATGCATTTAGTGCAGAGATGATAAACGATGGAGTCATCAATGCAGAGTAACCTAGTGTTGGATGTATTTTTAAGCCCGCTATGGTACGATGTAAAATGACAAAGTCAAAATGATTTTCAGTATTTTGAAACGTGCAAAGAAGAGTCTATGCTAATTGTTTCGGCTAGACAAATTGATTTGAAAATATCAAAATGTATTTATAAAATCATCACACGCCATTAAAGCCATGGTGCAGAGATGAAAAAGACGGAATCCTCAACGCACCGTTGCAACAGTGCGGTATCATGAAGTCCTATAAATGAATTTTAGTTACTTTAACTAATCTGAAATGATTTTTGAGTCGTAATATACGAACAGTTCAATGATGTGAGTCTATGTCATTTATTTTGACTGGACACTTTTTGGTCAGAAATGACTCAAGTTTTATTTTCCAATCCAACTTATGCTGGAGCGGAATTTTGTAGTAAGTCTGAGGTGAACAACCCCATAATGGGGGATATGTCAGAGCCATGAATAAAGAACCCGCGAGGGGGCGCCCAACAGTGGTGGCATGCTGATATGGGTTGGTAAATCCAAAGAGTTCGACCCCGAGAGAAGTCGTTGTGCACAGCGCTAGAGTACGATAGGCTGATCACCTAGCGTACGAAACCATTGTGGTATGTTTTCAGTCTTTGTGATTGATAAACATTCTCGCAGTATGTTCACAGTCTTTATGACTCCTCAGAATAGTATGAAAGTTTTAATGAATATTTTGATTTTCAATTTATTCTTTTATAAGATATTGATTTTCAATTTATTCTTCTGCAAGATATTCCATTGTTCTGGAATTGTGAAAAGTATGAACTTCCTAGAAAAGGGTGGTCATAAAATTTGATGAGTAAAGAGATATTCTCAGAGATGAAAATTGGTAGAAATGAGTATGATAAAATTTCGGGGACGAAATTCTTATAAGAAGGGGTGAATGTAATATCCCAGATATTTTTAAGCTTTTAAATAATATCTTAATTGATTTTATTAAAGGTTAAGGTTTAAAACCTAGAATGTGAGAAGTAAGATGTGTAGAAAATGGGTAAACATTTTTTTTAACATAATTGATTTGTTAGAAATTAAATGTGAGAATATTGTATTGATGCATGTAGAGAATTTGTTAAGGAAATAAATTCAATTGAAAAGTGAAGGTGGATATATATATGTATATACCTAAAGTGAGCTTGTTAGCCAAATAAGAGGATGAGTAAGTTAATACTCAATTAAGCTAATAAATTAATTAGTTTAATTAAGAAGCAAGAAGGAAAGTCGTGAAATATAATTACTTAGGTTAATTATATTAGTTATGAGTTGAAGTTGTGAAAAAGCTAGGATGATTGTCTAGGATGACAATAATGTGAAGTGATTAGTTAAGTAATTAACTTAATTAATAAGTTTATGTATAGAATTCCAAAGTGAAATTAAAACAAGCCCAATATGTTAATTATTGTAAGTCTTGTTGGTAATTATAGAGAGGTCCAAATAAATTATGGATTAAAGCCTCATGGAGAGTCCAAGTAATTTAATTACTACTAGTGGACTAGCCCAAAAGAATTATATGTGTTAGCCCAATATGGGAATACTTGTATGAAGATGGATAAGTTAATTGAGTAACCCAATGTATGAATAACTACATGGGTATGGGTAATTAAATTATAAACCCAAGTTGATGATAAAAGATAGTAAATTTAATCAAGTCAAAGTACTTGTATTAATGTGTTTTAGAATTTTGAAAATTAGCACTACCGCCGCAGCGGTAGGTTTCACCGCCGCAGCGGTGAAACTCTCTGGAAAGTAAAATTTGAACTACCGCCGCAGCGGTAGTAATCACCGCCGCAGCGGTAGTAATCACCGCCGCAGCGGTGGAGCAGAATGTTTGAAAATTAATAAGTTATTTAATTCAAATTGAAATGCTTGTATGTATGAGCATTATTAGGGTTTTAATAAATTAAACCCAAGCTATGTTAAGTGTTAGTGTTTTATAAACTAACTCAATTAGAGGTCCAATAGACTTATAGATAGCAAGTCTAATTGGATTATGTAATTAGATTAGTGTGAGCTAATTGGATTATATTATAAGTCCAAATGAGGTTTTGAACTAGGTCTAATAAATTAACCTAGTAGTTCTTGTAATTAATTTAACATTGATTCAAGTTATAATTAATCAAGCCCAATGCTTGTTTTAATTAAATGTAATATAGGGTATTTAATGTTAGCCAAATGTGATAAATATATTGAGCCCAAACAAATTAAATGGATGAGCCCAATATATTAAATTCTAGAGTCCAATGTGGAGCCCAAATGATAGTCAAAATTGGTCAACAATTGATCATAGGTGTATATATGTATATAGATGTATATATGTCTATTAAATGAAGGAAAAATAAAGCAAAAATGGAGAAATAAAAGGCCATTTGCTGAGATTTAGAGGGGCCCACTTGGGGTGGCTTGATTTGCTTGGTTGCTTCACTTGTACACAATATCAAGGTGGTTCACCAACCCTAGTCAATCACCTAGTCATTCCATATGTCTATCAATTGGTCATTCAACCAATAGTAATCTAGTTTAAGCTTCTAATTGCACCAATGTTGGTTGATTAAGAAGTTAATGAAGTTCTCCTAGAGTTCTATAAATAGAAATCACCAACACATGAGCAATGTTGGTCATTTCTATGCTTGTTGGTATTTTTAGAGAGAGGAAGAAATTCTAGAGAGAAGGGAGAGCATTGTTGGAGATTTCCACCAAGGAGATTGCTAGAGGATGATCAAGGTGGAGTCACAAGCCAAGATCATAGTCAAGTGATGAAGAACATCCAAGATCAAGAGGTTTAAAAGTGATCTAACCTTCACCTATTTCATTTTTATAGTCTATATAAGTTTTAATCGGTCAAAATATATTTTTAACCGATCAAAAGTTATTTTGATGCTCTAGAAGTCTAAATCTATGATATATAGGTAGATTCATGGTTTAGTATGTTTAAAACAAGTATTGGTATGTGTGGTATGCAAATAAATGGAAGAAAATTCCATATTGCGATTTACCGGTAAAACCCTAAGGGGTTCGATCTTTAAATTTCGTGTCAAACGTTTTTAAAAATGTGATCAAACCATAAAATATTGTAAAACAAGAAGTTAGAAAGACAACAACACTAAGTTGGTGTCATTTGGATGTGTAGAGTTTATTTTATTCAAGTTTGAACAATTAAAACCAAGGATTTGTGATTTTAGTTTTCACTTTGTCCTTGTGAGCCATTTTTAGTCCAGTTCCGTTTGGAATTTGGATTTGTGATACAAAGAGAAATTGTATAGGGGGAAATTCTGATGAGAATGGACTCAAGAATCACCCCAAAATATTTCCGTATGAGGAAGTTATGGCTGTCGGAGCGTCGGAGGGTCGGGCAGTCCCCAAACTAGGGTTTCGGAAATTATGTACCACCGCCGCAGCGGTGAAAACCACCGCCGCAGCGGTGAAACATTCTGCCAGTGACCAGTTTTAGTGGTCCGGGTCGGGTCGGGTCGGGTCGGTCCGGGATGAGTTTTTAATGAAAATTTAAGTTGAAATACATGTAAAATGAGTGTGTTTCAATACTAAACCATATATGTAAAGTTTATTAGTAACTTAATGGTATCCAAATGTATAAAATAAAGACTAAAGTTAACACAATTAAAAAGTTAAATATTGGTAATATTTGAAGAATATTAAAATATTATTAAATGATGAATAATATTAGTATAAGATTAAAAGGTTATTAAATGTGTAATAACATTTGTATATGATGAAAATGTTCTTAAATAATTAATGACATTATTAAATAAGTAAAATATTATTAAATGGTTAATAATATTAATAAGTGATTAAAATATTATTAAATGGTTAATAATATTAATAAGTGATTAAAATATTATTAAATGGTTAATAATATTAAGAAGTGATTAAAATATTATTAAATGGTTAATAATATTAATAAGTGAATAAAATATTATTAAATGGTTAATAATATTAAAATATTATTAAATGGTTAATAATATTAAGAAGTGATTAAAATATTATTAAATGGTTAATAATATTAATAAGTGAGTAAAATATTATTAAATGGTTAATAATATTAAAATATTATTAAATGGTTAATAATATTAAGAAGTGATTAAAATATTATTAAATGGTTAATAATATTAGGAAGTGATTAAAATATTATTAAATGGTTAATAATATTAATAAGTGAGTAAAATATTATTAAATGGTTAATAATATTAATAAGTGATTAAAATATTATTAAATGGTTAATAATATTAATAAGTGATTAAAATATTATTAAATGGTTAATAATATTAATAAGTGATTAAAATATTATTAAATGGTTAATAATATTTAAACATAGTTGTATATTATCAAATGTAGATAATATTTTGAGGTATTTGGTACATTATTAATGTCCAAATCATTAAGTTATGTAAAAGAAGAAAGTTTAATTGAATTAAACAAATGTAAATAGTCCATTTGTGACTAATTTAGACAACTTATTAAAAGTGTGTCGTACAAAGATTGTACAATGAAAGCGTACGCTGGTTAAGCATGCCTGATATGTTCAAACTGTATTTGGGCTAGGATTTTTGTCCGGAACTTAAATGTTCATTTGTCAGACAACTAAAGAGTTAATAATTTGAAGTTAAGGTCTTAAGTTAAGACTAATTAATAGTCCTGGTAGCTAATGATTATGTCAATTCTATATATAAATTGTAGGTTGAACAAGAGACGCAACTAAGCGTAGATGGTAGAAGCTGCCAGGCAAGTTTTTCAGAACTTGCTCTTATGTGCCTTAACATGCTATGATGTGATATTAAATTGTTAATAGAAAGATATTGATGATAATTGTGATATGCATGAGGTATGATTACATGTAGATTATGTATAAATATGAAGCATGAATTGATAGATGTTATATGTGAGGCATGAGCAGTATGACATAAACTGAAATGCATAAAGAGCATGATATAAGTATAAATTGCAGAGTATATGTGAAGCATGTAATGTGTTATGTGTAACTGTTAAACTTGCTGAGCCGTCGTGCTCACTCTTGCTTAAACCAACATTTTCAGATAGTACAAGTATTTGAAGTCTTGATAAGGATCAAGAAACAGGAATGCATATTACATTCATTGAAGGTCTAGCACGACCACTGTAGATATCAGTCTGAATTGGACAGGTAAATGATTGTGTAGTATAAGACTTTAGTTGGTATGTATTATGAGTCTTAGATACTCAAATTGATTGTAATAGAATGTCGTATCGTGTATGATATTGATACATACTAGGAATGTATAAAGATTTCGATTCTGGAATAGAAAGAGATGTTGTGAAATTGCAAATAAATGATTATTTAGCAATTATAATATTGTTATAATTCATGAACAATAAGGAAAAGGTAGTACCTGTGTTGAACCGAGTTCGAGGTTCGAGGGACCCGGATTCGGGGTCGTCACAATAACTAACTAACTAGATTCATTTATTATTTAAAATTAATTAAATAATAATTAATAAAATTATATAGTAAATACTTAAATATCATTAGTTATTATTTAATAATAAATAATAACTAACTGAATTTATTTATTATTTAAAGTTAATCAAATAATAAATAATTAAATAATCAATCTTAGTTGTCTTTAATTATTATTTAATAGTAATTAAATAATAATTAATTAATTTATCATCCTTGTTTATTATTTAATATTAATTAAATAATAAATAATTAATTTAATCATAAATTCAGAAGATATAATATTAAACTAACTCGATTAATATTTAAAATATTTAAATATTAATCCTAAATATTTATTATATTTAAAAAATATAATATTAAACTAACTAGATTAATATTTAAAACATTTAAATATTAATCCTAAATACTTATTATATTTGGAAAATATAATATTAAATACCTAAATATTATTTTTGTATTATTATTATTATTTTTGTTATAATTTTAAATTAATTTTTAAACATTTAAATTAATTAAAAATATACAGAATGACAAACTTGTAAATAAGCTGAAAAACCGGACCGATGGCAATTTCGTAATTAATCAGAAAATCGAACGGAGGGCAATTTGGTAATTTCGCCGAAAAATTTATTCCCGCGCACATACATAACCCAGACCCCAAAACGGTACCGTTTTGGGAAACCGGAATCGACCTCCGCGCATTGCGCGCGGGTTATTTTTTTATGCGCCAAACGGCGTCGTTTTGTACCGCTGTCTGGCAGATTAATTGGCTAGCGTGCATTGCGCGACCAGTCCTTTTTCTTTTCCTCTCACAGAACGTGAACAGTACTTTTTAATACACAACTTAATAAAATTTATACCTTCAAGTAAACTCTTAATCTCTCAATAAAAATCCAAAAAAAATACCAATAACTTAACAACAATTTATAACATGAAAATTTAATTTTTCATGATTTAATATTAAAAAAAATTTATAAATTTTTTTACATCACATTAACTACCACAAATCATAACTTTTTGTGTATAACCTCATTTTGAGTGATTCAAACTTTGTTTTTCTCATGATTTAATGTTCTATAATATTATAACATTAAATCTAAATTTTATAAAAATTATTTTTGGACATTATTTTGAGATTTGATTACACATCACCAAACACATATTTTCCATCATTAAAACTTTATAAAACATAAGTTAAACTCATGATCAATTATAGAAGCATAAATAGCATGATTTTAACCATAAAAATTACTATGTTAATATTTCTACCATAAACTTGAAAGAAAACAATATTAGGGTTTATAAAAATAACTACCTTATTTTGATAGCTATTCTCCTCTTCTTTCCAAAATATGTTGTGAAGGAAGATGACATGAACTACTTAGAATTTCTTCTTCTTCCTTGAAGCTCCACCCAAAATCTCTCTAAAAAATTTACTCTCACAAGCTATTTCTCTCAACTCTCTCTTTTGGACTTGGAGAAAAATGAAGTGTAAATGCCTTAATAAAACAAGTATACTTGTAAAATTCTTAGATACAAAATTATATCTATAATTCATGATGCTCCTACTTGGATACTTGCACAAGAAAGTTAGCCCATAACTTAGTTTGGTGAGGATTTTATGGGAAAAGACTCACCAAAAATTAAAACAAGCAACCTAATTATTAAATAATTAAATAATAAAATAAAATAACAATCAACTCACTCTCTTTCTCTCTTCCTTGCCGGCACATGCTCTTTATGTCCCAAAATGATTGTCATCATGCTCACTTTATTAATAATTAATAGTTACTGTGATACCCCAGGATTTTAGAATAATTTCAAATAAAGATTATGATGAATTAAGTAAAGATTAACGTTTAGAACCTAGTGTCGAATGATGAAGGTATTAAGGAATGATTTATCGAATGTGAAGAAGAGTCATGAATATGAATAAAAACGGAGAAGGATGAAGGTGCAAAGTATGCAATAAGTGGATTGAGTAAGGTTACGTGTGATTAAAGAAAGGAAATTTTTCAGAGAATGAGAAGTTATCTTGATAAGTGTATCAAGAGACGAGCTAATGTATTATCAATAAAATTTTTAGAGAATTGTGAAATGTAATACTACAAAGAAAATGTAAATTGAGTTAAGAATTGAATATTCTAACAGTTATGACCATTATGGGATTATCCATGTGAGTTATGGAAGTTAATGAGGTAAAATATGATTATTATGGATTTAGTTGTTATTTATCAAGATAAAGGTATAGCAAGTTGCTAGAAATAAAATACGTATAAATATTACGGCAATTATGATTCCGAGGACGGAATCCTGTTAAGGGGAGAAGAATGTGAGGATCCAAATTTCTAGGATTTCTTTAATAATATCAAATAAGAATTAATTGATAAAAAATATCAAGGTTGTTTAAGTTAATTATTATTTTATGTGATTTAAAGTGTGTGAAGGAATTTAATTAATAAATTAAATATGTACCAAGATGGTGATGAATTGTGTGGATTTCAAAATAAATGAAAAAGTAAATAAATTGTTTGGAAACAATTTATGAAGAATAAGAGAAATTCTATTTAAAGGTACAATAAATTGTACAATTAAATTATTGTGGAGGTATAGAAATTGTTGTTCATAGTGTTAAATGGTAAAGTGAGATATATGAAATAGGTATGTATATTGATTTATTTGCATGTTTAATTGATAAATTATCAATTTCATTAATTATGAAAAATTAAGGGATTAATAATTACATTAATCCAAAAATTACGAAAAGTTAATGAGGAAATTAGTAAAAAATTGTAATTATTGATTTTAAATTTATTAGGAATTATGGAGGAAGTTTAGAAATTAATTGAGAAGAAATGTAATTATATAAATTATATAATAATAAATTATATAATTTATATAAGGAAATTAAAATAAGGTATGAAGAAAATAATAATTATATAAATTATATAAGAATAATTATGTAATTTATATAAGGTGATTAAATGGAATAAAGTTGGAGGAAATTAAGAAATTATTTAAAAGAAGAATGTAATTATATAAATTATATAATTTATATATAAAGAAATTAATATGATTATTAAAGAAATTGAATAATAAATAAGAAAAATGAATGTTTTAAGTTATTAAAAATTATGGTTATGCATAATTAAATTATTATGACTTTTATGAAGGATAATATTTCAAAAACGGGAACATGTTAATGTAACATGTTGTCCAAGTAACGGAGTAAAAAATTATGAAAAATAATTTTTATATGCTATATGAATTATTTTATGATTTTTGGAAATATAAATTACCTCATATAATTACATGCATGTTATTATGTGTGTACAAAATTTGTCAAGAAAAGTACCTGAAAGAGGTATTAATATTATTTATAAATCATGATATGATTTTTGGTGAATTAAAATAAATATTTTATATACTATATATAAAATATTTATTACACGAAATAATTGCGTAATGTAATAAATATTAAATTTTTCATGCGTTGGCCGGTTGGAATTTTCTGGAAGGAAGAAAGGCGATGAAAGTTTTTTTTAATGCCAAAATGGGTTCACTTTTGTGGCTATAAAAGCAAAAGAAAAAGGAAGGAAAAAAAAGTAATAAACAAAAACAAAAGCAAAAATAAACACTCTTCCTTCCATGTTTCTTCCTTCCACCCGAACTGCCACCAACCACCACCTTTCGACCTCCATGGCCACCACAAGGAAGAGAATAATTGTTTGGAGCCAACAAGGGACGAATTAGCTTCAAAAGGAAGGTAAAATAATTTAATTGTTGGAATTATTCATGTATTTTTAGTATTAAAATAAATTGTTGAAAATTATAAATAATTAAGAAAATTATTCCAAATAATTTTGGACATATATTTATGAATTGTGTGATTTTTAGTGTAATTATGAGGTAGAAGTTGGGAGCAAAAATGGTAGAAAATTGATTAATTTTTTTGGAAAGGTGGCTTACTGTAACAGCCGGAAGAAGGAAAAGAAAAATGCGCGCGGCGGCCAAAAATTTTTCGATCGCTGGCAATTAAACGACGCCGTTTCTTGGCGTGGAAAGGGGGAGCCGCGCATTGCGCGGAACCCAGATAGCGACAAGGTAAAACGACGCCGTTTGGCGTCGGCAACAGTAGGCCGCGCGCCATGCGCGGCCGAGGTTTTAGTCGAAATTACGGTTTTGCCCCCGGGCTTTTCCGTTAATACCGAACATGTCCCAGACGCGCAAAAATTACGAAATTGCCCCGGATCTTTTCTATTAATGTCGAACGTGTCCCTAAGGGCGCGGAAGTTACGAAAATACCCTTGGACTTTCCGGAAAATTCCGGTTATGTCCCTAACGTCGCGAAATTTACGGAAACGCCCCTGAGCTTTCCGGAAAATGCCAATTATGTCCCAAAGGCGCGGAAATTACCATATTGCCCCCAGAAATTAATTTTAATTGAAATAAATGTTTAAAAATTGTTTAAAAATCATAGAAAATTATAGAAAAATACTAAAAATATAGAAATGATGTTTGGGCATTAAATTTAATATTTTTGTTAAAATATTAAACATTGGGGATTAATATTTAAATGTTTAAATATTAATCTAATAAGGTTACCATTTAGAAAATGGTTAAATAAAATTTTTGGGACACCCAGATATGTTAAAATTTATCTGATAAGCCGGGTTGTCCGTAGTGAATGCATTAAATATTAAGTTATGTTAATATTTTAAGGGACGATGTTAATATAATTAACCATATAAATTAATAATTGGCTCAGAGATGATATTAATTAAGTAAATTAATATCATAAAGAGATAAATAATTATTATTTGATTATTTTATGATCATAGGTTGATCGAGTTAAGAGTTTGAGCTATCAATTTAAATAACTAGACGTCAGGCAAGTTCTTCAGTCCTTTTTATGTTAAATGTTGAACTATTATGATATGAAATTCTTGTTTTAAATACATACAAATTATGTGCTATGTGATACGTGTTTAATATGACCACAATGTGTTCTTTGTGCAACGATATGAGATATGTTGCTATAGTTAAAGCACAAGCACGTGATATATGACACACACCAAGCATGTTAAGGTATGTGCTACGTGAAACATGATCTGTTGAACTTGCTGAGCCGTTGTGCTCATTACTTGCTTAATAAACATTTTTGCAGGAAAGAAATGAATTTCAAAAATATCAGATGATATAAAGATGGATAATCACAGAAGGTTGTGAACGTTATTGTTATATTTCAATAACATAATGTGAATACTATTGTTAGGTTTATAGTGTTATTTTGTATGTACATATATGTTGAATCCAGACATGATAAGTCAAGTTTTGAACTGTGATTGTACTAGATAGATGTTACGATAGAAATTATTAAATGGCTTAACTATGGATTATGAAATCAAGAATAAATTGTATGGATATGAACAATACTAAATTGTGAATGTTGAGCTGTATGACACTAGTAAGAGAAAAAAAAAAGGTTAAGGTTGCGATCCAGGGACTAGGATCCAGAATGTAAGGATTGTAAATATCCAAATGTTTTAATACAATGATTGAATGGAGAAAAAGAAAAAAAAAATTATATCGAAAATTTGGTAACCGATGATATTGAAATTAAATAAGGGATCAATTTAGGTGATGAAAGATTTATTAACGAACCGAAATTTGGACGTAAGGAAGATAATGTTTCATAAATATGAAAATTAAAGTAATAAAGTGGGTCGAATTTCGGGGTCGTTACAGTTGGTATCAGAGCTAGAGGTTATAACCCTTAGGAAAATGATACATTAGGCTACAACCTAAAGTAAGAAAGAGTACGGTTAGTTGAGTGTTCTGAAAACTCAAGCGTATGGTAAACTCGTGACTCATGATTATATGGTGGAGCCCCTTTAGCGAATGGGCGACTATGGCCTGACTAGGACAAGCTCCTCAACCATATAATTATGGTAAGTTTCTGAGTCCAAATACGTGATAAGTTTGACGAACATGGGGGAATTGAAATAGAAAGATGTAATTTAAGAAATGCAGATCTCAGATATTGACTAAAGTAAAGGAAATATGAAAGAGATAAGATTATAAGGAAGAGATAAAGATGTTAAGAAAGATCTGAATGAAAGTAATGAATTGAGAAAAAATTATAAGTTCAATTAAGAACGTAATTGAAAGAGAATATTTGAAATGATTCAAAGATGAATCTCAAAGATAATCAGGGGACACCTAATTTAAGCAATAAAGATAAAAGAAAATCTAAAGAGCAAGAAAGAGATCATAATAACATGATCAGGAATGGTAAGAAGATCGTACTACGATATGATCACGAGATAAGAGAAGCGAGTAAGAAGTAGGTTGTGAAGAAAGATCATGATGGGATCAAGTGAAAATGTAAAATAACAGAGAGACCTGTTAATGGTCGAAAAGGCATATTTTAATGTTATAAAAGGATATGATACTATGAAATAGTACAAGAAGAATTCAGAGAATGATGAGACATGAATGACAGAAAGGTTATGTTAAGGGGGCAAAAATCTTGGGTACGGAATTTCAATTGAAAACTCATGCGGTGACTGAGTTGCACAAACCTTTGTATGGGCAGGGGATTTGTGTTTACTTAGTTACTATGTGATAATCATTGAAATGTTAGAGTCGCGCTAAGAGTTTCTGATAGATAGATAATATTAAGTTTAGGCACAAGTTCTTAAAACTCATGCATATGGTAAGTCCATGACTCATAATCGTATGGTATGTTTTGAGCCCCTCAGCATATGGATAGTCTTTGATTTGTTCTCAGACTACGTATTGCTAGGACAAGCTTTAAAACTCATATTCTTGTGGTAAGTTCCTGGACTCACAATGTGTGGCAGGTTTGATGAACTATACGGGGGTATAGAAAAGCTGGAGTAGATAGAATTTTTAATGTGATCAATGAAAAAAAAGTCCTAGCAATAAATTTAATATTTAAGTAAAGAAACTGAAAGTGAATGTTAGGGAATCTAGGATATTCCAATTCTTCTAGCTTTGCTAGATTTCGAAAATTTTGGCCTCAAGTTGATTTGGCACGTGTGTACTTTGAAAAATATAAATGAAATTTTTAAGCGATTTAAGAAGTGTCTATGCTATTTGTTTCGGCTAGACAAAAATATTTTACATCAAAATGTATTTTAAAATAATCATCCATGTATCGTTTAGCCCGATGTAGATGTGATGAATGACGGGATGCTCAACGTGTTGTTGAGACGGTGTGGTACTATTTCGTTATAAGATGATTCAACACCATAAAGTATGGTTTATAGTGTAGGAATTGTTAACGACGGAATTCTCAACGTACTGTCAAAATGATGCGGTAACATGAAGTCATAAATGATTTTGATTTATGAATGTATGTCAAAGCTATAGGTCAATGCCATTTGACTCGGCTAGACGTTTTGAAAAGTTTTGACATGATGAATGTTTTAAAAATTTCTGCGAGTTATAAATTGTTAAAAGTAAGTTTATGCTAATTGATCCGGCTAGACAAGCGTTGAAGAAATATAAGTCTGAGTTATTGATTCAGCTAGACAATTTTTGTAAAATATTGAATTCATATTCTTTAAAAGTTATAACCAATCAAATTACTTTTGAATGAATCCTAACGCTGAGATGAGCAAAGAGATTAAGAATGTTGCAGGTTGATCGAATGGTCACCTGGCATAAGAAAACACTGGCATTACAGATTGTTCTACTGGCGTGCCAAATTACGGATTAAATTTACACCACTTTAATGACAGACTGATCCACTGTCAGGGTTTGCAGTATGAAGTATTCGGGGAGCGAAGTACTGTAAACCGGGATAAATGTTCATTCAGCATATCATGAAAGTTTTTCAAAATAAAAATTTTGAATCCTTCTACTCTTATGAAGTTTGGATGGTAGGATGGGGTAGTATTTTAAATTGTGAATAATAAGGAAAGTAATATTGTAAAGTAAAGAAATTATGAAATAAGAAGAATTAGAAAATTGCAATGGGCAATGATCACGAGAAATGAAGGGAAGAAAGATATGTGGAATAAATGTAAAGAAATTGTGAAGTATGAGTATATAGAAATTTCGAGGACGAAATTTTATGAAGGAGGGGTGAATGTGATACCCCAGGAATTTAGAATAATTCCAAATAAGGATTCTGATACATCAAGTAAATGTTAGTATTTAAAATCTAATGTTGAATAATGGAAGTGTTAAAGAATGAATTATGAAATATGAAGAAGGTTATGAATGTGAATTAAGAAGAAAAGGATGAATGTACAGAGTATAAATGAGGTGTAATAGAAGGTATGAAATAAGTTGGTGAAGTAAGGATAAGTACGATTAGAGTAAAAAATAGTTTTCGAAAAATGAGAACATATCTTGATAAATACATCAATGAAAGAGCTAAAGCTTTATAGTCACAAAGAAATTGTGAATGTGATTTAAGAATTGAATATTCCGACAATTATGATTTTATGAGGTTATCCATGTAAATTAGGGGTATTAAAGAGGTAAAATATAATTATTATGGATTTAATTGTGATTTATCAAGATAAAGATGTAGCAAGGTGCTATACATAAAATACGTATGAATATTACGACAATTATGATTCCGAGGACGGAATCCTGTTAAGGGGGGAAGAATGTGAGGATCCGAATTTTCAGAATTATTTAATAAAATTAAATGATAATTTAATTGATAAAATTATCAAGGTTGTTTAAGTTAATTATTATATTATGTGATTTGAGGTGTGTGATATGATTTAAGTGATAAATTAAATTTGTACAGAGATGGTGATGATTTGTGTTGATTTAAAATAATTAAAAAGTAAATAAGTTGTTTAAAAACAATTTATGAAGGATAAGAAAAATGTCAGGTAAATGTACAATAAATTGTACAATTAAATTATTATGAAGATGCAGAAATTATAATTTAATTAAGGCTATGTGGTAATGTGAAATGCAGGAGTTAGATATGTATATATTTATATATATACATTTATATATGTGTGTTATGTTTAATTGATAAAATTATAAATTTCATTAATTATGAAAATTAAGGGATTAATAATTTAATTAATCCAAGAATTTATGAAAAGCTAATGAGGAAGTTTGTAAAATTGTAGTTATCGATTTTAGAGTTTATCAAGAATTTTGGAGGAAATTTAGAAATTATTGAGAAGGAAAGGTAATTATATAAATTATATAATAATAAATTATATAATTTATATAAGGAAATTAAAATAAGGTACGAAGAAAATAATAATTTTATAAATTATATAAGAATAATTATGTAATTTATATAAGTGATTAAATGGAATAAAGTTGGAGGAAATTAAGAAATTATTTAAAAGAAGAATGTAATTATATAAATTATATAATATTAAATTATATAATTTATATATAAAGAAATTAATATGATTATTAAAGAATTGAATAATAAATAAGGAAAACAAATGTTTTAAGTTATTAAAAATTATATTTATGTATAATGAAATTATTATGACTTTTATGAAAGATAATATTCCAGAAACGTGAACATGTTAATGTAACATGTTGTCCAAGTAACGGAGTGAAAAATTATGAAAAATAATTTTTATATGCTATATGAATTATTTTATGATTTTTGGAAATATAAATTACCTCATATAATTACATGCATGTTATTATGCGTGTACAAAATTTGTCAAGAAAAGTACCTGAAAGAGGTATTAATATTATTTATAAATCATGTTATGATTTTTAGTGAATTAAAATAAATATTTTATATACTATATATAAAATATTTATTACACGAAATAATTGCGTAATGTAATAAATATTAAATTTTTCATGCGTTGGCCGGTTGGAATTTTCTGGAAGGAAGAAAGGCGGTGAAAGTTTTTTTTAATGCCAAAATGGGTTCACTTTTGTGGCTATAAAAGCAAAAGAAAAAGGAAGAAAAAAAAAAGTAATAAACAAAAACAAAAGCAAAAATAAACACTCTTCCTTCCATGTTTCTTCCTTCCACCCGAACTGCCACCAACCACCGCCTTTCGACCTCCGTGGCCACCACAAGGAAGAGAATAATTGTTTGGAGCCAACAAGGGAAGAATTAGCTTCAAAAGGAAGGTAAAATAATTTAATTGTTGGAATTATTCATGTATTTTTAGTATTAAAATAAATTGTTGAAAAATTATAAATAATTAAGAAAATTATTCCAAATAATTTTGGATATATATTTATGAATTTTGTGATTTTTAGTGTAATTATGAGGTAGAAGTTGGGAGCAAACAAAATTTTTTCGATCGCTGGAAATTAAACGACGCCGTTTCTTGGCGTGGAAAGGGGGAGCCGCGCATTGCGCGGAACCCAGATAGCGACAAGGTAAAATGACGCCGTTTGGCGTCGGCAACAGTAGGCCGTGCGCCATGCGCGACCGAGGTTTTAGTCGAAATTACGGTTTTGCCCCTGGGCTTTTCCGTTAATACCGAACATGTCCCAGACGCGCAAAAATTACGAAATTGCCCCGGATCTTTTCTATTAATGCCGAGCGTGTCCCTAAGGGCGCGGAAGTTACGAAAATACCCTTGGACTTTCCGGAAAATTCCGGTTATGTCCCTAACGTTGCGAAATTTACGGAAACGCCCCTGAGCTTTCTGGAAAATGCCAATTATGTCCCAAAGGTGCGGAAATTACCATATTGCCCCCAGAAATTAATTTTAATTGAAATAAATGTTTAAAAATTGTTTAAAAATCATAGAAAATTATAGAAAAATACTAAAAATATAGAAATGATGTTTGGGCATTAAATTTAATATTTTTGTTAAAATATTAAACATTGGGGATTAATATTTAAATGTTTAAATATTAATCTAATAAGGTTACCATTTAGAAAATGGTTAAATAAAATTTTTGGGACACCCAGATATGTTAAAATTTATCTGATAAGCCGGGTTGTCCGTAGTGAAGGCATTAAATATTAAGTTATGTTAATATTTTAAGGGACGATGTTAATATAATTAACCATATAAATTAATAATTGGCTCAGAGATGATATTAATTAAGTAAATTAATATCATAAAGAGATAAATAATTATTATTTGATTATTTTATGATCATAGGTTGACCGAGTTAAGAGTTTGAGCTATCAATTTAAATAACTAGACGCCAGGCAAGTTCTTCAGTCCTTTTTATGTTAAATGTTGAACTATTATGATATGAAATTCTTGTTTTAAATACATACAAATTATGTGCTATGTGATACGTGTTTAATATGACCACAATGTGTTCTTTGTGCAACGATATGAGATATGTTGCTATAGTTGAAGCACAAGCACGTGATATATGACACACACCAAGCATGTTAAGGTATGTGCTACGTGAAGCATGATCTGTTGAACTTGTTGAGCCGTTGTGCTCATTACTTGCTTAATAAACATTTTTGCAGGAAAGAAATGAATTTCAAAAATATCAGATGATATAAAGATGGATAATCACAGAAGGTTGTGAACGTTATTGTTATATTTCAATAACATAATGTGAATACTATTGTTAGGTTTATAGTGTTATTTTGTATGTACATATATGTTGAATCCAGACAGGATAAGTCAAGTTTTGAACTGTGATTGTACTAGATAGATGTTACGATAGAAATTATTAAATGGCTTAACTATGGATTATGAAATCAAGAATAAATTGTATGGATATGAACAATACTAAATTGTGAATGTTGAGCTGTATGACACTAGTAAGAGAAAAGAAAAAGGTTAAGGTTGCGATCCAGGGACTAGGATCCAGAATGTAAGGATTGTAAATATCCAAATGTTTTAATACAATGATTGAATGGAGAAAAAGAAAAAAAAAATTATATTGAAAATTTGGTAACCGATGATATTGAAATTAAATAAGGGATCAATTTAGGTGATGAAAGATTTATTAACGAACCGAAATTTGGACGTAAGGAAGATAATGTTTCATAAATATGAAAATTAAAGTAATAAAGTGAGTCGAATTTCGGGGTCGTTACAGAGGATAATATTTCTAAGTGTAAGGAATTATTAATTGATTAATTGTGTGATTAAATGGTAGATAATTAAAAGTAAGTTGTTCAAAGGGTTATTATTAAAAATCATTATGTGATATACTAATTGAAAAATCAACATTATTAAGCCTGGGTCATTCCAAAGGGTGTTAAGTTAACTTGTGGAAGCAGTAGATTACACTATAGGTAGGTTTCTTATACCCAGACTTGTATTTATTTTACAAGATCCCTAAGTGGTTTAATTATTGAAAATTAACCCACATCAATATTATTGTTATTATTCGCTCTTGCATGCGATTAATGACCGTTTCATTATTGAACTGTGAAACATTTAAGTGTTGTCATTCATAAAATGTTTAATAAATAGTTTATGCTAATTGTTTAGCTAGACATTACATGTATAAATTTAATCATTTGAATATTGTTAAAATAAATTTAAACCAATAGTTGGTGCGGACTCTTATATTAAGACTGAGAACGAGCAACCCTAATAAGGGGATTATTATCGAAAAACCAACTTGCGCACATATGTCTAAATATTATACATACACATATATCTAAGTGTTATGCATACACTTTAAAATCTAGTTTCGAAGAATAGAGATGTGTAGAGATGACTAAATGTTTTGACCTAGTTTATGTGTTAGGAATTAATAGTGAGGAAGGATAAATTGAGGAGATATAATTACTAAAATTTTGAGGACGAAATTCTTATAAGTAGGGGTCAATGTAATATCCCGAATATTTCTGAGACTATTAAATTTGATCATAAAAGCTGAAATAAAGGTTAAGATTGAAAACCTAATTATGATAAATAAAATACCTAAGAAATGATTTCTTGTGTATATGTTAAGGACCTAATACGAGTCAAAAATATAATCGTATGCATTTAGGGTTGATAACCTAATCTATTTGTTATGGGATTAGTAATCATGAAATTTTATTTTTAAATGAAGCGTTATGTGACTTCATGATATAACGTTATTATATGTAAGAAAATATTTTTTTCGGGAAATAAATGCCAAAAATGCCTTTTTGTCATTTCGACTTTTTACATTACGGCATAGCATTTATATGCGATACAAAAATATAATATCCAATTAAAATTCAAAAATAAAAAATAGTTGTAAACCCTAATTAAGCTACTTGTAAGTTACATGGAAAAAACCTAAGCAAGCTACCTAGAAAACCCTAATCAAGCTACTTGATATTTAATAATCATGCAACTTGAAAACATTAACTAAGCTACTTGAAAATCATAATCCCTTAGAAACTCATAGTCAAGCTACTTGAACATCTTAATAAACCTACTTGGATTAAACCTAACCAAACTAATTAAAACCCTAATGGACCATGTGAAATTAGGTTTATGAAAGAAATCCATGTGAAACCTAATGGACCAATCACAACCATAGATTTCTTAAACAAAACCACTTCAAACCAATAGGAATCAAGGGTAAGGATTGCAATCCATGTGAAAGGAAATAAACCAATCAAAATGATGATTCAAGTGAACAAAACCATGATCAACCAATAGGGGAAAGGGAGTTGGATTTGGCCAGACTTGGGTGCTAAAATCTACAGCAACAAGCCAAGCTTATTGCCACTGTGACACCCAGGATTTCTGAAATAATTTACAAATAAGAATTATGATGAATTAAGTAAAGGTTAGCATTTAAAACATAGTGTTGAATGATAGAAGGTATTAAGAAATGAATTATGAAATGTGAAGAAGATTTATATGAATTAAGAAAAGAAGGATGAATCTGTAAAGTATCAATAAGGTGGAATACAGAATATGAAATAAGTGGATTGAGTAAGGATAAATATGATTAAAGCAAGGAAATTTTAGAGAATGAGAAATTATGTTGATAAGTGCATCAAGAAATATTATAAAGAAAATATAAATTAAATTAAGAATTTAAATATTCTAACAGTTATGATCATTATGGGGATATTCATGTGAATTATGAAAATTAAAGATTTATTAATGAACCGAAATTCGAACGTAAGGTAAATAATGTATGATAAATATAAAAATTAAGGTAATAAAATAGGTCGAATTTCGGGGTCGTTACAAAGTAATCATCAAATCTATGTTTGTACTAACAATCTCACCCTATTTGATAATGAAAAAAATTTAAACACAACCAAACATCAAAATAAAAGTAATAATTTATGAATAGTTTTATTTATAACTGATTTAACATTACAAAGATTTATCTCATATACAATATTTGCATGAATCTCCCCCTAACTTCTATATAGTCCTAACAAATGAGTCAGGTCGGCCAAAAGGTGGGTTGACCTAAATCTGGATAGGGCCATAATTGCCTAGTTTTTTTGGGCTAAAAATAAGATGCCTGTGGCCCGGGCCAATAATTTTTTTTTCAAAACATTATAGAGTCTCTTGAAGCTGAAAGCAAAATCGGGTTTGATATATAGGCAGACAACAAAATCTACACAGTTATTTTAAGTGTATGAATCCCCTTTCCATCTGAGCAGCATAAATTAAATCAAACAATTACGCACATTAAGTTTGTTTATGTCATAGCAATCCCTAGTTTAAGGGCACTCATACATCAGTGGATGCTTATAAAATGATTGTTGGATGAACTACATTAAACTTGCATGTATTCTATTATGTTGACTTTTGGTGTTATTAGATAAATTTGTGTTTTCCACTTGCTACAAAATTCTTTCCACGTTAACTTTTGATGGAAAGTAACATGGCCAATAAGCTACCTCATTAGTATAAAGTGAGCATTTTATAAAAAAGAAAAAACCAATGAAATAAGGCCAGCATACATGAATCTCCATTGACAAATCAAGACTTAAAAAACTGCAATTCAATGTAAAATACCCAAAGCAAAAGGAAAATCAATATTCAATACTCACCACAACAAAGAAGAAAAACACAGTAATTGTACAAACTCATTGTTGATTATCAATGTTTATGAATAATATAAATCTTGTAAATCTTGATCTGGGTCTTTGACTAAACGAGCTCCTCTCACTCCTGTTCACTTAACGAAGAAAATTATGATCTATATTTAGTGAAAGACCAATTTCAAGAGACTCCATTTAGATCCAGGTATGATCTAAGTAACATTTAATTAAATTACTTTTTGTAAAAATTTCTTAGATCTATCTAGATCTAAGTTTAGAAATATAAGATTTGATAAATGTTTTAGAGAGATGTGAGAAAGACTGAGAGATTGGAAGGAAAGAAATAACAATGAAGAGAGAGAAATAGGAAGGGGAAGGTGGGTTACTTGAAATGAGAGAAAAGGAAATGAAGCTCAGATATATAGAAAAATAAATAATAAGAAATAGGATTGATAATTTAATAAAAACTCTTATAGTTCAGTTGGTTTAAGCTTCTAATTAATAGGTTAGATGTGAGGATTTGGATTTTCAGGATTTTCTTAATAATATTAAATGAGAATTTAATTGATAAAATTATCAAGGTTGTTTAAATTAATAATTATTTATGTGATTTAAGGTATGTGATGAGATTGAATTGGTAAATTAAAATGGTACAAAGATGGTGATGATTTGTGAGAATTTAAAATAATTGAAAAAGTAAATAAATTGTTTGGAAACAATTTATGAAAAATAAGAGAAGTTTCTTGTAAAAATACAATAAATTGTACAATTAAATTATTATGGAAGTGCATAAATTATTATGTAAATGAGGTTATATGGTAATGTGAGAAATATGAATTTAATATGTGAATATATATGCTTGTTTAATTGTTATAAGTTAAATTCCATTGAATATGGAAATAAAGGGATTAATAATTAAATTAATCCAAAGTTAAATAAAAGTGAATGAGGAAGTTAGTAAATTTAGAAATATTGATTATTTAATTAATCAATAAATATGGTGAAGGTTTAAAGATTATTTAAGAGGAGGAAGTAATTTTTATAAATTATATACTAATAAAGTATATAATTTATATAAGGAAATTAAAGTAAAATATTAATGGAAAAATAATTATATAAATTATATAAGAATTATTATATAATTTGTATAAGATGATTAAACTAATGAGAGGATTAATAAATGTATAATTTTGGAGGAATTTAATGTTAGGGTTTCGACACAGTGAAAGCAGCGGAATTTAAAAAAAAAAAAATTCGAAACCCTAAGACAGGATCCAAGCGAAAACAGATTAATCAGAGGTTTAGATTATTTTACCGATTATCTGAGATGGACAGGAGACGATTGAATTCTGGAACAGCTTCGAATCTTCAACGCAATCCAGCGACTGCGTCTCTACGGTATCCACACGAACGCTTCGCGAATCATCCCACGATCTGCAGCAAAAGGAACCGCGGTACTAGCCACCAAGATCAGGATTTCCCAATTATTTTTCTCTCTAGCCTCTTTCTGAAAGCGGCTAGGGTTTTAGTTTTTCCTTACGTGACCTTTAGACTACTGATATATCATATATATAGTAGTTAATAGGAATTAACTAAAACCTAAAATAAATAGAAAAATAAAATCCGAATTTATATATATTATATTTTAATTAAGTCTTACTTAATTAATATACATATATACAAATTATCCTATTAATTTAAATTCGTAATTTTTAAATACTATCAATCATATTGACATATTTAAAATACTTACAATTTAAATTAATTCCTTTTTAATTACGTTCTAAGTGTGTGACCCTATAGGTTATTATTATGTTGGCAATAATTTTAAAATCATATTATAAAATTATAAACAGTGAGCGGCATCTAGTAATGCATCACTGCTACCCAAATAATAATAAGATTGGTGATTCGATACAACCTTTTTGTGACCAATGTTTCAATGTAATTTAATCCTTTTAACCTTATATCCTAGATTAAACTCGAGGCATGGAATGTGTCATACTCTTCATAATTTAATCTGAGTTTTCTTGATCAATGAGTAGACTATATGATAAAAATCAATATTTGAGCATGGCCATGTATTTCATAGTCCTACTCAATCAAGAGGCCTATGGATATCACCCCTAATATATAGGAGGGTTAAATTCCATCTAGATCACTCATATTCCTCACACGATTCATGATGTACCCAATAATCACCTTTATTGTCCACCCTATTAAAGGTGACATTTGATGATATCAAAGTACACAAATTCTCGTGTAATAATATAATGACTTCAGGTCGGAGGATCATTACATCATTGTCACTATAAGAATTTCTTATGACACTTTGCATAATGTTCCATGTAGAATTCTCATGGTGGGTTAGTCCAGTACATTGTTCTCTAACATGTACCTATGCATTGACTCAAATATCTCGTATATTTATGACCAATGAGATTTGGCCATCAGTCAATCCACATACTAGTCTCAATGCATCATTGTTGTCCCATTAACAATGATACTCGACTAGGGACATTTAAGAGCAATGATACTAATTATAATTATATAATCTCATGTTCAAGTCACATACTTAAAACTATATAATTCGTATCATTATTCTAAGGGTTTTTATTATGTTAACATTTATATAACGCAGTAAATGAAATCATAATAAAATAATCCATTTATTCAATCAAATATAATATCAAAAAATGTTAAGCAATTACATCAAATAATTAGCCTCTAGGGCATAAACTCTAACATTTATGAATTATATAAGAAAGGAGATGTAAATATATAAATTATATAATATTAAATTATATATATATATATATATATATATATATATATATATATATATATATAAAGAAGTTAGTAATAAATAGTAAATAAATGAATAATAAATAAGGGAAATGAAGGTTTTAAGTTATTAAAAATTATGTTTATGTATAATAAATTTTTTATGACTTTTATGAAGGATAATATTTCAAAAACGTGAACATGTTAATGTAACATATTGTCCAAGTAACGGAGTGAAAAATTATGAAAAATAATTTTTATAAGTCATATGAATTATTTTATGATTTTTGGAGGTATAAATTACTTCAGATAACTACATGCATGTCATTATGCGTGTACAAAGATTTGTCAAGTAAAATACCAAAAAAGGAAGGTTAAGAGATGTTAAAAATTGTTAAAAAAAATTGTTAAGAGATGTTTGGTTATAAAAAAAAAAAAAACAAAACCAAGCAAACTCTCTCTCTTTTACTCCTCTCTCCACCCGACGCCACCAACCATGCCACCGCCGAAAAAATATGGCTACCAAGAGAAAGGAAGGTGCCATCAAGAGGAATGATTAACTTTAAGAAAGGTCATACGAGAAGCACGATAGAAGGGTATTTGTTAATTAATTCTACAATCCAGGCAAGTTCTTCAGTCCTTTAATGTTGACTGTTATAATATGATATTACTTGTTCAAATACATGTAAATTATGTGTTATGTGATCTGTGGCTAATATGACAACTATGTGTATTTTGTGCAATGATTTAATATATATTATTATGGTAGAAGCACAAACACATGATGTATGACACACGCCGAACATGTTAAGGTATATGCTATGTGAAACATGAACTGTAGAACTTGCTGAGCCGTTGTGCTCATTACTTGCTCAATAACATTTTTGCAGGAAAGAAATGACATTCAAGAATATTGGATTTTGTTAAAGATGAATTGCCTAGAAGGTAGAAAACGTGATTGTTATATTATAATGCAATGTGGATAATTTGCCAAGGTTACCTTGATGCTTTGTATGAGTCTATAAATGGGATCCGGATAGAACGAGCAAAGTTAAATTATGAGCTGTGATTGAACAAGATAAATGTTATGACAGAGATTATTATAAGTCTAATTATGAATGATGATACAAAGAACATTTGTTTGGATATGAATTATATTAAATTTTAATGTAGAGTATTATGATTGTAAGAGAAAGAAAAGTAAAGGTTGCGATCCAGGGACGAGGATCGAGATACAAAGTTTTAAATGGTCAAATATTTAATATAATGATTAAGAAAAAGAAAAAAATTGATACCGAAAAATTTGGTAATCGATGTTCGTAATGTCAATTAATGGATTAAAGAAGGAGATTAAAGATTTATTAACGAACCGAAATTCGGACGTAAGGTAAATAATGTATGATAAATATAAAAATTAAGGTAATAAAATAGGTCGAATTTTGGGGACGTTATAGCCACTAACCTTGATCAAGTTTGTAACGACCCCAAAATTCGACCCACTTTATTCCCTTAAATCTTATATTTAATAAACATTATTTTCATTACGTCCAAATTTTGGTCCGTTAATAAATCTTTCATCACCTAAATTAATCCCTTATTTAATTTCAATATCATCGGTTACCAAATTTTTGATATAAATTTTTTTTTTCTTTTTCTCAACTTGATCATTGTATTAAAACATTTGGATATTTAAAATCCTTACATTCTGAATCCTAGTCCCTGGATCGCAACCTTTACTTTTTCTTTCTCTTACCAATATCATATTTCTCAACATTTCAAATTTAATGTTGATTATAAATCCATAATTATTCCTATATTTCATAATTAATAATTAACCATTGAATAGTCTCTATCGTATTATCTATCTAGTGCCATCACAGTTCAAAATTTAACTTTACATATTCTGTCTGGATTCGACATATACGTACATACGAAATATCATGATAAACTTAACACATGCATCAATATTGAATGGAAAATATAACAATACATTTCCCCACCTTCTAGACAATTCATCTCTAATTTAATCCGATATTCTTGAAATTTATTTCTTTCCTGCAAAAATGTATATTAAGCAAGTAATGAGCACAACGGCTCAGTAAGTTCAACTGTTTATGCTTCACGTAGCACATAGTTTTAACATGCTCTGTGTGTGTCATGCATTACGTGTTGTGCTTCTACTTGAGCCATATATCTCATATATATATTCATATCGTTGCACAAAGCACACATTGTGGTCATATTAATCACGTATCACATAGCACATAATTTGTATGCATTTAGAACAAGAATTACATATTATAACAATTCAACATTTAACATAGAAGGGACTGAGGAACTTGCCTGGCGTCCAGTTATTTAAATTGTTAGCTCAAACCCTTAACTCGATCAACCTATGATCATAAAATAATCAAATAATAATTATTTATCCTCTTATGATATTAATTTAATTAATTAATATCATCTCTGGACCAATTATTAATTTATATGGCCAATTATATTAACCTCGTTCCTTAAAATATTCGTTTAACTTAATATCCAATATCTCTAATACGGACAACCAGGCTCATCGTATAAATTTTAGCGTATTCGGGTGTCCGAATTTACATTTATTCATTTTCTAATCCTTTAAACTCATTAGATTAATATTTAGAATATTTAAATATTAATCCGCAATATTTAATATTTTACAAAAATATTAAATTTAATGTCCAAACATCATTTCTATATTTTTAGTATTTTTCTATAATTTTCTAGAATTTTTAAACAATTTTTAAACATTTATTTTAATTAAAAACACTTTATGGGGGCATTTTAGTAATTTCCGCGCCCTTAGGGACACAACCGGCATTTCCCGGAAAGTCCAGGGACATTTCTGTAATTTTCGCAACGTTAGGGACAAATCCGGAATTTTTCGGAAAGTCGAGGGGCAATTCTGTAATTTTCGTGCCTCTAGGGACACGGTCGGTATAATCTGAAAATGGCAGGGGCACGCTGGTAATTTCCAGAGTTGCCGGTCGCCCGCGCAATGCGCGGTGACTGTTTCTGCCGACGCCCAAAACGACGTCGTTTTGAAGCCGTTTCCAGAAATTTCTATCGCGTAGTGCGCGGCCATGCCTTAACGCCCCAAAACGCCGTCGTTTTATGCCCCGTTCCCGAAAAAAAAACAACGCTCGCGCATTGCGCGAGCTACTGTTCCCTCTTGTTCTTCTGTTAACGTAAACAATGTACCAACTTCCTAATTTTAATCCATTTTTGCACTAAAATTCCATAATAAAACTACCCCAAAATTATATAATTCACACATATACATCTATAAATAATTTAGAATAATTATCCTAATTATTTATAATTTTTCCATAAAATTATTTTATCCTCTAAAATACCAAAATAAATCATATAAAAAGAATTTATACCTTCCCTTAAGCTTGGAATTCTTCCTCTTGGTGGCTCTAATATTTCTCCCTCTTATGGTGGCCATGGAGTTCTCGGTGAAGGTGGTGTTCGGATGATCATGGAGGCTTCGGTGGAAGAGAAAGGAAATGGAGAGGAAGATAGTGTTTTATTGTTTTCTTTTTCTTTTTTTTTCTTTTTCCTTTATTTCATTTCTTTCCTTTACCTTTTATAAGGCTTGCATGGATTAATTTTTTTAATTTCACACCATCGACTTAGACAAACCTGTTGACTCTCTCGAACGTTCCAATTTCAAGCTTACAAAATTTATTTTAATACATTACGTAGTTATATCGTGTAATAAATATTTTATATAATAAATACAAAATATTTATTTTAATTTACCAAAATTCATAATATGATTTATGAATAACATTTAGACCCTTTTTGGGTACTTTACTTGACAAATTTTGTACACGCATAATGACATCCATGTAATTATGTGAGATAATTTATACCTCAAAAAATCATAAAATAATTCATAGAACATTTAAAAATTATTTTTCATAATTTTTCGCTTCATTACTTGGACAACATGTTACATTAACATGTTCACATTTCTGAAATATTATTTTTCATAAAAGTCATAATAATTCCATTATACATAAATATGATTTTTAATAATTTAAAACATTCATTTTTCTTATTTATTATTCAATTCTTTACATTTCACATTACTTTCCTTATATAAATTATATAATTTATTATTATATAATTTATATAATTAAATTATCCATTTTTATAATTTCCATTTCACACAAAATATAATTTATAAAATTTCTTCCATCCTCATTCAATTTAATCACCTTATATAAATTATATAATTATTCTTATATAATTTATATACCTATTATTTTTCTCATATTTCACTTTAATTTTCTTATATAAATTATATAATTTATTATTATATAATTTATATAATTACATCTCTTCTTTATAAATTCTAAACTTTCTCCATAATTCTTAATTAAAATCTAAAATCAATAATTTCAATTTTACTTAATTTCCTCATTAACTTTTATTTTACTTTGGATTAATTTAATTATTAATCCCTTAATTCTCATAATTAATGAAATCTATAATTATCACAATTAAACATAAACACATATATATACATATATAATTCATATTTCTTACATTTCCTTATAACCTCATTTAAAACATATTTTCTGTACTTTCACAATAATTTAATTGTACAATTCATTGTACATTTACATGAAATTTCTTTTATTCTTCATAAATTGTTTCCAAACAATTTATTCACTTTTTAATTACTCTAAATCAATATCATTCATCACCACCTCTGTACCAATTTAATTTACCATTTAAATCCATTCACACACTTTAAATAATAATTAACTTAAACAACTTTGATATTTTTATCAATTAATTCTTATTTGATATTATTAAAGGAATCCTGAAATTCGGATCCTCACAAAGTTAAACCATAACAAGCAACTAGACTAGATATTTATGGAGGCAAGCATGTCCTAAAGACCTATTTACCCTAGCTTGGTTATGCCTATAAATGACAGCCTCTCATATAGTTTAAACTCACCAATTCAGTAACGTCCCCGAAATTCGACCCACTTTATTCCCTTAAATCTTGTATTTAATAAACATTATTTTCATTGCGTCCAAATTTTGGTCCGTTAATAAATCTTTCATCACCTAAATTGATCCATTATTTAATTTCAATATCATCAATTACCAAATTTTCGGTATAATTTTTTTTTCTCAATCATTGTATTAAAATATTTGGATATTCAAAATTCTTACATTATGATCCTAGTCCCATGGATCGCAACTTTTACTTTTTCTTTCTCCCACTTGTATCATAAAGCTCGGCATTCAAATTTTAATACCATTCATATCCATACAAATATTCCTTGTATCATCATTCATAGATTAAACATATAATAATTTCTAGCGCAACCACTATCTTGAACAATTATAGTTCACATTTCAACTCTGTTCATCTTATCCTAATCCCACATATGTGTACATTCGAAAGATCAATATAACATTAGCAAAATAGAACAATAATAATCACTACCTTCTGTGATTATCCATCTCTATATCATTTGATATTTTTGAAATTTATATCTTTACCTGCAAAAATGTTTATTAAGCAAGTAATGAGCACAATGACTCAGCAAGTTCAACAGTTATACTTCACATAGCACATCCCTTATCATGCTTGGTGTGTGTCATACATCATGTGCTTGTGCTTCTACTATAGCAATATATCTCATATATATTCATATTGTTGCACAAAATACACATTGTGGTCATATTAATCACGTATCACGTAACACATAATTTGTATGCAGTTAAAACAAGAATTACATATCATAACAGTCCAACATTTAACATAAAAGGGACTGAAGAACTTGCTTGGCGTCCAGTTATTTAAATTGTTAGCTCAAACCCTTAACTCGATCAACCTATGATCATAAAATAATCAAATAATAATTATTTATCCTCTTATGATATTAATTTAATTAATTAATATCATTTCTGGGCCAATTACTTAATAATATGGTTAATTCTATTAACCTCGTCCCTTAAATATTAATATAACGTAATATCAAATACATTCACTACGGACAACCCGGCTTATCAGATAAATTTTAGCTTATTCGGTTGTCCAAATTTTCATTTATTCATTTTCAAACCATTAAACTTAATGGATTAATATTTAAATATTAATCCCTAATATTTAATATTTTTACAAAAATATTAAATTAAGAGCCCAAACATCATTTCTATATTTTTAGTATTTTTCTATAATTTTTTTATGATTTTTAAACAATTTTTAAACATTTATTTCTTTAAAAATCACTTTCTAGGGGCATTTTGGTAATTTTCGTGGCATCAGGGACATAACCGGAATTTTCTGGAAAGTCCAGGGGCATTTTAGTAATTACCGCGCTTCTAAGGACTCATTCGGTATTTCTGGGAAAGGTAGGGGGCATATCTGTAATTTCAGCGTGTCCAGGGACACGCTGGGTATTATGTAAAACGATCGGGGACAAAACAGTCATTTCCGCAAAAGGCACAGTCGCGCATGGCGCAGCGTCCCTTTCCCTGATTCCGCCTACGCCAAACGACGTCGTTTGGCGTGGCCAAAACTACTTCCGCGCATGGCGCGGCCTTCCCCGTCCGCGTCCAAAGACGACGTCGTTTTTGGCCCGCACTTTCTGACTGCCGCGCAATGCGCGGACAGTCCCTTCTTCTCCATTTTTCCAGCCAACAGTGTACCAACTTAAGCTAAAAATACCAAAAAATTTTCACAATTTCCACAACATAATCAATCCAAAAATTATTTGGAATAATTATTCTAATTATTTATAATTTTTCCACACAATTAATTTAACATCATAATTTCACAAAATAACTTAAATAAAAGATTTTTTTTATACCTTCCAAGCTTAATATTATTCCTTGATGGCATCCAATCCTTCCTCTCCAGGTGGCCAGGTGGTTCACGGTGGTGGCATGGTGATGGTGCTCGGTTGGGAAGAAAAAAAATGGAGAGTTTCTTCTTCTTCTTTTCTTTCTTCTTATTTCTTTCTTATTCTTTTATAAGTCCTCCTCTTAACCAACCAAGTTGGATAAAAAAATAAACTCCACCGACTTATTCCTTCTCTTGATTGTTCCGGATTTCTCCAAAGAAACGCATGAAAAATTTTAATTAAATACATTACGTAATTATATCGTGTAATAAATATTTTATATAATATATATAAAATATTTATTTTAGTTCACTAAAAATCATAACATGATTTATGAGTAATATTAATACCGTTTTCGGTATTTTATTTGACAAATTTTGTACACGTATAACGACATGCATGTAATTATTTGAGGTAATTAATACCACCAAAAATCATAAAATAATTCGTATAGCCTATAAAAATTATTTTTCATAATTTTTCACTTCGTTACTTGGACATCATGTTACACTAACATGTTCACGTTTCTGAAATATTATCTTTCATAAAAGTCATAATAATTCCATTATACATAAATATAATTTTTAATAATTTAAAACATTCCTTTTTCTTATTTATTATTCAATTTCTTTAATATTCACATTAACTTTCCTTATATAAATTATATAATTTAATATTATATAATTTATATAATTACATTATTCCTTTTTAAATAATTTCTTAAATTCTTTCATAATTATCACTTAATTATATAACCAAATTATACATTTATTACTTAATCCTCTTATATAAATTATATAATTATTTTTATATAATTTATATAATTATTACTTTCTTCACACATTATTTTAATTTCCTTATATAAATTATATAATTTATCATTATATAATTTATATAATTACTTTTCCTTCTCAATTAATTTCTAAATTTCCTCCATAATTCTTAATTAAATTTAAAATCAACACACTAACTTCCTCCTTAACTTTTCATAATTTACGGATTAATTTAATTATTAGTCCCTTAATTTCCATAACTAATAACATTTATAATTATCAATTAAACATGCACATTTATATACATACAAATGTATATATATATTCATATCTAAATCACATATTTCACATTATCACATAACCTTATTTAATAATATTTTCTGCATTTTCATAACAATTTAATTGTACAATTTAATATACATTTATCTAAAATTTCTCTTATTTTTAATAAATTGTTTAAAAACAATTTGTTTACTTTTTAATTACGTTAATTCAACACAATTCATCATCATTTCTGCACAGATTTAATTTATCAATTAAATCCCTTCACATACCTTAAACCCCATAAAATAATAATTTCTTTACACAACCTTGAAAATTGTATCAATTAAATTCTTATTTAATCTTATTAAATAATTCCGAAAATTCGGATCCTCACAAATTCACCAGTAAGAAAAGCTTTAAAGATAGTTTATAATTTTGAGAGCAAAGGGCCTAGCAATCAAGGTAAAAAAGCTATCAACTTAAAGAGGTAAAAATCCTAGTTTATGTAAATTATTCCAATTCATGTATGCTTATGTTATTATTATGAAACCTAGCTTACGTAGGTTTAATATTATATTAATAAATGTTATTAAGTGTTATAATATGATAAACCAACAAGAAACTGCATAAAATAACATGATTTAGCAAGCTACTAAAAAGCTGGAAAACAGCCTGACTAAGCACATTTTAAGCTTTGTGCAGTTTGATTCGGTAGTTATTTTGGTCCAAATAAAAGGCTAAGTTGTAGTGTATAGTGTAAGGAATAAATAAAAATAAGAAGCACTTAAAAATCTTATGAAACGAATGAGATATGAATCTCTAAAGTAGGCCGCCTGAATAGCCAAAACTGTTGAATAGTCCCAAGTGATGTCCTTGCGAGCAATTTTTCAACCCCTTGTGTCTAGAATTAGGTGGCTTGATATAAATATGAATTATAGTACAATATGTAACAAAGATATGAGTGTAAGAATCATGGAAAAATATTTTGAAATGAAGAAGTTATGAATGTTCAAAGTAGGCTATTTGAGCATAAATTTTAAAAATGAAATTAGGGGTTTGAATCGAGTCTAAGTTAATATAAAAATGAATGATAATTGTATGAAGTCGTTTATTGACTAATAAACCGTGTAGGCCATACGATGAAAGCAAAATGAGCATAAATAGTAGAACGAAGTAGACAAGTCTTTACAGTTTATGCTTTATGTACTATGTGAATTATTTATATTCAAGTTATGTTACGTACTGTATGCAACAATGTGCTATTAAAATGTTTGAATCTCAGTTGATATTTAAAGTGGATGTGGATTGTATAAACTATGAGAAATGTAAAGCATGTTATGTGTTACTTGCTCACTTGTTGAGCCGATGTGCTCATTCTTGCAAATAAATCTTAATTTACAATTAAGAAAAATTTTGAGATGAATCTGACAGTAAAGGATATGAGAGAAGTTAGAAAGCATGTTATTATTTGTTTTGAAATTAATGTTAAGAATGACGGATTGTAATAAATTATTATGTTGTAATAACTTTGGATTATGAATAAAAAGAGTATTCTTTTAAAAATGAATTGTGCTATATACTTTACTTTAAAAGTTAATAGAGTTTATGAAACGAATACTTGAAGATAATTTGGATTGGATGTTAAGATTAGTACATTACTAATAAAATCTATACATCTGAGTGGGGGTATTTGTAACGACCCCGAAATTTGACCCGCTTTATTCCCTTAAATCTTGTATTTAATAAACCTTATTTTCATTACGTCCAAATTTCGGTCCGTTAATAAATCTTTCATCTCCTAAATTGATCCATTATTTAATTTCAAAATCATCAATTATCAAAATTCTCATATAATTTTTTTTTCTTTTTCTCGATTCAATCATTGTATTAAAACATTTGGATATTTAAAATCCTTACATCTGGATCCTAGTCCCTGAATCGTAACTTTTACTTTTCTTTCTGTAACCAATATCTTAAATCTCATCATTCAAAATTTAATATCCTTTCATATCCGTACAACTATTTATTAATTTAAAATTTACAGTCATTTATTTTCATACAAATATTCCTTGTTGCGTCATTCATAATCAAACATATAATAATTTCTATCGTATCAATTATCCCGATCGATCACCGTTCATAATTGAGCTTTTATCATATCTAGATTCAACTTATATATACATACAATTCATCACAGTAAATTAACAAATTCTCACATTGAATCATAATGTTGAAAATATAGCAATTACGTTTCCAACCTTTTAGGTAATTCATCTCTATCATATCTGATATTCTTGAAAGTTATTTCTTTCCTGCAAAAAGGTTTATTAAGCAAGTAATGAGCACAACGGCTCAGCAAGTTCAACAGTTATACTTCACGTAGCACATACCTTATCATGCTTGGTGTGTGTCATACATTATGTGCTTGTGCTTCTACTATAGCAATATATCTCATATATATTCATATCGTTGCACAAAGTACACATTGTGGTCATATTAATCACATATCACGTAACACATAAGTTGTTTGCAGTTAAAACAAGAATTACATATCATAACAGTCCAACATTTAACATAAAAGGGACTGAAGAACTTGCCTGGCGTCCAATTATTTAAATTGTTAGCTCAAGCCCTTAACTCGATCAACCTATGATCATAAAATAATCAAATAATAATTATTTATCTCCTTATGATATTAATTTACTTAATTAATATCATCTCTGGGCCAATTATTAATTTCTATGGTTAAATACATTAACCTCGTTCCTTAATATATTAATGTAACTTAATATCAAATGCCTTTATTACGGACAACCCGACTCATTGGATAAATTTTAGCATATTCAGTTGTCCAAATTTTTCATTTATTCATTTTCTAACATTTATACTTATTAGATTAATATTTAAAATATTTAAATATTAATCCCCAATATTTAATATTCTTACAAAAATATTAAATTTAATGTTCAAACATCATTTCTATATTTTTAGTATTTTTCTATAATTTTCTATGATTTTAAAACAATTTTTAGACATTTATTTTAATTAAAAACACTTTCTGAGGGCATTTTGGTAATTTTCGTGCCCTTAGGGACATAACCGGAATTTCCCGAAAAGTCCAAGGGTATTTCTGTAAATTCAGCAACGTTAGGGACACAACCGGCATTGACAGAAAAGCTCAGGGGCATTTTCGTAAATTCCGTGCGTCAAGGGGCACGGTCGGTATTAACTGAAAAGGCTAGGGGCAAAATCGTAATTTCGCCGCTTAAAATCTCAGTCACGCAAGGCGCGCGGCTTACTGCTGACGATGTTAAACGGCGTCGTTTTACCTTACCAGTTTCTGGGTTCCGCCTACGCCAAACGACGTCGTTTGGCGTGCAAAATCTTCTTCCGCGCATTGCGTGGTCTGCCTTCCCTCAGCGCCCAAAACGACGCCATTTTATACCCTCATCCGGAAAAAAAAAAAAAAAAAAAATGGCTGCCGCGCCATGCGTGGCAACCCAAAAAATTTTTTCTTCTTCCGCCGAGAACAGTAAGCCAGCCAAGAAGAAAATTACATCATTTTCCTCACAATTTTCACAACAAGACTACTCCAAAAATCATAAAATTCATAAATATACATCCTAAAATTATTTAGAATAATTATTCTAATTATTTTCTAATTTTCCCACAAATTAATTTATCAATAATAATTCCAAAATAAATTAAATAACATTAGTTTTTATACCTTTCTTGGCTTGTAAATTTCCTCTTAATGGCATAAACACTTCCTCATCTCTTGGTGGTGGCCATGGATTTTCCGGGCGGTGGAAGGTAGTAGCGTCGGGTGGTGGTGGAAGGTAGTAGCGTCAGGTGGTGGTGGTGGTCATCTCATCTCTGTACATATTTAATTTACTAATTAAATCTCATCCCATACATTAAATCGCATAAAATAATAATTAATTTAACAACTTTGATAATTTTATCAATTAAATTCTCATTTAATATTATTAAAGAATTCCTGAAAATTCGGATCCTCACAGTATTAAATAATATTGAAAGTTCTGATAAAGACCGTGGTTGTCTAATTTGCACGCCGTTAAGGTGCCATCTTTAACAAATGGCCCCCGCGGTCAAAAAGAATGATCTTATTATTAATACTGTGAATCTCACATAGATAGAGGTTCTGAATAAGGGAACTCTATCTTAGAGTTGGTAGATGTTGTTAGTAATAAAGTTATAAGTGAGTTCTTGAAACTAATACTTATGATAAGTTCGTGACTCATAATTGTTTGGTAAGTTCATGACTCATAGTATATGGTAAGTTCATAAACCATAGATATATGGTAAGTTCTTAAGTGGAACTCATATCAACGTGGTGTGAAATCATATCAATATGACGAGTTCCTGTACTCATATTGTTGTGGTAAGTTTCTAAACTCATAACATATGGTAAGTTTGATGAACAAATGAGCAATGATTACAGTATATTATTAAATAGTAGCAATACTGGTTGTTAGTATTATGAGTCTATAATTACTATATTTAGTAAAAAGATAGTGTTGGACTGTGAGTTCATAGAATACTCAGAAAGAAGTAAAGTTCGATGAATAAGGTGTTTTTCGTAGCATAGATTTGAGTGACAAGTTAGTGATGTATTAGTTATTGAAAGTTATCGTAACAAATGTGAGTGTATATTTGAGATTAGTTGCAATCCAGGGGTGGAGTTTTTAAATAAACGAGTTTTAATCAATTATATTGTTGATAAATGTTATGGAAAAGGTTGAAAAGTCAGCACTAGATCCGCTATAAAAAGGAGGCGGGTTTGGGGGGGGGGGGGGGGGGGTGACAGGATCAAGGTATTTATCAGCCATGTGTGATGCAAAGGATAAGCCTAATAAAAAAACTAACATGAGCATATTTTGGATAGCAAGGCCATGGATGATGCTTCCAAAACTTATCAAGCCACATATCTTGCTTAATAATGAAGGAAAAGGATAAGTGTTAAAAAAAAGATAATTAACCAAAACGAAATATATAAATTCCATCCATGCCCCCTCAAAGTTGCTTATAAATAACCCCACTATTTCAACTCATTTTTTAGCATTTTCTAGAGAGAGAGAGTGATGGGTGGAGAGAGAAAAGGAGAGAAAGTGAAAAAATATATATAGTAATAAGGAAGGAAAGAAAAAAAAACGTGAAAGCTAGAAAGGCATATAGTCTAATACTAATTTAATTATTTTTATTTATGTATATATATCATTTTTGGTGATATGAATTTATACTTGAAGTCAAAAATTATATATTATAATAACAAGAAATGCTTGAAAGAAATTAAAAGGAAGTGAAAGTAAAACTCGAAATAGAGTTGATTGGGTTAGTTATTTGTAATATTTATTTGTTGTGGAATAAGTCAAGGGAACGGTGGTTCTGAACTCTTGGATATAAGTTAATATAATAGGAAAACTGTTGTCAAAAATTTGAGTATAATTGAATTAGTTATAAACTAAACGAAGTTAAAAAAAATTAAAAAAATAAATTGATTTCAATACATGAAAAAATTATGAAAAATATATGGTAGACTGTGTGTAATGATTTTGAACTACTGTATAAATTTTAGAATTTTTGGAGTTAATATTAATTCTAAAGATTTTTGAAATTTTGAGAAGAAATAGTTATGGAAATTCCAGGAAATTTGTTACATAATCTAGAACCATTAGATTAAGAGGAAAAAGTTTAATAAGATGTTAAGTGGGTTTAAGGTGAAAAAAAAAGTTATACATGAGTACGAAAATTTTAAACTTAATAAGCCAAAAAGTATAAAATATCATTTTTTGGAATAAACAAAGAAAATAATATTTTTAAAAATCAGTTAAGGGTAAAAATATAATTTATAATATCAATCATGAAAGTAGTATGAAACGATAATTTAATCGTAAGGTACTCGAAAATATTGAAACGGAGTTATACATATTTATCGATGAGAACTATGTATTAATTGATTAAATAAGTCCTTATGAATGGTGTAGGTTGTTATTCGGAGACAAAAAATAATCTAAGCAAGGAAGTACAACCAAAATAGGCAAGTTCCCTAAATTGTGCAAGTTTATTATTCTGTGCAAGCTTCGCAAATTATGCAATTTCTTATTTTGAGCAAGCTCCCTTACTTTGAGCAAAGTTTACAAAGTATGCAAGTTTCTTAGCCTATGTTAATTCTTATTATTGAAAGTTCCCGCACTCCTGTGCAATTGAAATTTGTTCACTATAAATTATTTCCATAACGACTCTTGGACCGTCTATAAAAAGAGTTTATACCTTTTATTCGGCTAAACTCAGTTGTTATGTTTATATTAATTTATTGAATTGATTATGATTATTTGAAAATGTGTTATCCAATCCAATTTTTTTATTTTTTTTGTGCGAATTTTTATATTAAGGCTGAGTATGAACAACCCTAAAAATAGGGGTATTATGTTATGGCATGTGCTATGAAATGTAGCAGAAATAAGATGTTACGCGTAACATAGGAAATTATTAGGCTGATTACCTAATGATACTCTAGGTAAGAGTGGGGTTTTATACTTTAGAGTGTAAGAGTCTACAATCTGTATAACTGTTATACTGCACTTTAGCAAGAAAAATATTTTTGAAAAGTTAAAGTGTTCATGGTCCCTACAACTACTCAGTGATCTTCAACATTTTTTCTTGTGAAAGTTTACTAATCTTTGAGATTCCAGTAATTTAATTCTACTCGAGAATTTAATATTCATTATTTTGTCAAGAGGTTTTTTCCCATGGTTATTGGGTGTAACGACCCTGGGAATCCCCGCATTGGCTATAGGCAACCCCTGTGCGGTAATGTACAACCTTCTTATAAAATCTAACACATTATATAATAAAATGCTATTAAAAACTCAACAATTTTTAAAAAAAAATTACAACATCTTTATTCTCTTTGATCCTTTGCTTACGAATTGCCATCTTTACAATTTCTTACAAACTTAGATCATTTATAAATCATGACCTAGCGTATTTGTAATGTCCTAGAATTTCCACGTCATTATTAATTTAATTTCCGACGAGTTAGTTTTACGATATTATTTAAATCTTTTTATGTGATTAATTAATTATGTGATTAAATGATTATGTAATTAATTACTAAAATTATTTAAAGGGGGTCACTAATATGTTATTTAAATTAGTGAACAAACCCTAAAGTTTTAATATCAAAATAATTGATAAGTTTCCTATTAATTAAATATTCAATTAAATTGAATATAATGAGTTAATTAAATATAATAAATTAATTAATATGATTATTAATTAATGTAAATAATGTGAAATATTAATAATAATATTTATTAGTCCATTTAGTAATTTAATACTAATGGGTTAGAATATTTAATTATTTATTCAATCTAATTATTTATTTAATCATGGATTGAATAATTAATGTGTAAATTATTAAATTAGCCCAACACGGGTCAATTAGTAGCCCAAGTGTAGAATAATAAAATTTGACAATTTAGTAGCCCAAACAATTTAATAGGAGTCTAATTGGTATTTTAAATAAATCCCAATAATTGGCCCACTTGGAAAATACAATTATATAACTATTAATTATTAAAAAGTGAGCTTGTGACACTCATTTTGGGACAAAAATGTAGACCATCAGCCGACCATGTGGGTGGAGGAGAGAGAAAATTTATATTTTGTTTTTATATTAGTTTATTTTTCATTTATTTAATTAATGGATTGCTTGTTTGATTTTTCAAGTACATGGACCATTCCTCTTTTCACCTAATGTGTCATTTAACCCATTCCTTGTGTAAGTTGTCATCTAGAGGCATGGGCAAAATTATTAGATATATTATGTGTATCTAATAATTTTGCAAGTATACTTGAAATTGGTAGAGCTTATTTCATTATTTTCTCCAAGTCCAAAAGAGAGAGCTAGAGAGCATTTGAGAGTGTAGAAAAATATTTTGAGAGCAAAATTATCAAGAGAAGGAGTTTTTGGTTCATGTCATCTTCTTTCACCACCTATTTTGGAAGAAAAAGGAAGATAGCCATTAAATCAAGGTAATGATTATTCTAAATCTAATTTTGTTTTAAATTAAATAAACTAACATGTGTATATAAATATGTTAATATAGTTAATAATGCGTGGTAGTAATATTTATGCCATGCTTGAGTATAATATGCTTGGTTTGTATTTTGGTATATTTTGTATGCTAAATATGTGTTTAGTAGTGTATAAACAAGTTTTGGAATTTATGACCAAAAATATTTTTATAAAACTTAGGTTTGATGTTCTAATATTATAGAACATTAAATCATGAGAAAAACAAAGTTTGAATCACTCAAAATAGAGTTTATATACACAAAGTTATGATTTATGGTAGTTTATGTGATGTAAAAATTTTTATAAAAAAAGAATGATATTAAATCATGAAAAATTTAATTTTCATGTTATAAATTGATATTAACTGATTGGTAATTTTTTTGGATTTTTATTGAGGATTTAAAGCTTACTTGATGGTATATTTTTATTTAAAATGGGTATTGCCGGACACTGTTCACATTCTGTCGGAAGAAAAAAAAAAAAAAAAAAAAAGGATTTTTCCTCGCAATGCGCGGAAGGTTGTGCGGTTAAAGGACGCGGAGCCAAACGACGTCGTTTGGCACCGTTAGAAATTTACTTCGCGCGTACGCGCGGAAGCCGTATCCGGCTTTCCAAAAACGGCGTCGTTTTGGCCCGTAAATTCTGTAACTCGCGCCATGCGCGGTAGGAAAATTTCGGCGGAATTACGATTCTGCCCCTCCGTGTTTTTCTCGGCGAAATTACTATTTTGCCCTCGAATCAGTTTTCAACTTATTTACAGAAATGCCATTCGGGTTTAATTTAATTAATTTAAATATTTAAAAACTAATTTAAAATTATAACAAAAATAATAATAATACAAAAATAATATTGGAAAGGATATTTTTAATTAAGTTTAATATTTAAATACTTTAAATATTAATCTAGTTAGCTAAATCATGGTTAAGTTAATTAAATTTATTAGTTATTTATTATTTAAAATGTTAATAATAAATAAAGGTGATAAATTAGCAGTTATTATTTAATTCCTATTAAATAATAATTAAAGAGAGATAAAAGTTTATAAATTAATTATTTATTATTTAAATATTATTAAATAATAAATAAGGATAATTAAGTAATCAATTATTATTTAATAATGATTAATGGAAATTAAGTTATTAGATTAACAATTCATTATTTAATTTAAATAATAAATAAAGATGAATTGATTATTATTTAACCTTAAATAATAATTAAAAATAATTAAATAATTAATTATTATTAAACAATAATTAAAGAGGATAAAAATTAGTAAACTATTATTTAATTCCCTTAAATTAAATAATAAGTGAGGTTAATTAATTAATTAATTATTAGTTGATTAAAATTAAATTAAAGAAGGTTAAAATTAAATCAATAATTATTTATTATTTAATTGTGATTAAATAATGAGTAAGTACAATTAGTTATTATTTATTTTAAATAATAACTAGAATTAATTAATTAATTTCTATTTAACCAAGATTAAATAGTAATTAAAGAGAGATTGAATTAATAGAATAAATTTAATTTAAGTATACTTTAATTAAACAATTATAATAAGTTGTTTAAGGGTTTAATAAGTGTCCAACGCTTAAGAAAAATATTTTCTAACTTATTAAATTATTAACCTAATTTGATTGATGGTCTATAAGGTTAATAATATTATTTCGACTAATGTAAATTATGTGTTAGTACTTATATGATAAATAAGTACCTTAGTGAGCGTATAGTTGTGCAAATACGCCGTACTAATTATTAGACCAACTTTATTAATGTTAGGTCTTTTCAAAACCAGTTAGTCAAAGCTAGACATTTATTGTAGCTGAGCAGACATGCAAGTTCCTTATCTCTAAACTCATTTCATTGAGCAAATTATTTATCTAAGCTTGAACTGTTATTTCCAAGCATGCTTTGAGTGGTTTAATTACTTTACAATTATTCCACATCGATATTATTGTTATTCGCAGTTGTTTCACTTGAGATTGTACAATCATTGACTTGTACTTAATTATTGTTCTATTGTTTAAAGAACTGTTCAAAGTAGGTCTAAGCCATTGTTCGGCTAGACATTTATGTTAAAGATTTTAAAAGCTATCCAAATCATTGAAGATGCGGATTTTTAGACTATTATGAACACCCCTTTATTATAGGGGAGTACCCTGTATCTAATATCAGGTACAAAAATACGAAAATTAAATGGTATGCATATACATATTGTACTGAGGCTGATCCCCTCGGGTACATATTTCTGGTAGTAACCATTGGGTCAACCTGCTATTGACTCCAGTGGATATTTATAGTTCATAGTCTATTTGACTATCCTAATTTTAAAAGCAAATTATTATCCCTGCTTATGTTATTCACATTATTGAATTGTTCAGCTATTCCCTTTCATTCATGATATATTGTTCCTTGTTGTTATTTAAACTTGTTGAGCAAACTAATTGCTCACTCTTGCTATATCATGAAACCTTATTGCAGTGCAACTCGAGACTTCGGGAAAGAACAAGGGTAAAGGAAAGATGAAGTAATAGACTTCGAGATGCAGCCCTGTAGTTAATTAAATTAACTGTTATGTAATATAAACCCTAAGTACTTTATTAAGGGTATTTGTGTACTTTTGTGTAAGGTTATCGTATCTTGGGACTAGTAACACCTTTTGAATGAACAACATATGTTTATTATTCCGCATTTAGTTATTGTATGTTGTTTAAACGTGAATGTTTGTATTGGATCGTGATGACCGGATCCGGGTATTTGGAACCCGAATTTGGGGGCGTCACAGTATTACCATTATTATAAGTATACAAAACCTCACACTTCAATAATAAATCGCTATGACTATTTGTCGACTCCTCTTAACTAACCGAGTTCACAATTATTAGCACTCACCATAATGTATAACTTTCTTTTACTACTATTAAAATGTCTTAATTCAAGAATAATACAAAGCTGTAATTATCCTAACATCTTACATTAAGAGATCTAAACAATTATAACAATAAGGGTTTTTAACCTACAAATAACTTCAATCATTTCCTTTGTGTTTACCTGAATCTTCAAATTTCTCGCACTTCACTGAAAATGTTTGATTATAGCAAGAGTGAGCACGACGGCTCAACAAGTCTTAGAGTTATCACATAACACGTAGTTCACATTTAAATCATGCTTCATGCTCTATGCTTCGTATTTTATATAGGCATCATGCTTCTTATGCTTTGCATTTATTTAATTACTTCATGCTTATGATGCATCTTAATATTTACCAAGTTATATAATCCATATAACACATTGAAACTCATAGCATCAATTGCATATCAGCTAGCATATCATATAACTATACAACGGCATATTTAAAATCAATTTGCACATACCATAAGTGCACACATAATAATTTATACATATAGTAACAAATTCGCAAGTACATCACATAATACTGAAAAACTTGTCTGATATGCGTAATAACTTACGCCACTACTCTGCATCTGCGTCCATCATTAATGCTCAAACAATTCACATTACCTCTTTTGAAAGATCTAATTTTAAATAGGTTTATCTTTCAATTAGTAAAACACATTGGGATTCCTATATCATTCTCAAATGAATTGACACTTAAGCACATAACTCCCTATTTACAAATATATAAATTATAAGACAATATAATCATCATTGGATAATATTTTTGTTACCAACCGTATTATTATACACCTAATAATACCTCAACCATTTACTAATATTATTTAGTACGTAACAACATCTTACTTGGTTACAAATATTATTAATTCTTTAATAATATTTAAACATTTATAATTATTATAAATTATTTAATAATAATTTAATCATTTAGTAATATTTAAAGACTTAAAAAATTAAATGTAAATTGTTTAATCACTTTATTATTTTCTTAATTCCTTCATTTTATTTATTTAATATTAAATAAATAATTAATCAATTTAATTAACTTTTACTTGTTATTGATCATTACATAAACAATTACCTTATTAAACTTATTTTCCTTTATTTATTATTTAATTTTAATTAATTAATTAATTAATTATACTCATTTATAATTTAATATTAATTAAATAATAAATAAGTATTTTATTAACTCTATCTCCCTTTAATTATTATTTAATATCATTTGAATAGTCATTAATTAACTAATTATCCTTATTCATTATTTAATATTAGTTAAATAATAAATAATTATTTTATTAACTTCATATCCTCCTATATTTACTAAATAATAAATAATTGATTATTATATTTATTTGCTTTAAGTATTATTTAATATTAATAGTCATAATAATGGCTTTAATTTATTTTATTTATTATTTATTATATAAATAGTAAATAAATATTAAACTTGATTCCCAAATTAATTATATAATTTTTTAAACATTTTGACCAATTTTGACTCAAATCACTACGAACCGACCTATTAAAAATAGCCCTAACTAACCCGGATAAAAATCATTTTATTCAAAAAAAAAATGGACTAGGCCCCAGCCCTAGTTGTTAGTACAAAACTAGTGCCCCGACCCTAGTCATGCAGAAACATTTCTAGGGTTATGCATGTGAGACCGTCATTTACTCTAACAGTTATAATTTTCTCATTTTTTTAATATTTTTTGAATAATTCAAGCGCTCACGCGATCGTAAGTTCTTCCTCTACAACTTCTCTTTAAATCAAACTTTTAAAATCTAAATGAAAATTAACTTAAAATCACTCACAAGGACAAAGTAAAAACTAGTTTCAAAAATCCTTGATTCGATTACTTTAAACTTGATGTCATAAGTATTATTTTGCTAGACTATCATGTTTTATGACTTACTAACATTGTAATACATAACTTAAATCTTTAAAATGGTTTATACACATGAGTTTCATAGTTTTAGAAAATCATTATAGCCTCTAGATTTTCTTATCTTCAAAAATCATTCATCAAAACATATTTTACCAAAACATAACATTATCAAAGCTTTAGATCTGTGATAAAAATCATAGATCTATAACATTTTCACCCATACAAGTTGATTTCATTGAAACTCAAACTTTATAACTAAGATTTTTACCAAAACATATCATAGTTTATATCAAAATTCCTATAAGCTCGTTTAGGCTCCATTTTTCCTTTGTAACAAAATAGTTTATTTACATAACTTATAGATCTATACAATAAACATATGGATCTACAAAAATACACCTCTATAATAAGGTCTTTTTTGAACTACCTAACCAACAAGGTTAGGATTTTAAATCAAAACATCATTTTCATCTTATACACAACATCCATATGATTACACATATAACCACCATCAACTATCATATACAACCATCCTTGTATCTTCGGTTCCACCATGAATCACCACACAAATCATAGATCTCCCACAAAAAAAAATAATCTAGATCTAATCATAATATAAGATAGACTAGAGTTTTTAAGGGTTAGTACACTTTTGAACCTTTAAAGAGTTTCTTTTCTTCTTGGATGAATCTTCTCCATTATTTGATCATCTTTTTCCTCCATGACTAGATTCGAAAATGGACACTTGATATTCTCTCAAGTGCTCTATACTCTCTCTCTATTTTCTACTTGGAACTTCTAGTCTAATAACTGAAAAAACAAGACCACTTGGTGGAGTACTCTACATATAGAAAATTGGTAAGTGTAATTAGCCTCACTAATCATCCAACACATAGTTAATTAGGATACTAACCTAGCAAGGAACAAAATCTACCTTTTATGGGAATTGACCTTACATTGGAGGGATTTAAGGATTTATGTTTTCTAGGGAAATGCACGGAGCTTTGTGCAAAAATTATTAGTTATTTTCCCTCCATTTTACTCCAACACTTAACCCATGTTAGGTTAACCCTCTACACACACGTGACCTTGGTTTAACTCAAACAATCTGTCATGGTCAAGGCTCTTCTTTATACACTCTATAATTAATTACATATCTCCCACCAATTAACCAATATATGGTTAATTCTTCACACTCTTGTGACCAAAGGTTAATCCATGTTTCAACCATTGTCCAAACTCATTCTCTAAATAAATGTACACATCTATACACCCCCCACCAATATGGTTAGGATTTGAACTTCTCATTAAATTGTTTAAGCTCAACAATATTAATTGAATGGGATACTAGGTTAATTCATTTAGGTCTCTCAGCAATTTATTCATTTGGGCTCATTCATTTCATTTGCTTGGGCTCAACATTAATTTTATTTGGGCTACATATATCTTCATTTAATTTGCTAACACTTAGGCTAGCATTTAGTTCTTTCTAGTAGTTCACATTGGCCACTAGTTTTATTCTCTTCGACTTATTTACCATCTACTAGCAAGTCACTTAGGGCTACTAGTTTAAATCCTCTATGTTACCCCATTTGGGCTAGTAATTAATTCCATTATTAGACTTCTCTATATTTACTTTGGGCCACTAATTAATTTTGGTTGAGCCACAAACACAACTACAAAAATTTGGTCCTAAACATTTAATGAATTAGGGCTTGGGCCAATTAATCAAATTCCACCCCAAGGGTAAATTTATCATTATGCCTCACCAACCAAGGGTAATATGGTCTCTAGGTGATTATTAAGACACCAACGTCATTATAAAATATTTTAAGGCAAAATAGTCATCTTTCATTTTGTCTAGGCTTTCTTTTTATGGATATTTTCCATTCATGAAAAGTTCCTTTCTTGTATTTTATTTCGTATTTGTGATTCGTGATTTTGTATTTACACATCTTATAAATAAATAGCTCTTAATATTTCACAAAATATTCATATTAACCGACTCTAGGTTTTAATTCTCATAGCTCATGATTACTCACACATAATTCCTAACACATAAATTAGGTTAAATGTTTACTCAATCCTCTACATTCTTCTTTCCTCCAATCTAAATTTTAAACATTAACCTTTAATCGTATTTGATTCATTTTCAAACCTCATAAATATTCGGGATATGACATTCACCCCTACATATAATATTTTTGTCCTTGAAATTACAGCATACTTACCCCCTTACGCATTCGATGTCTAGAACATTAGAACATCTTACAGTAGTCTTCGACAATTATTCAATAATTGTGAAGGAGTTTGAATAACCAGGAAGTAAAGATAATCCCTTAAAAATAATTTGATAGTCCAAGGAATTAATCATTCGACTAACCCTTTTATATTTTTCTCCGTAAGTTTGTACATAAAGGGATCATCCTCTTGTACAATCATGTGTATGCATCACATTAAACTTTAATTGTGTTGGATAATCGAAACATACTCCGTCAATTTGTACTTGAGGGAATCAGCCTTTTCTCCAACCATGTATACGCATCACATGAAGCTCTGACCGCATCGAATAACCGACACTTATAGTCCCCTATTATGAGGGTTGTTCATCACAACATTTTTCCATTGGATTCCATGCCATAATAATATAGTTTGGACTAGTTTCAAAAAAGTTATATGAATTCAATAACTTAATATACCATTGACCTCGCCGAAACAAATGGCTTGGACTTGTATTTTTAACTGTTCGTATATTACGAACTAAAAATTATTTTAGATTAGTTAAAATAACTGAATTTCATTTATGTAAGACTTCGTGATACCGCACCGTTGTAACAATGCGTTTAAGGATTCCGTCATTTTTTATCTATGCACCATGGCTTTAATGGCACGTGATGATTTCACGGATACATTTTGATATTTTCAAATCAATTTGTCTAACTGAAACAATTAGCATAGACTCTTCTTTAAAGTTTTCAAAACATTTGAAAACCATTTTAGGTTTTATCATATCATAATATGTAACGATGGGTTGTCTCCATAACTCAGGTTATCGCGATTTATTGATAAAACTAAAAAAATATATTGGTCTTTTTAAAGGTACCAAAGTGCAAATTTGGCACGATTTTAAGAATTTCAAAGTCTAGCATAGATAGAAGATTTAAAATATCCTAAAACCTTAAATATCTCTAATTTTTTCTCCGTGTCTTTTTCCAGCTTAATAACTATATCTAGTATAGCCCTAATCTTTTTACTCAACTCTATCCACACTCATTATTCATCACATTTACCACACATTATAAGTTCATGAACTTGCCACAAGAATATGAGTTTCAGAGCTTTTCCTAGTAATATGTAGTCAGATAACAAATCAACGACTGTCCATATGTTGAGGGGCTAAAAAATGTACCACACGATTATGAGTCATGAACTTACCGTAAGTGTGAGTTTTAAGAACACACACCTACCTTAACATCATCTACCTATTCATTATACACATGAGAAAAAAAATCACCTTCCCAACATACATATAGCAAATAGCGCGACACCGAGTTTCAATTGATTATCACTATAGGAAGCTATGTGGTTGTCAAACCAAACACAAATTTCTATCCATATAAGAAATTGGTCAACTCGACCACTAATCAATATAGAAAGTTAATCGGTTGTTAAACCAAGAAAAAATCCTCTACCCATACAAATGAATGTTCAACTCAATCACTATATTAATATAGGAAGCTAAGTGGTTCTAAAATCAAGCACAATCCCCTGTCCATACAAAGAAATATTCAACTCAACCACTAACATGAGTCCTCAACTAAAAATCCGTAAATCTCAAACTTCTTCTTAGCTTGATATGATTTCTCTCAATTCATACCTTATCAGACACCATTCTTTATGAGTTCACTACTATTATTCCATAGTATTTTTCTTTTTATAGAATCATGCTATCTTTACATTCTTTTAATCATTTAATAGATCATCTGTTATTTCATGATTTCATTCTAATCACTTTGTAATCTTCTTTTACAATCGATTTTCTTTACAATTTTATTTTACCTGATGATCGTTTATTTTACGATCTCCTTATTCTTCTTTGTTCGTTTTATTACTTCACGATTATTCTCTACTATTCATTTTTTAATTCTTGAATCAGGTGTCCCTTGATCTTCTTTAGTTATATCTCTTCAAGATTATTCTTTGAATCTCCTCCTATATATCTTTATTTTGTTCTTTATGAATTTTCTATATTCATCTCTTATTGCTTAAACTGTTTCAGAGTTTATTCCTTTACTATCTTCATTATATTTTCACGATTATAGCCTAAGGTACTGCTACCCAAGACCTATAACCTTTCAGCTCTGATACCAACTGTAATGACCCCAAGAATCCCCCCACTGGCTACGAGCGACCCCCTCGCGTTAATGTATAACCTTCTTATAAAATTCACAACATTATATAATAAAATACTGCAAAAAACTCAACAATTTTTAAGTAAATTTTACGACAACTTTATTTTCTTTGATCATTTGCCTCAGAATCACAATCTTTACAATTTCTTACAAACACAGATCATTTATAAATCATGACCTAGGGTATTATAATTATTGTGAGTATCCAAAAGCTCACACTTCAACAATAAGTCAATATGGCTATCTACCGACTCATCTTAACTAATTAAGTTCACAATTAGTAGCACTCATCTTAATGTATAACTTCCTTTTACTACTATTACAAGGTCTTAATTCAAGAATAATACAAAACTGTAATTATCATAACATCTTACATTAAGAGATTTAAACAATTATAACAAGGTTTTATAACCCTTAAATAACTTCAATCATTATCTTTGCGTTTATCAGGATCTTCAAATTCCTCGCACCTCGCTGAAAATATTTGATTATAGGAAGAGTGATCACGAAGACTCAGCAAGTCTAACAGTTATTGTGACATCCCAGATTATGACAAGATTTCTAAATTAAAATCTTGGCTAATTAAGTAAAGGTTAGCAGTGAAACCTAGTTATGAATGATAGAAGTTATAAAAGTGATTAAAGCTATGTATTATTTGATCAATGTGTTCAAAATAACCTGTGTGGTTGAAATGGTAAAAAGGGACTCTTAGTGTATATAAGAGTCTATTGAATGTATAAGGATCAGTTATCTATGTAAAATGCATTAGCAACGTAATAGATAATGAAATTATAATAAATATAAATTTCGATGATGGAATGGTAATGTAACGGATTAAAGACAAAAGATAGACATAATTATTGAGAGACACTATGATGTGTCAGCAGGTGATAGGTTAAATGTATTAATACGTATGTATTTAATCTGATAAAGAAAGAAAAGATAAAAATGGAAGGAATAATGGAAAAGAGGAAAGAGTATGTGAATTAATGCTTTAGTTATGAATATTATTAGCGAGCTTAATGAATAGGCCTAGAAAGGCTAGGTTGTGAAAATGGCAAGCTAAGGTAAACCAGTATGTGCAGGAATAACTTTGGTACAAAATGATAAATATAAGCTATGTAAACCCTAGATAGATAAAGAATGGCCAATATAAAGGGTGTCAAGGTATAATGAAATGATAAATGGCATAATATAACATGCCTAAAGCTAAGACAAAGTATGTTATGAGTTATGTTAAAAGACGGGAACAAGTTAGAATGTATTATTAACCTACATAAGGTATAATACATCAAATGTGAAATGATTAGAGACGAATGGTCGTGTAATTATGAAATAAGTTTGACAAGTTATAGAAAGTTTATGATCCTATATTGATGTATATAGTACAATGTTTACAGATAGCACTCGAAGTAGCAGACCGACAAGACGATTATGAAAGGATAGGAAGGCCACGCGAGGCAGTAAAGGTTAAGCGTAAATAAAAGAAGAACATGCAAGTTTTTCAGACTGAAATGTAATGATTGTTCTATGTGAACTATATGATAGTAAACTATGTGGAATGTGCCCTGCGTGATTTAACTGCTAAATAAAATATGTGACATTTAAGCATAGCATGGTAAAGTAAGGAATGTATGACGCAAAAATATAAATTGTAAGTGTGAAAGGTGTTACCTGATTGACTTGCTGAGCCTTTGAGCTCACTCTTGCTATAAACTAACATTTTTAGGTAAAGTACAAGAAGGTCGGATGTTCCAGTTAAGCTAAAGGTAAAGAGTGCTAAACGCATAGATAAACATGAAGGAAATTTGTTAAGTGTATCTGTGTAATGTTCCTGTAAAACAAATAAATGTTAAACCGTAAAGGTAAAAATTAATGAATGGTTTGTAAATCCATAGCGATAGCAGTGAATGTAATTTGTTTTGAGAAATGTTGTAATAAGATAAGATAAAGATATTATCGGCAGCCGAGTTTTATATGTAATAAACATGTATGGTACAGATATATGTAAACAGGAACAATGATGGAACAGGTATAAGGTAAATTGGATTATGTATGAATAGTTTAATAATGAAAATTTATTCACAGGTTATGTTATATGAATCATAATATATATGATTCTAATTATTGTAATAAACTAGGTCCCAATGAATAAATGTTTGACCTAAGTTTTAATGTATAGAAAGTGAATGTTACGATCCTGAGACAGGTTATGATTATAAGTTAAATAAACAGATTTATAGACCGTAATATGGTCAAATATTGATTTTAAAGTTTAAAGGTTATGTATTAACAGGTTATGGACCGTGATGCTTTATAATTATATAATATAATTTTAAGATTAATTGTTATGAAATCCAGAATTGAATGGATAGAATTAAGGAACGTAAGGATTTCGGTGCGTTACAGTTAGTATCAGAGCAGACAAGTTATAAACCTTAGGTAGGAGTACCTTAGGCTATGACCTTTATGAAAAAGAAGGGAATAGTAAAGTAAGGGGACTCTAGAGGAGTTGAGTAAGAAATAAATGAATTTTGGGAATTCAGGATTAAGAAATGGCAAAGGATGTCTTATGATAAGATAATGAGACATGGTAAATGATTAAAGGATCTTAAATGATCAAAGATAAAGGGACTCTTGATGAGTTGTGATCAATAAAATATGAATTAATGAAATTCATATCAGAGTAAGGAAACGCTAAGTTAAGAAAATGTTAGGGTATGTGGAATTTTTCATTAAGGACTCGTGGTAGTGTCTAAGTTGTACACTTCCTTGTATGGGCGAGGAATTGTACTTACTTGGCTTCCTATAATGATAACCAGTGGAGATCCAACATCACGATATTGGTTATGTATGTTGAGAATGTAATTCTTTTCTTCTACATGTACCTGATACGTAAGAAGTGAGAAGGATTAAGTGAGAAAGATTAAGGTTAGTTATGTGTTCTGAAAACCCAAGCGTATAGTAAGTTCATGACTTATGATCGTGTGGTCAAGCCCCTTAACGAATTGGCAACTTTGGCCTGACTAGGATAAGCTCCTCAAACTATATGATTATTGTAAGTTCCTGAGCCCAAACGTGTGGCAGGTTTGATAAACATGGGTGGGTTAGAAAAGAGAGTCATAAGTTGAGAGAAATAGGTCTCAGAGTTTGTCTAAGGACAAGGAAATAAGAAAGAAATAAAAATGTTAAGGAGGAATATAATGAGTTAAAGGAAGGAAAGGAATAATGATTAGGATTGGGTAGGTAATCCACTCTTCTAGCTATGCTAGATCATTGAAGTTTTTAAAATGTGCTCATTCTTGCACATTGGTGCATTGAAAATGTTTTGTTTAAGTGTCGAAAAGTTTTTAAAATTCCGTGATTCATGGTCTATGCCAATTGTTTCGGCTAGACAGAGTTATTTGAAAATTTTAAAATGTATTTATGAAATCATTATCACACTATTGAATGTGGTGTGTAATGATAAAATGACAGAATTCTCAACGTACTTCTATGTCGGTACGGTATTAAAAGGTCTTGAATGACTGAATTCTCAACGTACTGCTAAGATAGTGTGGTATTATGAAGCCTTTTTATAAAAAAATTCTTGGGTTCAAGTTTTGAGCCAATGGCAGCATTCTTGAAAAGTTCAAGTTTGCAAGAAATGAACAGTTTAATGATGTGAGTTTATGCCATTTGTTTCGGCTAGACCATTTGGCTAAAGAAATTAGTAAATGTATTTAAATCCCGAAATGGATAAAGAAATATGTTTTTAAAGTCTGAGGTGAACAACCCTAAAAAGGGAATATGGTAAATGGGTTGGTTAACGTGGTTCAACCCAAAAAGAAAAGAAAAATATTGTGCACAACAGAAAGGGGTACAATAGGCTGGTCACCTAGCGTACTAATGGGTCAAAGGAAAAAGGGTATGTGGTTGCACCTTAACTCATGTTACTGGTCTTTATGACCTATGGGTATTCTCAATCTTTGTGATTGTTAATATTCTTAACGTGTTCATGGTCTTTGTGACCCATCAGCAAAAAACATAAGTTTTGTTTTTAAAAGGAAAAAGTTTTATGTTTAAAGGAAAGTTTATTCCTAATTATTCATACTGCTTCACAATTATTGAAGATTCCTGAAAGACATTTCAATTTTCTAGAATGAATGATAGAAAGGGGTAAGATGGGTAAAGAGATGAGAGAATGTAAAGGTTAGTTAAGAACCTAGCTATGCTGAATAGAATGCAAAGAGATATGCATGTTGTAATTGAATAAGGAATGAGTAAATAGCAATTTCGGGGATGAATTTTTTTTTAAGGAGGGGTGAATGTGACATCCCAGATAATGACAAGATTTCTAAATTAAAATATTGGCTAATTAAGTAAAGGTTAGCAGTTAAACCTAGTTATGAATGACAGAAGTTGTAAAAGTGATTAAAATTATGTATTATTTGATTAATGTGTTAGAAATGACATGTGTGGTTGAAATGGTAAAGAGGGACTCTTAATGTATATAAGGGTCTATTGAATGTACAAGGATCAGTTATCTATGTAGAATGCATTAGCAACATAACAGATAATGAAATTACAATAAATATAAATTTTGATGATAGAATGGTAATGTAACGGATTAAAGACAAAGGATAGACATAATTATTGGGAGACACTATGATGTGTCAGCAGGTAATAGGTTAAATGTATGAATATGTATATATTTGATCTGATAAAGAAAGAAAAGTTAAAAATTAAGAGAATAATGGAAATGAGGAAAGAGTATGTGAATTAATGCTTTAGTTATGAATATTATTAGCAAGCTTAGTGAATAGGCCTGAAAAGGCTAGGTCGTGAGAATGACAAGCTAAGGTAAACTAGTATGTGCAGAAAAGCAAGAATAGCTTACCCCAATTCGGTTATTGGGGATTAAAGGAATAATAAAGTTAATGATCTTTGAATGTTTTGAAGTTATTAAGAAATTGATATTTATTGATTGGAATAAGATAATCATGTACACGATGTGTAAATACAAGATGTAATACTACGAGAATGAGTAGAAAGAAAGTTGTATATAGGTGTGGTTTAAATTGGCATTTAAGTGTTAAGTAAATATTTAAACATGACGTAAAAGTCAAAAAAAAATGTATTATGAGTTTAAATGGTTAAATGATGATGGATTTTGATAATTCGATCGAGGTTCACTTCTCAAGAAAGCGGTTTATAGAAAAGTGAGCAATTCGACTATATTAAGATGTCAGGAAGTGAAATTGTGAAATGTAAAACCAAAAAGAGTTTGTAAATAATTGAGAATGAATGTTATGTAAATTGGCAATTTATTGTGAATTGTTATTATTAATTAATGAAATTCAAATTTTAAATGTGACAAGTGTTTTGGGACAAACCAATTATGGAGTATTTGATTATGGAATAAAATTCAAAACATAATGAAACAAGTTTGGATCAAAATGTAGTTGAAATGGATTGAAATTAAGCAAGTATGATTTATTAGAGATTAAATTCTCTAGATTTCTTGACAAAATACCAAAATGCCCTTGGCCATTTAAGAAATGACAATTTTGTCTTAAAATGGGTTAATGACTAATATGTTCTTGCTTGTTGGAGGGAACTGTCATAAATGTCCCTAACCAAGCATGAATTACGTTAACTAAATTGAGTTAGTTGTTGGAGAATATATACAACACTTGTATGCATATATTCTTAAGTATCAAGCTAGCATACTTCATTCTTCATTTTCAAAAGTTGCTAAATAAGAGAACTTAAGAGCGAAAAGAAGGGAAAGGCTAGGGTTTGCTTGAAGAGCTTGAAGGATTGCTAGAGAAGTGTCCAAAGAATGATGAACAAGCTATAAAAGTGGAGTCTACAACCTTAAGAAGGTTTATTGCATGAAGGAAGAGAGCTCAAAGAAGGTATAATGATGTTCAAGCCATAAATCATGGTGTTTATGTGTTTAAATGTTAGTTTAAGAGTAGTCATGCATGTATCTTTGATTAAAAGTAAGATTTATGTAAGTCATGTGCTATATGTGAGTTATGTTAAGAAACCCTAAGCTCAAATATGGTTGAATAAAGGTGGTACACTATTTATGTATGTTCACAAGCTAGAAACCATGATTCATAGGATGATCATGTGTTTTATGTTGTTAGTTTTGATGAAAACCTAGTTAAAAGTATTGATCATGGTTAATACATGAACAAATTTCATGATAGATAGCATAAAAGATTTATGAAATGTTGTAATGTATATTTTGTGATAGAAGTTATAATATTAAGCTATACTTTGTGTATAGACTAAATCATAATATGTAAAGTGTTTTGAAAGGCGCGTATAGAAGTTACGTGAATACACAAAGTTGTTAAATGTGTATGTGGTAGCCTATGTGGTGTATGGAGTTTAAAGACTTAAGTTGAGTTTAAGATTTGAAATTTAAAAAGTTGACAAAATGCCGTCGAAGTGTGATTTTCGGCAATTTTGAGGAATTAAAGGTGAAATGAAGTCAAACGACATAGTTTTATATTATTACACGTGTTTAGGTTGATTTGGTAATCAACGAATGGAAACTTGATCGAAAAGGCGATTCGAACGATCAAAATCGATCGTTTCGACCCTAAATAGATTTTAACGGACAAATCTCGCCTCGTGCGAAGTTTTAATGTTTTAAAAGTTTGGACATGTCATATATAAGTTATATGAACTTTTTCAAGCATTAGAATGAAGTTTTGTTGCAAAGAGCCAAAAATCACAAAGTTGAAAAAAAATGAGTTTTAAAGTTAGAAAAAATTTTCAAGTCTGAAAATGTTTTGAAACGCCCTCTTATGGGCTATTAATTCTATGATTTTGAGAAACCAAATGAGGCAAGTAAAAATTTTGTAAAATACTAGGTAGTAAGACCTAGTACTGTTCCAAATTTGGACTTAATTGGATGTATATTGAAGGAGTTAAAAATTAGCAAAACAGCAGTAAAAATTAGAACATTCTGATACAGAAGCACTGTGCCGGGGCGCAATGCATTGTTCATGGGCCGAGAGGACTTCGCGGCCAACGAAGTCTAAAGCGCCGGGACATAATGTACTGTTCACAGAAAAAATTTAAAGTGTCCAAAATGCGACATTTTGGTACAGAATGATAAAGATAATCTATGTAAACCTTAGATATATAAAGAATGACCAATATAAAGGGTGTCAAGGTATAATGAAATAATAAATGGTATAATGTAACATGCCTAAAGCTAAGCCATAAGGTATAATACATCAAATGTGAAATGATTAGAAACGAATGGTCGTGTAATTATGAGATAAGTTTAAAAAGTTATAGAAAGTTTATGATCCTATATTGATGCATATAGTGCAATGTTTACAGATAGCGCTCAAACTAGCAAACCAACAAGACGATTATGAAAGGATAGGAATGTCACGCGAGGCAGTAAAGGTTAAGTGTAAATAAAAGCATAACAGACAAGTTTTTCAGACTAAAATGTAATGATTATTCTATGTGAACTATATGATAGTAAAATATGTGGAATGTCCCTTACGTGCAACTATGTGATTTAACTGCTAAATGAAATATGTGACATTTAAGCATAGCATGGTAAAGTAAGGAATGCATGACGCATAAATATAAATTATAAGCATGAAAGGTGTTATCTGATTGACTTGCTGAGTCTTTGTGCTCACTTTTGCTATGATCTAAGCTTTTCAGGTAAAGTACGAGAAGGCTGGATGTTCCGGTTAAGCTAAAGGTAAAGAGTGCTAAATGCATAGATAATCAAGAAGGAAATTTGTTAAGTGTATCTGTGTAATGTTCCTGTAAAGCAGATAAATGTTAAACCTTGAAGGTAATAATGAATGAATGGTTTGTAAATCCATAGCGATAACAGTGAATGTAATTTGTTTTGAGAAATGTTGTAATAAGATAAGATAAAGGTATTTTCGGTAGCCGAGTTTTATATGTAACAAACTCGTATGTATGGTACAGATGTATGTAAACAAGAAAAAGGATGGAACAGGTATAAGGTAAACAGGATTATGTATGAATAGTTTAATAATAAAAATTTATTCACAGGTTATGTTATGTAAAATAATATATATAATTCTAATTTTTGTAATAGACTAGGTCACAATGAATAAATGTTTGACCTACATTCTATTGTATAGAAAGTGAACATTACGATCTTGAGACAGGTTATGACTATAAGATAAATAAACAGATTTATGGACCACAATATGGTCAAATATTGATTTTAAAGTTTAAAGGTTATGTATTAACGCGCGAAATCGCCATTATGTGTTATGTGATCTGTGGCTAATATGACAACTATGTATACTTTGTGCGATGATGTGAGATATATTGTTATAGTAGAAGCACAAGCACGTGATGTACGACACACACTGAGCATGTTAAGGTATGTGCTACATGAAACATAAACTGTTGAACTTCCTGAGCCGTTGTGCTCATTACTTGCTTAATATACATTTTTGTAGGAAAGAAATAAATTTCAGGAATATCAGGATATATGAGGGTTATGCTATGACACCAATTAATGGTATAGTCTAATTGTTCAATGTTTTGGTAGAATAAAATATTGCGAATGCAATTGACAAAGTTATAATAGTATTGTGTATGCTATGAATATCATAAATACTGATTAGGTGAATAGAGTTTATTTGTGTGTTATTGATAATCATGTATTATGATTGTTACAGAATATATCCAGATTGGTTAAGTAAAGTTAAATGATAAATGGTAATGATTCAAGATTGTTGTAGTGGCAAAGAGGAAGATATATTGCATTATGGATTATGAAACTACGAATAATCATATGGATATAAATAATATTAAATTTAAAATGTTGAGTTTTACGATATTTGTAACAGACATGAAAGAATAAGTAAATGTTGCGATCCAGGGACTAGGATCAAGAAATTAAGTTTTTAAATATCCAAATGTTTTAATACAATGAATAAGAAAAGTGAAAGAAAATTTATACCAAAAATTTGGCAATTGATGACGATAATGTCAAAAAATGAATTAATTAAGGTGATTAAAGATTTATTAACGGACCAAAATTTGGACGTTATGAAATTAATGTTTAAATAAATAAGAAATTTAAGATAATAAAGTAGGTCAAATTTCGGGGTCGTTACAGTTGGTATCAGAGCTAGAGGTTATAACCCTTAGGAAAATGATACCTTAGGCTATAACCTAAAGTAAGAAAGAGTATGGTTAGTTGAGTGTTCTGAAAACTCAAGCGTATGGTAAACTCGTGACTCATGATTATATGGTGGAGCCCTTTAGCGAATGGGCGCTATGGCCTGACTAGGACAAGCTCATCAACCATATGATTATGGTAAGTTCCTGAGTCCAAATACGTGATAAGTTTGATGAACATGGGGGAAATTAGAGAGCTATAAGTTAAGAAATATTGACTAAGGTTAAGGAAATCAGAAAGATACAAGATTATAAGGAGGAGATAAAGATGTTAAGAAAGATTCGAATGGAGGTAACGAATTGAGAAAATTCATAAGTTCAATTAAGAATAAATCTGAAAGAATATTTGAAATGATTCAAAGATGAATCTCAAAGAAAATCAGGGGACACCTGATACAAGGAATAAAGATGACACGGTAATTAAAAAGCATAGGCAAGAGATCATAATAACATGATCAGGAATGGTAAGAGGATCGTACTACGATACGATCACAAGATAAGAAAAGGGAATAAGGAATAGATGGTAAAGTAAGGTCATGATGGGATTAAATGAGAATGTGAAATAACAGAGAGGCCTGTTAATGGTCCAAAAGAGATATGGTACTATGAAATAGTACAAGAAAAATTCAAAGAATGATGAGATATGAATGACAGAAATGTTATGTTAAGGGGGAAAAAAGCTTGGGTACGAAATTTCAATTGAGGACTCATGTGGTGGCTGAGTTACACGATCATTTGTATGGGGGGGGGGGGGATTTGTGTTTACTTAGTTACTATGTGATAATCATTGAAATGTTAGAGTCGCGCTAGTGGTTTTGATAGATAGATAATATTAAGTTAGGCACGAGTTCTTAAAACTCATGCATATGGTAAGTCCATGACTCATATTGGTATGGTATGTTTTGAGCCCCTTAGCATATGGACAGTTTTTGATATGTTCTCAGACTACATATTGCTAGGACAAGCTTCTAAACTCATATTCTTGTGGTAAGTTCCTGGACTCATAATGTATGGCAAGTTTGATGAACTATACGGGGATATAGAAAAGTTGGAGTAGATAGAAATTTTAATATGATATGTAATAAAAGTCCTAGCAATAAATATAATATTTAAGTGAAGAAACTAAAGGTGAATGTTAGGAAATTTAGGATATTCCCACTCTTCTAGCTTTGCTAGACTTCGAAATTTTTGACCTCAAGCTAAATTGGTATGAATGTGTTTCAAAAAAAAATTAATAATAATAATAATAATAATAAATAAATAAATAAATAAAAATGAATTTTAAGCAATTTAAAAAGTGTCTATGCTACTTGTTTCGGCTAAACAAAAATATTTTTAACATCAAAATGTATTTTAAAATAATCATCCATGCACCTTTTAGCCCGGTGTGGTTGTGATGAATGACGGAATGCTCAACGTGTTGTTGAGACGGTGCGATACTATTTCGTCATAAGATGATTCGATACCATAAAGTATGGTGTAGGAATTATTAACGACAGAATTCTCAACGTACTGTCAAAATGATGCAGTAACATGAAGTCATAAATGATTTTGATTTATGAAAGTATGTCAAAGCTATAAGTCAATGCCATTTGACTCGGCTAGACATTTTGAAAAGTTTTGACATAATGAATGTTTTAAAAATTTTCTGCGAGTTATAAATTGTTAAAAGTAATTCTATGTTAATTGATCTAGCTAGACAAGCGTTGAAGAAATATAAGTCTGAGCTATTGATTCAGCTAGACAAATTTTAAATTATAATTATTGAATTCGTATTCTTTGAAAGTTATACCAAATCAAATTATTTTCGAATGAATTCTAAGGCTGAGATGAACACAAAGATTAAGAATGTTGCAGGTTGATCAAATGGTCACCTGGCATAAGAAACACATGTATGGTGAAACATCCATCATTTTAATGACAGACTGATCCACTGTCAGGGTTTGCAGTATGAGGTACTCGGGGAGCGAAGTACTGTAAACCGAGATCATGTTCAGAATGTTATGAAAATTCATTATTTTAATGGGTTGCAGTATGAGGTACTCTGGGAGTGAAATACTGTTAACCGGGATAAAAGTTCATTCAGCATACTACGAAAAGTTTTATTTTTTTTCTCTACTCTTATGAAGATTGGATGGTAGGATGGGGTAGCATTTTCTAACCATGAGCGATAATAAAAATAATAATTGTGAAGTAAAGAAATTATGAAATGTGATGGATTAGAAAATTGCAATGTCCAATGACGGTGAGAAAAGAATGAAATAAAGATATGTGGAATAAATGTAAAAAAATTGTGTAAGTTACAAATGAATGAAGTACGAGTACATAGAAATTTCGAGGACGAAATTTTATGAAGGAGGGGTGAATGTGACACCCAGGATTTTTGAAATAATTTCAAATTAGGATTATTATAAGTTAAGTAAAGGTTAGTGTTTAAAACTAGTGTTGAATAATAGAGGTATTAAGGAATGATTTATGAAGTGAAAACGAAGATTTATATGAATTAAGAAAAGAATGATGAATGTGTATAATGTAAATGATGTGTAATAAAGAGTAAGCAATAAGTTGATTGAGTAAAGGTAAGTGCATGATTAAAGAAAAGAAATTTTCAGAGAATGAGAAATTATCTTGATAAGTGCATCAAGAAATATTATAAAAAAATTATAAATTTAGTTAAGAATTGAATATTCTAACAGTTATGACCATTATGGGATTATCCATGTGAGTTATGGAAGTTAATGAGGTAAAATATGATTATTATGGATTTAGTTGTTATCTATCAAGATAAAGGTATAGCAAGTTGCTAGAAATAAAATACGTATGAATATTACGGCAATTATGATTCCGATGACGGAATCCTGTTAAGGGGGGAAGAATGTGAGGATCTGAATTTTCAGAATTTCTTTAATAATGTCAAATGAGAATTTAATTGATTAAATTATCAAGATTGTTCAAATTAATTTTTTTTTATTTTTTTTATGTGATTTAAGGTATGTGATAAGATTTAATTAGTAAATTAAATCCGTTCAGAGATTTTGATAAATGATATTGAATTTAAGTAATTGAAAAGTAAATAAATTGTTTAAAGACAATTTATTAAGAATAAGAGAAATTTCAGGTAAATGTACAATAAATTGTACAATTAAATTATTATGAAAATGCAGAAATTATGATTTAATTGAGGTTCGGTGGTAATGTGAAATATATAAAATTAGATATGTATATATATGCATTGGTATATATATATATAAAAATGTATATGTTTTAAGTGATAATTATAAATGTTATTAATTATGGAAATTAAGGAATTAATAATTAAATTAATCCAATTTTAAATGAAAAGCGAATGAGGAAGTTAATAAAATTATAATTATTGATTTTAGAGTTAATTAAGAATTATGGTGGAAATTTAGAAATTGATTGAGAAGAAATATAATTATATAAATTATATAATATTAAATTATATAATTTATATATAAAGAAATTAATGTGAAATGTAAATAAATGAAAATAAATGAGAAAAAAAGAATTAATTTATTAAAAATTATGTTTATGTATAATGGAATTATTATGACTTTTATGAAGGATAATATTTTAGAAACGTGAACATGTTAGTGTAACATGATGTCCAAATAACGAAGTGAAAAATTATGAAAAATAATTTTTATAAGCTATATGAATTATTTTATGATTTTTGGAATTATAAAATACCTCATATAATTACATGCATGTCATTATGCGTGTACAAAATTTATTAAGAAAAGTACCCAAAAGAGGTATTAAAATTATTTATAAATCATGATATAATTTTTGGTGAATTAAAATAAATATTTTATATACATTATATAAAATATTTATTACACGTAATAACTACATAATACATTAAATTCATTAATTTGCATGCTATTTTGGAACGTTCGAGAAATTGGCTAAAGTCGGTGGAACTAAATGATTCTTAAATTTGCTAAGTTGTAATATAATAAAAGGGAAAGAAAAAGCAACAAAGGGGGGAAAAGAAAAGAGAAAGAAAATAATAATAATGCTCTCCCTCTCTCTTTTCTTCTTCTTCCACCAACCAAGCACCATCACCAAACCACCATCTCCGACCGTGCACACCATGGCCATCAAGAGAGGAGTTTGGGGTTATCAAGAGGAAGATTTACAAGCCTTGGAAGGTTGTACGAGGAGCAATAGAAAAGGGTATTTATTATTTAATTTCCGCAATTCAGGCAAGTTCTTCAGTTCTTTAATGTTAAATGTTGTCTGTTATGATATGTTAAATGCATATAAATTATGTGTTATGTGATATGTGGCTAATATGACAACTATGTATACTTTGTGTGATGATGTGAGATATATTGCTATAGTAGAAGCACAAGCACGTGATGTATGACACATACTGAGCATGTTAAGGTATGTGCTACGTGAAACATAAACTGTTGAACTTGCTTATCCGTTGTGCTCATTACTTGCTTAATATACATTTTTGCAGGAAAGAAATAAATTTCAAGAATATCAGGATATATGAGGGTTATGCTATGACACCAATTAATGATATAGTCTAATTGTTCAATGTTTTGGTAGAATAAAATATTGCGAATGCAATTGACAAAGTTATAATAGTATTGTGTATGCTATAAATATCATAAATATTGATTGGGTGAATAGAGTTTATTTGTGTGTTATTGATAATCATGTATTATGATTATTACAGAATATATCCAGATTGATTAAGTAAAGTTAAATGATATATGATAATGATTCAAGATTGTTGTAGTGGCAAAGAGGAAGATATATTGCATTATGGATTATGAAACTGCGAATAATCATATGGATATAAATAATATTAAATTTTAAATGTTGAGTTTTATGATATTTGTAACAGACATGAAAGAATAAGTAAAGGTTGCGATCCAGGGACTAGGATCAAGAAATTAAGTTTTTAAATATCCAAATGTTTTAATACAATGAATAAGAAAAGTGAAAGAAAAATTTATACCAAAAAATTGGCAATTGATGACGAAAATGTCAATAAATGAATTAATTAAGGTGATTAAAGATTTATTAACGGACCGAAATTTGGACGTTATGAATATAATGTTTAATAAATTTCGGGGTTGTTATAGAAATTGGGTGACAACTTGGAGAGATTATTTTGCAATTAGGCCAATAAATAACTAGTATTAAAATCTTAGTGATAAAATGCCCAAAAAAAAAATTGAAATATAAAACAAACAAAAATTTGTTGAAAAACTGCGAATTTGGCTTTAAAATGACAACCCGAGTTGCACAACCCGTTCTATCCAAAATGTTGTTCGCAACGGAAAAACTTTGGTTTTGAGCTGAAATCAGAGTTTGGCCCAAATTGTTAACTATTTTGATTTGTGGCGGCTTGACTTCTGGAAATACGACTACTTCATATACAAATTTGTCAATTCATCTACATCACATTAATCCTTCAAACACTTGAGGCGCGCGTGAGGTTTTCTTTGATAGAAATTGAGTTGGGATACTTGTCTGCTCATTTATTGAGGGTATCCTATCATGTAGATGTAAAATACTTGATTCTTATGACTAATACATGAATTACGTATTTTAATTACATAAGCCAATGATAAAAATATCCTAAAATCATGCACAAATATCCTAAAAACATGCACACGAGTAATACTCGTGACACAAATTTAAAATAAAATCAACTCAAGAATTAGAATCGACACCAAGTATAAATTTCGTGGACCTAATTGTAAGACAACCTATAGTAGATTTCTTCTACAGATATATATATATATATATATATATATATATATATATTTGATAGGATTAAATTATACGATATTTTTATTCCCTAATACTTAGTTTTTATATTTATTGTGTGCTTAAATGTTTAATTATTTATTTAGCTTAATTTGGTTTTAATAAATTTTATAGGATTTTAGTTAATTTATGTTAATTTAGGTAATTTTATAGTAATTTTATATTTTTATTTATTTATGTGTTTTTATTATTTTTAGTAATTTTATATTATTTTTAATGTTTTTATTTGATTTTGTAGGAATTAACTAAAGCTTGGATGACAAAATGGTAATTTAAGCTGTTGGATGGCAGAACCGTAATTTCAACAACATGGATGGCATCCGCACAATGTGCGCGCATAGAAGGGGCGCTGATCTAGGACGACGTCGTTTGGCCGAGAAGGAAATAACAAGGGTCACGCCATACTCGGCCAAGCGGCGCAGAAAAAAAACACACGCGCAATGCGCGCGGCTGGCTGAGAAGGCTGACGTCATCCAAGCGTGTTGACCGATCAACTGTGGCGTTAAGGCTGTGTTTGGCTTACGCGATTTTGTTGGAAACGGGATATTTATTACTACTTTTTGATTTCAAGTTGGATTTTAATTCCAATTAGGATTAAGATAATAATTATTTTATTTTTAATTGAAAATCCTATTAGGGTTTGGACAAGTTAGAGGCCTATAAATAGAGGGTCAATCTCTCATTATTCATTGTAAGTTTTTTGGAGATCTTTCTTCTAGTTTCTTGGAGAGAGCTTTTCAACTATGGAGATTATTTTAAAGCATGTCAGGCTATGTTTTTATTTTTAGTTATAAAGGAATGTTGAACCTTATTTTTAATTGATGTTTTAATTGATGTTTTATAATCTATTCTTTCATGCATGAGATTTATTCTTGATAATCTGTTTTAATTGTTTTATGATATTTGTTTGATTAATTTGATAAGGGCCTGTTAAGTTAATCAATAATTTATCATATGCTAGATTAAGATTTAATATTAAGCAAACGATATTTTATCTGATCATAAGTAGCAATTAATAATATTTGATTGTGGACAAACTTTTGAATATTGTTATGATTATCAAGATGACAAGTTAAATAATTTGCGATGTTATGATTGTTGCTTGGAATAATCTAATTATCTAATTTTTAGTGCAACTGTTATATTAAATCTAGACTAATAGTTCTAGGTTATATGATAGTTAGGGTCTTTTATGAGCGATTGCTACATTAGATTTATAATTTAAGGAGGATTTTGGGTAGCTTGGTGATTGTCGGTTATCTAGGATTATTAATTTCAATTGAAAAATAATAATAATAATAACTTGATTAATTTGTTGATTAAAATAAAGGGATACTGAACTAAGGAACTGAAGTTTGTTTTAATTGATTTTTATCATCTTTATTTATTATTTATTTACTATTTGTTTGAATTTTAATTAATTAATTAATAATTCAAAATCCCCCATTTAATTAGTTATTTTTGAAAACATTAGAATTTATTAAAACCATTCATTCTCTGTGGGTTCGACTCTTACTTTCACTACTACATTAATATTTTTCAAAGTAAGATTTTATTTTTAATTGTCTACGACAGCATTCCAATATATATATATAAATTGGGGGGACATAATTAAACAGATTCGTACAAGGAAGGCTAACACTGAAAGCCTTAGGACTTATTACAAACACACTAAATAAATGTCCTTGTTGGGGACATAATTAAACATATTCGTACAAGGAAGGCTAACAATGAAAGCCTTAGGACTTATTACAAGCACACTAAATAAATGTCCTTGGTGATACATATATAGTGTGGTAACCTTCATATCAACTTGTAAATGAAGACTCTGACAGTTTATTATTCCTTATTTAGGACCCATATAGATATCTAATTCCAGCAACATCATCAGAACTCAGTGTAATTGCCTGACCTCCTGCATAGGTTGGCCACATGATTGCCCCAGGAACACGGCTATGGCCTAGTCCAAGCGTGTGCCCTAATTCATGCACAGCGACGCTCTCTATGTCAATAGAATTAAGAGGAGTTGGATTAGCAGTGGACCAATCCTCAGTCTCATCAAAATGTAAATCACCTCCATATCGTGGATAAAATCCATGAGCCAGGACTCTACCCGGGCCATCAAACGGGTAATTATCGCCGTGATCCCCACTATAAAAGCCAATGCTTATGAACTCACCTGAATTAACCTCTGCAAAAGACAAGCGATTATTTGTTGCAGCAGTCCAAATAGACATGGCTTGCCTAATAGCATTTTTGACAGATGAACTCATTGGCGTCACGAATCTATAAGTAACGGGCATTCTAGCCCATTTAGAACCCTGAATAGCAAAATGAGAGACTGTAATAAAGGATTTGGGGCCATGGTGATGACTTTCGTCGTCGACTTGCATGCGAGTAGTGCCATTGACGATATCTGGCATTCCGCAACGAGGCATCATCATCATGGACACTGTTTCAGCATCGAGGCTTCCAGTTGGCTTGAGATGATAATTTTGTTGGTAGGTTTTTAGGGCAACCTCCAGCGTATCGTCAAAATCATCGTCGTTGGTAGTGGGAGATAAGTTCAAGTAACCAAATTTGTGGAGATATTTTTTGAGTTGATGGAGCCCTTGAAGCTTTACGCCTTTGCGGGCCCCTTGCAAATCCTTGAGGAAAATAACGCGCTGCGATGATGGGTTTTTCTTTTCTGCATGGGACAGAAGAGGAAGGAGTATTAGGAGGAGGAAGATGAATGATAAGAGAAGAGATGAAGAAACCTTTGAAGCCATGAAAGAGTAATTATAAGTTAGAGGGAATATGGAGTTGGTTCATTTTTTTTTGTTCATGCAATTTATAGACTTGTTTTTGGAAAAAGTAATGGCATTGTAAACTGCGTGATTGGCTGAACATATTAATGGATGACTTGTAGCACAAGTCTTCGTTGACCTGGAAATTGTGAAGCGTGGACTATTCAGTGTGTATATTTGACCTATAAATATATAACAGATGGACTATGTGAGTGGAAGACTAAGAAAATACTGCCCACAATTATTAATATAATACTCCACTAGCCATATGCGAATGTCCATTGAAGTAGAAATGCGATGATGATTTTTTCCAATTGCGGTGGCGAGTGCACTGGTGGCGGTGTCATTCGAGTTTAATTGATAGTGTAATTCGAGTTTATTTATCTTTAAATTATGATACGGGGACCTATAGTATGGACGAAGCTAAAATATTATTGGAAGAGTATGTTATTATGTGCTGATTTTCAGGTATCGAGTATTATTGTACAGTGTGACCCTTCTTTTATACTTGATTATCTAAGAACTAAGTGTTCTCTTACTTGGACCACTTCATATACCATTTGTCGTTGTTAGTCTTTGATTTAATTTGTCGACATTAATCACATATACAGGGGGTAAATTTGTAGTGGATTTTCTAACTTTGAAGGCATATAATCATAGGGACAACATTATATATTCTATTTTTGAGTCCCTCCCAGCAGATTAGGTTTGTCTTGTCATTGAGGACTTTACTGGTTAACAGGGTCTTCGCTCACCTTACATTAGGTTTCTTTAAGCCTAGTCTAATTACAGGACATTATTACCTTAATTTTTTTTATTTGTTTTGAGTTTGTGTATAAAGGTTAGATTTATCCCTATGCTGTTAGATATGTTTATACATTATATTTTGAATGCTATTGTCTTGCTTTTACTTCTTATCTTAGAGACTTATAATTGCTATGTGCGCTCATGCTGCAATTTGCAGCATTTTTAATTAAATAAATGAAAACAAATGCTTTTAGGTTGATGTTATGCTAAGTTGGAAATTACAAGCTTGATTCTAAAATATGATTGACTTTATAAGTTAATTTGTTAAGTCAATAAAGTCTTAACTTAGTAGTTAACTTGACATTTAGATTTCAAGTTCGATTTTCAGTTTACATTTTTCTTTATGTGAGCTGCATTTCCTCCTTTATATACTATATTCCCCAACAGTTGAGCTTCAAAAAAAAAAGTTGTCGCATCAGTAGAAAAGTTGTTCCCAAAAGAGCCTCTTTTTTATATGACAAAAATTAGACATACATTTTCAAGTATACTATTCTCTCTATTAAAAAATTAGACATACATTTTCCATTTTTAGTCTATTTACAATTTAGATGTTGAAATTTTATTTATAGACAATAAAATAAAATAAATTCTTAGAATGTCATTTCTTATGTCATTAATAGATTGAATATTATTGTGATACTCCCAAATCACTATACTTACTATAGCTGACTTGATGCTCACTATAAATATTAAATCATTAGATTTATAGATGATTTCCTTTATTCATAAACAAAGTTCTCATCTTAATTCTTAAAGATCTTTCATTATTTCATACCAAGTCCTTGTAATCGATGCAATGGACTTGATACTCAATCATAACATTTTATCCTTAATATTTAGATAATCTATAACTTTACATGTTCCAACATTCACGGTATTAAATCATTAGAACGGCTCTTAGAAACAGAAAATCTCGCGATAAATGTTTGTATCTTCACCCATGATAAATGTTTGCATTTTTATCTGTGATAAATGGTTGTATCTTTGTCCGATGCAAAATCCTCTTTCTGTACAAAAGATAATCCAACTAGTTAAAACCCTCATTCGAAATATATTTGTTTATAGTGATATCTCTTCATATTAATAATCCTACTTATCCAACATTCAGAATAGTAATAACGAGTTATACCTGAGTTCGAGGAACCTTAATGATGAATTTAACTAGTCAACATCGCTTAGTCCTGTCTCGGATGTACAACACTCACAAGTTATTTACCGATCATCATCTACATAAATAGATCATTATTAATACTATGTTAAGTTTTAACAATTCTAGGTTTAATCAAAGTAAAGACATAACAAGAGAATGTGATAAAACTTGATAATATTTATATAATATTCGGTTACATGTGTGGAACTTATTCTTATTACAAAATATCATATGACTACAGTTAAGAACAGTTAAGGAAAGCAGTAAACTAGTATACGCATTTCTTCCTTCCTTTCTTCTTTGAGCCGGAGCTCTCGGGTTTGTTTGCAAGTTCGGTTTATTTGTAAGAGTAAGCTAAGATGCTCAGCAAGTCTTAAACACATAGCATATATGTGTGGACCCAAATTTTCGGGATTTTCTTAATAAAAATTAAATAAGAATTTAATTAACAAAATTATAAAAGTTGTTTAAGTTATTTATTATTTCATGTGATTTAATGTATGTGATGAGATTTAATTAAATATGTACAGAGATGATGACAAATTGTGATTGAATTAAAGTAATTGAAGAGGAAATAAATTGTTTAAAAATAATTTATTAAGAATAAAAGAAATTTCAGGTAATGGTACAATAAATTGTACAATAAATGAATATAGAGGTGCAGAAATTATTATAGTAGTGTAATGTGGTATTGTGAAATATAGAAATTAGATATGTATATATATATATATACACATTTGTGTATATATAAATGTGTATGCTTAGTTGATAATTATAAATTTCATTAATTATGAAAATTAAGGGATTAATAATTAAACTAATCCAAAGTTAAATAAAAAGTGATTGAAGAAGTTAGTAAAAATTAAAATTATTGATTATATAATTAATCAATAATTATGGTGAAGGTTTAGAAATTATTAAGAGGAGGAAGTAATGTTATAAATTATATACTAATAAAGTATATAATTTATATAAGAAAATTAAAGTAAAATATGAATGGAAATAATAATTATATAAATTATATAAGAATAATTATATAATTTAAGAGGATTAAATTAATTAAGGATGGAAGAAAATTTTTATGAATCGTAATTTGTGTAAAATAGAAATTATTAATAAGGAAAAAGTAATTATATAAATTATATAATAATAAAATGTATAATTTATATAAGGAAAGTTGGTATAAATAGTAAGGAAGTAATAATTATATAAATTATATAATAATAAAATGTATAATTTATATAAGGAAAGTTGGTATAAATAGTAAGAAAGTAATAATTATATAAATTATATAAATGATTATATAATGTATATAAGGAGGGTATAATAATTAAGAAAGGAAATAAATTGTACAAATGGTAAAATATATTATTAAATGGTGTATATTTAAAGTATGTGAAATGATAAAGAAATGAGAAATAAATGAGGAAAAAGAAAGGTTTTAATTTATTAAAAATTATATTTGTGTACAATGGAATTGTTATGATTTTTATGAAGGATAATATTTTAGAAACTTGAACATGTTAGTGTAACATGTTGTCCAAATAATGAAGTGAAAAATTATGGAAAAATATTTTTTATATGTTATATGAATTATTTTATGAATTTTAGAGGTATAAATTACCTCATATAATTACATGCATGTCATTATGCGTGTACAAAATTTGTCAAGAAAAATACCTGAAAGAGGTCTAAATATGATTTATAAATCGTATTATGAATTTTGGTGAATTAAAATAAATATTTTATATTTATTATATAAATTATTTATTACACAAAATACTTACGTAATGTATTAAATTCTTAGTTTTGCATGTTATTTATCCGAAAACTAAGTCGGTTGGCGTGAGATTCAAGTCGGTGGACTTATTATTTTGCTAAAAAGTGGTTAAGCATTTTTGTTATTTAAGAGAAGGAAAAAGGAACAAACGAGAAAAGATAACCATTTCTCATTTTTCATGCCACCACCTCACCACCCGAACACCACAACCATGCCACCACCGGGAAACTCCATAGCCACCAAGAGAGAGGAAAGATTTGTTGTCATCAAGGAAGAATCTCAAGCTTTGAAGGTTGTACGAGAAGCATTATAGAATGGATAATTATTAATTCCACAATTCAGGCAAGTTCTTCAGTACTTTAATGTTAAAAGTTTGTCTGTTATGATATGTTAATTCCTGTTCAGAGGCATATAAATTATGTATTATGTGATATGTGAATATTATGACAATTATGTGTACTTTATGCAATGATGTGAGAGATAATGCTATAATAGAAGCACAGCACATGATGTATGACACACACCGAGCATGTTAAGGTATGTGTTACGTGAAGCATGAAATGTGTTAACTGTTGAACTTGTTGAGCCGTTGTACTCATTACTTGCATAATATACATTTTTGCAGGTTAAGAAATAAATATCAGAAATATCGGATTGTGATGGATTTTGCTATAGAAGGTTGTAAAAGTAATTGTTATATATTTTTGATATAATACTTTAATGTGGATATATAGGCAAAGTTTATTTATAAGTGTTGTATATAAATGCAAGTTGGATCCAGATTAGAGTATATGATAAGGATCAAGATTGTTGTTACGATAAAGAGTAAGATATATTTAATTACAAATTATGAAACAAAGAATATTGTATGGATATAAACAATATTAAATTTTGAAGGTTAAGCTTAATGATACTGGTTATAGAAAGACAAAGTAAAGGTTGCGATCCAGGGGCTAGGATCAAGAAGTTAAGTTTTAAATGTTAAAATATTTTAATTCAATGATTGAGAAAAAGAAAAAAATTTATACCGAAAAATTGAGTAATTGTTGATTTTAAAATCAATTAATTGATGAAATAAGGTGATTAAGGATTTATTAACGAACCAAAATTTGGACGTAAGGAAAATAATGTGTAATAAATATAAAATTCAAGGTAATAAAGTTGGTCGAATTTCGGGGTCGTTAAAATATAAGTAAATTCACACCGATATGGATTGTAAGGATTCATGGCACAACAATTGATATTACAAATATTTTTAACATAACAAGACTGAGTGGTGATTAGACCTTGAACTGTTCTTTGTCTTTCGACTTAGAACCATTTACAGTGGATATAGAAAGGGATCAACCTAATGACATCCTATGTTATGCATAACATACCCTACACTGGACAGATCAAGAACAGTTATACATATTCGTTCATCTCAGTTTACTTCACATGTCAGAATCACCCCAAGATAACTTGGTTTGATATAATAAAGCATGATTCGAAATATATCATGAATAAGCATTTCATTTTCGTAAGTTATGCCGAAACAAGAAGCAATAACTCTTGTATCAAATATTTATAACACGTTGCATGTACAAAATGTATAAATCACATAAAAAGCAAGTAAACAAAGGTTAATGATAGAAAACTTGCCTTAAAACACAATTAGGGTTTTTCGGTAATCGCTTAAAGTACCTATATAAAGGGTTTCGTGTACCCGAATGTTAGTTCATCAATTTTTCTTGTTTTATAACTGTTTTTAGAACTAAACTAGACTATTTTCATTGGCGGAATGTTTAGGTGGTTTGGCTAACTCAAAACCTTAAATTTTGGTACCTAAATCCGAGAGTCCCCTTATTTTTCGCAGCTTTGACGTCCTTTACGGTAACTGTCATAACTTTGTCATACGAAAATATTTTAAAGTTATTATTGAGTCGAAATTGTTTAGAATTTCATGATATACAACTTTCATTTGTATTTCTAAGGAATATTCGGAACTTAAGTTTTCGGATTTTAACAAAAACATTCAGTGAGCATGTTTTGAACAACATTTTTAGGGTTAACCATGTGAAACGTGGTACCACTTTCTTTAACTCTTTAAGAAATCATGTTATAAGACTCAATAACACTTTATAACATAAAAATATTAAATCATAAACCTTCACATAGAAAGATTCATGACTTTTGCTCAAGAACACACGAATAACACGAAGAATGGAAAAACTGTACATGGTAACGACTTATGTTCTTGAGCTTTTGGTTTTCGTACTTAAAATAATTTGAGCATTATAACTGCTTACATAAGTGATTATGACACTTTACAACTGACAAAATTTGGTCATTATAACGGCTTGTATAATTGATTATAATAATTTATATTAATTGCTCAAGAACATATGAAGAACACGAAGAATGGAAAAATCATACATGTCTACGACGTACGTTCTTGAGCTTTAAACTACGAAATGAAATTCGACATTATAACTACTACAAAATGAAGAAAGGCTCAAGAACACGTGAAGAACAAGGAGAACGACAATCGTACATGGCTACGACTCACGTTCTTGAGCTTTTGAAAAATTAAAGACAAAAGGAAAATTGAACATAATTACTTTTAGAGAATGTACCTTTAATGTTTGCAAACTTTAACTATTTCTTTGTAATTTTTAAGGTAGTAACTCACTAGAACTCTCTCTCAATATATGTATAGCTTTGATACTTGATTTTTTTGCTTTGAAAATGAATGATGAATCAAGTGCACAATGCTTGCTATTTATAGGTAAAATTAAGTTTCTTTAATTGCACTTTTAGTCCTTAAAGTTATAATTAGTTTACATAGGGGCTTGGACACATATTTAAGAGCTTAGGACACCTCATCAAAAGCACAAAATGGCTGGCCATTTTGATCCAATGACCTAGATTTCATCTTGCTTTACTTTGTTCTTATTGGTCGAAAAATAATCACATGGATAGCCTGCTTGGATTTTGATTGGTTAATTCAATTTTACATGGATTTAGTTGATAATTAGTTAGTGTAACTATTGTTTCTTTACCTAGTTTAGTTAATCTAACTTGTTTTTCTTTTCTTAACCATGATTGGTCCATTTAAGTTCACATGGATTGCAATTCTCACACGCGATTGGTCGAAAATGTTTTAGTTGGATTACTAGTTAGTATTTAATTTCATTTCAACTAATTTGATTAATTAGTATAATACTTAAGTATTTATACGTATTTATATCGTATAATACATTGTATAATACTCGTATTCAACTCGTATTACACTTCGTATTAATCTCGTAGATTGTTCTGTATAATTATCTTTTTATACAGTACATTATCCTTCATATTCTTTTCATATTCATCCCGTATTTGGGAATAGTAATGTTCAATAATTATTTTGGGTAAAAATTTTATTAGTGGAAATGCATTTATTGTCTAAATAAACGCTATTCAGGAATGCGAATTTTTCAAATTCGGATATTTGAATTTGAATGAATAGTATTTTTGTCTTATTCACTGGAAAAATATTATTAGATATTTGGCATCTATACAACGTATAAATACTATAATGTGAAATGCGAAAAGTCGAAACGATGAATAGAACTGCTAAAAAGACGAAAAAGAGTTTTCTCAGGAAATGCATTTTTCGTCTTTTTCTCAAAAAAAAAATTATTGGTTCCATGAGTTCTATGACTCATATAAACACTATTTCGTGAAATGTAAAAAGTCCTAAAATGATGTAAGACGAATTTCAGAGGCATAACTGATTTTTAGGTTTTAACCCTTTGGGTTTAGGTTTTAATACATAGCTTTCTTTAAAGTACATAATTCTATACATAGAATTTTATATACACATAGATTGGAATATAATTCAATCACATGACACATTCTTGAAGTTTAACGTAACCTTTATTATTTACATAAAGTCAGATTACAAGATTCTCAGAAGTTCGGAACATTACAATTATAATGCCACGACTATTATATTTCTATTAAATAATATATTTTTTTTGTTTAAAAGTCATCATTTTATAAACTATCTCTAATTTTGGAATTAGTATCACAATTTTATTATTATATCATTAGTATAAAACTAAATAATCAATGAATTTAGGGGTAAATTTAGAACAAAAATATATTTTTAAAAATTTATAAAATTTTCAAATAAAATTCTTTTTATAGAATAGAGTGAGCACTATATTTGTTTCATATAGAACTTAATTAAATCCGGATCAATTATGAAATACTAGAAGCTCTTGTTCTACCCAACATGCTCGGTCAGCGAACTGTAAAGTGTAAAGAGAAAATATCCCTGCTGGACTGTAAGGTACTTGCTTTCGAATGTTATGCGCGACTTTTTAAGTTAATTTGTTAAGCGAACAACGTCTTAGGCTGATCATTAAGATAGATGTACTGTGATCTTTAGATTTAATTTTTATTTAAGTAAAAAAAATAAAACTATATAGAGTGTATTTTCTCTTTTATGTAATATTGTAATAGTAATAATGTACTTAACAATAAAAATTATATTATACTCTTCAAAAAATGGGGTTTCAAAAAAAAAGTTAATTCATTAAGTCCTAATATTTAAAATTCAAAGGAGTTTTATAATTTTAGTACCCAAAAAATATATAATAAATGCACATTAGTTTAAAAATTCTAAGAATAAGTACTCCATTCATCCCACAAAAGTAATTACATTTGTAAAAAAGTTGCTCTGAAAGGAGCATCTATTTTTATATGATAGTCTTAAGCGACAATATTTTCAAGTATACGACCCTAAAAAATTGGTAAAACTAACAATTAAACCATTATACTTCACCATTTTGTATAATAGGTCATTAAACTTTTAATTTATACAATTATCCCATTAAATTAGTTAAAAGAAATTAATTGAACAAATGTTAATTTATTACCTATATGACATATTTTAAAAAATAAAAAATTAAAACAAATTTGCTTGGCGATCCAACTGTATTCCACTCCGTTTTGTCATCATCAACTCCACCACCACCACCCCCCCCCCCCCCACCACCACCACCACCATCCATTCATAGCCTCCACCTTCCAAACTCCCCGCCAACATCATAATTCCAACCTCCTCGTCAATAACAAGAATCTAGTTCTGAAATTCATGAAACCTTGGACCCTACGACTAAAGCCCCAGTCTAAAATTGAAACCCTAAAACTGAAAATGCAAACCTTAAAATTGAAATCTTGAACCCAAAAATTGAATCCCCAAACCATTTGCCTATACCGCCTCCAATCTCTCATCCGCCTCAAACCTCTGTTGATAATACCTCCGCTTATACTTCACAACGTATGTAGGCTCGCAACACACTCCATATACAACATGAATCGGCAATAATACCCAATAATCCAAAGCCTCAACGGACAAGATAGATTCTAGTTCAGGCTCATAATTAACACAATAATTGACACTAACACGAACGCCAAATTCCAAACCAGGTCGAGAATCACGATTCGCCACGAGTATGCCTAATCGCTCTGCTACTCCTTTTAGGTTTCTTCTTCGACGAGGAAGCCACCTTTTCTGTCTTCTTGTTTGTTGAAAAGGAAGTGTATTTCGTCGGAGAACGGAGGCTTCGGCAAATGCAGTGGATCCTCTAGCCACTGCCACTATTCCAAAAGGAGGTGTCATCTCTATAAACTCTATGGTCTTTACTCTGTGCCATTGTTCTAAAAAATTCTTTAGTTTTTTCAAGATGGGATAAAGAAAAACATGTGTTTTGCATATTAAATGCCACGTCAACCTTTTTAACTCATAAGATGGCACATGTTTTTCCATGTCATTCTCTTTTCTTTTTTAAAAAAAAAGGCCATGCCTGATTAAAATCTAATGTCTATTAGCTGATTTTAACAAAATAATAGTGACTTGATTCAAAAATTTTAATTAGTATAATTGTCCAATTACGAAAATTAAAAGTTCAATGGCTTAACACACAAAACATGACAAGTGCAGTGGGTTAAAAACTAGTTTTGCCTTACAAAATTAGAAATACATTTTTCATTTTTAGTCTATTTAAAATTTAAAGAAAGAATTTTATTTATAGATGATAAAATGACATATATAAATTCCTAAAATTCTTCACTTAAAAAAATATAATTAGTATCCAAAAGTGAGAATGCATTTTTTTTTAGCAAAGAGAACCTTAGGGTGCAATTTCTCAAGTTAAAACATTCGAGAGAGCATTTTGTTTATTGAAAAAAGAATCTTAGGGTACACTTAAATATGTTTTAAAAATTGAGATGTAAACATCAATAATTCTATACAAATTTTAAGGCACCGTGATCTAGCTGAGGCTGTGGCAGGACTTAAGGAGTGTTTCAGATATGCAAAATCAATTTTGGCTTATGTTAACGCTCAAATTTATCCACGTGTTCAACCATTAGCTTGGGCGTGAACCTACACACAAAAAATACTTAGTGGCTTGGGCAGCTAGGGATCCACCTCCAATGTGAAAGTAAGTACATGCTTCAAGATATATTAATAATATAGGAAAGAAGTATTTAGTAGGTTAGAATATTGTATATATACCTTCTACTATTTACCTTGTATTTATAATAGTCACATATTCTTAATAGGATTATAATTTCTAATAGGAATTGTATAGTACAGATCCTATTAGAAAAGGTAACTATAATACCAATTAATTTTAGGCATGTTAACTAGTTAGTGTCTTAAGTGATAAGGCAAAGAACCCAATCTTATCAGACTTGGGAGCTTTTATGTGAGTGTACTAGGCCTAATGGGTTATAAGAACAAGACCCAATATAGCTAGCCCATTTGTGCGAATAAATACATAGCCCAATAATACCCCTCCTACTTCAGCATATGAAATGAGGTGAATGAGTTGATAAAAAGATTTTGATAGCTCGAAGGGCTTCTACAACCAAAGGTTATAGGCTTCGGGAGTCTGAAGACTACTACGAGCGCAGAAAGTAGGTTTCGATAGTCCGAAGACTATATTGACTGAAGATAATAGGTTTTAAAAGTCCAAAAAATACAACGAGTAAAGATAGTAGATTTCAGGAGTCCAAAGACTATAAAGACCAAAAGTAGTAAGCTTTAAGAGTCCGAAGAATTCATCGACCGAAGGTAATAGGTTTTGGTAGTCCGAAGACTATAACGACCGAATGCAGTAAGGTTTGGGAGTTCGAAAACTACAACGACTAAAGGTGGTAGACTTTGGGAGTCCGAATATTACAACGATTGAAGGCACTAGGATTCAGTTGTTCGAAGACTACGACAACTGAAGGCAGTAAGTTTTGGGAGTCTGAAGACTACAAAGACCAAATATAGTAGGGTTCAGGACTCTAAAGGCTACAAAGACTGAATATGGCATGTTTCAAAAGTCTAAAGACTATAACAACTCGAAGGTGATAGGTTTAGGGAGTTTGAGGACTACAACAACCCAATGCAGTATGCTTCGAGAGTCTAAAAACTGTAACGATTGAATGCAATACTCAGATGAAGGGGATCAATTTGCTTTGGTGTGGGCTAATGGATATCCATTGAATTCATATGGATTTATAAGAAGTGAGCTTTGACCTAAAAGCAGTCCATACCTAATTTTGAATTTTTAAAAGGGGGCTCCACGATCTGATTTACTCAAATGTGTAAAGGATTTTAATTTGCTTAAGGGGGAATTTCTAGAAAATACGCGTGTGGGTATAGGAAGTCAGTAGCCATTACCCTTCTAACTATTAAATCGAGATCAATTAGATTGCCCATTTTATGTATAAATAGAGAGGGAGTAGGAGCCGCTACATCTATGAAATTAAAATCTTCAAAGAGAGAATAGAGCCAATTCTTATATGTTAAAAGAATCAATGTCAATCGTTTCATCCATCTCCAAATTTTCTCTATTCCCAGTAAGATCCTTTTATTCTTCTTAATATAACATACAAATGGCTAGCTCTTCTAGAAATTTAGGTTCGTCTTCATCTTTCTGTGTTGAAGATGAAGTTACAGTGGTAATAGAGAAGATCCCTAAGGGGAAAACTTATAAACTTCCTATAGTAGAGCGATTTAGGACTCCAAAAGATGTAAAGGTGAACAATGACGCTAAGAATGCTAAGGATATTTATAGAATGACTAATACCCCTTCTGAGATCTCTAAAGCAAATATAGAGCTACTAAAGTCTAGATTTTATCTACCCAAAGATTATGAGGTTAAGAAGCCTCGTGAAGAGTCGAGGATGTACTAGTAAACTAAAGATGGGTGTATTTTCATGTCAAGAAAACTCTTTCTTTTTTGTCTCTGTTTTCTTCTTCAAGAGTTTGTTCTTAAACTTCATTATACCATTAATCTTAGTTTGAACCAACTGGTTCCCAACTCTTATATTCATCTTCATAGTTTTATGGCCTTTTTCCATTCTCAAGACATTAGGCCCTCTTTAGATTTTTTATACCAATTCTTTTCCATCGGTGCCTGCAAGTAGAAGGGGTTATACCAATTCGATAAACAAATTGGTAGAGAAGTTTTGATGGGAACCCTTTCGAGTAATAAAGGGTGGTAAAAGGATGGTTTTATATAAACTGTCTGGATAACGAGTTGATTGATCCATGTTCAGAGTCGAACAGATCCCAACTAAACCTTGTTAATATTAGTAGTTGGGGGAATTTAATGCTTTGTAACTAGAAGGCCTTTAACTAAGGAGAACACTGGTTATTTAGCCATGATTATAAGTGTTGATTTAATCACACTCTGACTTTATGCTTTGATGATGACTTTATTAGTGTACTAAGCTTTGCAATTTTGTACAGGATGAATGCAACATGGTTAAATTAGTGATAGAACAAACTGGATTAAGACTGCATACTAAATGAGAGTATACCGTGAACTACATGGACTGATAACATGAAGATTGCTTCTAAGATATCATGTATGATCTTAGCATCAAATTATATTTCGATCAAATCTCATAGGTTTGCATTGCACAAAAATTATTGAAGTAACAATCTACTTTTTCAAATAAATTTAGAAGGAAACAATATCCATGTTTTTGAAAAACTGATCATTACTCATTTCAATATTTAAAAGGTTTAAATTGAAAATAAATTTTGGAAAGATTCTTTATAAAATCTATCATCTTATTTTTATGGAAATGAGTGATTGAACTTTCCATGCAAAACTAAATATATTATGCCGAGATTAAAGGACGTGACTTAATGAGTTAGGCTGAGCTTTCCATAATTGATTAAGTTAAACTGGGATATCATTCAAATCAATTACATCGGATAAATGAGATCTACTTAAAGGAACAAGATCTTTGTATTAAAATCATGGTTAATTAATATATGATTTGTTCCTAACTGTAACAGTCCATGATTCATGCTATGGTTTCCAAAAATATTTTAAATCTAATCATAATCATAAATCAGTTGATTTCCAAAAATCATTTCTTAATCCTACGACTAATAGTGTTGGGAATATTCTTTGCTCTAAATAATGTTTATAACGGCCATGAATGGTTCAAGTATAAATTAACAAGCCTATTAGTCGAGTGTAAGACATGAAATACTTAGAATATACATTAAATCGATTCTGAATTAATCCTTCACATTCTCGACAAACATTATTTTTCACATGAAGCGCTATTAAAAGCTAAAGGTTTTTAAAAGCGCTATCTAATCATTTTTAGCTTCAGTACTCTGGGCTTTAACTAGTGATATATTTTCATACTTTGATCATTGCATATTAGTTGATCTATGAATTGTGATATATTTATTTCTTTGATTACAGTTTATCTTGTAATCACTTTATATTCATCTGAAAGTCATTTGGTATCTAATCCAGTTTGGATTAGGGTTGTTACAAACAAGTTCCAAATGAGTTTAGGAGTTCAGTGAGTAAAAGTACTGAAGGTAAGCATAAGTGTTTGAGGTGCATGAAAGTGATATCCCCTCAAGCCAATCATATGTTGATATGATAAACATATACTTTGTAATTTTATTTATTTATTAATAAAAAATTTATTTAAAGGCATTTCTTTATTTATGATTAATTGGTTGAATTGATTAAATGGATAAATCCATAATTTTGGAGTAATGTTTTTAGAATCAGAATGTTGATTATGCTAATGAGATCTAAATTTAAGATAGCTTAAAACTAAAATGTTCCTAATCGTGGGATCATTAAAATGAAGATTAGTGAATCTGGATATATTATTACATACTATGCTTGCTATTTCGAAGAGGATGATTGATCTTATAATCATTTTGTGTGGAGACACTAAAGCAAGTATGTATATGTTTATTGGAGAATAAGTTTATTGAAAGTGATTTGCTTAAGGAACACCTAATGAAATTTTACTTGTCTGTCAATGGGAGTTCCTAATATAATAGTAGTAGAAGTGATCCTTGGACTTGAGATCATCATAGTAACTTGTGTTTGATAAATTATACTTTGTCATATTCCTTAAGACTATTCAGGTATAACAAATAATATGTGGGATGCTGTCGTAAGCAACCAAAAATAAAATCTTACTTTGAAAAATATTAATGTAGTAGTGAAAGTAAGAGTCGAACCCACAGAGAGTGAATTGTTTTAATAAATCTAATGTTTTCAAAAATATCTAATTAAATGGGGGATTTGGAATTATTAATTGACTAATTAAAATTCAAACAAATAAAACTAAATAATAAATAATAAAGATGAGAAAAATTAATTAAAACAAACTCCAGTTCCTTACTTCAGTATCCCCTTCTTTTAATCAACAAATTAATCAAGTTATTATTATCTTTTCCTTCAATTGAAATTAATAATCCTAGATAACCGACAATCGCCAAGCTACCCGAAATCCTCCTTAAATTATAAATCTAATGCAACAATCGCTCACAAAAGACCCTAACTATCATACAACCTAGAACTATCAGTCTAGATTTAATATGACAGTTGCATTAAAAATTAGAGAATTAGATTATTTCAAGAAACAATCTCAACATCGTGGACAATTTAACTTGTCATCTTGATAACCATAATAATATTCAAAAGTTTGACCACAATTAAATATTATTAACTGCTACTTATGATCAGATAAAATATCGTTTACTTAATATCAAATCTTAATCTAGCATATGATAAATTATTGATTAACTTAACAGGCCACTATCAAATTAATCAAGCAAATATCATAAAACAATTAAAACATATTATCAAGAATAAATCTCATGCATGAAGGAATAGATTATAAAACTCAATTAGAACAATAATTAAAAATAAGGTTCAACATCCCTTTGGAACTGAAAAATAAAATTAGTCAAACATAATAAAAATAATACTCAATAATTAGGAGAAAGATCTCCCAAAAACTTACTTTGAATAATGAGAGGTTGACCCTCTATTTATAGGCCTCTAACTTGTCCAAACCTTAATAGGATTTATAATTAAAAATAAAAGAAAAAGAAAAATAATTATTATCCTAACCCTAGTTGGAATTAAAATCCAATTTGGAATCAAAAAGTTGCAAAAATCTCGAAATAATCTGATTTTCAACATTTCTGCACAAGCCAAACAGCCCCTTACGCGTCGTTAACCCAGTCAACGCGGTTCCGCGTACGGATGACGTCACCTACCCGCCCGCGCATTGCGAGGGGTTTTTTTCTACCGAAATGGCCAAACGGCGTCGTTTTGTCTGATGCTGCAGATTGCCATGCGTGCACATGGCGCGGTCGCTGTTTCTCTCTACCAAACGACATCGTTTCTTGTTTTGCTTAAACAACTTCCTGCGCGCATTATGCGGCTTGTCGTCCAGAAATTACCAAATTGTCATTCCGCGTCTTTTCTTACTTAATTACCATAATGCCATCAGCTTATTAATAAATTCCTACAAAATAAAATAAAATAAAATAGATAAAAATAATATAAAAATACTAAAAATCCTAAAAACACATAATAATAAATAAAATACCAAAAATACTAAAAATAAATAAAAACACATAAATAAAAAGAAATATAAAAATACTATAAAATTACCTAAATTAACATAAATTAACTAAAATCCTATAAAACCTATTAAAACCAAAATAAGCTAAATAATTAAACATTTAAGCACACAATAAATATAAAAACTAAGTATTAGGGAATAAAAATATCGTATAATTTAACTCTATCAATATGTTTGGGTATAATAAGTTGTACATGAAGATAGGTGAATGATCTACCACTTCTAGTAAAGGGAGAAAATGTCTTATGTGATTCGATAAATGACAACTTAGTAGTCATTGGCCAAGGCATAATGCAAATTAAAAATGAGTTTATAATTTCCATTAATTAGAGTTGTGCATTTAAGAATTAAAATGCATATGATCAAATTAAATAAGACTTGACAGTAATTTCATGTCTTATCTTTGATTGGGACATTGTATGGTAGAAAGATTGAATTATGTGGTAACTATTCGCGAAATAGGTTCTTAGTGATCAAATATTGAAATTCATATTAATAGGATAACAATGACATATTGAGAAGGTATCCCTCAAGATGTAGAATAAATAAGTATTTATTTATAAATAAATTAAAGGAGTTTAATTTATCATTATAAATAATATTAAAATTATTCTAATTTATTTATTTATTCTACTACTAGCTTGATATTGAACTTAAAGGATCATACCATAAAAAGATAAATATTTATTTTAGAAGTAGATTGTAACGACCCCGAAATTCGACCAATCTTATAACCTTAATTTTTATGATTATTACACATCATTTTCCTTAACGTCCAAATTTCGGTCCGTTAATAAATCTTTAATCATCTTATTTAATCCATTAATTGACTTTACAATCATCAATTACCAAATTTTTTGGTATAATTTTTTTTTTCTCAATCATTGTATTAAAATATTATGGCATATAAAAACTTATCATCTCGATCCTAGTCCCTGGATCGCAACCTTTATTTTTTTTCCTTCTCTTTCGTGATAACTATCATTGAATAATCAAAATACACAACTAAATCTTATTTGTCCAATCAGAACCCGACATATGTATAAATCATGAATTATATCCACTCGCTCTACCAATTTAACCACATTAAGTACTATGATAAAAAAAAAAAAATAGCACCATTACACGTACAACCTTTCATGATGTCATATCATATTCTTAACATGACACGATACTCCTGAAATCTCATCTTAACCTGCAAAAATTTGTAAGTGGCAAGAATGAGCACGACAGCTCAGCAAGTTCAACAGTAAACACATTACATATCTCACGTATTGCATAGGGTTCACATACCATTTGTGTCATGAATATCGTGTCGTGCATCTAATACTGCAACTTATTTCATATGTACACATAAATCACATTATCAATTAATCACGTAATAGAAATTTCATAAACGTTTGAGCAATTTAAAACACATATAACAGTTAATCAAATAACATCAAGTACTGAAGAACTTGCATTGATTGGAGATTACCGTTATAATTTAATTTAGCTTCTCTCCATAAATCCTACACAATTGTGTTTACATATACACACATATTAGGTAACCCTTTATGTCACAAAAAAATGCATGCATATACATTAACCATGATTATTAGTTTATATAAACTACAATCTTTTATTCTCATTTTAGAATCATCTTCGATTTCTTTGAAAACTTTGTTCGTTTCAACCTTTTTACGCTTAATAAGGCTCCCTCGTGGTTTTATTATATAAAATACCTCACATCTTAAAGTATAAGCTATATATATCCCATTTTAGAATTATATTTTGCCTTTCTCGCAAATTCGGGATTTAAATATCTGTTATATTAAAACACAGCTTACAATATTATTTCTTTGATTCATAAATTTTTTATACCTTTTTGACAGTTCATGAGTTAACTCGGTCGTTGCCGCGTACACAAATATTTTATTCTGTTAATTCATTAGCTTTGTATTTCGTTTTACGAATAACTCGCATTTTCTTTTCGTATATATATTAAGTATATATATACATCATTATATAAATCTTAGCTCAAAACTTCCGTTTTGAACTTTTTGTGATTATTACTCTTTAATGGTTTCATGCTTTTTATTTCGCCATAGAACCATTTTACATACCCTCGTCGGCTTCTATTTGCTTAAAAATGAAATTTCATATTTTCATTATATTTTTATTGCATTAATTATGCCCATAATGAATTTTTGTGGCATAATTTTATCAAAAACGTTAAAACTCTCATGTTAAGAATTTATTATACTTAACATTGCTTAAAATCTCACCCGAACGCGATTCGGAACGACGAATGTCAAAATAGCCCATGGCGGCTAAGTTCAGCGTCGCCCGACTAACTAGTCTTGACATGCTTGTTCGCCCATTTTTTTAATTCTCAAACCATTGGTCAATTCATGGTGAATTTCTGGTATATTGAAGTCCTTATGACAAAGTATTTTAAAAAAATATCTAACCCTGAAAACGGATCACGAAAACATCTCAAAATCGCGTCCGAAAAGCCCATCGAGCAGCAGCGCTGCACAGCTGCTGCTGCTGCTGTCCTGCTACTGCTGCTGTCCAGCCTACTTTGCGATTTTCTCACGCCTTGCTCGCTTCTCGGATTGATCCAATTTTTGGATATGTTATACATGGCATACCAAAGTATTTTTAAAAAATATAAACCTTCCATTATGGGTTCGTTACGCTGCCTAAACAACGTGCCAAAAAGTGCTGCAAAGGCTAATTTTCCGAATTAGCGTTCACAAGTCAAAACTCGCCGTAGTTCGTTCCGACTCGTTTTGCTTCCTAACTAAGTCTTGTTTAACATATTAAGATGCGTCTAAAGTCTTGGCTTCGCAAAATTCCAAGTTTTTCAACATTTTTACTCTTTATGATTACTAATTTTTAATTTTCGCGTTTAGAGGTCAAAACTCGCCTCGACGCGTTCCAACCCAACTTGCTTTACAAATAAGTCTTATTTAACATAATAAGACTCGTCTAAAGTATCGGCTTCATTAAATTCCAAGTTTTTATCCGTGTTTGTTCTTTATGGCCATTTAACGAACATAACGTGTGCGTTATTGTTTTCGCTTGCTTTCTTAACGATTTAATAGCGTTTTGGTTTCGAATATTCCGTAATTTCCTTCCTTATAACTCCGCACAACCAAACCTAGTCTCCATGTCTCTAATTTCACTTTTCATCGATATGTAAGCTAATATTTACACTATATAGCTTACTAATTTAACTCATATTTTGATATTTTGATTCAAAATGGATTCTAACTACATATTATATATACATAGACCAAAACTTGATTTATTACAAGAAAACTTCATCTAAATTTCCATTACAACTAACTAAACTTTAAAATTTTAAGTTTAGTTTAAAATTTTCATAATTTCATGAATTTTCTTTAGAACTCAAAATTAAAAGTAATTTCATACCTTTTGATACATGAATTCAAGATTCAAAGACTTTGCAAGCTTCAATTTTGCTTTTGTAAGACCCCGAATTTATGAAATACAAAATTTAATTTTTTTTCATATATATTTTTCCTGAAACAGTAAATGGTTAAATTGACAAAATTGAAAGTTAAGGATGTTATGTGCAAATTTTATTTTTGTCGGACAATATTCGTTTTGTCGGGGAATATTCGGGTCGTACGACGGCGCCGAAATAACTAATTATTGGTGGAGCCCACAACGGAATAATTGTCGGATATAGAAAACGACAGAAGTAACCTTTTTAAATAAAAATAGTCAACGGTGTTAACTGTTAAAATACCGGTGATAAAAGAATAGTAGCATACGGTAATTTATGGTATTTTATTGTGGCACACGGTATTCTACAGTAGCACACGGTATTGCACAGTGTCTCATATTATTGGTCTGATAATTGACACCGTAACTGTTACGCATCATTTCATCAATAATTGTCACTGCATAATATTTTATATTATCAATTCAATAATTGTTGTTACACAGTATTTTGCATTATTGATTCAATAATTGTCATTACACTGTATTTCATATCATCGACTCAATAATTATTGCTGCACTGTTTTTAAAATTATTGAACCTAATAATTGTCACGGTTGCAAATATACTATAATTTATATTACTAAATTAATAATAATATATAACGTGTTTCTTACATTATTGTGGTAACATTATTTTATATGTTGGACTCACAGGAAGAATAAATAAATAATAAATAAATAAAAAATTAATTTTACTATTTGAAATAGTAACGTGAATAGTAACGTGAATAGTGACGTGAATAGTAAGAAACATGTGGGACCCATTGTGGGGCCCACATGAAGTATGAAAAATGTGAGTATTTCCTGGGTTGGTGAGGTGCGGCTGCTGAAAAAAATTTCAGCACTGGCGTGCTCACCTACCATGCGCATAGTAACTTATTTTCTCCTATAAATAGCTTGCTCAACTGAATAGAAAAATCACACCTAAAACATAAAATTTTTCTATAAGAATTTTATGAGTTTTCTCTGAGAATAGTAAGGTTATTTTGAGTGTTTGAAAGCCAAAAGGAGTGCAGAAAATTTTCAAGTAAGTCTTTTATTAAAGAGTAGTAATTTCATAAATTCCTATTTTTCATGGTATTCATAAATCTTCCTTTAGAAGACTCTTCTTTAAGAAGATTCATTTTTAAAAGCTTTCTTTGGAAGATTTATTTTGAAATATTATTTTAAAAACTATTTTAAAGTTGTTATATTATACTACAAAAATTATGTTAAATATATATAATTTTGATAGTTCATATTATACGAATTATCATACACTTTGAAATTTATATATTGTAATTACTAATTTTATTATAAATATATAGGTTGATCAACCTCATTTAAATCAATATCCAGTCACGTGTTAAGGTAAGGAATATCATTTTCTTTCATATTCTATTATTGAAACTTACTACGGTATGGGGTATCATTCTTTTCACACTCTTAAACTTACTACGGTAAGGGATGTCATTTTCTTTCATACTCTTAAACTTACTACGGTAAGGAATATCATTTTCTTTCATATTCTATTATTGAAACTTACTACGGTAAGGGGTATCATTCTTTTCATCATCATAAATTGATATTATTTTTTTTCTTACTTGAAGGGATTATCATTCTTTGATTCTCAAAAATAATATCGTTTCTTTCTTGTGCCATTTATTTCCATGTATTAAATTGTGGGAATAACCTTACGGCGCGGTTTACCGCCTGTTGGTGAATAACCTTTTGTATTCATTCCTTATTAATCTTTGAGAATAACCTTACGGTGCGGATTATCGCCTGTTTGGTGAATAACTCTTCGTATTCAAATTGATGGGAATAACCTTACGGCGCGGATTATCGCCTGTTTGGTGAATAACTATTCGTATTCAAATTGATGGGAATAATCTTACGGCGCGGATTACCGCCTGTTGGTGAATAACCCTTTTTAATTGTCTCGTGTGGAAATAATTTGTCCACACGAATTATCACATGACACTTTTATTCCATATTCGTAAGTGATATCATTTTCCTTTATACCCATAAGGGATACCATCTTTTTCATCTTCTATTATTTAAACTTACTATGGTAAGGGATATTAATTCCCTTCACCTTTTGTTAATCAAACCTGCTACGGTAAGGCATATTATTTTCTTTCATACACCTAAATCGAAACTTATTATGGAACTATTGCTTCTATAATTCCTGAAAATATTATATGTTCCATAATAGTTGAATTTCATTATTTCAACTGAACCTTCCTATTTTTTTTAAACATTCCTATTGAACTGTAATCGTTATTCTGAATTGTGGAGCTTGAATATCATTTTAAATTTCACTTCACATCATGTTGGCAATTTGGACATTATTTGAATCTGCACAAAGTAAACTTCCGATACTTGTTGTTTATCCTGTTCTTCTGTTCATCATTTGTATCACTGTTATTTGTATTAATCATCAAGAATCAAGCTGTTGTGAATATCTGTGGCCGGGGGCACAGATGTGATATAATTGTTGAACAGATGATAGGTTAAAGGCGATATACTAGGTTAAAGGCGATACATCTGTTCGGTGTCTTTTATGGCACGTGGTTAATGTTCTCTTTGGCCCGTAGTGCAAAGATGAACTGTTGATTGGTATGATTATGACCAAAGGCTGAATCTGGTATAATCATGACCGTTGGTGTTATATTGAATGTCTTTGGCCCGTAGTGCAAAGATGAACTGTTGATTGGTATGATTATGACCAAAGGCTGAATCTGGTATAATCATGACCGTTGGTGTTATATTGAATGTCTTTGGCCCATAGTGCAAAGATGAACTGTTGATCTGCATAATTATGTCCAGGAACTGTGAAGTTGTATTATTTTGACTAATGGTATTTCAGATGATAAAAGTTGATGATATTTTTACTAAAAAGAGAAGCGAGTGGACATTATAGTCTGCATTATTCTTCTAATAGATTGCTCATTCCGCTGCTATTATTGATCTGAACATTGTTTAAGAATTTAACTACAGTTTTTGATATAAACCTTGTAGTCTATTGTATTCTATCAAGAACTCAACTGTTGAAGGCTAATGATAATTTATTCGTCATTATCTTAGTCATGATATTTCTTACTGGGCTATTTGAGCTCACCCTTTCTTTTGTTCCATTGTTTTCAACAGGAGATGAGAATGTAACGGGGTCTAGCCGGGGGATGGAGTGAGAGTCCGAGGAATAGCTGTCCTAGTCTTCACGTGTTGTAAAATAGTGTGGCAATAATAGTGAAGACTTAGTTGTGTATTTTTATACACTGTATTGTTGTACGTTGTGCTTTGTTGTAATAATTTTGTTGTAGTCTTTTGACGACTCAAGTTTGGGCTGTGTGGGCCTAGATTTGGGGGCGTCACAGTTGGTATCAGAGCTTAGGGATATGGTCTTTAATGGAGATCTGGGGTTAGAACTAGGAGGGGAGAGACGAATAAAATCAATCACTAGTGTGTCCTACCTAAATTAGATTTTATTATCCAACGAATCGATTTGAAGGGATGAGTCAGTTTGCTTAAACTAACAATTATTTTGTGACCACAGTAAAGTATGGCATCTGGAAATCAGGAGGTTAACCACGGAGTACCCGAAGTGAATGTAGAGGCCACAAATAATTCTTCTACAAACTCAGAGTTGAATAATTTGCCTAAAGCAAAAATTATTTGTATCTGATCTAAAGAAGAAGAAGGTGAAAGTTCTACCGTCGTTCTTCCAAATTCGTTCTTTAAAGGATATCCGGAACTTGCGGAAATTGTTGCCTTTAATTTGCTCGACAGTTGGAAACATATCATCACCTGGTTATGCTCGATAACAAATGATCAGAATATATGGACGTTTCATATAAGTCTTTGGGATTTATGGTGTTCTAGCTATGATTTTCAAGATTATTTAAAAATGATGTATCTATACTTTTGGGCGTTACAATTTAGAGGAATTCAGGTTAAGTTAGTCACTATCGTGGAAACTGTAGTCTATCGAAAATATTATTTTAATGGAAATCATTGGTACGCTACTACTGATGAAGTTGAAGAATCTGAGAAACAGTTCGTTAGAGAACTATTTCGTGGTATCCCCATGGTTGAAATACGTGAAGATCCGGATGAAGTATATGGGACTCGATTTGATGATGACAGCCTTGATGATCAAGAAATCGAATGAGGTGATGACCGGTAAGCTATTCATCAATTCTCGAGAAGTCTATGCCATGTTAGATATTGGCTCTATCCACTCTTTTATCTCACCTATATGTACTCAACGTTTAAATTTGACTATTGAAAACTTAAATCTTGTCTTATCAGTTGAAACCTCATTGGGAGAAATAGCCAGTACATTTACTGTCTATAAATCTTGCCTAGTTCAAATCAACAACCTCACATTACCTGTTGACCTTATTTCTTTGGAGATGCATGAATTTGATGTGATTTTAGGAATTGATTGGTTGACTACCCATCATGCTAAAATTGATTGTTTTCATAAGATTATTAGTTTTCATATTCCTAATCAACCTGTCATGCAAATTCAAGCAACTAAACCATTGAAATCTATAACTATTATTTCTAGCCATAAAGTCATTCGTTTATTGAAAAACGGATGTCAAGCCTTTTTAGCCCATGTCATTGATTTGAACAAAAACACGTCAAACTTGAATGATATTCCTATTGTTAATGAGTTCCTGACGTTTTTCCTGAGGAACTTTCTGGCTTATCCCCAAACCGAGAAATTGAATTCTGTATCGATCTTGAACCCGATACTAAGCCCTTTTCCAAAGCCCAATACCAAATGGCTCCCATAGAACGCCAAGAGATGAAAGTTTGATTATTAGATATCGGTATCATTCGTTCTAGTATAAAACTTATATCGAGCGAGGAATGCGAGAAGAGTTTTCAAGAACTCAAGAGGAGACTTGTTTCAGCTCCTGTTCTGACCATTCCAATCAGGATCAGGAGAATTCGTTATAGTGATGCTTCAGGCAAAGGTCTAGGCTGTGTCCTTATGCAACATGGAAATGTTATAGCCTATGCCTCTCGACAACTCAAAGATTATGAAAAAAATTATCCTACTTATGATCTAGAGTTGGCAGCAGTCGTTTTCGCGTTGAAGATCTGGAGACACTACTTGTACGGAGAAAAAGTGGATATCTATACGGATCATAAAGGCCTCGAGTATTTCTTCACCCAGAAGGAACTCAACATGCGACAACGACGTTGGCTTGAGCTATTAAAGGATTACGACCACACAATCCAGTATCACCCGGGAAAGGCGAACGTTGTAGCTGACGCTTTGAGCAGAAGATCTTATGCGAGTACAAGTGCACTGCTGACAACACAAAAGTGTATTTTGTACGACTTGCAAAAGATGGAGATAGAGCTAAAGACACCAGGGACCCACTCGAAGATTGCTCACGTGCGAGTAGAACCAGCTTTAATGGATAAAATTAAAGCTGCTCAAGCTACCGATCCGGAACTGATGAACATGATGAAGAAAGTACAAGAAGGTGCCATCCCCGAAGCAAGAATCGACGAGACAGGAATACGTCGAGTTAACTCTCGACTCTGTGTTCCTAACGATCCTGAATTGAAGCATAAAATCATGATGGAGACACACAACACGCCGTTTGCAATCCACCCAGGAGGTACCAAGATGTATCGAGATCTTCGACATACATTTTGGTGGAACAATATGAAAAGAGAGATTGCAGAGTTTATCTCAAGGTGCCTAACTTGTCAACGTGTCAAGGCAGAGCATCAAGTACCTAAGGGTCCATTACAACCACTTGAGGTTCCCGAATGGAAGTGGGAACACATCAACATGGATTTCGTGACGGGTCTTCCCAAAGTTTCTCAAGGCTTAGATGCAATTTGGGTCATCGTAGATAGATTGACCAAATCCGCTCATTTCTTGCCTATACGAGAAAACTTTTCACTTGAACGTCTTGCCGGTATGTACATAAATGAGATTGTAAGATTGCATGACATGCCAGTTTCCATAGTTTCTGATCGAGATCCTAGATTCACTTCACGTTTTTGGATCAGTCTACAAAAATCTATGGGTACTGAGCTACGATTCAGTTCAGCATACCATCCTCAGACGGACGGACAATCGGAAAGGACGATCCAGACCCTCGAAGATCTTTTGAGACTTTGCGTACTAGATTTCAAAGGAAGTTGGGATAAGTACTTGCCATTGGTGGAATTTTCCTACAACAACAGTTACCAAGCAAGTATAGGTATGGCTCCATTCGAGGCTTTATATGGACGCAAGTGTCGCTCTCCAGTATGTTGGAATGAGGTAGGAGAAGCAAAACTGTTGGGACCTGGGTTGGTACGCTTGACAACAGAAAAGATCCAAATGATCCGACAACGAATACAGACCGCACAAGAACGACAAAAGAATTACGCTGATCTTTTCATCGGAGAAACGAAAGTTTCAACGTCGGAGATCATGTATTCTTACGTGTTTCTCCATGGAAAGGGGTTACGAGATTCGGAAAGAGAGGAAAGCTCAACCCTCGATTTATTGGCCCATTTGAAATCCTCGATCGAGTAGGATCCGTAGCCTACAGACTAGCCCTACCACCAAGTATGTCTCGCATCCATAATGTTTTTCACATATCTATGTTACGTAAATATGTGAAGGACCCAAACCACGTCATTGAGTTAGAACCAGACGTTATAGCAGAAGATTTAACGTATGAGGAGGTACCTGTTAAGATCCTAGATAAGAAGGAGCAGATCTTACGCTCAAAGGTTATACCTCAAGTTAAGGTTTTATGGAGGAACCAAGATATTGAGGAAATGACCTGGGAGATAGAATCTGAAATGAAGTCTAGGTATCCATACCTCTTCGAAATGCCAGGTACGTCAATTTCAGGGACGAAATTTCATAAGGAGCGGAGGTTGTAAGACCCCGAATTTATGAAATACAAAATTTAATTTTTCTTCATATATATTTTTCCTGAAACAGTAAATGGTTAAATTGACAAAATTGAAAGTTAAGGATATTATGTGCAAATTTTATTTTTGTCGGACAATATTCGTTTTGTCGGGGAATATTCGGGCCGTACGACGGCGCCGAAATAACTAATTATTGGTGGAGCCCACAACGGAATAATTGTCGGATATAGAAAACGACAGAAGTAACCTTTTTAAATAAAAATAGTCAACGGTGTTAACTGTTAAAATACCGGTGATAAAAGAATAGTAGCATACGGTAATTTATGGTATTTTATTGTGGCACATGGTATTCTACAGTAGCACACGGTATTGCACAGTGTCTCATATTATTGGTCTGATAATTGACACCGTAACTGTTACGCATCATTTCATCAATAATTGTCACTGCATAATATTTTATATTATCAATTCAATAATTGTTGTTACACAGTATTTTGCATTATTGATTCAATAATTGTCATTACACTATATTTCATATCATCGACTCAATAATTATTGCTGCACTGTTTTTAAAATTATTGAACCTAATAATTGTCACGGTTGCAAATATACTATAATTTATATTACTAAATTAATAATAATATATAACGTGTTTCTTACATTATTGTGGTAACATTATTTTATATGTTGGACTCACAGGAAGAATAAATAAATAATAAATAAATAAAAAATTAATTTTACTATTTGAAATAGTAACGTGAATAGTAACGTGAATAGTGACGTGAATAGTAAGAAACATGTGGGACCCATTGTGGGGCCCACATGAAGTATGAAAAATGTGAGTATTTCCTGGGTTGGTGAGGTGCGGCTGCTGAAAAAAATTTCAGCACTGGCGTGCTCACCTACCATGCGCATAGTAACTTATTTTCTCCTATAAATAGCTTGCTCAACTGAATAGAAAAATCACACCTAAAACATAAAATTTTTCTATAAGAATTTTATGAGTTTTCTCTGAGAATAGTAAGGTTATTTTGAGTGTTTGAAAGCCAAAAGGAGTGCAGAAAATTTTCAAGTAAGTCTTTTATTAAAGAGTAGTAATTTCATAAATTCCTATTTTTCATGGTATTCATAAATCTTCCTTTAGAAGACTCTTCTTTAAGAAGATTCATTTTTAAAAGCTTTCTTTGGAAGATTTATTTTGAAATATTATTTTAAAAACTATTTTAAAGTTGTTATATTATACTACAAAAATTATGTTAAATATATATAATTTTGATAGTTCATATTATACGAATTATCATACACTTTGAAATTTATATATTGTAATTACTAATTTTATTATAAATATATAGGTTGATCAACCTCATTTAAATCAATATCCAGTCACGTGTTAAGGTAAGGAATATCATTTTCTTTCATATTCTATTATTGAAACTTACTACGGTATGGGGTATCATTCTTTTCACACTCTTAAACTTACTACGGTAAGGGATGTCATTTTCTTTCATACTCTTAAACTTACTACGGTAAGGAATATCATTTTCTTTCATATTCTATTATTGAAACTTACTACGGTAAGGGGTATCATTCTTTTCATCATCATAAATTGATATTATTTTTTTTCTTACTTGAAGGGATTATCATTCTTTGATTCTCAAAAATAATATCGTTTCTTTCTTGTGCCATTTATTTCCATGTATTAAATTGTGGGAATAACCTTACGGCGCGGTTTACCGCCTGTTGGTGAATAACCTTTTGTATTCATTCCTTATTAATCTTTGAGAATAACCTTACGGTGCGGATTATCGCCTGTTTGGTGAATAACTCTTCGTATTCAAATTGATGGGAATAACCTTACGGCGCGGATTATCGCCTGTTTGGTGAATAACTATTCGTATTCAAATTGATGGGAATAATCTTACGGCGCGGATTACCGCCTGTTGGTGAATAACCCTTTTTAATTGTCTCGTGTGGAAATAATTTGTCTACACGAATTATCACATGACACTTTTATTCCATATTCGTAAGTGATATCATTTTCCTTTATACCCATAAGGGATACCATCTTTTTCATCTTCTATTATTTAAACTTACTATGGTAAGGGATATTAATTCCCTTCACCTTTTGTTAATCAAACCTGCTACGGTAAGGCATATTATTTTCTTTCATACACCTAAATCGAAACTTATTATGGAACTATTGCTTCTATAATTCCTGAAAATATTATATGTTCCATAATAGTTGAATTTCATTATTTCAACTGAACCTTCCTATTTTTTTTAAACATTCCTATTGAACTGTAATCGTTATTCTGAATTGTGGAGCTTGAATATCATTTTAAATTTCACTTCACATCATGTTGGCAATTTGGACATTATTTGAATCTGCACAAAGTAAACTTCCGATACTTGTTGTTTATCCTGTTCTTCTGTTCATCATTTGTATCACTGTTATTTGTATTAATCATCAAGAATCAAGCTGTTGTGAATATCTGTGGCCGGGGGCACAGATGTGATATAATTGTTGAACAGATGATAGGTTAAAGGCGATATACTAGGTTAAAGGCGATACATCTGTTCGGTGTCTTTTATGGCACGTGGTTAATGTTCTCTTTGGCCCATAGTGCAAAGATGAACTGTTGATTGGTATGATTATGACCAAAGGCTGAATCTGGTATAATCATGACCGTTGGTGTTATATTGAATGTCTTTGGCCCGTAGTGCAAAGATGAACTGTTGATTGGTATGATTATGACCAAAGGCTGAATCTGGTATAATCATGACCGTTGGTGTTATATTGAATGTCTTTGGCCCATAGTGCAAAGATGAACTGTTGATCTGCATAATTATGTCCAGGAACTGTGAAGTTGTATTATTTTGACTAATGGTATTTCAGATGATAAAAGTTGATGATATTTTTACTAAAAAGAGAAGCGAGTGGACATTATAGTCTGCATTATTCTTCTAATAGATTGCTCATTCCGCTGCTATTATTGATCTGAACATTGTTTAAGAATTTAACTACAGTTTTTGATATAAACCTTGTAGTCTATTGTATTCTATCAAGAACTCAACTGTTGAAGGCTAATGATAATTTATTCGTCATTATCTTAGTCATGATATTTCTTACTGGGCTATTTGAGCTCACCCTTTCTTTTGTTCCATTGTTTTCAACAGGAGATGAGAATGTAACGGGGTCTAGCCGGGGGATGGAGTGAGAGTCCGAGGAATAGCTGTCCTAGTCTTCACGTGTTGTAAAATAGTGTGGCAATAATAGTGAAGACTTAGTTGTGTATTTTTATACACTGTATTGTTGTACGTTGTGCTTTGTTGTAATAATTTTGTTGTAGTCTTTTGACGACTCAAGTTTGGGCTGTGTGGGCCTAGATTTGGGGGCGTCACAGCTTTAGGCTTGAGTCCAATTGGAATTGCCAATTTATAGA